>CM052900.1:63578718-63839113 GCA_028534135.1 Potos flavus | reverse complement strand
ATATGAAGAATTTGAGAGACAGGGCGGGGGGTCGTGGGGGGTGGGGGAGGGAAATAAAAAAAGATCGGATCGGGAAGGAGACAAACTGTAAGAGACTCCTAAACTCACGAAACAAACTGAGGGTGGCTGGGGAGTAGGGGCGGGTAGGGATAGGGTGGCTGGGTTATGGACATTGGGGAGGGTATGTGCTATGGTAAGGGCTGTGATATGTGTAAGCCTGATGATTCACAGACATGTACCCTGGGGCAAATAATACATTATGTGTTAATAAAAAAATAATAAAATAAAATAAAATATTAAACTATTAAAAAAAAAAAGAAGTGTCAGTCTAGAAATTAGGAGAAAATTCTGGAATGGAGACACAGATTTAGAGTTTCAGAATTCGGGGGGTAGATTAACCAGAAACAGATTGCTTGGGTAGCTCCTAATTCTTTTCTCTACACAAATGATATTTCTGTAGGTGTCTGTAAATGCTGAGGGGTATGTCTAGATTTGGAACAAATTCTTTACACCCTGGTTCCTTTTTTCTCCTATTCAGGGAGACATCTCAAATGCAAATTTGGTCAGATAGATGTGAATGTGTTCTAGCCTTAAAAGGAACTAATTAACCTACATTGTTGTTCTGTTATTGGTTCATACAACTTGTCAAATAGGATGGATGCAAGTGTGTGTAGTGTGAAGAGGGTAGTTGGAAGGGCTGACATCCAACTCTCTGATCCCAGAGAGTGGGCTGCAGCAGAGGAATCAGCCAGAGGGGAGGAGCAGTGGTCAGAGAGGTAATAGGATCCTGTTCTGCCCGTCAGAGAGAATTGCTAAGGTAAAGTGATGAACACTCATATTCCAGGGAGGCCGGTGAGATGAGACCATGGACTTTGTTCCTAGGCAGTCATCGTTGAGGGTTTCACAGTCATTTCGGTAAAGCAGCTGGCAACAATTCAGCCAACAACTAAGAAGATCAAAGTGGTCCAAGACAAAAATAGGAAGTGAAAAAGTGGAGGGAGCAAATGTAAATTTCTGCTTTGCCCTGTTCCATGGTAATAAAAGAGTCGCTTTACATTCTCAATACCTTACAGAGATTTTAGTGAAACAATTCTTCTAATTTTTATACTTTCTCTCCCAAGGCACAGGCATAAATATAGCATGAATGGGCCAGAATATTATAAATAAAGTCTTCCACCTGTCGATATTGATCCTAGACAATGACTCAGTTCACCTTAATGTTCCCTTAAGCTAGGATGAGTTCTTTTCTAGCATTCTTTTTATCCTTCTTAGTCTTGCTTGGCTTGCCCTACATATTCTAAAAACATAGGATCCTGAATCCTCAGAGTAAATATAGCTTAAACTTTAAAGCTGGGACCTTCTGTACAAAAATACCATTTGTCTGTTACTCACAACTGACCTGGCCTAAATTAATCCTCACAGCCATCTTGGGAAGTAGGTAGGAAAGTATTAATATGCTTATTTTTGCAGATGAAAACTGAGGTTCTGTGACTTGTTTTATATGTTCCCCCTAAATAAATCACAAAGCAACAATCTTATTTCAATTTATAAGTGTATTTATTCCATATTTTTCCGTGAAAGATTCCAGGTAGGGATGTCAGAAAAAAATTTAATAAGAGTAGAACACTAAGACAAGATGATAAAAGGACATAGACAGTTGTTAAATCTCTACATAATTGGCATAGCTGAGCTTTAAATGTAGCTCTAAGATTTTTGGCAAACAAACAAAAAGGAAGACACTGTCAGTTATCCAGGTCCTATTTTCATAAAAGAGTTAAGTGTGCCAGTTTCTCAGAGGAACCAAAATACCTCCTTGCCTCAGTTCTGAAAGAAACTTCAGGCCCACATCCACACATAGAGGGCATTTCTAGAAACAAAGGTAGTGAAACATTCATACAGCGACTTCTAATGATTTCCTTCAGTAAAACTTCACTTAAACCATTAAGTTAAAAACTGACTTTTCAACACAAGCGCACATACTAATTTACTGATCATTGATGGAGAGTTACCACAAAGATACAAAACCTTACATCGTGGGCGGAATTTCAATTTTCATAGTTGTAGCTAAATGCTATGCACTAGTTAGCAGATAGTGGAACAGGCTCTCTCCTCATTAGAGCTAAAACTCAGGAAGATCTGCTAAGTGCCCACACACTTGTATACACACTATATACCCATACATACACACACACACACACACACACACTCTCTCTCTCTCATTTAATAAGAAAAGTTCCTTTTAAAAGAAGAAACTAAAGTATTCTTGGGTTTTTAGGAATGCTAATTGGCTTAAGTGAACTGTCATCTATTATTCTAAGATGTTCCTGGAATAACTATACATTGAAGTGACTAGAATACATGCAATTTTTTTTAGCATTTAAGTTATAATTAGAGCAGATGCTGAATAGCCATCTCCCCTGACTCTCAGGCACTAATGATCACTAACATTTTTAATTAATCACAAATCCCTCCTGGATGTTAATAAGGCGATACCAAAATGGCCCCTTCCCTCTTGAGAGGTGCCAAATGAGCCATGTATCCAATGCTGTATCTGTACATCTCATTAGGTAATCTATACATGCCTATCCACTCACTACATTACCATAGAGCTCCCAGGCCATACTTGTTCTTCTCAAACTGAAGATGCGTATGCAGAAAACCAATCTGTTAAAATGCATTTAATGAACACCGGCTGGCCTCGGAGCTCTGAGCAAGGCAGTGGTCCAGAATATTAAAGAAAGAAACTATTCTCTCTGTCTTCCAGCAGTTTAAAATCTAGTCGGGGAGACTAAACACACACACAAGTTATGCAACTAAAAACAATAACCTAAGAACCTATAAATGCATGCAAAATAATATAGCACACAATTAATAATACAAAACAGTACACAGTATCAAAGCAGAAGGTAAGGATGATGAGCACTGATCGAGGAAGACTAATATAGTGGCCTTCGTCCCCACCAGCTGATGCAAAGGTAATATAAAATGGCACCCAGAAGCAATATTCAATAGAATACTGGCCATGCTATATCTCATGCTCCCGGGGTATAGGGAAGTGAGCCAAATTATGGTATGTGCAGAGAAATTCCATGCCTGAAAATATAGATTGTCTTATTTCACATCAGTGATGCATACATTTTAATGAGCTCTGACTCGACTTAGAGTGATTTAAAAAAAAAAAAAGAAAGAAAGAAAGAAAAAAAAAGAAAAGAAAAGCAGATTCCAAGATCAGTTTTGGATATTCTGACTCTGTGGCTCTGGAGTAGAGCCTGGGAAACTGCATTTTCACAAGTTGCCCATGATAGAGCAAGTTCAAGGGCCACAGAGCAAAGGTGCTCACCTAAGACCAGCCCATGTGTGGAGATGGGGGTGTCAGTAACAGGACTCACCGTGTTCCTGGCCACCATTAATGAGCTGTACACAGGACAAGGTAGGCGGAATTCTAGAATGATCCCACCAAATGTCAAAGTGCCACTAAGAGCAAGAAACCGATAGCATTTTAACTGATAAAATGTCATGTTAGAAATTGTAAACACATGTACAAACCTACATAGAAAAGTATCGTTCTATGATTCATTTACTAACCAATAGATTGGACTAGACGATTATATGTTGGGTTTTGTAAAAACTCATTTAATTAAATTCTTTGAACTTAGAAAGGAGTGTAATCTACATTCAAAGGGTTACAACAAAATGAAATTATTTGTGTTACACTTGCTACCTGGTAATTATCATTGAACGTGTTTTGGGTTTCTTAAAAAATAATTGTGTATTGTTCATTATTTAACAGGCCTCAATTAGATGTATTTATTCCCTCAGATTAAATGCTGTAATAATATTCTGTGAAAACTCATGGATGCTGTTATTAATTATATATTTTAAAAAACCTTTGCGGATATGAGATCTTCTTACCCCAGGCATTTTGCAAATGAATCAGTATTAGCCCTGTTCAAAAGAAACTCAAAGAGCATGAGGAATTTACTCAAATTCTCAGAGTAAATGAATATGAGTGGGAATTGACTGGAGTTGTTCATTCAGATAGTGGTAGAAATTCATCACATATTCTCAAGGCATGGTATTCTATACTGTTTGGGAGCGAATTGGGTATATGGTTAGGAACCCAGACTCTGGACACTAATATGAAAACTTTTTAGGGTATCTCTTTTTCCCCCAGAATAACCACTCTTTATTATATTTCCATAATTTCAACCTACAATTATTTCCTAAACTAAGCAATAGAATAACCTTAAAATGACTTTGCAACCATTGTTTGGGAAGCTAAACAAAAAAAAAAAAAAAATGAACGAAGGAACACCTGATCATCAAAGAATTCTAAATATAAGCAAAAACACAAATCTAGGAAGGCCCGATGTAATATTGAGTGAGAGAGTGGTATGGTACATTAAGTTGGGCTGGAGATAGGGTTTCTGTTACAAGCAGCAATGGGAAGTGGAACGGTGTCATTGATTGAGGAGGATTTAAAAGCCATGTCAAACCCCCCACGCTTGCATGGTCAGTGGAGGCCAAATGGAAACAGCTGGAAGGAAAACAATACACTTCAAAAATGGGTCAAAGATGAAGTCTCATGGGAAATTTTTAAAAATGCATTAACTGAATTTTTGAACAAGGGGCAGACTTTCAGAGCAAGTCCGAAATCCCCAATCGGAGGAGAGCCCCGGCATCAAGCAGGGGTGTGGTGAGGCTCTTGGGAAGAGAAGCAGTCTGGGTGCATTTGGAGCACGGCACCTGAGCAACTGGAAAATGAAACAGAGTAGTTGGCATCCACGAGGTAGAAAATCTAGAAAATCTAAATTGATGTATTTAGGGGAATGGACAACGTGGGAAAAAAAAGAAACTAAGAAGGTGTGTAAGTATTGATCATTGCAGGGTGAGGGTAGGAGATAAAATATTGAGAGAAATGAGACATACTGAAATTGAATATGCAATTCTAGAAATGTGGCTGCAAAGAGAATAGAAATAGCATATGTATTGACAAAGCAGACAAATCAAGCAGAGAGGTTTTTGGTTTTTTGTTTTGTATTTTTTTTTTAATTAAACGTGTTTTTTAAAACACACTAATGGAAGAGACCTGGCAAGTGTGTTGGCAGAAGGAAAAACATCTGGAAGGAAAGAAATCGAAGGTAGTTTTGAGAGAGAGGATGCAATTAAAAACATGACAAAACAGCATTTGTGGGAAGGAATACATGAACCTTACACTCAAGGATATATCTCCCAAAGGGGTGGAAAAAAGAGAAGATGCAGGGAGGTGAGATCACTTGCAGTAGCAAGGATGGAAAATCAAGGTCTCCTTGGACCCCTTTCCTCACTGCTTGGGGACTGGGGCTCAAGAAGAGGGAAGTTCAGGACATTGGTCTTCTAAGTGATATCCCAGGAACCCAGGGAGCATAGGGTGTGGAATGGATTTCTGGGTCCTCTGCTTCCTTGTGACTGGCTGCAGAAAGCCCTGGGAATGGGACCATCTTGCTGTTCTCTCTTCACCACCCCCCAATCCTCTCTTCCTCCACTTTCTCAAAAATAGACAAATCTCTTATCCATCCCAGACATTGCCTGGGTGTAAATATCTCAGGTTCACCACAGAAAGAAAAAACTCAATAGCTCCTTTCATTAAGTAACCAGATACTCATTCCTTTCCAATAAAATGTTTGCTTAATAATATTTTTTGAACTGCCATGTATTTATGATGCTTTGAGCAACTCTATACTTAAATAATAATTTTCGCACTAACCAAATGCAAAAGAAATGTTTTAACACATGAATCTTGTAGTCACAGTAAATAAAAATAAATTAATTAAATAAATTAAATATATATGCATTTTGTTGTGGAGAAATCTGACAGAGTGATGACATTCAGCCTAAAAGCACACTGAGATAAAATGTGGGGGAAGCAGAACAGAATATGACCTCAAGAAATAAAAGGAATAATGTAAAATCTCTGTCTGTTAAAAAAAAAAAAAACCTTTGTGTGTTTTTCAAATGGATAATGCCAGGTGTCAAATTACCATAGTGTTTCTATTACACTGGATTCATTTAAAGGAATGATGCAACACTTGTATTTTAAAGTGTTGATATTAAAATAAACCAGAAAGTACATACTTGTTAACTATTTAAATCTTTGCTGAAAACGTGTATGTCCCGTTTTTAAATGTACAAGGATGTACATGGATTTCCAAAATTATTCTAGGATGTATTCCAGTTTAGAAGATCATTGTGGTCTTCTGGGGAAATGAAAAGACATGAACTGATGGAAATCGATGACCAGGAATGTGTGCCCAGTTGAAGTTAGCATGAATATGGTGTCAATCAGTTTGGCCAAGTTCCAGCATTTTCTTTGGCAACGATCTGTGGCCCAGAAACAGAAATGAAAAATGAAAACAGCAATGACAGAAAATTGAACATGGCAGGATGCTTAATAGGGCCTCGAGTATTAACAAAGAGAGTTAAAATAGCTGACTGTGGTATCTAAATTGGACAGAAAAGTAAATTAGACCAGAAGCAGGTTACTGAATAGTGTAAGTTGATAGCTTTGTGTCCCAAAGCCTGCATTGGGGTTGTAGAAAGGGAAAGGCTGAGGGGCATGCCAATTCTTAGCTTTTGTAAGCAGAGTAGTATAGTGTAACAAGAAGCCATTGCTTTGTGGTTGTTTTAAGGAGGTAGAGATTTTCATGCCAAGGAAGTGAAGGGACCGTAAGGCTAAATAAAGGCATTAACAAAAGGCCACCACGGATGTCGAAATAAATTAAAATGGCTAAAGATGCTGTCAGGAAACAAGGTAAAGAGGAAGAACATAAGCTGATGTGAAGAGGTGGGCTGGTATTGAAAGGATATCATAGCCACAAAGTTAGGGAAAGGATACTGTAATTGGACAGTACAGACTTTCAGAACCAAAGACAGAGCTTCATGTTCTAGAAGTGACACGGGGGCTTATATAGAAGATGCAAAACTCTCACACTCTACGTCAGTTGTACAGAAATGGAACTTTAGTCTCCACATCTTAACTGGCTCAAGAGCATAGATTTACATTGAGGCAAACAGAAAAAGGAAACAATAAATCTTTACCCTACTTTGTCCCTGCAACTCAGGTCCTGCTGTTTTATGAGCTGTCCTATTTGGGATAAATATTACTTCAGATTTGGAATTCTCCTGGGGGGGTGATGGAAGTTTCTAGGGTTAATACCTAGCATTGTCCAGGTGTCACTCCATTTGAGTGGTTCATTAGAGCATCTCCTTCTGCTTCATCTCTAAGAATTTGCTATTAATTGATCTGAGCCAGGAGCCTGAATGGCTCAGGCAGACCCCCATCCAGAGGCCAAAGAACTGATGATGCAAATAAGTCTCACCACCATGTGGCCATATGTGCTCCACTGTGGCTAGCCCAGCACATGGTCTCTTTCCTTAGTTTTAAGCAGAAGGCAAAGCACTAAACCCTTTTAGATATCCTGAGGGTCTTTCTTCATTTATGCTGCCCTATCACATGCTGCATTTTCCCTCTTTGTGGTTTAAAATCTATGATCAGTTCAGCAGGTTTTGGCTCAGGATCATCTGAGGCAAAGCTCCTTGGGAATCCAAATTAAACCATTTCTCTCACTTACCATCTCGGAACGGAAAATCAGATTTCCCAAACCCTATTTGGGAACCCAAAGCCAAGAATCTCTTAATGTAAAGCCTAACTTCTCCCCAGAGAACAATGCATATAGAAAGCTTTTTGCTTCCTGAATGGCAGAGAGCAGAAAATTTGTCCTGGAATGCCACTGAAACAGGAGTCTTTTCCTGTCTCTGAATGCTATGTTGCTAGTTTTGAGGAGGAGGCCTCCAAGGGAGACAGTGACATGGATTGCATTGTCTTCAATGGGGTTAAGCTGACATCCAGGCATATAAGTGCTGGGGAAGAAGACAAGGAGATGATAAGACCCTAATGAACAGACCAAGCCTTGTCTCCCTTGGACGTCCAAGGGAGGCCTGTCTACACGGACATCCAAAGGGGACTCAACTCCCACAAGTACAGAATTGAACTCAACTTTCTTTCAAAATTGTGTCTTCAGTACCAAAGGTATGACTTATGAAAGAAATAATTGATAAGATAACTTCATTAACATTACAAACTTCTGCTCTGCAAAAAGCAGGAGAATGAAAAAAGAAGCCACAGACAGGGAGAAAATATTTATAAAAGATGTACCCAATAATGGACTGTTACCTAAAATACACCAAGAACTCTTAAAACTCAATAATAAGAAAACAAACAACCTGATTTAAAAAATAGGCAAAAGACATTACTAGACACCTCCCCAAGGAAGAAGACCAACATCCAGAACACTGACAACACCAAATGCTGCAGCATTAGGAATTCTCTCATTCATTGCTGATGGGAATCCAAAATGGTACAGCCACTTCTAAAGACAGTTTGGCAATTTCTCACAAAACTCAACAGTTTTACCATACAAGCCAGCAATCACACTCCTTGGTATTTATCCAAATGAACTGAAAACTTACGTTCACGCAAAAACCTGCACACAAATGTTTACAGCAGCTTTATTCAAAATTGCCAAGGCATTGGAAGCAACCAAGATGTCTTTTAGTAGGTGAATGGATAAACAAACTGTGGTATATCAGACAATGGAATATTATTCCATGCTAAAAAGAAATTAGCTATTAAACTGGGAAAAGACATGGAGGAACATTAAATGCATATTATTAAGTGAAAAAAGCTAGTCGGAAAAGGCTACACACTGTATGATTCCAACTCCATAATGTTCAGGAAAAGGCAAAACTATGGACACAGTAAAAAGATCAGTGGTTGCTAGAGCTGGGGGGAGGGAGATCTGAATAGGCGGAGCACAGAGGCAATGTAACTATTGTGCCAGATACTACAGTGATGGCTACACATCATTATACATTTGTCCAAACTCACAGAATATGCAACACTAAGAGTGAACCCTAGTGTAAACTATGGGCTTTTTGAGTGATGACTTGTCTCTGTAGGTCCACGGATTGTAACAAATGTACTGCTGTGGTGTGGGACGTCAATGGCGGGAGGAGGTAGCACATTTGTGGGGACAGAGGGAAATCTCTGTACCTTTCTCTCAATTTTTCTGTGAACCTAAAACTGCTCTAAAAATACAGTTTATTAATTGTTTTTGAAAACCTATCCATTTCAATTATTACCCATCTCAATGAATGCACCATTGTCTAATCGGCTTCCCAAACCAAACATATAAACAATATACTTTATTCCTCTCTCTCTCCTAACAGCAAATTAATGACCAAAGGCACCATTCATTCTCAATATCTCTGGAATCTGTCACTGTCTCTCCATCCTTCTGTATTTATTCTGATCTGTACCTGTTCACTCGTCTGGATTGCCGAACCATCTCCTTAAATGTTCTTGTTCCTCTTTAACCCATTCTCCACAGTAAGTCTTTCCAAAACATGAATGCAGTCACATCACAGGTCTAATCAAAGCCCTTTAAGGGCTCCCCATTAATCTCAAGGTAAAGCTCAAACAGGATGATGTACTACACTCTACGGAACTGTCCCCACACTCCCCGGGCCTCAGGACTCTCTATCCTGCTCTGTCCACACTGAACATTTCAGGTCCTTAACACTCCTGTTTCCGGGTTTCCCCACAAGCCATTCCCTTCTCCCGGTACATTCTCCCAGGACTCTTCCTCACCTGTCTGCCCATTTTTATCTTTGGAGTATCAACTTCATCATGTTTCTTTCCAAGAAGGTTTCCCGGATCATTCAGTTCCAGTTCGGAAATGGAGGCACCATGCCTCATGCCCTCCAAGCACTAGTTCCTCCCACAGAGGCAATTAACACATGCGGTCATCACCAACTTGGTCCCGTGGTCCTCCCCACCGGCTGGCAAGCCCTGCGAGGGTGAGAGTTGACATCAGTCCTGTGTGCTGTTAGCACCTTACACACTGTCTTACACAAAGCAGAAGTCCAATACTTGTTAAATAAAAGAATCAACCAACCAATGGAGGGAAGTGCCTAAAGAAGGTAATGAAAAGAGACCCTCCCCCCCCGGGGCGTCGAGGAGGGGAGGTAAAGAGAACAATCAGTACCGAACTTGATGTGAAGGAAAGAATTGTGAAAAGGCTGTTTTGAGTAAGAAAGGGACACTTGCAAAGGATTAGTACTTGTCTAGTTCATTAAACACAAATAATAATGCCCACACAAGTATTAGCATAAGCAAACAAATGGTTTACTTAGCATTAAGAAAATGGGTTCAGAGGGATTGCCAGACAGAGCTGAAAGTGTGTTCAAGAGGAGAGGAAGGGTAGGTCTTGGAGTCCTCCAAGCCGAGGGGGAGACCTTGGAAAAGCCTCCCAAGGCTCTCCCCAACTCTGTGCAGCCCCTTTATATCCTTGCAGGTGGGCAGAGCACATGGATGATTACAGCCAATAAAACAATCTGAACAAAGCTGAGAAGCTTTCATAGAACAACAGAATTAGAGAGTAGGTCTGCACCCATTTAACCTATGGAAGATTGCCTTTGTAGGGTGAAACAAGACAGCCAGCGTATTTATAATTTATTAGTTAAAGCTGTGAAAAACGTTTATTTTGCTGTTGGTTACAGACCTGACTGCCGTATTCCCTGTACTTTTTCTCCAACTGATAGCCAGACAGTCCCTGGGGCACAAGCCAGGGGCTGGCTGCTGCTGTGGTCCTAGATGCTGAGCAGAAGGACGCTCCAGGATAGGAAACAAACCACTGTCCTGGTCTGGAACAGGGGCCATTTCACCTTCCAGTAGTCAAGCTGAGAAAACAGGTCAGAGCTTGTAAGAAGCTGCAGAGAGGAAAGAGGGAAATGGCCTATTTTCTAATTGTACTCAAACCCATCTGGCTGGGGAGATCTGTGCCAAGTTGGCCTGAACGGAGAGAAAAAGCATTTCAGGTGACCATCAGACCACCCTGTCACACCTCATTTCTCTAAGACAAGTGACTTCATTCTCCCTAACCCCAACCCTGACAGTTCACAACTCATAAAATGTACAACACTGCTGGTGAACCGTATTGTAAACTACATTGTAAACTATGCGCTTTTAATTAATAATAATGTATCGATATTGAATCATCAATTGTAACAAATATCCATACCAGTCCACATAACAAGGGAAACTTGAAGTAGGAGGTGCTTAAGGAAACTCCCTGTATTTTCCAATCAATTTTTCTATAAAAACTGCTCAAAAACATCAACTCTACTAAGTTTTTAAAAAATATAAAGTAACTAATGATTCACACACCTGTGCCCCTGAAACAAATAATACATTAAGTGTTAAAATATATATATTTATATATATATAAATTTATATATAAATAATATATATAAATATATAATATATATAATATATAAATATATATATTTTAACACTTAATGTATTATTTGTATTATTTATATATTTATATATAAATATATATTATTATATATTATATATATTATATATTTATATATATTATTTATATATAAATTTATATATATATAAATATATATATTTTAACATATAATGTTAAATATATGTTTTAACATATAATGTTCTTACTGACTTTTCCACAAAGAAGGTTTCAAGTACTTTCAAGTACTTATTATCTATTGAGCACATTTATAATAAAAACATGGAGAGGGGCACCTGGGTGGTTTAGTCAGTTAAGCATTCGATTCTTTTTTTTTTTTTTTTTAAAGATTTATTTTATTTTATTTATTTGACAGAGAGAGAGAGATCACAAGTAGGCAGAGAGGCAGGCAGAGAGAGAGGGGGAAGCAGGCTCCCCGCTGAGCAGAGAGCCTGATGCGGGGCTTGATCCCAGGACCCTGAGATCATGACCTGAGCTGAAGGCAGAGGCTTTAACCCACTGAGCCACCCAGGCGCCCCAGCATTCGAGTCTTGATTTTGGCTCAGGTCATGATCCCAGGGTCATGAGATCCAACCCTGTGTTGGGCTCTGCACTCAGCATAGAGCCTGCTTAAGATTCTCTCCCTCTCCCTCTGCCCTTCCCCCCCACATACACTCTCTCTCTAAAACCAAACCAAGCCAAACAAAACAAAACCATGGAGATATTTTTGCAGTAAGAAACCATGGAGAGTTATGCTTAAAAATAAAGCCAGGAGTTTAGCTGATCATAGAGCTCCCTGAAATGCATACTACATTTCTCAGTATCTCTTGCAGTTAGTGGGTGGAGTTATCTTTAAGCTTTAGCCAGTAAGATATAATTAGAGGTGGTGGATGTCCTTAAAAGGAAGGGGAATGCTCTTTCCTTTCCTTTTCCCATTCTTTTCTGTTGATAGTATTACATTCTAGATAGCTGAGGTAGAACAGCCATCTTGAACTATGACACGGAAGGATGACAGGAAATCACAACAGAAGCAGCTTCGTGTTTGATGCTCCTGGAGGTGCCATGCTGGCCAGGGATTGCCCACATTCATTTGAGTAAGCAATAGATTATCGAGCCACTGTTTCTTTTATTTTGCCATTTGCAGCAAACTTTATCTTAATTAAACCTTTGTGAAGTTAAAAAAATCCCTTTTACTCTTAGTTTGCTTAGAGTTTTGTTTTAAACAGGACTGAGTAATGAGCATTACAGAATGCTTTTTCTGCACTGACTGAGATGACCATAATTCTGTCTTCTTTATGGGGTTCTTTCCATCTGACCTACAACATTTATTTATCTTGTGATTTGTTTCTAACCAGGAGAAGAAGATTGATTTTACTCTCCTAAAAATAGATTAGAATGATATGTTTTCTGCCTAATTATACATATTTTGAAATCTCCCAAGGGTGCTTCCATTTACCCCCTCCCAGTCTTTGTACTATTGTCATCAAACACTTATTTCTACCTCTGTTCTACACCTCACAATATACTGTAATCGTTCTTGTCTAAACAGTCGGTTATTTTTAAATAAATTTAAAATGAGAAGTATTTTGTATTTACCCAAATGTTTACCATTTCTGGCACTTGTCACTACTTTGTGCCCATCCAAGTTTTGCATCTGATATTATTTCCCTACAATCTAAATTCATTTAACATTTCTTATAGTGCCACTCTACTGGTGACAAATTCTCTCTGCTTGTATTTATTTGAAATATCTTTATTTTGGCTACATTTTGGAAGGACGTTTCCTCTAGATAGAGAATTCTAATTTTTCAAGTGCTTTTTTTTTCCTTTAGCACTTTAGAGATGGTATTCCATTTTCTTCTAGCTTGTGTTGTTTCCAGTGCCAGCACTCATCCCTACCTCTGTTCCTGTCCATATAATATGCCTTTTGTCTCTGACAGTTTTTAAGATTTTTTTTTTTTCTTTATCACAGCTTTTTAGCAATTTGACTATGAAGTGCTTTGGGGAATGTTTATGGTGTGTGTGTGTGTGTGTGTGTGTGTGTGTTCTTCTAATAGATGGTTTCTATTGCTGTGTATTCAAGGTCACTAATTTTTATCTTCTTGAGGCTTAATATTCTGTTAACCTTATTGCTGTATTTTTTTATTTCTGATGTTATATTTTTCATCTTTAAAGTTTCATGTGGGTCTTTTATATGTCTTTCATTTTTCCTTCAGCATGCTCATGTTTTTTTTTTACACTCTTAAGCCAATTTATAATGGCATTTTTAAAGCTAGTGCCTGTTAGTTCCAACATCTTTGTCATTTGGGTTCTGTTTCTATTGACTGGTTTTTCTCCTTGTTATGGGTCACATTCATGTGCACCTTTACATGGCCAGTGATTTTTGATTGGATGCTGGATATTGTGACTCTGAACTTTTTTATCTTCTTTGAAGAATGTTGAACTTTGACCTGGCAGGCAATTAATTTACCTATGGATGAGAATGATACTTTCAGGGCTTGTTTTTAAGCACTGTTAGACCAAGTCTGGAGAATGCATTACTCTGGGACTAGTAGAGCATTATTTTTATAAGGGTCCATTCTGGTGTCTTTTCTGTATGTTCAAAGCATTTATTCAGGTCTTTTATTTCTGTCTGGTCAGAATTAACAGTCTCCTAGCCCCATATAACCTCTGGGAATAATTCAGCTTACAATTCCCCTGTGGTCTATTTTTGCCTGGCTCATGCACATGTGGCTTAGTATTCAGCAAAAAAAAATCAAGGGAATGCCTATGCAGATTTCTGGAGCTCTTTCTCTGCATAAATTTCTTTTCTCCAGCATTCTTCCCCCACAAATTCCAGGCATGTCAGCTTTCCAGAATGCTAATATGTCTTTCAGAGCAGCACTGTACTTGAGTTCCCCTTCCCGTGCCATGGTTTTAGAAAGTGCCTCCAGACAAAAAGCCAGGGCAATTGTTGGTCTTGCCTTATTTCTTTCCTTTCTATCTAGGATGTAAGCTTGTGTTATCTATTGTCCAGTACCTGAAACAGCTCCCTAATATATTTTGTCTAAGTTTTTAGTCATTTATGGCAAGAAGGAAAATCCAATTCCAAGTAGTCTGCCAAAATTTTATAAACTTACTTAAGTTGTAAGACTGCCTTTCTACAAGGCCATATATCTTAAAAATTGTAAGTACACTAAACATTAAGTATGATAAACAAGATCAATGAAGCTAAGATCTGGTTCTTTGAAAAGATAAACAAACTTGATAAACGTTTAGCTAGACTCACCAAGAAAAAAAGAGAGGGAGCTCAAATAAATAAAATCAGAAATGAAATAGAAGTTACAATTGATACCTCAGAAATACAAAGGATGATAAGAGACTACTACAAACAATTATACGTCAACAAATTAGACAACCTAGAAGAAGTGAATAAATTCCTAGAAACATACAATCTTCCAAGACTGAATCATGAAGAAATAGAAAATTTGAAAAGACTGATTGCTAGTAAAGAGATTGAATCAGTAATCAAAAATCTCCCAACAAAAAATCAGGACCAGATGGCTTCACCGTTAAATTCTATCAAATATTCAAAGAAGATTTAATACCTATCTTTCTCAAACTCTTCCCAAAAATACTGAGGAAGACAAAACTCTTCCTAACTCATTTTAAGAGGCCAGCATTACACTGATAGCAAAACCAGGTAAGAACACTAAACACACACACACACACACACACACACACACACACACACACACTACAGCCAGTATCCTTGATGAACATAAATGCAAAAATTCTCAGTAGATATTAGCAAACTGATTTCAATAATACTTTAAAAAGAACATACAGCACAATCAAGTAAGATTTATCCCAGGGATCCAAGGATCATTCAATATCCACGAATCAATCAACATTATACACAACATTAACAAAAATGAAAAATAAAAATCATGTGATCATCTCAATAGATGTAGAAAAGGCATTTGACAAAATTTAACATCAATTTAATATCAATTTATTTTATTAAATAAATTAAAATTTATTTTATTAAAACTCAACAAAGTGGGTATGGAAGGAACATACCTCAACATGATAAATGCCAAGCTCCAGCTAACATCATAATCAATAGTAAAAAGCTGAAAGCTTTTCCTCTAAGATCAGGAACAATACAAGTATGCCCACTCTTGCCATTTTTACTCAACATAGTACTGGAAGTCCTAGCCAGAGCAGTTAGGCAAGAAGAAGAAATAAAAGGCATCTAAATTGCAAAGGAAGAAATAAAACTGTCATTATCTGCAGATGACATGATTTTATATATAGAAAACCCAAAAGATTCCACCAAAAAGCCTATTATAACCAATAAATTCAGTATAATCATAGGGTACAAAATCAACATACAAAAATCTTTTGCATTTCTATACACTACAACCAAACTATCAGAAAGAGGACTTAAGAAAACAATCCCATTTATAATTGCATCAAAAGAATAAAATCTCCAGGAATAAATTTAACCAAGAAGGTGAAATGCCTGTACACTGAAACACACACACATACACACACACACACACACACACACACACACACAGGAATACTACTCAGTCATAAAAAAGAATGATCTTGTTATTTGCAACAACACAGATGATATTACACTAAGTGAAATAAGTCAAATAGTGAAAAATAAATACCTCATGCTTTCACTTATATGTGTAATCTTAAAAACAAAGGAAAAATAAATAAAACTTGTGGATACGAAGAACAGAGTGATTGCTGCTGGCAGGAAGAGGGGTTTGGGAGATGGGTAAAATAGATGAAGGGGTCACGGGGAAATTTCCATCTCTGAGATGAATAGGACATGGGGATCTAGTGTGCATCATGGTGACTGTAGCCAACAGTATTGTAAGTGCACATTTGAAGGTTGCTGGGAAAGTGGATCTTGAACGTTCTCATCACAAGAAAAAATAATCTGTTTTCGTAACTTTTTATGGTGGTAGATAGTGACTAGACATATTGTGGTGATCATATCACAGTGTACACAACTGCCTAATAATTGCATTATACACTTGGAACTGATATGATGTTATTTGTCAATTATACCTCAGTGAAAAAAATCCAACCCCTCTGTTACGACTGAATTTGAAACCAATTAACAGTTAGTGATAGCTGTAATAATAGTAACAAGAGTAATAACAGCTAATATTTATCAAGTTAAAACCAAAGTAAGTATGCCTGAAATACTAATGCCACCATTTTACTTCTCTTAGCCATTGTTATACTTAATCCTGTTTGAAAAATTCTCACCCATTAAGGAAGACAATTGCCATTCCATTGAGATGAACAGACCTTAAACATAACACTGTTCTTTTTTGTAGTGCTGACAAGATTCATTGAGTCTTATTTATAATTTCAATGTCAATGAAGCCATAACTTAAAAGAAGTGTCACTTGGCCCACATCCCTAGATTCATAATAGACACATGACTTGAGTCTTCAGTCTATTCACAGAAGTCCACAGCTCCTATTAAGGTGAATCAATTAATCAGATCCTGCATTTTTTTTGTTCCTAAGATATATATCTTTATATAGATATACAGATACAGATATATAGATATATGAGCCAGTCAGAGATCTGGGTTCAAATTCTGATCTATATATATATATATATATATATATATATATATATATATCTTTATGTTTTTTAAAAAAATCTTTAAATTCTATGGAAATCAGCATTTCTTCAGCCTCAAGACTTACATCTGATATATTGATATTCAACTGGATTGTAGATATTTCACATGGCTTTGTCAAAATTGCAGCTCTCACATCTGAAGTCGTTCTGTTGACATAGGGGCTCACGAATTTGTGAACACTTTGCCTGCACAGCCTGAAAGAATTGTGTTACAGACAGAGCAGATGAGATCCTCAGTAGCAGGGCAATCAATGGTGAATATGCCAACGACAGCTCTTTGAAACGGTCCGAACACTTAGATTGTGAGAAAGCACAAGAAGATAAAATAGGCCAAATGGAGATGATATTGGTTCATTTGGGGACATACAAACCACTGTAGGCGTCTCAAACAGAAAGTTATTTAAATTAGGAAATTAAGAGACCAAGTCTGGGGGCTGAAGAGCAAAAAATGGGAAAGTTGGCGGTTTTCAGAGATCAGAAACTCCAGAAAGTCATAGCATCCTGGAAGGAGGTAATAATCCCCTGTGCCCACACTCCTCTGCCCTAACACAGCTTGTGGGCTCAGAAGACCTAGGTTTTTGCTAGCTATTGCCTATGCAGGAGTTCATGCTCATGGTCAGGTGCTACAGAACTGCTGGCAACTTGCAGTAGTCGGCAGCCACCTGTCACTGCCAGAAATGGGGTAGTTTCTATTTTCTTTCTATATTTAATTAGTTATGACTACCTCCTACTACCTCTCCTGGGCACACTCCCAGCTAAGCAGGGAGTCTGGAAAATGAAGTCTTCAGGTTTCCATCCACGTGGTTTAGAGGAGAGTATAAAAGGCAAGCATGGGATTATGTCAACAGACAATACTTATCACAGTTTATTGGGCCAGCTACTCCACCTTCTCATCTATAAACTAACAATGGCAATAATACCTTATGACAGGGTTATTGCAAGAATTAAAGAATCTACAGTTTATAAAGCTCTTAGAAAAGTGTCTGGCACATAGGAAGTTCACACTAAATCGTTGTAGTTTTTTATATTATTTGTTAATAAACAATAGAATGAAAAGCCAACCTATGTCTGGAATGATCTTGCAAAAGCAGACTGTAAAGGTGATTGTGCCCTTTATCCAAGAGTGCCACCCATCCACACAGTTCTCATTTTCCCATTCAGGGAAGGATAAAGCAAAGATTGTATTGATTTCCTGCTCACCATGATATTAATTACTTATGGTCCCCAAACACTGTGGAAGTTAATAACCTTTGTATCCTTCCATTCACTGTAAAACAAGTTCTTTATCAAATGCATGTGTTCACATACCTCAAAAATCACCCTATGAGAAATATTTAAGAAAAATTGCCACAGGCATAACATCGAGGTCAAATTAACATGAGAATATGAATTGAAAAATGTTTGTTTACAAATTAATTCAGTCATTCAATCAGTGCTTTCCTGCTGGCTGTCTGGAAGCTTGGCCAGCAGTAGGAAGCTTTGTTAATGTGTTCTTTAAGGAACCCAGGGCAGCAGTAGGCATTTGATATACATTAAGCAATAGTAATGAGGGCAATAAGGACTTGGTATACTGAGTGGATGGAGCTGTTCAGGTTAAGGAGTAATCTTTAAGCTCTAATGTTTAATGGATAAAGATTAAGACTCTGGAAACCTTTCCATATCCACCAGAACCACTCTCTCTTATGAAGCATCTCAGGTAGTTCCTGGACCAGGGACTGATAACATAAGTCATCTCTTTAAACTAAAAAGGCAGCCAAAAAAGAAAGAAGAAATGAAGGGAGGAAAGGAGGGAGGGAGGGAGGGAGGGAGGGAGGAAAGAAGGGGAGAGAGAAAGAAAGAGAGAGAAAAGAAGAGAAATTTTCATATTGTAGTTTTTGGAAAAGTATCAGCCTTTGAGCCAGCCAGATACCTGGATTCAGATTCTGATTCTGTCCCTTCCAAAGGGTGGGATCTTAAGACAGTCAGCCTCCTGAGCTATGGATCATTCATCTTAAAATTAGGGGCATTGATAATAACATTTCAAGGTTGCAGAGTACTTTTCACACAAGTAATGCATAGTTTTATTATAAAACCAACCTATTACCGGTAACTCTATCATTTATCCTCCTTACAAACTAAAGCAGAAAGCTAGACTCTAAAAGCAATTTTTATGGCTTTTGAATGTGATTTTTTTTATTAGAATATCTATGTGTCATACATACCTGAACCAAAATTATAATCCCATGATAAAGTAGCATTTGATACAATAGGATTTATTCAGTAGATCTGAATAGTTGTGGGGGGAGGAATTAAGGCAAATATTCATGCCAGTCTACCCACTCTGTTCTTCCTTCAGAGGTGATCTCCATCTCAAAATGAAGACTGTAAGTGCTTGCCCCGAAATTTCCCCAAACCTGTAGCTAAAACTTAAGTGGATGCTTTCCTTCTATATGCACCAGGATAAGGAGACCAATCTATGAATGTATTTCCTCCATGAAATTGTCTCCCTTATCTTCAATGATCAGTGAAAAATATGCTTAAGCTCTAAAATCAAGATTCTGAGTAGTGTTTCCCATATGTCCATTTATCAAATTGCTATTTCCCTATTACTTTAGTACTTAATCTGAACACTGAAAGTCAAAAGAGACATAGACTATAAAGTTGTATGTGCTGATCAAAATATAATTATGAAAAAGGCACTGATAAGAACTCTACAAAGCAGCTGAAGGGGGATTTTTTAAAATGTTTTTAAATGGACCACAGTAGCAAATATGAGCTTATTTTTTTTACTGTTTTTTTTTTTTGTGGTTTTTTAATGTGCTATAGCTTTGGGGAAAAATAGTATTTATTGAATATTTATTATAGGTCACTTGTAAACTTTTCTTTTATTGACTTCTTTACCCTCAAAACAATCCAACAAAGTAAGTCCCATTATTATCTTTATTTCTTCCCAATAGAGATGAAGATCCCATCTCAGAAAACATGGACTCTCTTCTTCCAGTTGTTCAGGCCAAAAACCTTGACATCATCATTGATATTTCTCTTCACTTCCCCAACACATCCAATCCATTAGCAAACTGAAAATTTGAAATGTTTACATTTCATAGCTTTCTCTTCCCAACCAATCTGGATTATTCCAAGGGCTCCCTCTTAACTAAGCCTCCCTGCTTCCTGCTTTATCCCTCAAAGTCTAGTGACCACAACAGCCGATAGGATCTTTTTTTTTTTTTTTAATGTTCAGTTAGCCACTGCATGGTACATCACTAGTTTTTGATGTAGTGTTCAATGATTCATTAGTTATGTATAACACCCAGTGCACATCACAACGTGTGCCCTTCTTGATATCCATCACCCTGTTACTCCCTCCCCCGAACCCCTCCCTTCTGAGACCCTTAGTTCTTTTCCTGGGGCCATAGTCTCTCATGGTGCATCTCCCTCTCTGATTTCTCCCCCTTCAGCTTTCCCTCCCTTCCCCTATGGTCCTCTGTGCTATTGCTCATGTTCTGCATATGAGTGAAATCACATGATAATTGTCTTTCTCTGCTTGATTTACTTCACTTAGCGTAATCCCCTCCAGCTCCATCCATGTGGATGCAAATGATGGGGATTCGTCCTTTCTGATGGCTGAGTAATATTCTACTGTATATATCTACCATATCCTCTTTATCCATTCATCTGTTGAAGGGCATCTCAGCTTCTTCCACAGTTTGGCTATTGCAGATATTGCTGCTATGAACATTGGAGTGCATGTGCCCCTTCTTTTCACTACATCTGAATCTTTTAAAGTACAAGCCCCTTCGTGTCACCCTCTGCTGGAGACCTTCCAGTCCCTTCTCTCTGTCCCGCAGAGAGAATCTCAAACTCCCGCGCTGGCCCCGCAAGCCTCCGCAGTGTCCCTACTCACTGCCCCCCCCTTGTCACACCCCCCAAGGTCCACTGCTCCGCCCACCACCAGTGCAGGGCCCCCCGCTTGGGGGGGGGTGGCGGTTAACGCTCTGAGTCACTGTCTGATAGTGTAACAACTTCATCTCTGGCTGTGTGTTAGCTAAGCGAAGACCCGTGGAGCTGACCCAGCTCTCAGAGGAGCCTCCACTCAGCCACCAGCCCCTGGGGCCCGCCTGTCCCGCACAGGATGGTCCAGCCAGGTTGGCGCTTGTGGAAGACCACGATCCAGCGTTCCCCTCCACACCCGCGTCTCCAGGCATCCCCTGCTCGTCCCTCGGGCATCGCGCAGGCTCTGACCCCAGTGAGCGTGCAGGGACGGAGACTGCAGCCTCCAGGCCTCCCCTGTCTGCAGTACTGGGTGTGGGAGGCCAGTGGGAGGGCAAGATTGACGCTTCTGCCCTCCCTCCCCCAGAGCCCCACCTTCCAACTGCTCCTGTTTCTGCCCTGCTGGCCTCCTTTCCCTTCCTCTAAGGTGCACTCTGGCCCTATCTAAGGACTTTGCAGTGACAGCTTCCTCTGTATGTGACAGTCTCCCCTCAGACTTGGATAGGGCTCATCTCCACTTCTCTAAGGGCTCTGTCAAATGTAATCTTATGGGGGCTTCCCAACCATCCCAGAGAACTAGCTCACCCCACTCATCAATCTCTGGCCCCCTGCCCGGTGTAATTTTCCTCAGAACACGGTCACCCTCATGGGCCTTTGTTTATTACTTCCTCCCTCCAAAAACTGTACGTTTTAGGACAGCAAGGACATTTCGGGTTTTGCTCACTGCTACATTCCTAGCTTTGGATATTTGCAAGTGAGAGTTCAGGAATATTTGCTGAATAGCCAAATCCTCATTTTGTAGATGGGAATCGAGACCCAGAGATGAGAAGTGACTTCCCTAATGTCACAGCACCAAGACTCAAATCTAGACAGTATGACTTGGAGGCCCTGCTTTGACCAAACACTAGATTATTCAAGTGCCTTTCTAGGTGGCAAAGCTTGGAAAGAACACTGGTCATAAATAAAGCCTCCACAAATTTATCTGCTGTTATTTGAATCAAGCATAAGATAAAATACCATCTTGTTTAGATGAGGAAATGTAACAAATATCGTCAGAATCCAGGAATACTGACTGACTTCTAGATAATACACTTATGGTGACTATGGGCACCAAAGCTAAACATTAAATGAGAAAAATATCAAACCACAGTCTATACTGAGATAATGTATGAAAAAACACTTTGAAAATACTACTACTTCACTTGAAATCAAGGGGTCATTATCATATTTAAAATGCCTAGAGTATAGAGATCCATTAAAGAAATGGGTTATTAACATGTTCCTTAAAATAAAGCAACTTTCTCTTAAAATCATTTTTCCTGCCATTTGAAAAGCATTTCCCACCTACCATGTGACACATTGGTTAGTCCTTAGGACCTTGGGAAACAGGTTTCCAGCTCCAGAGGTCTTCATCTTTGGAAAAAGAATGGTAAAATATCATTTCTCATATTATTTTTTTCAAATTTACAAGTTAAAAATGTGAAAAGTACGCCAGCAATGTGGTCTATTAGAAACAGAGAGACCTATTATGAGCCGACCCCCTGGGACCCATCAGGCCCAGGAGCTGAAACTTTCAAAGATGGTTCAAAGCAACTGATTGCATCAGTTTGACAGGGAAAGCCATCATGCACTAATAATACTAATTTGGTCTCTAATTATTTATTTACTCAGTGGTCGGCTAAATGTCCACCTATTGCTCTCTTTAGCCCACGGTTCTCCCTTCTCATTTTGTTTTTGTTTTGTTTGGGTTACAGCTGGAATTCAGGATGGAGCCCGGAGATTTTCCTGCAGTTTATGATTTTATCAATCCCTAGGTGTGCCTTCCTTGTTTCGATATGAAATAGAACATGCGTGTCTCTTGAAAGTAAGAGGGATGAAAACTAATAGCCGGTGTCAGAAATCTGATAAAATTCATTTTCTTCTTTCATTTATTCCATCCTTATTCTCTAGAGTTTGAGAGAAAAGGTGAGAGAAAACACCATTACTGCCCAAAATGTGTCTTCTGGATGATCTGTGCTACGGGGAGGAAGGGCAGGTGTAGGAGCAAGTTGGTCAGAAGTTTTGCAAAAAGTACATTGGGCCAAAAGACTTAAAGAAATGAGAAAATTGCAGCAAAAAGGAAAAAAAAGAAATAATAAGCTGGTAACTCAAGTCTTTCTCTCTCTCTCTCTCTCTCTTTTTTTTTACCTAGCTTTAATTTTTCTCAGGTTTCTGCAAGCCTAAAACATTATCTTCCCCAGTACTGAAAGTCATATTCTATCCCCAAAGGTCCAATGACCTATTTTTTTTCTTTCTGATATTGTCATCAAATCTAGGTGAATGCCATTTTAATGTTTATTTTCCCAAGTTGACAAAATTCAATCATTATTCTCTACACATTTATTAAGCAGATGTTGGTCCCCTAAATGAAAGACAAAGATGGCCAGTCCTTGTCTCTAGGATCTTGCAGTTTGGCTCACTACAGGAGACCCCTATGCAAACTCCCAAAACCACTCTCCATGTGGTCTCCTACCACTAATCCATGAGAATTACATGGCACCAACACCACGTCCTTTCACAGAAAGATGCAAAGAGAAGAAAGAGGCAAAGAGAAAAAGGAAACCAACATTTGCTGGACCCTTTGATGCCTGATAGGCACGTACTATGTGTTTTTGTGTTTACAATCATCTTTTCTTCCCAAAATGCTACAAAATTAATGCTGTTAATGCTATTTTGCAAATAAGAAAACTGAAGTTCCCCATGCCATAGAAGTGATGAAGGCAGAGCTAGCATTCAATTCTAAGTCTAAACCGAAGTCCAAACTTCAATCTCAAATGCCATTCTACCACACATTCCAGCAAGTAACTAAGAGGAGCTAGTTACCCAACAGGTCTGTGCTGGCAAGCTGATAGAAATATAAGAGATGCAAGGTGGAGTTACATAGGTTTCCAACCCAAATAACTTTGGGGCCCCAGGAGGTAATGAGCTAAATGAAACAGACAAGGCATAACAGCATAGGGAATTCTGGAGCTTATGGCTGGTTGGATGGACTTGTCAATCTAAAGCAACAAAATCAAATGTATTTTTTAAACTGTGTAGAAAAAAAACAACTGTGTAGAAACCTAAATGTATTTGGAGCCAAAATGATACCCAGTATAAATGTGCAACTTCTGCTTTAACTATTAACTAGGAGCAGCACCCCATGGTTTTTATTGTGGTAAAACAGACAAATCATAAACTTTACCATCTTAGCCATTTTTAAGTGTACAGTCCAATGGCACTAAGCCCATTCATATTGCTGTGCAACTGTCACCACCATCCATCCCCTAAATGTTTTCATCATCCCATTAAACACTAACTCTCCATTCCCCCTCCTCCGGCCCCCGGAAGCCATGCTTCTACTCTCTGTTTCTATGACTTTAACTAATCTAGGTACCTAATAAAAATAGAATCATACAGTATTTGTCCTTTTGTGTCTGGCTTTTTTCTCAACATAACGTCCTCAGGGTTCACCCATGTTGTAGCATGAGTCAGAATTTCCTTCCTTTTTAAGATTGAATAATATACCATTGTATGGATACACCACATTTGTTATCCATTCATCCATTCAACCATCAATGCACACTAGCTTTGTTCCTACCTTTTGACTCTTATCAGTAATACTACAATGAACACTGGTGTACAAACAAATGTCTTCAAGAGCCTGCTTTCAGTCCTTTTAAGTATACATGTAGAAGTATAATTGTTGGATCATATGGCAGGCAATTCTATGTTTAATATCTTGAAGGACTGTTCTACTGTTTTCCATAGCATCTGCACCATTGAACATTTCCAACACCAGGGGACAAGTGCTCTTATTTCTCCACATTCCTGCTAACATTTGTTATTTTCTGTTCATTTGTTTGTTTGTTTTTCTGGTAAAATTTATTCTAATGGATGTGAAGTGGTATCTCACTGTGGTTTTGACTTCTCTTTTTCTATTCATTAGTGATGTTCAGTAACTTTTCATATGCTCATTGGCCATCTGTACATCTTTAGAGAAATTAGGGAAATGTCTGTTCAAGTTCTTTGCCCATTTTTTAAGTGTATTTTTGGGGAGTTTGTTGTTGAGTTGTAGGAATTCTTAATACATTCTGGGTATTGATCTTTTCTCAGACATATGATATGCAAATATTTTCCCTTCTGGATTGCCTTTTCACTCTGTTGATGTTAGTTTGAGGTACAAAAGTTTTAAATTTTGATCAAGCCCAATTTTTATCTCATCTTTTCTTTTATTTTTTGCCTGCGTATTTGGTGTTATATGGTGTTATATTCAATGCGTATTTGGTGTTATATTCAAGAAACCATCCCCAAATCCAATGTCATAAAGATTGTTTCCTATGTTTTCTTCTAAGAATTCTACATTTTTAAACACTTTTATGAGTGTTTAGCTCTTCCATTTAGGTCTTTAATTCATTTTAGATAATTTTGGTACATGGTGTAAGATAAGGTCCAATTTCATTATTTTGCTTGTGGATATCCAGTTTCCCCAGCACTATTTGTTGAAAAGACTGTCTTTTCATCATGGAATGGTATAGGCATCCTTGTTAAAAATCATTTGATCATATATTTGAAAGTTTAATTCCAGGTTCTTTTTTCTATTCCATTGGTCTCCCTGACTGTCCTTATGTCAGCACCACACTCTTGATTACTATAGCTTTGTAGTAACTTTTGAAAGTGGAAAGTGTGAGTCCTCTAACTTTATGGTTTTTGAAGACTGTTTTAGCTTTTCAGGATCCTTTCAGATTCTATCTGAATTTTAGGATGGATTTTTCCATTTCTGAAAAAACATCATTGAGATCATGATAGGACTGCAATGAATCCATAGATCAAGGGAGTATTGCTACCTTAACAATATTAAGTTCTCAATCCATGAACACAAGATGCGTTTCCATTTATTTGTTCCTTTAATCTTTTGGCAACATTTTGCGGTTTTCAGTGTACAAGTCTTTTGCCTTCTTGGTTGGTTTATTCCTAAGTAATTTATTCTTTCTCACACCATTATAAGGGGAACTGTTACCCTAATGGCGTTTTCAGATTGTCCATTATTAGTGTATAGAAAGGCTTTTGATTTCTGCTAGTTAATTTTGTATCTTGCAACACTGCTGAATTGGTTTTCTAATTCCAACAATATTGTGCGTGTGTGTGTTTAAAAAAATCAGAGATGATTTTTCTTTCAACTTGGTTGTCTTTTGTTTCTTTTACTTGCTTAATCATCCTGTTTGGAACTTCTAATCCTAGCTTGAATGGAAGTCATGAGAGTGGACATCCTTGTCTTGTTCTTCATCTTAGAATAAAAGTTTCCAGTCTTTTACCAGTCAGTATGATGTTAGCTGTGGGCTTTTTGTTATGTGGCCTTTATTATGGTGAGATAATTTCCTTCTATTCCTTGTTGAATGTTTTTTTATCATGAAAGTATGTTGAATTCCATTAAGTGTTTTTCTGAATCAATTGAGATGATCATATGGGTTTTTTCTTCCTTCGTTCTGTTACTATGATGTATTACATTGATTGATTTTCATATATTAAATCATCTTTGCATTTCAGCAATAAATACTACTTGGTCATGGTGTATAATCCTTTTAATACGCTGCTGAATTCAGTTTGTTAGTATTTTGTTGAGGATTTTTACATCAATATTCATCAAGGATATGGGCCTGTAGTTTTCTTGTCAGGTTTTTGTCTGGCTTTGGTAGCAGAGTAATGCTGCCCTCATAGAATGAATTAGAAAGTGTTCTCTTCAAGTTTTTGGAAGCTTCAAGAAGGATTGGTGTTATTTTTTCTTTAAATGTTTGGTAGAATTAACCAATGAAACCGTCTAGTGTGGGGCTTCTTTGCTGTCAGGTTTTTGATCACTGATCTAATCTTCTTACTAGTTGTATAGGTCTGTTCAGTCTCTCTATTCCTTCATGATTCAGTGTTAGCAGGTTGTGTGTTTCCAGGGATCTGTCCGTTTCATCTGGGCTATCCACTCTGTTGGCATACAATTGTTCACAGTAGTCTCTTACAATCCTTTTTATTTCCATAAAATCAACTAAAAGGTTGTCAATTTTGTAGACCTCTGCTCTAATTATTTATTATTTCTTTTTGCTACATGTGGGTTTAGTTTGTTCTTCATTTTCTAGTCCCTTAAGGTGTAAAATCAGATTTTTCCATTTGATAATTTTCTTTTTTTTTTAAGTAAACATTTGTAGCTATAAATTTCCCTCTTTGCACTGGTTTGCTGCCTTCCATGATTTTTAGCATGTTGTGTTTTTGTTTTCATTTTGTCTGAAAATATTTTCTAATCTCCCTTGTGATTTCTTCTCTGACACATAGGTTGTTTAAGAGTGTATTGTTTAATTTCCATGTATTTGTGATTTTTCCAAGTTTCCCTCTATTTTTGATTTCTACCTTTATTCCATTGTAAGCAGAAAAGATACTTTGAATAATTTTAATCTTTATAAATTGTTTAAGACTTGTTTAGTGGCCTGATATATGGTCTATCCCAGAAAATGGTCCATGTGCCTTTGGCAAAAATGGATATTCAGATATTATTGGGTGGAATACACTGTATTTGTCTGGTAGGTCCAATCGGCACATATTGTTCCAAGTCCTCTTCTTTCTGATTGTTTAGTATGTAATATTTAAAAAAAATTGTTAGGAAGTTAAAAAAGACACCAAAATACTTTAAGTAATCTGTTCCAAATCAGGACATGTCCACCATGTGTTAAATAATCTTCCTATATCAAAATATGTATAAGAGGGTGCCTGGGTGGCTCAGTTGGTTAAGCGACTGCCTTCGGCTCAGGTCATGATCCTGGAGTCCCGGAATCGAGTCCTGCATCGGGCTCCCTGCTCAGCAGGGGGTCTGCTTCTCCCTCTGACCTTCCACTTCTCATGCTTTCTCTCTCTTTCAGATAAATAAATAAAATCTTTAAAAAATATATGTATATGAGTGAATGTTTGAAGCAACTTTTTCCAGGGCTGTGATATTGGTTATATGGTATATGCACTACCCAATTATGGATTTGTGTATTGGCTTTTGCTTTCAGCAGACCAGTAGCCACCATTCCATAGGCCTGGAGCAATGGAAAGGCAGAAAGCAATTCTCTTCTTAGTTCTCAGTGCACAGCCTGTATTCTGATAGAGGTTTTGGGGTTTCCTCACTCTCGTGAAGGCGTAAAATACAGGTGCAACTCAACTGATGATTTTTACCAGCCCACACAGCATCCTTAAAAAGTTTGGGAAATTGGATAATGCAGGAAAAAAACTCCTGAGTCGGTTTGAGATCTTTACCACTTGGAGACCAAATAGATGTGGCTGAAGAGCTCACAATAGAAATCACACACCAGCCCCATGTGCCCCACTTAGACGTCTGTAAGAAGGAACAACTGCATGCCAGGCATGCACAACAGGCTTGTCCTCCAATGCCTTGTCCAGTCACTTCTACCAGTGGCACTGTCTTAGAGTCTTCTGCTTTTGTGTGTGTGTGTGTGTGTATGTGTTTGTGTTGTGTGCCTTATCAAGAACCTTGATGAAGCCCTAGGAAAATCAACTCCCCATCTTTCCCCTTGCACAGAATACTGATTTTGTTCAAAATCTCATCTTTTTTGCATGCAGAGATCACTTTACATGCACACCAGTCCATTATCTATCCATCGATTGCCATCCCCTTTCCCTACTAATGGCCAATAAAAGCTGGTCTCGTGCACAGTTTGATGCAGAATTTAGGTCCATCCTGCCCTCGCTACGTGTCATTCCTGAAAAGAAAAGCACATGCAGAACAGACCTACTGTGTATCTGAGCTGGCTTAGATTTTCAGCAGTTTATAATGGAAACAATAGTCTGTGAGCCCAGCCAGGACTGATCCCATGAAAACTACTGTGGCTATGATGGTTCACTACTTCTACAGTATTTTACCAGGACAAGTATGACTTGTTTTTATCCACCAATGAAAATGATTTAACTCATAATTTTTTTTCTTTTTTAATTAGCATCTTGGAAGCTTAGACATAAATTTCCATGCTCTGATAGAATAAAAATATTTGCGTAGGGTTGTGGTATCCCTGTTTTATTATCATTATTCTTTGTTAATCACTTACTTGGATATGTTTATTTTACAACTACTTGCTTTAAGTCCTCTTTTGTATATCAGTAGCCCCAAAGTGTACAGTTCTTGTATTGTACTAATTGAAAAATCCTGAGACATCTATAACCCCAGAGTTTTTGTTGAGAACTCAGACTTACATTTCTCTTCATACAATCAAAATCGCCCCTATCTGTGTTTTAGAAAGCTTAAAATAATTTATTCTGGTCAACTTTAGAAGATTTGGAGAGAGCTTTGAATCTGGAGTTGGTCATTTCCATTTAAAAGTCTCTGTCTTGAGAAATTACTGTTCTTTTACTGCTTGCTAGCATACAAAATCCTAATTGAAAAACCTTTACACCTGGTGGTGGCATGCATTTAATTTACTTCTGTCCTATTAAGAACATGTCTGGGTCAGCGAAGGAACGCATATTGGAATCTTGATGATTTGTGTTTTATAGAGTCTATCTCTGCAGGCTACCTCAGCCCCAGGACACTAATAAATAGTCCCAGATCCAGGTCATTTGTATCTCTTTATTATAGCCAACAACGGTATCCAAGCAATACCTCAATTTAGAACATCTCCAAATTCAGTTCAGTTGAATTCGGTGCAATTTATCAAGTAATTATCAAGTGCGCTAGGCATCTTCTGAGTCTCTGGGAATATAGCAATGAATAAAATTCAGTCTCTATGTTCACAGTTTCCACAAAAAGAGAAAGGCTAATAACTGAAAATTAAAATCAAGGTGTACATGAGGTGGTAAGTAAGGGAACCAGAAGAGGAGCTTCAGGCCACCAGTGGAGAGGGAGCAGGATAACTTCCCAAAGAGGATGGCTCAGACATCACAGAGCAGACAGGAAAACATGATACAGGTCAAAAAAATAAAAAAACTTCAAGAGAGAAGGAGATTAGTGCTCCAGGCACTAGCTGGGCACCTTCCTAGCCCAGTAAATGTCTGTGGAATTGAACAAGTGAGCATGAAGGAATTTAAAAAGAAGCACATGACAACTACTGGCTAGCAGGTGATCATTACTGATTTACCTGGGTCTCTAAATGGTTTCCACTTTCAGGCTGCAGACTTGTTTAAACTGGGAATTAGTGTATCGACCTGATTTTGAAGTGATTCTTCATAAATGCAACCCTCCATTTTTTTAATGAAAGGAGGCGATAGAAAGAATTTGGATGCCACCTCCAGTATACAAGCTTTGGGGGGTGGAGATGAAACAGTCCAATGTCTGTTCATACCACCTAACTCCATTTAGTCACACGTACCTATCAAACCATCTACAGACTGAGAAATGTTACCTTTTCCTTTGTCGCCATTTGTTCAACATCTAGCACAGCTTCAGGAGCACTGCTTCTCCCCTGTTCCCGCATTGGTGAAGACCCTGCCCATTGTGGGGACGAGACTAGGAGGCTTTCAGGAGACCCCGTGTCATGTGACACAGGTTCTCACCTGCTACTATGGATCTTTGGAACCACTTATTACCTTGCTTTAAAAAGCTTATTTGTAGGAGCTACAAAAGAAGGAAAATATCTCTTTTTTCTACCCTTCTGAATTTTTGGCCAGAGCCCCTGTAACCATAGATTAACAAGGGGAAAACGTACATATTTATTTAATAAAAGTTTTACATGGTACACGAATCTCCCTGAGGAAAGGGAGACCTAAAGAAGCAATAAAACTGCATATTTGCATTCTAGGTTTAATGGAGATGGGAAAGTCATGGGGGAATGGGACAGGGAGCCAGGAGGGAGGAGCTAGGTGTCTGTAGTAAACCAAGGGAAACTTAGGAAGGCCTATTCATTCAGGTTCCTCTGGAATCCCCCATCTTCAGAGATAAGGAGGTTCCTTTCCTCCAGGTAAAGGGAGGACACCCTTCACACAAGAGTTTTATGACTAGCTTCAGGGGAAGGTCAGAAAATCTCTTCTGTATCTGCTGTTGCAACAAGTCTTTCATCTTGAAACAAACAATATGTCCAGGTGTCAGATTTTGGGGGAGTGTATCCTAAACCCATCAAAGCCAAAACTGAAAGCTGAACTCATACTTCTAGGAATAATTCTTAAATTGAATTAAATTTCTTTACCTTCCTTTTCTGCTTTTTCTTCTTTTTTTTTTTTCCTTTTTACTGATTCTGTGAGTCAGTCACCATAATCCAGCAGTGATATAGACAATTTCAAGTAAATGTGTCTTCCTAAACAGAATTTTGAGGTTCACACATTCAGGAACCAAGGGAGCACCTTGGACTCTGACAGATCAGCTAAGAGGCAACTCCCTCTATTCTCAGGAGCAGGTGTTGTGAGGAACTTTGCCATCATCACATAGAGTGCATATAAAACTAGTTTGTCTGAGCCATTGAGGGGCTTACTTATTTCTAAAGTAAGATTATATTAAAATAGATATTTCCATTGGTCTCAGCACCCCTGCACAGAAGAGCTGGAAGCCGGTTATCACTCACAAGTTTTTGAGGACTTGCAAAGTACCAGGCATTTTGTCATCTAAGACACTTAGATGAGAAGAGTCCTTGAAAGGTCTGACAGTCTATCCTTTTGGGAAGAGAGGCCTCTTTCATACCCACAGATGTATTAAAATGTTCACAATGTTTCTCAGCAATCTTTACAGGTTACAAAGCCCATTCAAAGCCACTGTCCCCTCCTGCTAACCACAGTCCTGGGAGTTAGGAGTTGAACCTATTTACAGAAACACCCACACACCAAGGGCAGAATGGCACCATCCTCTGTGTCTCACAGATGAGGGGCAGGGATGAGGGCTCTGGGGAGCTCCTGGCCATGACAGACCTAGCAGGAAGATAATACTCAGGTGATGAAGAACAACCAGACAGGCTTCCCAGCCAGGAATCCAGGAACTGGGGCCTCTGGTACAGGAATCTTTTAGGTGGGCTGGAGGAGGGGACACAGAGGCCCAGGCAAGAGAGTGAAAGGGTCTGGGTGGGTGAGGCAGGAAATGAGGGAGAACTGGAAAGGGCTGAAAAGGTCCGGTTCTGGAAGAGTTTGCTTCTTCATTTATCCTGTGAGGCAATAGGAAGCCTTAAAGGATTTTCCACAGGAAAGACGATCAGATGTACTCTGTAGCCAGTTTGCTTTACCCACAAAATGAAAAAGCCACTGGAGCGGGGAACTGAAGACCAGGCCAGGTGGGAGGCTGTGCCCAATGGGGAGGGGCAGGTGGGGATGCAGAGGAGTGTCCCCAAAACCTTCTAGGGCTCCCGGAAATAGAGCCGCCAGCTACTCCCTTCTCCAGAGCAATCTTCCTCATCTTATTATATGCTCTCAAAGCCCTTCTTTTCCGAGTAACACTCATCTTTCCTGTCCCAAAAGCATGAGTGTCTCACAGAGAGGTGTGCCAATTGACACCCCCTTCCCCCAAGAGGAGAGGAGAAAGGACGCAGGTCCCAGGGCACAAGGAGGGACTGAGGGAGGGGGGCTGAGAAGGCTGAACCCAGTCTCCCTGGCTTTGTGCCATTTGTGAACCCTTGGGGATCCTCGCAGGGTGAGCTTCCTCTGAGCCAGTCCAACCGTAAGAACAGATAATGCTACAAATCCGTGTCCTCAGGGTATTGAGTCATTTTTTGTAAATCACCTAGAAAAGCATTTCAGGGCTTGAAAGCACAATTTATTGCTGCATTATTAAATGGTCCCAGCAGCAAGCCGCGTCCTTTTTATTGACAGAGTAAAAATGAGGCAACGTGAAGGGCAAGACACTGGAAAACAGGGCAGAAAGCTAGGGCATCCCAGCCCCCACCCTTAACCCCCACCCGCAGCTCCTCCCACTTGGCCTCTTCCTGCTCTCCTCCAGCCTGCAGGCCAGGGAAACAATCAGACATTGGAGATCATTAGAGAAAGCTACATCCAGTAAAAAAATAAATAAATAAATAAAAATAAATAAAATTTTAAAAAATCAAGGTGTTTTTAAAATATATCTATTTGTGCTGAAATTGAGGCATGAAGCCAGGAAAAATAAGTAAGCAGACAAATGAAGTGTGTGTTGCACTTCCCAAGGACTTCAACATGCTTTGGGGCAACCATCTCCTCTCTCTCCCTGTCTTACTCCAGCTGGCCATCCCCTTCCCTGTCCTCTGCCCTGTCTCCACTACCTCCCCTCCAGCCTTAGGAAGGACCCACCTGGTGCCCAGAGCTCCTAGGGTTCTGGGGGGCCTGTGCTCTACCCTTCTTTGAGAACCCTCTTTTCATGTATACAATTCAGGCAAATCCTATGCACCAACACTGCCCCAGTGACCTGGATTTTCCCAAGACCATGTCAGAAAAACCTGTGCCTGCCTCCTACTTTTCTTTGAACCCTGAAACCATTTCTTCTGCATCCCCTCCTTCCTTCCAACCGAGTGGCCTCTGCTTTATCGTCCTTCAATCCAAATAAAATGAAGTACATATTTCACCTAGGTAAATAATACCAATTATTTTTTCTTCCTCTTTTGAAGTGATTTTTAGAAATTATAACTTGTCAAAAAATTATTTAATATCTGTAAAGAGAAAAAAGTTTCCTTACCCTGTAGATTGTACTTCTAATCCTGCTCTTTCTCTGTCCTGTTATTCTGTTAAAGCCAACCTCCTCTGGTAAAACTTCCCCTGAATTCAGGTACAGAAGAGCTTCTGGGCACAACGAGGGGAGAGATGGGCAGAAGGGAGCAAAATTCGGAGAAAAGCTAGGATTCGGAACGGCTAACTTTATTTATATAGCACTTTTTCTGCTCACAAAATGCTGTGATAGACACTATTTCATTGATTCTTGCTCAAGCCTATGAAGAATAAATAAAATCAAGTGACTTTCCCAGAGTCCCACAGCTGGCTGTTATAGTCTCCCCCATCCTCACTGTTGCCTCCCTCACATGTCTGGCAAAGCCTCCCACTCCTGCCTGGAGCTTTTCCCCCAGTCTAGTTCACCTCACACCTCAGGGATGGTACACACCCTGCCACATAGGTGCCTTTGCCTCCAGGATGAGGTCTGGGTACAAATCCTCATGTCTGGTCTACGGTCCTCCTGCGGGCTCCCCACAAACCCCCTCACCACACCTGTAAGCTTTGGCATATGCTTGCCCCTTCCTGGGCTGCTTCCCCTCCAGGACAGAGCCTCTGGGCAAAGACAGTTTCTTCTCTCTTCTCCACGCTCTGCTCACCAAGTTGTAATCACAGGCTTGTGACTCTGAGTCTGTCTCCCACACTGATTTGCAGTTCCTCTAGGGACTGCATTGGTGTCCTCAGTGCCTGGCACTTTTTGTCACCATTTTCCATCTTCTGGGCCCCTTCCAAGTCCTCTGAGCATGAACAACTGTAAATGTGGGGGACATTGTGGGTTAACACTCGTTATAAACCCAGGAATTCAGACTGCCCCTCTCCTATGGAGGCCCTGAATCCCAGATCCCCCTAAGTAGGCTGGTCACTGTCAATACCAGTGACGCTAGCAGGTGATGTGTGGCATGTGGGCCATCAACTTCGCACGCATGGCAGACCGCAAAGGCACCTTGGGAACGTAAGGGAGGAGAAACAACTAAAAGATCCTGTTTCAGATGCTTCTGCTGGTATGACTGACTGTCTAGGCCATGTGCAGGAGCTGGCCTTTCCAGACAGGCCCAAACCGCGGGCCACATGCTCTTTCCTTTGCAAAAGCTACCTGCTTTCATTGAAAGGACAGAGGAAGTGTTTGAGGTGTGGCATTTGTGCTTCTCATCAGATCACTCCAGGTGCAAAATCTTGTTCATGCCCCAACTTCATCCTGTGCATTCAATACACTGAGACCAAGAGGTTTCCTATAGTTCTGTCTGTTCACTGGGTTGGTAGCTCACCCTGTAACAATATAACAAAGCGTTCCCAAAGTTACTGGGTCTCATGATTGGCCCAAAATATTTCAAATGAGTTTAAGGGAAAGGACTTTAAAGTCAGAAAAATGTGGGTGTAAATCTTAACTCTGCTACTTGTTAAAAATGTGCCCGTGGGTGAGTGGAGCACTCAGGAGACGAAGGCCAGTGGGCCAAAGTTAGCTCTCTACCTAGTTTTTCATATGTTTAAGGATTGTCTATGGCTGCTTTTTTGCTACAATGACAAAGCCAAATGATTGTGACAGAGACCCTTGTGGCCCACAAAGCCCAAAATATTGACAATTTGGCCTTTCACTGGAAAAGTTTGCCGTGCCCTGGGTAAGATTATTTCACCCCTAAGTCTCAGTTTCCCCATCTGTAAAATGGGCAAAGTCACTTACATCAAAGAAGTGATGCTATGAGAAATAAATAAGATAATAAATGTGACAAAGCCACACAGCAATGATTGATATGTGCTGGGATTTTTTTAATTACTATTTTAGTCTAGCTGTTGTCCAGCCAGGTCCCTCTTTGATGGGTGGGAGAAGGACACAGCCTCTGTCTGTCTCTCCCCCTGTTTCTGTCTCTATTTCTCTTCCTTTTGCCCCATTTCATCCCCTACCCTCCAAAGGAGAAAAATTTAAAGAAAATAAAATAGCATGGTGGTTAAAAAATTTTTAAAGGGATAGAAAATAAACAAAGAAAAGTGCAATCCTACTGAATTTTACTCAGGTTACTTATTTTATGTCTTTTGAGTAGTAATTTCTATCATCATTTTATTTTCAGTATAAATTTAACCATGCAATTTGTAATATTGTATAGAGAATGGGGACTTCTTGCCTTCTCTTATTTACAGCATTTTTTTTTCCTGGATAAAGCATGAGATGTTTTCGAAGTACCCCACACAAAATGTTTGTCTTCTTGGGAAATATTAGTAAAAATCTAAAAATAATAAAATTTAAAATTATCAAATGGATGGAGCCATGTGAAATCATCCGTGATTTTTTTTTCTGATCAGAAGGAAATAACTTCCCACATTTGTTAAGACACTTTGCTTCTCTTAACAACCTTCTTCAACTACTTTCATATTAAAACACTTTTTTTAATTCCAATTCAGTGTTTCCCTTATCAACACCTTAGCAGCCTTACAATTTGCCTTGCAAAGAAGTTGAAATCCTCAGAATGGATTATGAGAAGGATGCATATCCCTACCAAAACTAAAGATATTAAGCATTTAAATATTTTTAATCAGAACTATTACAGGGTTTAAAACAGAGATAAGTGGTTTCAGTGCAAAGACTTAGAACATCCAAGACCCGGTGGAGCTTGTATTACTTACTTACCTTACTGTACTCACCGAAGATCAGAGCACAGAGGACTTTCCATTTTTTTCAATTATTACATTCTTTCAACCACGTGAATTCAATATGAGTCCAGCCAAGTGGATTTACTGCTTTTATATCTATAACTAAGATAAGTTCTAAGCATGCTGAAGAAATGGGAAACCACTCTGGTTCTGGATCTTCATTTTGTGACCTCCTACTCTTAGATCATATAATCAACTGAAATTGGGCAACATTTTTCCTCAGGTGAAAATGCAGGGAAACCAGGAGAGCTGTTTTAGTCCAGAAAATGTGAAAGAAAGAAAAGCGTGATTTTCCTCCTAGGAGCTCACATTTCTGATCTGTTTTGTAAAAGAAATTCAAAATAGGATCCTTTAGCCTGGGAACAAATATGGTTGCTGTGAGCCTGAAGGAGCAGGTGTGGTAGGGACCCTGTGGGAGCCGGCTGCCTGAAGAGGTGGCACTGTTCCAGGGTCACGTCCATTTCTCCATGCTGTTATCCCATGAGCTTAGACCGTGAGAGATTTGAGAGCTTGCTGCACTTGTTCATGCCTCGCATCCTTGTTGCAGATAGTCCTATCCGTCTCCTGTCATGGTGGACAGAGTTTGGAATCTGTGAATTCCGATGCCTGTCCTCTTTGGGCAAGTTGTTTAACTCTTTGCATCTCTGTTTCCCTGAGTGCAAAACAGTGCTTGTCTCAAAGTGTTATCATGAACTTTAGATGGGACAAAGGATGTAGGTACCCAGCACATCGCAGTACACAAAGCAAGGGCCCTACAAATGCTTGCTCCTCTTTTATTTGTCTATGATTATAAGCCTCAAATGCACTAAGGAAACCATAAAGTTTTTTGACTACAGGAAATCAATATTATATCATCATCTAAAATTCAATGTCTTGTTTGTATGGTTAGGGACTGTACATTTAGGAGAAAAAGTAATCTTGTTAGTGATGATAAAACAGTATATAGTATAAATTGTTAAATGATCATCTCACCTGCGTAGCTGAGAAGGGTGGTGTTTGTAAATCATCCGTTCCCAAACTACTGGTGAGGAAATACCTTAAATTTCCAACAAAAATGTTGAAATTGACTAGATGAAAAAATGGGATGAAAGGAAGGGAAGTTGAGATGTGTGAAATCAAGAAAGTGGGCAAATACACAATATGAGAGCAGCTACTGGATGACAAATACACTAATTTCAGAAACTGATACACAAGAGGGCGACAGATGTCAGGGACAATGGTCAGCCATAGGACACAGATCCAGCCCTTTTGGGTAGACATGTCTGTCATTGACCACACAAATGTATAATGACAGCAGGTATGCTGGTGTGCAGCATGAAGAACAAATGCAAGGTGACAAGGATTTGGGTGACAAGTAATAGGATTTGGGTTGGAGGCTAAGAAAGACTTCCCTAAGGAATGATGCTGACACTGGCAACTGAAAAATGAGTAAGGATTCACTGGAGAGAAGTGGCTTTTCCAGAGGGAGCCCAGCATTTCCTGTCTCTAGCAAGAAAATGCAGGCTTTTTAAAAATTATTATTATTATTTATATTTTATTTATTTGAGAAAGAGAGACAGAGATAGTGAGAGGCAGCCTAAGTGGGGAGGAGAGGGAGGAGCAGGCTCCCCACTAAGCAGGAAGCCTGAAGCAGGGCTCGATCCCAGGACCCTGGGATCATGACCTGAGCTGAAGGCAGATGCCTAACTGACTGAGACACCCAGGCGCCTCAAAATGCAGTCTTATTTAGCATGTGAGGAATGGAGACAAGGCAGTTTGTCTGAAGCATGGAGAGGCAGGGGCAGGATGAGACAGGGGAGGTTGGGTGGCCTTGAGAGCTGCTGGGCGAGGCTTTCCAAAATGTGCTGGTAAAACATCAGGGATCAGCGAGTTAGTTTCTAGAACAGCCCTTCTGTCTCAATCAATACAGGGAAAGGAGCATTCAGGAAAGTGTGGATGCAGGAAGATTCATATTCAAGAAGGAGTGGATCTAAGGGGACGTCCACAGGCATCCCCCTGCTGGCCAAAAGTCATCTTCCCTGGCGATGGTTACCTATTCTGCGGAAAGGGTACATTCATCGTATTATTCCCTCTGTTTTTGTAGATGCTTGAAATTTTCCATAATAATAAATGTTTTAAGTTAAAAATAAAAGAGCCCTTTCTTACCAGCGGCAATTTGGTTATAAGCATATGTCAGTGGTCAGGTGTTTCCCTGAGACTGTAACCTTTGGCTGGCCTTTTGCAGGGGAAAGGTTGCAATTGCCCTCCCTCAGGAGGAGGAAAGAGACAGGCTCATTCTGTTAGTTGAAGAATCATAGAATTAGAGTACTTGGTTCAATTTCCCGAACCTCCTACATCTGGGGAATTAGGCTATAAATCCTATGAAGCATTCTCTGGGGATTTCGAAGAATTGTTTACACCCAGACCACAAACAACACGACAGGAGTACAGACTTTATTTCTCAGTGTTTTGGCATTTGCAGCTTAGATTGAAATTGCAAAGAGGCAGAGGAGAGCAATGAAGAATTGTGCACATTTTTTGAATATCTCATTCTCTCTGTGGTTCTAGCTTTATATTTGGAATACTCTTTCTCCCTATTTCTTCCTCTCTCTTGCTCTCTCCCTTTCTTTCTACCTTTCCTTCTGCCTTTCTTTCTCTCTCTCAAAGTGCCAATTCTTAACATGATGCCAGGCATCATACCAGGCCCTAGAAGACAGGAAAGTAAACAAGGCAGGTACTCATCCTTACCTAAAGGTCCACTCTAGCAGACAACACCATAATTAAATTAAATTTAAATTAAATAATTAGCATTAACATGAAATAAATTAAAGCACAAAATCAAACATAATTTTAGACCAGGATATGTGCCCTGAAGGAAGAGTATGGCATACCTTATATGAAAACATGTTTGTAGAGAGAACAAATTTACACTTGGGAGCCAGAAGTAGCCCCTCCTAGTCTAGAGGTCCCCAAATCAAAACAGTTTCTTGCATGATAATATAAGACCTTTCCAAAGGTCTTATATTCCATACCACCCCCATTCTTTCCATTCTTTCAGAAAGGAAATGTTTAAATTGAGATGGTGAGTTTTTTCTCACAGCCTCCTCCCCTAGCCCCCATCAACCATACTCTAAGCTATTATTTTATCCTAATAAAAAAAAATTTTTTTCTACATCTGTCACGAAGATTGCATTTAGGGAACACCTGGGTGGCTCAGTAAGTTAGGCATCTGCCTTCGGCTCAGATGATGATCCAGGGTCCTGGGATCAAGTCCCACATCCAGCTCCTCAATGGGGAGCCCACTTCTCCCTCTGCCTGCCACTCCCCCTGCTTGTGCTCTCTCTCTCTCTGACAAATAAATACATAAAAATCTTTAAAAAAAAAAAGATTGCATTTAGATCTAACTTTGAGCAAGATTATAGGAAAGCAAGTCACTTATAATAAAAAAACAGAAGTTAACAGTGAAGAATCCTTTCAATGAGAGCTCCTTGAAAGCAAATCTGGATTTAGAACAAAGCCATGGGATTCAGAGCAAGGGCTGGAGATGAGCAGGTAGAACAGACCATGGACATTGAAATAGAGTAACTTCCTTTCTTATTTTGAATTTATTTGAGTTTTAGGAACAGTTGAAAGGTTACATTTGGGCAATACTAAACCTTAGTTCATTAATACAACCACTGTTTAAAAATAATTTGACACCATGTCATGTTCCCCCAAGAAATGGGGAAAAAAGAGTGAAGAAGAACAAAGCAGAAGCAAAGCAGGGGAGAAGGACAGACTAAAAGATAGAAGGAGAAGAAAAAGAAGGAAGAAAAGGGAGTAAAAGAAACATGGAAACATCAGTAGGGGAAAAGATATCCATAAGAAACAAGGAGAAAAGAAGGGGGAAAAAGTCAAAACTTTGATGTTCGCTTGGACAACACGATATCAATTTCTATCATTCCCTTTGAGATGCTAATTAGCTGACTAGCTAGTATCAGACTCAAAATCCTCATTCTGAAAAAAATCTTTATTCAAAATGGAAAAGTACCGCAGTCTTCCTCTGAGGTACTAGTCTCTGAATTACTAAGCAATGTCTATAAAATTTCTCGGAAGCTAGAAGTAGCCCCCACCCCATTTAGAGGTTTTTAGTTATTTATTTATTTTTTTTTTTTTTAAGATTTTACTTACTTATTTGAGAGAGAGAGAGTGAGAGAGAACATGAGAGTGGAGAAGGTCAGAGGGAGAAGCAGACTCCCCATGGAGCTAGGAGCCCGATGCAGGACTCAATCCAGGGACTTCAGGATCATGACCTGAGCTGATGGCAGTCGCCCAACCAACTGAGCCACCCAGGAGCCCCTAGAGGTTTTTAAAGAAAAATTCTTGGATCATATTTCCAAAGGTGTTACATCTCTTACTGAACCTCATCTAAATATATAGATATTCAGCTCAAAATGATGGCATAAACTGTCACACCGACTTTATGATCATTGAATTCTCTTATTCAAAGTCAGATCAATTGTTTGGGCTGCCATGAGGAAACAAAATAAAACACCTGGGGTCAGCTGGACTCAATTCAGTGGCAGGGGTTTACTGGAAGGAACAATTTCTCCTCTACTCTCTTAGTTCTGTGTCTGAGGGCCTGCAAATTAAATTGACAAACAGATTAGCAAGACAAAATACAGATTTAATTACATATATTATCACATGTGTAATCAAGTGTATAAATATGTAAATTATGTATGTAATTATATATGTACACACAGGAGTTCCCAAGGAAATGTGACCCCAAGGAGGTCATTAGATTTTGGAGTTTATCTTGATAGGGGTTGGGGTGGGGCAGAGGACACTTCTGGGAGAACAAATGATTTCTTAAAAATGGGGGAGAAAGGGCATTTATGGAAAAACAAATGACTTTTGGAACAATAAAGCACTTAAGAGAGTAGATGGGAGATATAATAGTTTTATGATAGTCTATTTGGGTGTGATGCCAACTTCTCCTCTACAAAAAGATTCAAGTTGCTCCTGGGGTGGAGGGCATTTGTGACAGTTGAGTTCTTTTAAGATGCTCTGCTTTCAGGCAGATAAGAGATTCCAGGAACTCAAATGCCTTCAGCTCAAAATAATTTTTACACCACAGTGGTTTATTCTGGACCCCTTCAGATGCAACGCACCCAAATGGCACATATTGTGAACACTTGGATTTGGATGGCTTTGCAATCTGATTCTCAGTCTGTCAAGCTGCCTACAAAATCATCTTCTTAGAACTGTAGCAGCCTACCCAGAAATTCATGTTCTCTCTCATTCTAAGAAGGGTATTACACTAACAACAGGGGCATAGAGGAAGAATTGTCTTCTTTCCATGAGAAAGCAAGCACTGTCATCTACAGCCAGATTGTTTCCAGGTATCCGATCATGTATACATGAACCACACAGACTGTAGGCTGGTGGGTTCTCAAAGAAATAATCAGACACACAGCTCTGGGGCCAGAGAAGTCTGGTGCAGGGATGGTTTCGCTGAGTGCTGAGGTGGACAAGATGGGTGGAGATGCAGGAGAACAGGGACTCTCTCTGGGAGAGGCCTCAAAGGGAGGAGGCCCAGGAACAACATCCCAACCAGTGCCAGTAGCTCAAGGATGAGCAGATAAAAATGGAGAAACAAGAAACAAAGAATAGGAGGAAAAATGGGAAAGCAACAAGTCTGAAATAAAGGATAAGAGATTCAGTCAAGCAAAGGACGATTCTTGGGGTAAAAAGAGGCTTGTCCCGTTTGTAATCCCTGGGGAGGAAGCTCCTGCGGAGCAAAAGCTGGAATACAGACACAGGAGAATAACTGGTAGGGTCTTTTCTCCAGGAGGCAGGGGGTTAGCTTTGGAGTAGAAAGACAATTTTCATCAGAAACAAGCTTTGGGAAGAAAAGGGGAAATCATGAAACCTCTCCAAGGGAGACTTGGTTTCTTTTCTATAAAATGAGATCATTGCACTAAATAAGCTCTGAGGTCTTATCATCTATTTCAACGTTTTAATAAATAATAATAATAATAATAATAATAAATAATAAATATTGAATAAATATTGAATTATTAATAAATAATAAATATTGAATCCTCTGTAGCTGTTTTGAGAGTTTGATTTTAGAATGAAGTTTTGTAACTGATATGCTATTCATTATTTTGAAGCAAAATACTGATGGACACATTATATACTTCTTTGAACTACTGAAGGAATCCTTATTTCGATTTATAAGGGTGTGTGGGGGAAATATTGTTCAGTGTCCCTTGTGTAATATTCCAGCTTGGGATGGGTAACCTGAACATCTAACCATGAGGAAACAGACAAACCCAAAACAAAGAACACTCTTTTTTTTTTTTTTTGGTACTGTACTCATCAAAAAATGCCAATGTCAAAAAGGCAAAGAAAGAAAATTGGTAGAAATATTCCTGATTAAAGAAAACTAAGTTGATAAGACAACCAAATGCAATATCTGATTCCAGACTCAATTCTGTACCACAGGGAAAAATCCTATAATGGACATTGTTAAAGTTAATTGATGAAATTGAAATATTGATAGTGGATACAGTAGATTAGAAAAAAAGTATTGTATCAATGTTAAATTGACTAAAGTTGATAAATTTACTGTGGTTATCTAAAAGAATGCCTTTATTCATAATAAATAGACGTTGATATATTTCAGGGTAAAGGGCCATTGTCTTAGTCCTTTTGGTCTGCTATAACAAGATACTACAGGCTAGGTAATTTATAAATAGCAGAAATATATTGCTCACAGTTCTGGAAGCTAGAAGTCTAAGATCAGGGTACTGGCATGGTCTGGTGAGAGCTCTCTTCTGGGTTGAAGACTTCCCATTGTATTCTGAGGTGGCAGAAGGGGCTTCAGGGGCCTCTCTTATAAGGCACTAATCCCATTCACAATTTAAGTAGATCCCTCCTACTAATACTATCTTCCTTAAGGGTTACGATTTCAACATATGAATGGAAGGGGACACAAACATTCAGGTCATAGCTGCCATGAGGTATGCAATTTACTCTCAAATGGCTGGGAGAGAAAAAGAGGGCTGGGCAGCGATAAAGCAAAGGAGGCCAAAAGATAATCTGGACAAAAGAGTATGTAGGTGTTCAATGTACTTTTTAAAATTTTTTCCAGTTCTTATGTTAAGTTTGAAATTATTTTCAAATAAAAAGTTAAAATATACATTGTTAGCTAAAATAGTACTTAGAGTCCTATGTGCCAGCCACAGAAGTTCCAGAGAATTCTACTTTAATAATAATGCAGTGCCTTACTGAGGGAATCTTTCTTAAAACAACTGAGCTGATATTATTTGTGTAAAAAAGCAAAAAATTAAGCATTTTGTGGTAATGTGAATTTGTAATAAGGAATAACTCTAAAATTGCCCCATATTTTCTGTTCAGGCATATATTTGTCTTATAAAAATGAATTGCTAAACAGAAGGGGAAAAGTCAAATGAGTCAGGGAAATTCTAATTTTTTACTTCTAATTCTAATGCTAAAGCAGAGAATTCATAAAGGGGGTGGTCATCAACGGACATGAAATTTGCCTTGGCTATAGGCAAAAAATCGACTTTGCAAATCTTAAGATACATAGAAAGCAAGCTAATAGAAAATCTTCCCTTTTCTACTGCCAGGATGTTGTCTTACCAAGTTCCTGGAGTGTCCTGGAGCAGGCTGAATTATCTTTTTAGGACATGCAATAAAAGAGGTGAAGATTACAGGGGAATTTGGACTAAGTCAATTTTCCAATTTTTTTAAATGAGACAACAGGTGACCTTATGATGCTGTGTCTGTAAGGTTTGGATTTTGTTTGTTTGTTTACTATTTGTCACTGCTTTGAAAAACAGTCTTTAATAAGGTCTGCCTGTGAAAACTTGTACCTTCATGATTCTGACTACTCACGCTTTATTCACCTAACCAGCAAAGCAGCCATCTTCCTGAAGGTGGCGCTGTGCGTGAGGTCCCCGGGACATGGGGGTATGAAAAGGAAGGGGCTTTCCCGTGCTGCCGCCGCTCTGGGGCGCCACTTATACACACGAGGAGGACATGGTATACTTCAGAACAATCCATAGAGTAAATGGTACGGATAAAGATGGTACAGATAAAGAACGAGGTCATGAGCAGCTCCTATGCCACTCAAAGGTGTTGGGATTAAAATGGCGCAACCTTTTGTTCTTATGTTCTAAACTGAAAATAAGGGTGTCGTTCTCAGAGTCCTTATTCCATGACCTTTTATTTCCCATTGTCTCACCTTTTTTTCCTAATTTTTCTTCCTACCCTCTCTTTTCACTTCCAAATTTGCTTTACAATTGATGTCGGTATTTTCCACCCCATGGAAATTATATTACCATTTAAAAAAAAGAACAAAAAGAGAGAGAGAAAAATTTTTTAAACACAAGAAAAAGAAAAGAAATTATACTGTCGAAAATTCCTTTGTGTCCTGGTCTCTAACTGACCTAAAATATTGCCATAACCACCAGAGAGTTATGGTAACGGAGGATTTTTGTATTGGCCAGAAAAAAAAGCTGAAGATCCAGAGTAAGATGTGGGCTTTCTGCTAGCTTGATTGGGGGTGGAAATGAGAAGTGGCCATTGGAAAATATTTTCTCATCAATATTGTCTTTTGGAGTTTACCTTACTCAAGGAGAATGTGCAAGAAATGATTGTTGAGGTCGACAGTTTTTTCCATCAATTAGTGTGCCTTATTCCCACAAGAGTCATTTTTTTTCCAATTCATTTTTCAAGGATCATAGACAACAGTTTTTCTCTATCAAAAGATAAAAGCAAAGTACCAGTTCTACCACAAGTTCTTGGCAATCCTTCCTCTACTTTTTCCCTTCTCGTCCAAAGACTAGAATGTGGCCTGGTTACGATTAGTATCTGTGGAGAAAAACCAGCTGGACCTTAAAACACAAAACCTATTCTTAGTCTTGATAAGTCGTTACAGCATATTGCATAGTATGCAGATTGATTAACATTTCTGTGGCAAAGTGAATTCCCCACACAAGCTCTCTCCCAAAGGAGGCCAGTGTGTTTTCAGGTGAGCCCAGTCCATGTCTGGACCATCCAAGTGATGCTTCAGACACCATAGGTGGAGCAAAAGTGGAGGGAAATAATAATACAGTTACTTTCCCAAAACTTGTAAACATGCTTTTAGAGAACATACTAACCAAATGGGGTTCATCAAATAAGAGAAATGGTTGAGAGGTGATTTCTGTGCAATCTTCCCTCTACAAAAGAATAAGTGTGAGTGACAGATTTTCTTCTAAGAACAGACAGATCTTCTAAGGGAAAGGCAGTAGGAAACAGAGAAAAGCTGTAGGAAGAATTATGTTGAGATTATAGCAGGACAAACTGCATCCCAGGTAAGACAAGAAACATTGCCAAGGAGGTTTTATGGCTTCCTTTCTTATTTGTAAGAAAGAGTAAACTTTCTCTTGTAAATGAAGTGCATTTATTCTTGTTTAGAAGCGGAAAGGTAAACCAGCTAGCCCCTCATGTTTCTGGTAATTATCTATCCCTTTCATCCATAGAATCTCAAACCTGCCAGGAACCTTGGAGATCATCCCCTTTATAAATGAGGACACCAGCTTAAACGACTGTCCAAAGTCATGCAGAGTTGACAGAGCAACCCAGTCTGTCGACCTCCAGTCCATAGTTATTTTCCCATTCCACAAAACCACCTGCTTAGTTTATCTATTTCCACCATGTACACGGGAAGTTCAGCCCCCACTTGCTTTCCCGATGCCACACCCCACGTGTGTTTGGAGCATCATTCCCATCGAATGTCATGACTTTTCCATATGGTTGGGCCCACAGAGGACAAACACTAGGAGTCCCATCTGAGCTAAAACTCCAAGAAATAAAGAGCTTTGCTGAGGTCACAGCTAGCTTCTCCCGAACCCCCAGTACCACGTGCCTATTTTCAGGGGACAGCACTGCATCTCACTTTTGACAGAATGTCTTCCTTTTTGCCTTTGCAGGTTTCACAGCGGCAGCCTCCCTTGTATCTTTGGCTTGGGCCTTGGCCTCCTACCAGAAGGCCCTCCGGGACTCTCGAGACGACAAGAAGCCCATCAGCTACATGGCTGTTGTCATCCAGTTCTGCTGGCACTTCTTTACCATTGCCGCCAGAGTCATCACCTTCGCCCTCTTTGCCTCAGTTTTCCAGCTGTACTTTGGGATCTTCATTGTTCTCCACTGGTGCATCATGACCTTCTGGATTGTCCACTGTGAGACAGAATTCTGCATCACCAAATGGGAAGAGATTGTGTTTGACATGGTGGTGGGGATCATCTACATCTTCAGCTGGTTCAATGTCAAGGAAGGCAGGACACGCTGCAGGCTCTTCATTTACTATTTTGTGATCCTGTTGGAAAATACGGCCTTGAGTGCCCTCTGGTACCTCTACAAGGCTCCCCAGATTGCAGATGCATTTGCCATCCCAGCGCTGTGTGTTGTGTTCAGCAGCTTTTTAACTGGTGTCGTTTTTATGCTGATGTACTATGCCTTCTTTCACCCCAATGGACCCCGATTCGGGCAGTCACCAAGTTGTGCTTGTGAGGACCCAGTCGCTGCCTTCACTCTGCCTCCAGAAGTGGCCACGAGCACACTCCGGTCCATCTCCAACAACCGCAGCGTCGCCAGCGACCGCGACCAGAAATTCGCAGAGCGGGATGGGTGCGTACCTGTCTTTCAGGTGAGGCCCACTGCCCCGTCCACCCCATCCTCTCGCCCACCACGGATTGAAGAATCTGTCATTAAAATTGACCTGTTCAGGAATAGGTACCCGGCGTGGGAGAGACACGTTTTGGACCGAAGCCTTCGAAAGGCCATTCTAGCCTTTGAATGTTCCCCGTCTCCTCCAAGGCTGCAGTACAAAGATGATGCCCTTATTCAGGAGCGGTTGGAGTATGAAACCACTTTATAAAATAGAAGGCCTCGGAGGAGCCACAACCTCCGGTGAAGGGGTGACAGCAGAGCTGTGGCAATAATGAAACTTTGTCCTAGAATAGGGCAACGGGCTGTAATGCGCTTTGTCGGACCCTCCGTCAGCTGACTGCCTGCTGCTGGTCTCCTTTCAAAACAGCGCTGAAGGGAAAGAACCCAACCGTGCCTGCTCAGTAGGACTCCTTGTTGCTACCAGCCCCTCCTGCCCACTTTTAGCGTGTCCACCAGAGGGTGCTATGAGCATGGAAAATGTCGCCTCCAATCAATAGGGTGTTTTGATGGAGTTAACTGATCTTTGCATAAAAATATATTCAGTCACACACACGCACATACACACACACACACACGCACACACATGCTAACACACACGGCACCAGTCCTCTGTCAAAATAGCTTAGATGATTTTTTTCTTGATGCAAAGCTCTGATTCTGAATATAAAAACAGAGAGAGAATATATCCCTCAAGACTCCAGAAAAAAAAAAAAATAGTACTACTTAGAAAAGAATTTCATAGACCATTCTCATTTGGAAATCACTACCGTGCGTGCAATGGTATCCCATGGACAGCAAACTCAACTGTTGTTTACATGTGTATTCGAATCGATGGAATGGTTCATTTTCAACACATTTCGGGATTTGTTTTTTATTTTAAATTTTCAGTTGAGAACATCCTTTCCGATGGAAATCCTATGCAGCACACCTATGGCTTTCGACAAGACCAAGGAGCTCGGTGATTTCGTGATGTAAATTAAATGATAATCGTGATTCAGTATTCAGTTGCAAAAATTTAATAAGTACATGAAGAGGAAGCAGGGAAACAAGGCAAAACCGAGCGTCTGATTTCCCAGCCTGCCGCAGCTCACACGGGCAAGGAGGTGCAGAGCGGCAGGAGAGGAACATGCTGAACTGGATGTTTCAAGACACAGAAAAGCGTGGCTCTGTGTGACAACTCCAGAGCACGCCACACCACACCTTCCTAGTGCCAAACACCGTCCAACCACAGGACTGACGTGGAAGTCCCAAACACCCGAGAACAAGTGGCGTTAAGTCTCCCAAACGTGGACGTGAGAGCACACTATCAAGTTCCCCACTGTGTACAGACTCCTCCCCTCTCCCCAATCCAAGGTCAAAGTGATGTGTCTTTTAGAGGCTTTGGGACACTTTTTAGTAAGTATGAGCAGACAATCCAGTGAATATGCTATGAGAAAACCTTCCAAACTGATTGGGCTTATCACTAGATCCAGCTAAGATTTGTATTTGAATCATTTGTAAAGTCACACTCTTACAACAAACTTCCGGGTTTTAAATACCTCCGTACAGCAAGTAAACGTTCCCTGCTTTCTGTTCCCAGTGTCCTCGGTCATGGTGCTTTTTGTTGCATTAAAAGTGCCGGTCAAACTTTGATAGTATTTTTTTATAGTTGGTGCAGAGTGGAATAACTCATGGATTATTTCAATATTTTTGTAATAAAAAATATAGGGTATACCTATAGGCATCATCACTTTTTTTATAGACCTGGAACCGTTTAAAATACTTTAAGCATCATAATTACTTGGGATGTCAGAAACTGGTCCACAAATTCCGTCAGCCTGCCTCAGAACATTGAGAACGCTTGTCTTTTGCAAGATCACCCAACTTTGCAATGTTGGTGCCCCTAGGAACCTGGCCAGGGGTGCTATCAGAATATCAGGTGACAAGAGAATCAGCTTAACTAGAAAGGGCTTGTCAAGACTGGCCAATGTTTCCCAGGATGTGAAAGCTGTAAATGATTACTTTCATCCATCCATACTCACAAACCTGACCACAGTGGAAGATGTCTTAAATTTCCTTCCCTGGTTTTATATTAATCCAACTTATATATCAACTATTAGTCAAGTCACTAAAAAAAAAAAAAAAAAAGAGAGAGAGCGAGAAGATAAAAAGTCCATTTAGCTTAATTATTTGCTTATTTGGACTGTACAATCCACTTAAATTAGTCAAGTTCAATAGCCACCTGCTGTAGTGTGTATGTCATAGAAACTGCTGTCCCCATCACATCCACAAGAAATGGCAGAGGGCTCAACCTATGACTTCCTTTGGTACAAAGCCCCCGAGCAATATTTTAAAAATAGATGATTTTTTATCAGTAGACATACTTTCCTAGTACTCCATGATTTGATCCTCCAAGCAAGATTTCCACTAAAAATAATAACCTCTTGTTCGGATGTGAAAAAATTACCTAGTCGCCAGTAGAGGCCCAAGAAGACGCTCTTCTTGTCAGCAATTGGTGAAAACATTGCGCCCCCATTGTAGAAGGAAAAAAATGATTACATTGGCAAAAATTCTTCACTTTTGTGCAGGACCATGAGTTATTAGCTTCCTTATTTCCAAGAAAACTTTTAATTGATGATCTTTGGAAATTGAATGGCTCAGTCGAACTATACCTTTGATTCCATGAGTAAATACCAGATTACAGGTAGAGTGGTCAATCAACACAAACTCAACAGGCCCCACCACGCCTCAATCATGTAAGTCCTGAGTTATTTCTCAATTTGATCCCTCATTTAACATGTGAAGAGTGAAAATGAGTGCTGTGTGAATAAACAATAATGTACTGCGCTTTGTCTTGGAGGTAAGAATACCGTTAGGAGGGTGTAAGACGTTTGCATTTCTCGGTGATTTCCCAAATACTGTAAATACTCTGTTATCCAACATACTTAGAAACTGTGATGTTTCAATTAGTCAAAAATTCTTGCTAAGGAAATGACATCTCCACTATAAATCCCAAACTTTCTCAAGATTACAAGAACCAAAAAAATTTAGTTCTGAGGAAAATCATGACCTAATCTTCTTTCCATGATTCAGAAAAGCACTGCACTGTCCTCGGATGGTGTGGCGGGGAGAATCGTTATTAGTTTCTAGATACACAGATAACAGAGAGTTTAAAGTATTAGGATTTAAAGAGACATTGTCAATATAAAAAGGAACAAAGTTTGATTTTTGTCTTTGTATTTTAGTTCTTCCTGAGATCTCATTTTCAATCTGCCATGAACCCTCCACAGACAGTAACCAGAAAAATCCAGAAAGAACATGCTATGGTTAGCATACAGATTGGAAATGCTGGATTCTTCCTCTGTGGGACCGGACTTCCTGTTCCTGAGTCTACTTGGATTCTCTGGGGGGGAGGAGTCCTACTCTTAGCACTCACTTTTTGCATAGGACCATAAAATTTTCTGAAAGAAAATGTTAAACATTTTTTTCACTTTCAAATTAGCATTTTGAAATGAAACCATATTTAAGATTAAAGAACATATATATCTTAACCATACTAAGATTTTTAGGTATTTGTGTGGAGGAAAAAAAATTTTTTTCCATGTAAGTCAAAGTTTGGTTCCCCCTAATGACTATGTCCTTTAAATTCTCTTGACCATTAACATTGTCCTACTTAACTATGTGCTGTCTCATTCAGTAACACTGACTTTGCAGACACTCAGTTACTATCCACTTATGATAATGCCGTGAACCCAACAAATGAAATAAATTCTCTTACTGACTTGGCAAGAACATGCAATTCGAGTATTAGCACAATGTAAAATACAAAGATAACCCAAAGATAAAAGTATGATGACGTATGTATACTTAATTCCTAAATGCCCAGTTTATTTTGCTCTATGAATAAATGAAGTGATAGCACTGATCAATTAAAAATTGAATGGGAATCATTGAAATCTCAATGACTGTTTTTTAAAGTATCATAACATGCATATATGTTATATATGTATATATAACACACATGTATGTTTTATGTATATAAATATATACAGACACACACACACACAACTAAAGGAACAGAGATGAAAAAGATGAAGTATATACTGCCCTTTCATGCATATTAACTGGTATGTTACCAACACGTGAACTTTTAGTGGAAAAGCTTTTTTCCTCCTCCTTTTCAGCCCAAGCTTACAGTCCCTGTCTATAAGACATCCACATACTTGTAATGTGGGAAATACCTAGATGCAACTTAGCACTTTGAGCTTAAATAACCTGTATTACTCCTAAAAAATTTCATCTTTTAAGCAGCTGAATAGAATAGTTTTGAATCATTTCAGTTTCTTCCTCCCAACTGGTTGAATTGAGCCAAGAAAAACTCTTGTGTTCTTAGCAGGATTGTGTAAGGCTACACATTTGCCTTTAAATGTACCAAATGCCATTGAGTGGAACAAGTTCTCCCACAATGTTTAGACAAGGATCCATTTTTTTTCTAATGAACCATTTTCTAGACTAAATATATGCTCCCCTGCACTCATATACATCTTTGCCATTAGCCATTACTGTTTCTATATAAAGTTTGGATGAGATGCCTGCCTTTTTATGTTTCTAAGGAGAATTCCTTAAAGCCTTTTTAAAAATAGCTCAGACTGACTTTCAGAAATATAGTTCAGAGGATGCTTGAAGTGCATGGTGAAAACACAGCCGATCTGAGGTGGTTGTTTCTATAAACTCAGTGACGGATGCAGATCAGCTCATGTTCATTTATCTTCAACAGTCCAGTGTCACTTCTGAAAACAATCAAAATGATTGCTTCTGCCAGCTTGTGACTCATAACACCCTTCTTCCCTTTCCAAAGCCAGGGCATTTCAACATGGCTGAGGAAGGGCCATTTCCTTCTACTGCCCACTCATCCCCCACACCCTACCTCCATTTCCAAGTCTCTGGCCCTGACCTGTATCAGGCTGTGAAGTGATCTTGGGGGTTGGGTTGCATCTCCCCTGCTCACTCAGGCAGGCTGCACTATCCACTGCAGAGCTTTTTCTCTGGACCTATGTCTGGTCCAGTTGCTATCCTAGAAATGGGCATACGGAAAGACTCAATCTGTGCCTACGATCAATAGTCTCAACAGTAGGACTACTCATTCAACAGTAAAGTTCCAAGGAATGTGGGTGGAATTGTATAAAAACACAATGAGCCATTTAGTTTTGTTAATTGTAGCAATTAGGCTAGCTCTAACACAGCCTGTGCTCACAGCAGAAAGCCAAGTTGAAGAAATGGCAAACAGCCATTTGCCCACAGAAATGAGGGGTTCAGAAACTCTCCCTTGAGTGTTTATGGCATCATGTTGTTTGATCATCCATCTGAAGCTCTTTCTCTAGATTCCATAAGAAAAGAAATCAGACTCTTGTTATATGGCATGCAGTGCTCTAAACCCGAAATGTAAAACTCCAGTCAACCTTTTGTGGTCTATGTTCTGCTCAATAAGGGATGGTTTCATGTCCCTGAAATGCCTCGTTGTTTTGCTAAAATATTTTACTCATAAATGGTATACTGACAAATATGTCAAAAAATACTGACAAACTCAAATTTTTGCTTTTATTTTTTACCCTTAGATTTTCTTGCAGTTCAGTTCCACATATTGATGGTAACTTACCATGACTAAGAACTTACCATACACTCAGTGCTGGGCTATAGAGCTTTACCTATGTGATTTCAATGAATCCTCACAACCACGTATGAGTTAAGTACCATTTACAGATGATAAAACCTAATCTCAGAGATACTAAACAAATTGCCAGAGGTCCCACAACTAGGAAGTAGTGGAGCTGAGAACTGAACACAACTTAGAACAACTTCTAACACCTGTCAATTTTTCTAGAAGACCAGGGAATATTTTCCCACCGACATCAATTTCTGATTTGGTAAGTTTTCAGGAGAAACAAAATCATGGTCTGATGATGAAATTTTCCAAAGCAAATTGCATTTAAAGTCAAATATGTCTTCCAAGATGAAAAGTTAAAAATAAAAGTCAATGATGAGAAATGGAAATTACTATCACCTGTAATTGAATTTTACTTCCACTCCTTAATTCACAGTAGGTAGATATGTGCTATTTTTCCATTCTGGACAACTGGCCTCCTCCACGGCCCTAGTCTACACTAAAGTAAGAGATAAATATAAACCAGCCAGATGGTACTTCTCTTGTATTCTATGCATGTGCTATACTGGCATTCAGTTAGGCACATGAAAAAATAACTAAATTCCAATACTTACTTTGACACTCTGACAGAGAGAGACAGAGAAAGAGAGAGAGGAAGGAAGGCAGGGAGGAGGGAAGAAAGATAGATCAACAAACATTTGAAGTGACATTATTCTATCCCCTTGCCATGATTTTTCTCTAAATTTTATGGCTTGCAGTTCACAAAATTTAATATTTAAAAGAATTATTATACCATTAGCTTGACCCATCATATAAATTGAGAAATCTTAGCTTAGATTGAAAGGTTAGGTGTAAAGAATAAGGAAACATTTACCAAATATTTGTTGAATTGATTATAAAATGACTGATGTGTCCTTTCCCTCCTCACTTTCGATGTAACATGTCTGAGTTCTACAGGATGACAGTCGAAACCCGTTTGATGACATTGTATAATAAGTTGTGTGTGATGTTGTTTGAATTGTTTCTAAACGAATAACCAGTAATAATCCCCAAATTTTCTCAATCTTGGTGTTTATGTTAGAAAAATACGCAGTGATCAATCTGACTTTAATGTATGAAAAATACAAGCAGTCTTCTCTCTTCCTGCTTTGATAAGATTTAAGCAGATCTTGATGAAGATATGTTCAATTAGAAGTCACTAATTTTTATAGACATTAGCATCTAAAAGAAATCTAAATGTTACTTCAACACATTCCTTTTATAGATAAGACAACCAAGATCCAAAGAGATCAGGTAGTTTTGTAATCAGGATTCCTTCAGTCATCTGTTCAGTAAGCATCATCCACAGGACTACCACTGCCATGCAACACACAGTCAAGTGTAGGAGTCTCTCGCAATCCAGCAACTTGCACTTTGGTTATTAGTAGCGGACTAGGAGTCTTCTGACTTTAACTCCTTTTTGCTCTATTACAGGGCTTCTATTTTTAATATCTACATTTTAATTCCATACTAGAGCAAAAGAGAAACATAGCTTTCCCAAGATTGTATCATGGAAGCCTCATAATAAACAACTGCCACACACAATGACAAACGTAAGATCATGATATACATATAAAAATAAGTCAACAATGGCTGGCTGTCTATAAAGAGAAACGTAATTTTATGATTTGTTTTTATGTCTCTTCAATACTAGACATTTTTAAATCGAGTTTCCAAGGCAACAAAAAGAAATTGAAATATTTTTTGGCACATAGCACTTGACTCAAAACAACCATATCTGAATAACCTTTGGAGATATTCCTAAGAACCCCTTTTAACAAGAGGCATGAAATGAGGAAAAGTCTGAAGACTTTTCTAATAGGCTACTTCTCTGATCTTCAAGAAATACCCTTCGTTAGCACATATGCTATATCTCCAGCATAGTAGTTATTTAGGAATAACACATTTCCAGAACTAAGCCTCAGTTACTGCAACCTGAGAGGTTGGTTTAAAGCCATGCTTCCTGTTCCCAGAAGAGCAAAACTGTGCTGTATTACATTCAGGAGTCCAGACAGCCAGACTCACCTCATTAACCATCCTGACATAATACACAAACCAACTCTCTCCCTGCAATATGGCCACGTGGTTGGCTCCCCACAGATGCATGGAGTATATTGCTTAAAGGTAACTATTAACTTGCATAACTAATTTGCTCCAAGTGAAATAATTCTGATCAGGGAATGCATAAACCCAAAGGTTCTCTAAGGAGTAAAAGGAAAGAGAAAAAACAGATTAATTTGTATAAGCACATAATAATTCAAAGAATTCCTTGGTGAGTCCCATTAAGCATCAATATAACAGTTGACCTAATAACGGTGGAAAGTGTGAGGCATGGTTTCTAGGTTCAAGCCACTATAAGTAGTTCATTACTGTGATTACTGCTGTTTTAGCCATTGCACCAGCCAAGAAGAGTATAGTTGCTGATATGATGTTTGCAGAGCAAAGATCATGATAATAAAACAGATCGACATCAAAAGTAATTAATCAACTTGATAAGTAAATATTACCAGCCCAGTACCAACACAAAATGTTCTCTTGTGTTGTTATTAAAGCCTGTCACCTAACTCTGTTATTAGAATTTCAAAAAATGTAAGGTTTCATGTTTTTATTATACTTCCATCTATCAGGTTAAGCTGGTGACCCTCTCCTCTCTCTATTGCTTGATTTGCATTAAAATGGAACTAATCAAATTCTTATTTCATTTAAGTGCTACAAATATTAACAAATGGAGATGTTGCATTTGAGCTAATTTAAGTTAACTGTTCTAGTGGCATTCTGGTATGGAGTTGTATCAAATCAACACTCTTAAATATTTCAAATTAATCCATTTATCAGTAAGTTCTACAACACCCCTCGGTGGGTTGAAAATATAACTCATGTTTCTATCATTGTACGAAATTCCTATTTTGATTACAAACCAGTAGAACGTGTCTTAATCAACATCAGTATTTCAATCCATTGTGATTCTGCAAAATGAGTGAGTCGGGTTCTGTTATGTTAATTTAGTGATTAACCTTCGACCCAGTTTTCTTTGGGTCGCATTGTGAGTTCTTATTCTATTGAAATTGGGAGCAAGAGCACATCCTATAACCAAAGGAGATTTGTTGGCTAGTCAAAGAATTGTCATTTTATATACCTCTTTCAAAGAACTAAAATATTCAACTTTCCTTATTAACCTTTCTAATGTATTGTACATAGAAAAGGAAATGGATCGCTGAAATATGTTCTGAAATTCTGGGGTGAAACTTTTCCCTTGGTCTGAATCAGAGGCTTGCTGCCCGTGAAGAGGAATAAATCTCTCTCGTGCCCTGAGGAAAGGGAAGGGGGACGAGCTAGTCACTCAGAAATGTGAGCCTCGACTGTCACAAAGATGTATATTGCTCATGGTATCGATTCCCTTCTTTTTTTACAGAAACATCTTGGAACTTGTCAAGCTTTACTGAAGGTGATTTGCGTTAATTAATGCAACAGACCCTTTAATCTTGCAAATTCTTGACTTGTAATATTGTAGCCAAGCCACTGCGAGGGAAAATTAATCAGTTAGTAGGAAGGAGCACTCATTCCTTGCCGAGCTGTGCCCAGGCCTGAAGAGAAAGACCTCTGTGAAGTAGAGCACTAATGAATTCGTGCTACCTGCTTCCTCATCATTCACGCTATGAATATTCATCCGTTTCATTTGTTTTTGCCAGTAAGCAATGCTTTGAAAGAGAAAAAATGTGGATGGATTCCTGGGGCTTGCATAGCTCAGTGAATAGGTACTGGGTCATGGTGATTCCTTAAATGGATACAAATCTACTTGTGTTTGGAAATGAAAAAAAAAAAGTCATTGTTATCTCTTTAATGATTGATCTGTCTGAGTACCGTGGCTGCCCTCACTTGGTTTCTTGAGAGTACTATTGTCAGCATTGTAATAACCAATTTATGAAAATTGAATCTGTAATTCCATTTTGGAGGTAAAATCTACATGGATGTAGTATCTATTCAATAATTTGATTCCTGCCTTCCTGGGTGGTGACATTGCCAGTTTCAAACTGAGGTACATGAATTTATGGTATTGGCCTTCCTGTTGTTTCTGAGACTTGACAAAATGTCATTTACAAACTATGTGATCAAGTAGAGATTTTTATTGCCTAAATGTTCACGTCAAAGTAAACAAGTAGTCTCGTAATTTAAAAAAAATCATGGTTCTTTCCCACTTGCTTCTCTGTTTTCCAAGAAAGATTTGAGCTGCAAGATAAGAATGAATATACTTCAGATCGTAGTCTCAGAGTTTGCAAGCGTCAGGCATCCACATGGGCTTATAAAGTTTCTGTCTAACCTTTTAGTAGAACAATTTCAGGAGTGAACCCTAGCCGACTGAGTGAAAGTCATCAGGTTTATCCAAAAAGCAACCTAGCAGAAAAATTTTAGAAAAGAAGCAGGGATCCTTTTTCTTGGGTTTCAAAGATGTTTCTCCTTGCTAAGTGACCATCTTAGTGATTTGAGAGCTACTGAATGGTAGTCACAGTTAGAAGTGTCGATATCGTGCTGCATACTCTATTCTGTCAAAGTCATTTATCAGAACTAATTCTTGGCACCAGCACTGAAATTTAATGGCAAAAACTGGCCTACTACCATGTGATTTATTTTCAATTGCAAGGCAATGAAAACTAATAAGTTGAAGAAAATTTTAATTTCCTGAACTCCAAAGCCAAAATGGGCACAAAGAGACTCCGTAACATACAATGAGTTGGCTGACTGGGGATACAGGGGCAATAAACAATCCTCTAAAGCAAGGCTTATGAGTGAGAAGCTATAAGCTGTGTTGGGACAGAAGGTGATTGAAGAGGATGCCTACCAGTTGTTCATCAGGAATATTTACCTTTTTATAGAGCAGAGGTTCAAAGTAGCCCCTGCCATTCCCTAACTATGAGGATAGATACATCCATATATGAAGGGCCAAGGCAGAAAACAGAGAAGATGTCAGGGGTTTCATGTCTGAGACTAACTCTGTCTTTAAGGCAACAGCTCTCCTTGGTCATTGGCCCCTATGCTGCTAGCTAGCTCTGCATGCCAAGAGCTTCTGATGGATTACAAGATCAGATATTTAAAGGTATTGTAAGTATTCCTGCTTGTAGAACATGAACCACTGAGTTATTCCTCATTTTAACAGCAATGAGATTCAGGGTTACTATGGCCTTACTCATCATCCCATTGTAAATATATCATGACATCACAAGAGCCTCTGTATTCAAATTCACTAAACCAGGTTTACACGTCCTAGGTCTGTGTATCTATCCCCAATTCGGAAAAATAATTTTTTGAGAATGATCTTCAGAATAATGGAAGTGAAGAAAAAAAGTGGACAGTTGAGCAATCTTTCACCATCCACAAAACCACTAGAGTGCTGATAGCCCTAAAGCTCTGATTGTTTTTTTTCTCATTAGTAAGTTTCTTTTCACTTAGGGGCTTTCAACATCTGAATTTTCCAGATGATTGCTGAACCATCTTCACTAAACTGAAGTAGACACTATGGCATTGTTAAAAAATAAAGACTGTCCACACGAATGCAAACATCCAATGAAAAGTGAAGAAGTAAATCACTCAAGCAGTAAATTTGGTCTTTGTGATGTCAAACATTTGGATACTTGGGAAAATCCAGGTGTTTGAATGATACAATTTTTCATCTGGTTGTCTGGTGTTGTCTAGATAGACAGAAAATGCTCAGGTGTTGTAGGTAATGAGATTTAACTTTCTCGTGCAGTAATCTATTGCTGGTGATATTCTGCTGCTAAAAATCTCTTTGTTGTGCAAAGAGAAATAAATAATGCAGAGCAAATGCTATTTGATTTTTATTTACTTTTGGCAAACACATGAATGGAAGAGGTTTGGGAGGTTGTCCTGGGGGTATTTAGATGTGATTGTGGCACAGACCTCCTTCAGAAAGATGGTTCTGGAGGCCTACTACTCAGCTCCTTCCTGCCAAGGAAACTTTTTATTCAGCTCCTTTTCATCCTTTCTAATTCTATAATTGCCCCCCTGATCTTCACATAATCTTCATTGTTCCCAAAGTCTACTTGACAGAATTGTTCAAGAGAAATACAAGTTTGTTAACTTTTTATTCTTCAAATAGGAAGTTTTCATTTTAAGGATTACATCTTTTAAGCAGAAAAATAATGTAAACCACTCAGTGCAGTTATTTTATGGTGCGTGTTGTGGTGTCAACAGAAGTAGAAGTAATTTTTCGCAAATTCAACAAAACACATCTTTTTTTTTTTTATTTGTTTTGTTGATGTCATTCTCATTGCCAAGGACTCACTGGTTATACATATTAGAACCTTAGTGTTTCCTTTGTAGTCATGGAAAAGAGAAAAAGAGAAAATGTCATCAAAGGGAAGTTCACTTTCCAGAAGGAAGTTTGCGATAGTCACGTGACTCTCGTATTTGTGATTATCTGTGGACATTTTCTTCCTTGTTTCATCTGATTGGGCTCTGCATTGGTGAGTGTGTGTATTTCCTCAAATCATGTGCTTACCTCATTTACTGTTCTGAAGCTGGACAGAAACACAGGCAAGTTATTCAGACTAATTTTCTTTTCCGTGAGCTTAGGTTGAGGAACTCAGTCTGAGGCGTTAACTGTAAGCAGGCACCCAGAAGGTATGCAGCTATGCAAAGGTCATGAGAGGATTTCCAGAGAAAATCTAAATATCTGTTTTGTACATTCTTAGGTGGTGTTTTGATTGCGTCAAATTCTACATTTCAGTGCCAACTTAGAACGACTTCATGGGGTAAGCTTTCCCCATCCTTGTTGGCTCCCTCCTCCCATTAGTTGCAGAAGTTTCCCCGAAATCAAATGGGTGCTCCACCTTGTGTAGCAAGGGCTTCCAGCCACTGGATGTCATTGCTCTATGCTAATTGTGTTTTGTAAATGCTCCTTTGGGTGCTCCTTTGGATGCTTCCTAGTCCCACACCTGTGAAAACCTCCCAGGCCGACAGAGCTGCTATTTCCTATCACAGACCTGATTTGGCTCCACTTTCCTTTTTCCTCGAGATTTTTACTTCACTCAATCCTCTTCCAAATCTTTGTACCTTCATGTTATCAACAGGATATTTAGTTCAATGTTTCAGTCAGCTGGCAATGAAGAGGCAACAATCAATTGGCAACTGCAAAAACATTATGCATTTTGTTTCAGTTATCTTTTATTATGTAGTAATTGAATGGAATTTATGGTTTAGTAGAAAACTAAAAATCCCTGTGTTGAATATGATGACTATTTTAAATATACTGAAATATAATCTCTGAAACAGTATCCTTTTACGCTATGAAATCTATTCCTTTCTGGAGACAAGAACATGGAGGGGCCCTGGTCCAGCAGTGGAAACACAGGGGCCTGAAAGCTGAGCCCCTGGAGTCTTCATTCCTGGTTGGTCACTTCAGCCTCAGAAACTCATCTTCAGCCTCTTTTGTTCCATATGTAAAAGAGAGATAGTCTTTATCTACCTACCTCATAGTGATGTTGTGAAGATGAATTAAGTTGATAAAGTGCTTTGACACTTGATAACTAGCGTCAGCACAAAGGAGGCCTGTGTGCAGCCCTGAAAAAGCTGTGGTGGGGGAGGTGGAGACAGCCTAGAAACATGACAGCAATAAGGCACCAAGCAGAGAGTATGGTTATTCGTGATCACTTCACAGAAGTGAAACTTTTTCTTCAAAGGTCTATATAGAACTTTTTTTTAATTATCAGCTTTTTAATAAGAAAAATTAACTCCTTTCATACAAACATTGGGAAGCTTCATATAGAATGGCAGTTTTCCTCTTAGCCAAACTGCATTTTACTAAATATTTATTAAATATATCAAGAGGACTGGGCTCCTTCTGATGCCTAAAGAGTTCGCATGCCGAATCCCAAACTGCATTTTCCAGAATGCCTGCATGATACTTGAGTTCAAGACTGATGATTGCCAAGGGGTGTTCTGGAATCCGCTACCAGGAGAGAACATTTTTAATAGATACTATTGAGATTAGATTTTGTTGTTTATGGTGAGATTCTTTTTCATCCCTAAGATGATACATCTCTCCCTTTGCAACCTAATAAAAGAATGTAAAGCCTTATTTCTTCCTGGAACTTCTGAGTTGGTTTATTTTTGAATTATAAATAAATTTTAAATTTTTCAGAGAAGTGTTTACACAAGGGCTTCTGTATAGTGATATACAAGTATACTTACATGTGCATAGATCTGAGTATACAACTATAGGACAAAGGAGATGGTGGGAAAACAACCATAGGGAACATTTATACAACTTCCCCCAAAAGTAAATGCTTTTTCTTACTTAAATATTTAGTCCCAGTAAGAACTAGTGCTAAATAACATGATTTGGGGTTATAAATATTTGTCATTTTTGAGTCATGGAGGCAATATTGTAAAGTAGGAATACAACCATGGAACTATACTAACAATTCAGGTAATGTGCTAAAGATATGACTTCACGGGGAAAAGTTATGTACATAAATATTGTCATTGTGCCCTTAGTTAATGATTATATTCTTTTGCCAAAAAAATGCATGCTCTTAAAAATATGAACTAAGGTTTCAGAAAGTTTATCTTGTTAAGTGGGTTTAAAATCATGTTGTGCCTGGAGCTAACATAATGTACACATTCAACATAATCTCTTCTGGATTCTAAAATCTAGTTGCCAGTGTATAGCTTAAAATTTCAGATTGGTGAAACATTTCTAATGCATGGTATTAAATTCTGAAGCATGAATTAACCTAGACAATTATCTGATCCATTAAAAAATGTTTATGTTGCCACACCAGACTTAAGATAAATACTATTTTTTTAGACTCAAAATATGAGAATGGTGAGTTGAAATTATTTGAATTTCTCTGATCTTTTTTCCCAGTCCCAAGCATCAATATTTTTCAAACCAAAAGTGCAGCAGAATATCCTTGTTTCTGAAGGGAAATATCCATGTCTTTCTTTTATTTTTGTGCAAGAAAACTGAAGTTAACTGCACTAGATTCAGGGGCATGCAAATAAGAAAAGGTGTGGCAGCCTTTTAGGGGGGTCGTGCAGGGACAGTGGGAAGAACTCATCATTGGGAGGCTTTACAACAAAGGTACAAAACAGAATCTAAAAGTAGTAGAGCTGGACAACTCTTTGAAATGATAGAAATGAAATTCTTCACCAAAGAGATGAAAAACAGGTGGAGACAACATGTTATTACACAGAAATTATACACCTAATTACTGGGAAAAAGGAAATTTGAACCCCTTATATTTTACCCTTAAGTCTTTCCAGCCCACATGAAACTCTCCAGAGTCTTCCCTAAAAATAGTAGACTTTTTTAGAAAACAAATTTTTAGCAAAGATACATGCAACTATACTGCCATGGACCGGTCATTATGTAATTATCATGTATGTGATGCTTCGTAAATGCAGTTGTCAACTTTTATGGTTACTCCAGTTAATTCTATCCCATAAACATGTGGCAGAAAACACATGGAAAATTCTCTTTTGCTCCAAAGTAATGCCTGCCAACTTATTTATACCCACTCTTATCCCTGGTATGTTATTATCACCAAACTCCTTTCATATCTAGATGGTATGAGATAGCTAAAAAATGTTTTCAGTAAATTGTTTATTGAGGGTCTCACCTGAAGCTTCTCTTTAGTGAAGGTGGCAGGAGGAGAGGGAACTTCGGTAAGAACCTTGCCTCTATTAAATTGTCTCTTCTTTTCTTCTCAGTTACCAGACAGCTCAGTAGCCTGGAGAGCAAGATGATGTAAGATATGCAAATTAGGTTTTTCCCATTCTCAGAACAAGGAGGGCAACCAATGAGCCAGAGGTTACCACACCTTTGAAACCAAATAGTACATTGAATTTAGGGCTAAGACAAACAAACAAACAAACAAACATTGTAAAGTTTGAGCAACATCATCTTTCCTGTTGGTTCTTTCCTTGGTTTTTACTGAATTCTTTTTACAGTTTAGATCAGAAGTTTCTAGTAATGATAAGTAATGCCATTTTATGTTATAGCTTCAGTGTAGAAATGGTGAAAACATGAGTCACAAACAAAACTACCAGGAATACAGACTTTGTCTGTAGTGACACCTTACCTAGCAAATTGGAAACAAATACTACTTAATATTCTGATTTCATTAATAACATCTAGTTAAAAAAAAAAAAAAGGAGCATTTTGCTCAGCATTAAACCATTGCACAATATAAACCTGTTTCCAAATGGCAAGGATTTTTGCTACTGACATTTGTTCTTCATTCTGCAGTTATTTTAAGTAACTAATTTTCACATCTAACTACCTCAGCTACTGTTCTTTTATTTAGAAACATGAATCATGCACTTTGTAACCAACAAGTTTTTCATTTAAAATTTCAAAAGGATACTTGGTGCAAAGCAATTTTCAAAAATTTGTATATGATATAAGAAACCCAACCTCAGGAGGTTGTTATTAATTTTGCTTATTTGTTTCTAAGTTCAATTGGGGTAAAATCTTGTTTCCACATAACACAAAGAGAAGCTGCTCTATATTTGATTAATTTGCCTTAAACATTTTGTGCTCTTCTCCCTGTTCAATTTTTTTTGTTTGTTCTAAATCTATCTGAAAATAAAATGTAACAGGTGGCAGATGAACATCAAACAAGAGAATGGACCAATCATTTCTCAGTTCCCTATTGTCAACTCTGCATGACATTCTGATTGTGCAAAATTGCCATTCCTGTGCTTCTCTCTCCCATGACCATTTCAGAAGGTCTGAGAGACCCCATGTGTGTGTTTAGGGAACGGTGTAGACATTTCCCCCAGTACGAGCACAGTGCCTGGACCCAAATGATAACCTTGGCATTTCTTGTGCTTTTACTTTGTAAACATTGTACAAATGTATTTGGAATTTTATTTGAAATGAAGAATTAAACTAGTTATTAATTTTTTTTCCTTCCTGTAAATATATATATTCAAACTCCATGTATCCAAACATTCCTTTAGCGTTTGGATTGTAAGAGTGTCTTTATTGGCTGGAGGCCGCCGTCTCAGGCTGCGGTCCCATGTGCTCTAGTTGAAAGCACAGTGTGTGGAGTATTTGATGTACTATAATACCATAGTTATTTTGGTCTGTTAAGTAAGTTGCAATTTGTGATGAAATGAAGTGGAAAGTAGTGCTTCATAATTAACAAATTTCCTTGGTTACATGATTTTTTCTTGTAAAACTTTAAAAAAAAAGAAAACTTGAAATTTTATATATTTGGATTTTGTAGATTTTTTTTTATTTTATTGCAACACAAGGTACCAAAATCATTAAATAAAGTACACTGTGGTCATTTTAACTGATGTCTGGGTTCTTGATTCCTTCTAAGTCTAGGCAGAGAGCAGTCATTGTGGGTCTAAGATGGGAAGATGGGGGAGAAGCCCATATTCTCAGGGATAGCCTCAAGATAAAGTGATTTAAACCTGAAAATAAACAAAGCTGCGTTCTCTCGAATCTGAAATAAATTTAAAATGAAATTATATCGATTTCTAAGATATATTTCATTTACTTATTTCTGCAAATTGCTAAAGAATGTTTCTCTAGGACCACTACAAAAGCAAAGAGCTGTTTCAGATCACAGAGGGTTAAAAATCTAAGTAATTTGTCTAAACAATAAAAGGAAAAACTGACAATGAACAAAAATGCTTTTAAAAAAGATGATGTGTCTAAATTCCTGATTTTTCTACAAGGTAGGGTTTATGCTTTATATAATTGTTTGTCTTAAAATATTCTAATGTTTTTGCTTTAAGGAAATTTTCTACTTTCTATACAGTTCGGTAAGAGTTCTACTAGTTTATAAAAGCCTCTAGGGGGACCTGGGTGGCTTAGTCAGGTGAGCATCTGACTCTTGGTTGCAGTTCAAATCATGATCTCAGGGCCATGAGATTGAGCCCCATGTGGGGCTCTGCACTCAGGGGGGAGTCTGCTTGAGATTCTCTTCTTCTCCCTCTCCTCCTCCCTGCTTACTCTTCCTCTCTAATAAATAAATAAATCTTTAAAAAGAAATAAAAACCTTCCTTTATAAAAGGGAACTATAGCATAAGCTCTAACTATATGTGTAGAAATACTATCAATATCAAATAGAAGCAGATAAAACTATTAGAAGGAACAATGAAAAAAATTTCAAGAATTCACTTGTTTCTTTTCAGAGTAATTTATTAGTTTTCTTTATTACTATAATAGTGACATGTGCTAAATATAAAAATACAAATCCACTATTTTGATGCACTTCTTTCTAGTCTTTTTTGTAAACATTTATATTTTTTACACTGTGATTTTTAACAAGTATTTTTGAAAATCACAGCCATTTGACATGCATGGTATTGGGGTTATAAATATGAATAAAACACATAATCTTCTTAAAGAATACAGTCTAGTAGGGAAATAAGTCCAGATACACAAATTATACATTATTTAGTAGTAAAAGTAAAGGTCTGCACAGACTACTTCGGGAGCATTTAACACAGCTTGCAAGAGGATGGGATGGGGAGGGTGTCACACCAGGGAAGGAGCCTGGGTCCCTAAATGAGTGGATGGAGCAGAATCCCTACCTCACTATGGCTGAACCAAAATGGAAACAAGCAACATATAGCCTTCTACTGGATTGAGTCCTGACATTTGGGGTTGTTTGTTACAGCAGTTAGCTTTTTCTGACTTTTAAAGGAGCATTCCATGGACCAGCAATGTACAATTAGCTCAATCATGAGTATGATTAGCTCAACTCCCTACCTGAGTTTCAAAAACAAGGAGGAAAAGAAATGGCTATTTGTATTTTTCTATGTTGTCTACAATGAGTGGGTATTGTTATTATAATCTGAAAACAAGTAAGATTTATATTTAAGGGGAAATTTTCTAAAAAGAAAAACATACTATATTCCTAAATGTAAAAACTAAATTTGGTGAAAAATGAAATTTGCCTCTGATTAATCTAGAAACATAATTGAACATTAAACAGAGCCACAAAGCCACAAATATATTTTATAAAACTTCACAAAATGATCATAAAGTTTATATGGGAGAATAAAAGCATTTTTGTTTTTAAATAAGAGTAGTGATGGAACTTTGCCCTCCCAACCTATTATAAGTTACAATAACAGTGTATGAGCAGCAAAAGAATATATTTTAAAGTTCAGAAAAAGAATCTGTACATATTATATAAGTGAATTTAGAAATGATGGCCCCTTCAATAAATGGTTTTAGAATAACCAGTTCACCACTAGGGACACCTCTTACTCTCAAATCAGATCATACAGATTAAATATATCACTCTGAAAAAGTATAACTACAAATAGTATACTAATGTCACTTGAGATGGGGAATAGTTTCCAAGTTTCATTAAAGGAAGAGAGAAAAAGATTATAAGCAATAAGGAAGTAGGCAAGGAGATATATATATCCATTATTTCCCTTAAAGAGAGAACGCAATCGTCCAAAAATCAACTGAAAAAAAAAAAAATACTGAACATACTAGACTGGACAAATATCCTAAAATATATATACAAAAATCTTTATAACAGGGAAAATTGGAAAAAAGCTATGGCATATCCTTATAATTAAATACTCTATAACAACTACAAATAAAAAATACTTGTAAAATATCTTTCTTGTATTAAATAACAATATCAATTGGTAACACCTCATTTTGAAAGTAAAGAACAAAGAAACAAGTGTTTTGGTAAACCATAAATAAAAATGCTGTGAATACCAAGCAAATAATGGTATAATGAGCAAAGAATATTGAAAGGAGAGAATTGGCTCTAGATAAATATGCAGCTACCTGAGAATAATCTTGTCTGACACTCCAGGTGATCAGTGAGTATGAAATTGGCAACTACACTAGGTGTGAATTGAATTTATTTGACAGAATTTTAAAAGAAAGATGTAACCATCTAGGACAGCGACTGAAAGTTTCTCAGAACTACTTGTGCTGAGAGCTGGTTTACAAAAAGTGATTAGGTCTGGAAAGACTTTAGGAAAAGCCTGCATTTTTCAGACAGAGTAAGTTCTAAAAAAGACAGGAGGGGGCGCCTGGGTGGCTCAGTCTTTAAGCATCTGCCTCTGGCTCAGGTCGTGATCTCAGGGTCCTGGGATGGAGCCCTGCATCAGCGGGAAGCCTGCTTCTCCCTCTCCCACTCCCCCTGCTTGTGTTCCCTCTCTCGCTGTCTCTCTCTCTGTCAAATAAATAAAAAAAATCTTTTTAAAAAATGAAATAAATAAGACAGGAGATGAGAAATGGTCACCTTGAGAAGGAACGTGCATGTGGGAAATCAGGACTGTTGGAGGAGACTTGCAAAGAAACCACTTGTGGTTATTCAGTAGTGTCAAAATAAAGTAGCACCTACCCTTCTCGTAACAGAAACACTCTCTGCCTTTCTATCTCACAGACGAGTAAAAGACATAAACTCTGGTCCTCTTCCTGAAAATCACAATCTATCTGTATTCACAACTATCCTTGCCACTGTCTCAAAAAGACACCCCTACGTCTTTTCCCAGGGCTTAAACTTCACCCTGTGTTTATAAATCCATGACTTTTTATTTCATTTATAGGACATCATTTCATCTCCTCTTCTCTGTCTTTCACATCTTTTCTGGGACTATTTTCATTCTGTCTACCATCATGTCGAAATTGCCCAAGACAAAACTAAAACCTTGATTTTTGTCCCTCCTTCCTTTTATTTCTCCCTTCCTCCTCTTCTTGTCTTCCTTTTCTTTATTCGTTCAAAAGCATAAATAAATAAATAAATAAAAGTGTCAATTCCTTCAGAGTAGAAATCACATCATGGTTTAGGTTTTGATTGAATGAATAAATGAAACTTACCAGAGACAAATAAATTCATTAAATTCATGCAACCTAATTTTCTTCATCTAAGGGGTGGTGGTGGTCAAGTCTGTACAGAAATCAACCAGCTCAGTGGCTGTAACTTAGTAAAAAGTAAGATGTTACTGCTACTGAATTAAGTCTCAAAAATAGAAATAAGTTGCTTACTTCCAAGTTCAATGGCCTCTGTGCTCTACCTACTGCTTGATTTTTCTGGCTGCAAGTTGGGGTGTGATTCCCCCACTGAGTCTCTTTCAACCTTTCTGTGTTCTCCCTTTCCTCTCTCTTAGTGAGACTTCTCACACTGAGATATGGTGATTCTCGAAGCTCCTTCCTCAGTCCTCTTCTCATCTTAAGGCTTGCTCCTAGGCCACTTCTAAGGCTCTCATTACTCTTGTACACATAAAAGTAATAAAAATATCTCATCTTGGTAGGCTCAGACATATAAGCTCCTATTTAAAAAATAAATAAAAGAGCATCTATGCCCTCAGATTTTATAACCATTTACTCATTAGACATGCCATCCCAAATATGTTCCCATTTTCTTTTGATATGATCCAAGAATGTATTTCCCAGAATAAATTTCCACACAGAGTAGAGATTTGGGGTTTAGCTATTTCACTACTGATTTTGGTCCCGTTCTTCATTGCCTTCAGGAGAAACATGTCAGGAATTGCTTAAGATGGTTAGTATTATTGATCTTGGCTTACCTGTTGGTTTCATACCCTGTATAAACTCAATTTTCTTACATCTCTGTTGAGATTTATGCAAAACTACTGTAAAGTGCAAGACTATCAAGTATTATTTGGTGAGTCTTTCCAGTGGGTGAAACAGGAATGTGTTCCGTCCCTACGTCTTCTCATTAATTTGTATCTTAAAGACTTGATACTCATTTTGGGTGAACTGAGTACATCCCCTTTCTTCCAACTCAACTCTTATATTGGAAAGAAACATTCTGCTGATAAAATTATCTTACTGACATGAACTAGGTCAAGCCTTTACAGAAAACCTACCGTCTAGCTAATCAGTGTTTGACTGAGTAGATTGAGATTTCTACATCCAGATTATAAATGTTGTAAATATTCTTCTAAATTTAAGCAATGTGTAAATATATCTAGCAAGCAATGTATTCAGTTATCTAAGATACAATTTGCTTAATTGGAGGGTTCATTAAGAAATTGCATTAAACAAAATTATGGTTCTTTGGGTAGAGCACGAACTTTAATGTATTTAACATACATCATCAGATCTAGACATTTGGGACTTCCATCAACAATTCTTCCTATGTCAGTGGGAATCCAAAACAATTTTCTAAGGTAAACTTTACCCGGCATGCTAGGTTTTCTTCCTCTGACCTCTGGGAAAGAGGGAGTGACATTATATTCAGGCACAATTGTTTAAATTCATAACAAGATATCAATATTAACTCAAATGCAATTCGCTGTTAATATATGGCTCTCCTTTAAAAAAATGTTGATATGTATACTACCGGTGTTTTAAATTTTTATTATAGTATATAACCTTATAGTCTTTGCCACACAATAATTATCTAAAGTTGTAATGAATAATGCACATTAAGGATTGCCTATATGGCATGCAGTCTGTATCTTTCTCTGTAGCAGAAGTTGCAAATTTCCTATCTATGGGGGCAGGTAAGTAACATAAATGGGTGAGGTCTATGGCAAAACGAAAAGCACATTCCTCATCTAAAGACAGAGCTACCCAATGGCTGCCATACAGGAAGGCAGGCTTCAGGGTATAAGGTCTTCTAATGGTTCAAGAGAAGCAAAAACCAAAATATAATATAATATATAATATAATATAATATAGATTCTTAATTTGAAAATCCTTGATAATCTTTTAAAAAATTCATATAATTCCATTTTCTAAATTCTACATGTTAAAAACAATATCTGCTAACCAGGTGTGGTCTATGGCAACCCTTGGTGATCTTTCTAGATCTAGATTTTATTTTCTATTTTTGTTGAAACCAGACAGCTTATAAACCTGGATTCCATCATCTTCTCCATAAGCAATCACTTTGAACAAACTATCTTTTCGTGTTATGCCACTGGACTATTTTACATGGCTTCAAAAAAAAATAAGATCACTTATTAAATTCATTCTATGTATATCATTAAGAATATTGTTCTCTATAGCAAACACAGAAGAATCGTCTTTCAGATCTCAGTACCAAGGATAGTTATAACACCAAAGAACACTTCTGTCTTAGTAATATGGTGAATCAAATGTTTCCCACTATGCAATGGGTCATAGGAAATTCAGAGGAGCCTACCTCTAGCAATATGTAAGGGTGTGTGTGTATGTGTGTACTTCAGACTTTGGGTTTTTTCAAAACTTACGTTTCCGTTCTCTACTGACAAATGCACTCTGATAATTTCTCATTTTTTTTTTTAATTTTATGGTGTGTCATTTTCTTTGAAAACTCTCTCAGATTGGTTAATTTTCAAATTTGAAAGTGTAAACATAAACAAATATGTAAAAAAAACAAAAACAAAGTAGATATTAGTGTTAATCTTTAGCCTTGAACTGTCATCCCTGACTCTACACAGATCACTTTGATTGCTGACCAGACATCACTCCTCAATCTTTCCATAAGCACTTGAAATGCAACATGTAAAGAACTAAAGTCATTGTCATTTAGTCTCTCTCTATTCAGTAAGCACCACTATAAATGGCACATCAAGCTAAAAACTTTTATTGTCTTCAACTATTTGCATCCTCTTCCCCAAAATTCTGTCACCCAGTCCTGCTGAATATAGCATTGAAATGTCTCAAATCTATCCCAGGTGCTCTACTTCACATCTTTATCGTTTATCACCTTAAACTCTTAAACTGACTCTTGGGCACCTGGGTGGCTCAGTCAGATAAGTGTCTGCCTTCAGCTCAGGTCATGATCCTGGGGTCCTGGGATATAGCCCTACATTGGGCTCCCTGCTCACAGGGAGTCTGCTTCTCCTTCTCCCTCTGCTCCTCCTCCTGCTAGTGCTTGTTCTCTCTCTCTCTCTCTCTCTCTCTCTCTCTCTCTCATACACACACACACAAATAAATAAATAAAATCTTTAAAAATAAATAAATAAACTGACTCTTACTTCTCACTTGAACTACTAAGTTGACTTTTATTTGAGTTCCCCAGGCTAACTAACCCTCTTCCAAGCCCTCAACCTCTGAGCATTTTTAAAATATCTTTCAGAGAACTTTCAAAAACACATATAACTGATATGTCTGAGCCTCACCAATCTATGATTATGAAATGAGCAAATAAATAGGTAAATAAAAAAGCTAAGATGTTGTTTAGATCACTCTTTTTTTAAACTTAAATGACCATAAACTTTATTTTTGGTTTTTCTGCTTTTTTTTTTTTAATGTTTCAAGTTTTTATTTAAATTCTAGTTAGTTGGCTTAGACCACTTTCCATCTTCTTATATGATCAAACCTGAATCATGTGAGTCAAAAAAGCCTCCAGAAACTCCACAGTCTACATAGCAGCATACAAATTGGCCAAGGAGAAGCAAGGCAAGGGCAAGGGCAGGGTGTGTTCATGACAACCCCAGGGGAACAGAATCAAAACTGAGTCAGAGGGACGCATGCCAGACCATCACACTGAGAGCAGAGCCTAACACCGCAGTCGGTGGGGTGGACTAGGATCACACTGAATTAGTGAGTAGAAGGTTTGAATGGAGGACCCGCCTGACAGGCCAGAGAAGGAACACATTTGCCATAAATGAACCTCATCAGAACTGGTGTTAGAGGAAGGACTGCAGTTAGAGGAAGCGATGGGATTGTCTGCCAGGCTCTGGACTGTGTAGGCAGAGAAAGGGAGTGGGGCAAAAAAAAAAAAAAATGGGCCATGTTGGAGGACAGAACTTGACTCCTTCCCAAGAAATTTACCTATGACAGCTTCCTTCTGAGATACCCATTCCAGTCTTAGAAGAACTGAGACTATAATGTGCAGAAATGACTGGTCATTGAGTAAGGGCTTTTGAAATTTCTCTGAGCAAACAGTGTTACTTCTTTGGGAAGCCAGAGGAAAGCATACTTCTCCCCAACCATTCCTAGGATCAGGCCAAAAGAATTCATTGACCAGATATTCAACCAGGGTCTATCTTTTTATTTTCAATTAAACTGAAAGCTATAAACAGCAATTTGGGGTCTCTGCCCTCTATGCAAACAGTCACTAAGTTGGGTCACTCTGATCCAACACAATAGTGTTGGAATGACAGGAGTGAAGACCCGTCAAAAATCTCCTCTGTTACAATCTCACCAGAACCTATGAGAATATTATGAGAAATATCATCAATTCACAGAATCCCCATTCTGGAAATCCATCTGCCCTGCATCATAGAAACATGATATTTTGGATTCTCCCACATCATTCTCTCCCAGCAATATGCTATGTGGCAAGTAGGCAATGATGGGTTTCAGTGAATAGTGCTCCAATGAAGACTCTGCCCCCCAACTTAACCCCATTTCTTCACCTCCCCCTAACTCCTCAGACCATTTCAGTCTGGTTCTCACAAGGTCCCCACAGACCTTTTAAAAAGTCCAATGGGTCATTGTTTTCCTTCATTTGATCTAAATGTAATTGTCAGAAATCCATATGTCTCCTTGACTTCTTCTTCCTCACCTTGTCCAGCATCCAATTACCAAAGTGAGTGTACCTCCTAAATATCTCTAAATTATGCCCAGTTCTATCATCCATCCTGATTGTTACAATTTTTTCAGATACTGGAATCATTGGCTTTTTTTCTTGTTCCAGTCCAATCCATTTCACATAGAAACCAGAAGGATCTTTCCAAAATGCCAATACGATTAAGTTTTTGCCATTAAACTTCAGTGGTTCATCAGTGCCCTTAAAATAACTTCACACTCCTGTGTCTTAGAAAGCCCTGAATTGTCCTTATGGGAGTAATTTTTTCAGGTTCATCTTTCACGACACCCTCTCCTCACTTTGTTCTAGCCACAGAGAGATTATTTCAGTTTCTCAAATAGTTCTTTGCCTGGAACTCTTCTTGCCTGTTTAACTTTTCCTGCTCCTGACCACCTTTAATCTCAGCTTCTCTGTATACTCCTTCTAGGAGCCCCTGAATCTCCCACAGCATCCAGTTTCTCTGCCTTCAGAACATTTGTCCGCACATTGTCTATTTTCTCATTATCTCCCCAAAGAACATATACGCACAACAACATCAGGGACCATTTGTGTCTTATTGACCATTGCATGCCCAGTGACTCACAGAGGGCTAGACGCATAGAACACAAAGAATTCTCAATGCCAAGTTGCTGATTCATGTGTTTACTTTGTTCCTGTTTGGGGGATGCTAATGTGATCATGACAGCACAAACAGACTGATCAGCATTTAGATTTGAGCTAATAAGGAACAGAGTGTTTACATGGGCTGGATACTTTCCCCACCCTGAAGTTCAGAAAGCTTGGATTGCACAGTGCTATCAGATATGATCATCGCATAAGAATATTTGTGTCCTCATCAGCTCAGGATGCTAAAACAAAGTCAACTGGATGGGCTTGAACAACAGACATTTATTTCTTACAGTTCTGGGAGTTGGGAAATCCAAGATCAAGGGGCTGACAGATTCCATTCCTGGTGAGGAGCCACTTCCTGACTCACAAACTACTGCCTTCTCTCTGTGTGCTCACATGGCCCTTCCTGAGTCCTAGAGAAAGACAGAAAGCAAGCTCTGGTCTCTTCTTTCAGGGCACTAATCCCATTTTGAGGACCCCACCTTCATGACCTCATCTAGCGCCACTTACCTCCCAAAAGCTCCACCTCCAAATACTATCACATTGGGGGTCAGGGCTTCAACATATGAATTTTGAGAGTGACACAATTCAATTCCAGCAATTTGTAACAGCCCTCCCTTCTCAAATCTGAAATTTTATTCTCTATTCACTGAATCTAATTAGATATATAACATTTTTACAGATTTCTTTGGATTAATACTTCCTTAGGAGCTCTGCCATGATGGGCAGTTGCTAAAAAATGAAAGTCTTATTAATTTCTAAAATAATGAATTCAATTGTTAAACATGTCTTCAATAAGAAAAGAAATTTAGGGCAATTAGAAAGTAAGAAAGTTTTTGCTAAAAGCAGCAACCGATTAAAAAAAAAAAAAAAGAGGCAGGTAAAATAATGTCCTGGAAATGTTGTAACAGGTAAAGGTACTGCACTTCAGAGCAGTTGATCCCAAAATGTTTCAAACGAGATTCACATGAATATTTTTTTCCCATAGCATATGTGCTTCAGTACTAAGTCAATTTAATGCAGCCACATTTGGCAAATAGCAGCTCCTTTATTTATAAATTGACTCTCATGATAATTTTAAACAGAATCAGATATTCAATGATATTTTGGAAAATATATTCAAGTGGGCTTACAGAGGATGAATGCCGATTCTTGCCATTCTCTTTGCAAAGCAACACTGGAAGCAGTACTAGTGAGATGGGAGAGCAGGTGCAGGGCCCTGGAAACCCAGCAGGATTCTGTGGTTTGCTGTGGCCTTCATGTGTGTAGCTGATTTCTAATGAGAAAATATGCAGAGAAAAGTTTTGGAAAGAAACCTTCACATGATCTCTATCAAAATAAAGCACTTGTCAGCCTTCTACCTGTCTTACCAAATTTCCTCATTTTAAGCATGGCCAAACCTGGCTTGCTGATGCATAAACTCAACTTAGAATTCTGTACTTTTATGCCTGAGTTTACCTGGTAGGATGAGGGGTAGTCTAGGCAAGTTGAAGGTAGGGGTGGGGCAGGACAAGGAGGACAGCACAAAATAATCAATGTCTGGTTCAACCTTGTCTCTCTCCCTTCCTCCCTCATCCTTAGCCCCCACTATCAACTCTGCCTCATTGATATGTATTATAGGCTGAGTTGGGTCCCTCCAAAGTTCATATATATTTATTATTATTACTAATTATTAGTTTCAGGGGTAGAATTTTGTGATTTATCAGTTACATATAGCACCCAGTGGTCATTACTTCAAGTGCCCTCCTTAATGCCCATCACCCAGTTACCCCATCACTCCACCCACCTCCCCTCTAGCAATCCTCAATTTGTTTCTTATATTTAACAGTCTCTCATGGTTTGCCTCTCTCTCTATTTTCATCTTATTTTATTTTTCCTTCCCTTCCCCTATGTTCATATGCTTTGTTTCTTAAATTCTACATATAAGTGAAAGCATATAGTATTTGTCTTTCTCTATTTTATTTTGCTTAGCATAAGCCCTCTAGTTCCATCCATGTCATTGCAAATGGCAAGATTTCATTCTTTTTGATGGCTAAGTGATATTCCATTGCATATATATACTACATCTTCTTTATCCATTCATCAATCAATGAACATCTGGGCTCTTTCCATACTTTGGCTGTTGTGGACATTGCTGCTATAAACCTTGCTATGCATATGTGCCTTCAAATCACTGTCTGTATCCTTTGGATACAAACACCTGGTAGTGCTTTGCCGGGTTGTAGGGTAATTCTATTTTTAACTTTTTGAGGAACCTCCACACCATCTTCCAGAGTGGCTGCACCAGTTTGCATTCCCTCCAACAGTGTAAGAGAGTACCCTTTCTCCACATCCTCACCAACATCTATTGTTTTCTGAGTTGTTAATTTTACCCATTCCAACTGGTGTGAAGTGGTATCTCATTGTGGTTTTGATTTATATTTCCCTGATGCCAAGTGATGTTGAGCATTTTTTCATGTGTATTAGCCATTTGTATGTCTTTTTTGGAGAAATGTCTGCTCATGTCTTCCACCTGTCTGCTGGCTCATGAATTCTGACTAATAAATCTCTAGGAATGTGATAAACCCATTGTTAAACCATTAGTATCCTGAAATTGACCCTGGTGGGAGCATTAATGCCACAGAAATGGGCATAACACTACAATCAGGGCACTTTTTCCCAGACAACCCATTATAAGACATTTACAAGTATAGGCCTGCCCTGATACACCTCATATGCTCCCACAGCTGTCAGAACCCCAAGTAGCAGATGAATAATCATCTACCAAAATTCTCTCTGCTTTTCTCCACTCCAAAAAATCTCTACCTTTATTCATCCGCCCATTCTTGGGATTCGCCCCTAATCTTCAATCTTTGTCTCTTTCTTACTCTTTCTCCCCTACATATAAGCATATTTAAGCCTCCCCCATAAAAAAAAAGTCTTTCAACATGTCAATCCCCTCAAGAAAAAGAAAGGGGAAACAGATTAAATATATCTGCAGACTTTAAAAACAAAAGAAACAAGAATACCAATGAATATTTGGAGGACTCCATGATGTTTTATTCTATTTTTTTCATGATGTTTTAATATATATTACTGAGTCACCCCCAAAAAAATCCTTTCTAAGCTCTGATGAATATAAGATTTCAAAACAAATAAAAAGAATATTTTGCTGTTTTAAATGCCCAGAGGCAAATCAGTAGAGAAAGAATATTTTGTTAGTAATTTATAAGGCAAGGCCTCAAATGTTTCATAAACTCATTACAGTTTTTAAATTACAATAATTTAATTCACCCACTCAAAATATTTTACATAATTTCCATTAACATATAGAAAATATAAAATGAATAGAAATAGTCTTCTTTCTTTTCCAATGATCTACTCATTCCCAATCAGAGGTAACTAACTGTAACAATTTCTCATAAATTGTACTAAATGTTGTCTGTGTTTATATAAGCATATTTACAAACATCCTTTATTTATATAAGTAGAATCATACTATATATATACTATATATATATATACTGTTCTGCAAATTTTGTTTTAACCCAATAACATATTTTACTGACATCTTCCCAATGTCAATACATAGTTGAAATCTAATATTCTTTCTAAAAGCTGAATAGTATATTCCACTATGTGAATATATTATAATTTATTTGATCCATTGTTATGATGGATAATGGATTGTTTCAAATTTTTTGCTGCTAAAAACAATATTGCAATATTTATTCTTAACTATTTGCATTTGTGTGAGCATTGCCTAGAAATTTAATGATTAAATTTCAAATGTGGAAGACAGTCCAGATCAGAAGTCTTCTGAAAATGTATCAGTTTGTAATCTCATGAGGAGAGTAACAGAATACCTTTAGCCAGACATTCTCACCAATCCTGGGCATTATCTTTTCATCTTTGTCAATATGGAAAACATAATAGGTTTTTTTTAAAGATTTTATTTATACTTGACAGAGAGAGAGAGATCACAAGTAGGCAGAGAGGCAGGCAGAGAGAGAGGGAAGCAGGCTCCCTGCTGAGCAGAGAGCCCCATGCGGGGCTCGATCCCAGGACCCTGAGATCATGACCTGAGCTGAAGGCAGAGGCTTTAACCCACTGAGCCACCCAGGCGCCCCTAATTTTTTTTGTTGTTTTTTTTTCATGAAGCTAAATGATGACCTCTGAAATGATACTTTAAATATTCACTGTCAGAAACAAGATAAAGATGTCCTCTCTCACCGCTCCTTTTCAACATCACGTTGGAAGTCTTGGCTAATGCAGTAAGACAAGAAAAGAAAAGGAAAAAGTATTCTAATTGAGAAGTGTCATAGTTCGGGCTGCGATAACAGAATACCACAGACTGGGTATTCTGACTTATAAAAATACAAAAATTTATTTCTCACCATTCTGGAGACTGGAAGTCAAGATCAGGATCCTAGAGGATCCGGTTCTGGTGAAAACGCTCTTCCCACTTGCAGACTGCTGTCTTCTTATATTCTCATATGGCTGAAAGAGAGCTAGAGAGCTCTTTGGGGTCTCTTGTCTAGGGACAGTGATCTCATTCATGAGGACTCCACCTATGTGACTTAATTACCCCCCGAAGTTTCACATCCTAATACCACTATCTGGTGAGGAGAGGGGTAATGGTTATGATTTCAACATATGAATTTGGGGGGACACAAATGTTCAGTCCCTAACAGGAAAGAAGAATAAAACTCTTGTTCACAGATGACATGATCATCAATGTAGAAAATCCAAAAGAATGATCAAAAAAACCCTCCTGGAACTAATGAGTAATTATAGCAAAGAGTCAGGATACAAAGTTGATAAACAAAAGTATATCATTTTCATACATACCAGCAATGAACAAGGGAAACTTGAAATGAAAAACACAATACCATTTACATTAGCGCTCAAAAAAAAAAAAAAAATAGTGTTTGTAGCACCATGCCCTGAGATGAACCTTGCCATTAATGTTTTATTCTTTATAAATTGATCCATTTACTGTCACAGGGAAGTTTCCAGTTAAATTGAGGCCAAAGGTATTTTTTTTTCCTTTACAATCAAAAAGCATCAAGAGACTGACCTTAGTATCTGTCAGCCAAAATCCATTCAACATTTCTCACACCTCAAAGTATTACCTGCTTTGTGTGTGTATGCAAAGGACTGGCAAAAATAATGAGCCGTTATATGTGTGTATAAGACAAAGCAAAAAACGTGCCCTCTTAGGCACAGAAAAGGAAAACTGCCTCTGACTCCCTCTGCTGTTGGGACACGCCTTTAAAATAATTTCCTAGGAAATTGATTTATGCTCTTTTGGCTACACCTACATCTGGTGCAATGGAACCAACACAGAACAATTTTCCCAGCCACAAGTCACCATGACAACCGCACAATTACACTACTCAGTCCCTCAAAGCTTCTCCTCTTTTCCTCCAGACACCTCCTAGAAAATGTCAATAATTTAATAACAGCCAGACTGACCTCTAACTTCAGATCCGAAGCCTATTTCTTTCAATCCTAACAAGAAAGAGAGGAAGGAAGGAAGGAAGGAAGGAAGGAAGGAAGGAAGGAAGGAAGGAAGGAAGGGAGGGAGGGAGGGAGGGAGGAAGGGAAGGAAGGGAGGAGAGAGAAAGAAAGAAAAAAATATAAGCACTCCACCTGTCTTTGTTGCCTCTGCTGTGGACTTATGAGACATTTTAAATAGTTTTCATAAAATTTACCAGTTTACAGAATTTTCTTCTCCAAGTAAGCTTCAGCCTCAAGATGTGTTCTTGGCTTAAACTACATATTTGTTGGATGGACAAATGAAAGGATAGATGGAAGGATGAATACTAATCTGTACATCTGAGAGTCCCCCCAAACATAATTTTAGAGGAACTCTAAATGTAAGGTTTACAGTTTTTAAGAGAGAGTTTGACTTGCGGAAGTTTCCTCTGGCTGGGTTGCAAAGGACATTTGCACTTTGTTAGGTCATAGCAGGTGGGCACCCTGCTGTAAACTTTGTACTTTCAAAAAATTAATTGTATGAATTAATTCAGAGGTAAAAGAGCCCTAGGAAAGAGAGTCATACTAACTAAATGTAGGAAAATCAAATTAGAGCAGAAAAATGAAATCATCTCACAGTGACTTCTTAAAATACCTAGGTTGGTTCTACCCCTTCTTCCAATGCTCTCCTGCTAACAGAGAGATGACCTCAGGCAGGACTCGGGGCTCTGCAATTGCCACTTCACTTGCCAAGAATGGTCCAAGGGGACAGGGGACCAAAGCTGGAGTAATCAGACTGTCTCTCAACATTATTCAAAGTAGAACTTTCTCCTTTGGTCCTGGCTGTTAAGCGGTGAGTCGGTAAGGTCCTGGCAGCTGTGCTCTAAGAAGAAATTGGAAGTTCATAAAGAAGCAGAAAAGTGAGCTGGAGAGAATTTGTCAATGTTGTCTCCACCTACGGTAAATTTCAAAAATACCACAGCTCTTCCCTGTGAAATGAGCCCAGGACCCGCTATGATGCAAAATAAAATTACGGGACCTCTTATTCAAAAGCAGGAAAAACGTCATTAAAGGTACTAAAATATAGAGCATTTGCCTTTCTTCCGCGGTCTCATTCTGGATCCGTCACGCTGTTTTTTATTTGACTGTCAATGTCTCACTCCCCTCTTGGGGCGGGGAAGGGGGGGGAAGGGGTTGCGGAGATCTGGGCGAGCCAGCCCTGACCATCAAGGCTATTGAGCCGGAACTCAGGTCCGGGGTCATATCTCCATCTCACTGTAAACGAACTCAGATCCCCTCGTCCCACCGTAAACAGGGGGCCCTCAAAGGGCAACTTCCGCGCCAGGACGCGCGGGGTATCAGAAGGAAAGGTGGGCGACAAGCTCACCTCCACCCGGGGCGCACAGCGCCGCCAGCCGGGAGCGGACAGACAGTGCCTGCCCCGCCCCAAGGCCACGTGCGCTCAACCCCGCTCCTCCAGCTTCCCCATCCCCACCTGCCTGCCGGGAGGTGGCTTGGCGCAGAGTGAGGCGTCCGATGAAATACTGCACACTCAGTGAAATTCGGATTCCAGATTATTCTACAGTATGTCTCATGCAATATTTGAGACATACCTACATTTAAAAGTGATTCATTGTTTTCTGAAATTCAGATATAACTGGGCATCCTGTTTTGTTTTTTGTTTTTGTTTATTTTCACTAAATTTGGGAATCCCAGACCTGGGCACCAGAGAAGGGGGCGGTGGAGAACACGTCGTGGGGAGGTAGAGGTGCCAAAACTCCACGCCTCTGGCCCAGACTCCATTGCCCCATCAGATTTATTTACAAACACAAATTCAAAGGTAAAAGTATTAAGAATATAATGGCAGCCACAGAACGTTACACCCCAAGGGCACGGCTCTCCTGAGTGTGGGACCTGCACCAGTCCTGGGTTACACCCGCATGAAGCCTCTGGAAGAAGCCCATATGAACTCTTTCTACCTAAGTTAGTCTGAGTTGATTTCTGCCACTTGCTCACAAGAGGATTCTGATTAATATACCACGATTCATATTGGGAAACCAAAAAGCCAAAATTATGCATTTACAATGGCAATGGAACTGGTAAGATATATAGTTTCATGATAAATTTTGATTCTCTGCAATAGGGAAAAATATTTCTTCCTAAGTCACCTGGAACTGTACTGTACTCAAGAAATACTGAAAAATTCTTCCTCGTCCTTATTTCTTTTCCAGTCTCCATGCAGAATATCACCCTCCTGTCTCAACAATAATAAATGTCATCGTTAATTAGACCAAGTTTATTAAATTATATTCATATTACCTCCTGGAGAATTTTTTCATATGACTTAAAAGGCTTTCTTCCTAGTCTCATCAGCAACAAATTATCTTTGAAGGTGATTTTCCTATTTTCATTTCGCCAGCAAATCCTGAGGGTACACCCTATTTGTGGTTTATATCACTCTTGCACAAACTGTAGATTCTGCTAAAATTTCAACTATAAGGAATCTTCAACTGGAAAGCCTGCCTCCGCTGTAGTTCATCCCTTCCGGGAAAACTGCGTGAATCAAAAAGGAAAATACTGGGCTGAAGTCGTTTATCAACACAAACATACAATGTTAAGTGGTAAATTCTGCAATAAGTCAAGGGGGATTTTTCCCAGTTCACTATTCAAGGGAATGGCATTATTGACTATTTAATAATTGTCCTTTCATTGCTTATCTCCATTCTTAAGATGTATTTCCAGACAGTTGAAATCAATATATCTCCTTCAGATTTATAAGGAAGTTCAGTATTGCTGACCCTGGGCCTTACTGGCCACATAGTAATAATGATGGAAGAGAGAAAGAGCAAGTGGAGAGGAGGGAAGAGCCTTACAGTCTTTTGATTTAATTCTCCAGAGCCTACCGATGGATATCAAAGTAATAAGAAAATAATGCCACGAGTTCATAAAATTAATAAACCATCTCCAGCAAATTCAATAGCTCTATTTTTAAGATTAAGAGAATTTGTGAATAATAGGAAAACAACAGATGTTCTCATTTGGAAGTTCGTTAGTGTATCAAATATAACAACTTTTAAAAAATTTACTTGCAAAATGATGATGAAACCATCAATCATAGAAAGATACTAAAATGGCCATGACTATGACACCAAAACAATAGGATGACTCATTGATTTGGAGAAAAAAATATTGTGGTTTTTTTTTGATACATTACTTCTGGAACATTCTTCCGGTTTTTTTTTGTTTTTTTTTTTCAGGGAATGTTCACATCATCCACTCATCATCTTTGGCAAACGTTCATTGGTATGTATTAACCTTGTGTTCCTCTTCCCACCTGTCTAGACAGCTTCATCAACTGACTAACATTTTCCCTTGTTTTTCAGCTGCTTTTCCACTTAGGGATGGTTAACAAGAAGCTGAGCAAATCCAGCTTTCTTTAAAAGGAGAGAAAATCCATGTCTTAATTGGCTCTGGCTGCTATAACAAAATACCAGACTGGGTGACTTGAACAATGGACATTTATTTCTCAGTGTCAGAGGCTGGGAAGTCCAAGATGGTGGCGCTGACTTCCTAGGTTCCTAATGAGAGGCCTCTGCTGGTTTGCAACAGTTGCCTTCTTGTCCCTTCCCGTGAGAGAGAAAGAGAGCTTTCTTCCTCTTCCTATAAGGACACTAATTCCCTCATGAAGCTCCACCCTCAGGACCACATCTAAACCTAATTATCTCCCAAAGGCCCCACCTTCTAAACCATCACATTGGGGGTTAAGGTGCTGACATATGAATTTTAAGAGGACCAGACAGAGCATTCCATCCATAACAACCATAACAATTTGCTGGAACAGGACAGTAAATAAAATGTTTAGGCATAAATCACAGTGCAGAGGAAAAAAATAATTTTTAAGGAAAGAATTTAAAAATTGATTGATCTATATGTAGTTCATTAAGATAAATACATTATATTAGAAAATACTAAGAATTATCTAGAATTGGAAAGTTATCTAATAGAAAACCAATGACATGCATAAGAAGCAAAGACAGAGGCTCCGGGCACATTACAAATCCTTTCTTCCAAAAAAGTTTCTAAAATATTTTTGATTGGTTATTCTCCTTTCATTTTGAGTTCCAGTGATTTTATAGCATAATCCCACATAGTTTAGTGATGGTTTCATTAGAAACCACTCCAAATTGAAGAAAGTAATATCAAAAGAAGTCCACGGAAATGTGAGTCTAAATGTGAGAAAGAAACTATTTAAACTAAATAATAGTTCTTAAAGCTATAGGAGCAGCAATATAGTGGAATAAGTGCAAGATACAAGGTTTCCATGATGATACAGCCTTTGAGGCACCCGAGCAAAGTACTTATAAAAAAATGATTTCTCCAAAATCATTCAGCGAATTTCAGCTATCATTCAAATGCATGTCTACTTGGCCATTTGGATCTTAAACATCTTATGCATTATCCAAACCATCAGCTTCAAAAGATGATTGAGCATAAAATATTCCCATTTTATTCTTTGGTAAAAACTGAAATAAATTCTAAAAATTATCATTGTGTTGTTTTCCATACCAAAATAACAGTCTTTTCCTTTGTATGCGTGGGACTTGTGTCTCTTTCCAATTTTATCTGCATTTTACAACTACTTACAAGAAAGGCACAGAATACTTATATAGACGAGTACTTAATCATCCCAAGTCAGTATGTGTAAGCTTTTAAGTTACATTATTCTTATTTCATGTTTCATCTTTTTGCACTTAATAAATAGGGAACCCTGTTCTTGGCTTGGGGCCTTCACTAAGATTCTAAAAATAAGTTATTTTACATTTTTTTCTTCCCTAAGATTAAAGCTGTTTTAATCAAGTATACCAAAATGCTTCATGCTCAGTCCCCACTTTAATACCACAATATGTCTTCTCAAGGCCTGTATCTGTCATTCTAAGAATCCTTAATACCAGTCAATATGTGACAAACTGAGAAGGAAGGGAAGGCAAGAGGATGGGGGAAGAAGGTAGTTCTATTTATGTCATTAATTTCATCTTCATTAAAACCCTAAAGGGAAGATATTATTATAACCATTTGAAAATGGTGAAACAAAGACCCATAGAAGTTTAGCAAGTTGGCCAAGACCAGGCAGATAAGAAGCAGCAGAACCCAAATTCACATCCAGGGTTGTCTTATTCTAAAACATTTCTTCAATCTGCTCTACCTTGCTTCTTCCCAACCACAAGTCATTGGTCAAGTTTGGAGAGTCGATTGTATCAACTAATCCATATGACACTGATTTGTATGAGGGAGGAGGAATGTAAAATTCGATAAAGAGGGAAATCTCTCTTTTTAGTTGGGAGCCCGTTGGGGAACCAAATGAGCATCCAAGAACTGTTTGATGAATGGGATGGCTCTCGATAGGGGGAATTGGTAAAGTGCTATGGGACTTGGTCTGCCCTTGGACTTGATTTTCCTATAACCTGATCTGAGCTCCCTCAATTAAAGCTGAAGATTTATTGCCCCAAACTTCTTCCTAAGCTCTCTGTACAAGGAGGGTTCATCCCAGGGACTGCTAGGTCTAAGAAAAACTTGCTTACAGGGCAGCCTAGTGGAACATGTTTGTGTCACATAATAGTCTACATAGTCACATTCTACTGGGGCAAGAGGACTTCTTCCTATAATGCTCCAGGCACTGTGCTTTTTGGTAGTGATATGGCATTGAACCAGACCCATATGGTTTCTACCTCAGGCTTATACTTATAAAAAAATGATTTCTCCAAAATCATTCAGTGAATTTTAGCTATCATTCAAATGCATGTCTACTTTGCCATTTGGGTCTTGAACATCTTATGCATTATCCAAACCATATTAGACTGATAGTCTAATAGAACATAGAGACAATAGGCACCAAATGCTAAAAAAATACATGACAGAAAAATTTAACCTTAAGTGACTTCTGGCTTCTAGTGGCTCTTCACCCTCCTCAGGTCATGGCCTTATTGCATCAACACAACCTTTCGTCCCATCCTCATATCTCCTACTACCTACTCTGGTCTCCTGCCTTCCTCTTTTAAAGAACCTTATGATTACACTGGGTCCATTTAGATAATCCCAGATGATCTCCCTATCTCAAAATCCTTAACTTAATCACATCTGCAAAGTCCCTGTTGCCATGTTAGGTGAGATATTCATAGGCGCCAGACATTAGAATGTGGCCATCCTTAGGTGGCCATTATTCAGTATACCAGTGTTCCCAAGAGTCTTTCCCTACCCAATCTAATATAGACACAACTGAAAAAAGTAAATGATTATTACATGTTACCCAGGCGCCAGAAGCATAGGAAAATAAAGTCAGCTCAAGGATTTATCATCATTCACAAATGATCTGTCTGACATGTATTTACATAATGAAAATTTTATACAAATATATTGCACTTTCATCCCCAAGCTCAGCAATTCAAACAATTTCAAAGACTTGCTTCTTAAATCAAAATGAGGGTGACTGGCTTAGTCGGTAGAGCATGTAACTCTTGATCTCAGGGTTTTAAGTTCAAGCCCCACACTGGGTATAGAGGTTACTTAAAATTAAAATCTTTTTTAAAAGGTGAAGAAAGATGTGGGAGACATAGAATGCAGATATTCATAAAACCTAGAATTAGAAGGAACCTCAAAGATCACCTGAGTTACACAGACAGGAAAATAAGCACCTGGTCAACAATGACTCAAGATGATGAAGATATTTTAAAGTCCCTGAGTCCTTTGACTAGGTTAACACCACGTGAGATATCCTGGTAGCTGTCAGACTAGATACTTTTGCACTGTCCAGAAACAGAATAGTCAAGAGGGGTTAGGCTTAAATAGGATTTTGTCCTTTTCTTTATCACAATGATTTTTGTCATCCATGACTTCTCCAAATAGGTGAAAACATTCCCCTAAATACTTTTCATTATTATGGGCAACAATTTCATTTCCTTTATGATGAATATTTGCTCAGCGACCTTATCTTATTGGAAAAAAATTATGACTGCTGAGAATTCAGGAAAACAAACATTTATTAAGGGTTTCTTCACTACAATTCTCCATGCCTAGACAGGCGCAATGGGGAATATGAAGATGAATGAGAACCCTCCAGAGGCTCAGAGTCCTGCGGAAAAGACAAGCTCACACACAAGCAAATCTTAGGCAAGGTGTGTGCTGTGACTTGTAGAGTAATACAGATACTCACAAAGGCTACTGAAAGACTGGGGAGAAAGGAATTAGTGATGGCTTAGGGATCTGAGATGTGCCATTGGAAGTGCTGTGTTTGGGCAAGGCCTTAGGGGTAAGAAATATCTTTAAAAGATAAATGCAATCGTAACACCTGGAAAAGATACAGCTTTGGAGGGTTCACTAAGGTTTTAAACTGCAAAAAAAAAAAAGCAGTTTACTTTCAATGGCATTGACATTCTTAAGTTATCATCCAATATGGTTCTTATTTAAAGACCAAGATAATAGCTTCCCTTAAAAAAAAATCTGCTTGCTTAATTGCTAATAATGTACTTGGTAATAGGCTTTGGTTGATTTAAAATAGTGGTTTTCTTTCTTTTTTTTCCCCCCTTAGAAGCTTTGCTTAAACAAAATTCTATTCAGATGCCAAAAACCTCCATATGAAACAGCAGAGCCCCTTCCAGTGCTCCTTCCTCACCCTCTCCCCACTGTAGCTTCCAAAGAAGCTCCTCCCAGAACAGTTTGAAAACCACGAATATAAATAAAAACTTACTGCACAGCTAGATGCTCAGTTACAAACATTATCATTGCCTTAGATGTAGATAGAAACATTCCCCAGAGCTAACACCTTAATGTGTTTCTAAAAACAGCACGTGTCACAGAAGGTGGCACATGGATGGTGTCACTTGTCTCAGCAAAAAGGAGCTTTTCAGTGACTGTGCATCTTGCATTATGAGGAGTTCTTTCTTTGCCTGTGGAACTGAACTTTGAAACAATTAGGGTCATGGCGGCCTCTCCCTGAACCCAAACTGCTCTGCTAAGGTTGGCCTGCATTCACCTATCGAGAGACAGCGCTTCCCTTTGAGACTGTCCCATCAGAAGGAAGGACCTAATTGGATCTGAAGGTGGAATTATTGAAAAGTTTCAGTGACTATGGAAAGGACATGCAGCCAATGACTGCCATTATAAGGAAGTGGGTAGTAAGTATCTCCCAAAGAGCACACTAACAGAATTTCAAGAAGCTTAAGCCTGGCTCTTGCCTACAAAAATACTCACCTTGGGAAAATAAATACCAAGGTTGCTTCCTCAGGTATCTAGGCAAGTGAGGAGAGGCCTGAGATAAGGCAAACCAGTCCCTTTCAGCTGCCCAGAGCGCCACAAGAGCCCTCTGTACCATTGTCCAAAAACAGTGGAGCTCTAAGTAACAGTTCATCCCTCCTCTTTCTCTAAAAATATTTTATTTCTCAGTGGCTGAGAATTGACAGTGCATGTATGTCCCTTTGGTTAATATTTCTGTCATGTTCATTTCTACCAAGTAATATAATGGGCACAGTGGACCACTCACGCTCCTGGTTCCATCCTCTCCTCTCATCCCTGCCTCCAAATAAGAAGTAGCTCTTTTTATTCTTCCTTTTACTTCTTTTCCTTCCTTTTCCTATCCTTCCTTTTTGGTCTCATTTCCTTTAGCCACTTCCAGAAACTTCTTCATTGAATTACTCTGTTTTGCACCTCTGATCTGTCGCCTATCTATACAAGACTTTTTAAGTCTATCCTCTTTTTCAAAAAGTTCCTTTTGACCTTAACTCCCTCCATTCTGGTTGTCCTGCCCAAAGTGGCACTCTTGGCCTCACCAATCCTCCTTTCTCCAACATAAAGAAAGTTGTTTCACTTTGGGTTTTTTTTTTTTTTTTCGCTTTTTCCTCCAATGTGTTTCTGAGCCTTGGAAGTCAGATTATCACCCACGTGACTACCCTGAGAAAGTGTTCCCAAATATTACCAATGACCCCCCAGTCTTCAGACACACTTGTCTCATGGTCCTTGAGTTGTGCATGAGTTGGCATTGCTGATGTCTTCCTCTTCTCCTCTGGATGTGGAGAAGCTCCAGATTCATATCTTTTATGTCTGAGAGCCCGTTCCTCATGTTTAGCTTCCCATTTTCTTCCTGGAGGCTGAATGCAGGTATTTCTCAGATCTCTGTCCTTGGTCATTCATCTTAAAAATTAGCCCATCCAAATCATGACTGGACTATCTCCATCACAAAGATGCCTCCTGTTGCAAGATTTTTCTATTATATGGGAGATAAAACGGAACCAAAACTGACTTAGTAAAGGAGGAAATATATTGGCTTTTGTAACTGAATATACTCCAGATACAGTTTGATCCAAGATTTAAAAAGAGCTTCAGGGGCTCCTGGGTGGCTCAGTCAGTTAAGCATCTGCCTTTCTTTCAGCTCATGATCCCAGGGTCCTGGGATTGAGCCCTGCCTTGGGCTCCCTGCTCAGTGGGGAGCCTGCTTCTCCCTCTCTGTCTGCTTCTCTCCTTGCTTGTGCTCTCTCACTCTCTCTGTCAAGTAAATAAGTAAAATCTTAAAAAAAAAAAAAAAAAATCTCCAGAACCTGGTTTCTCTGCGTGTATCTTAGATCCATCTTATTACTATTTGCACCATTCTAGGATGTTCTCCCCTTACAGTTGCTAAATAGTGATCATACCTCACAATTCATGGTTCCAAGATAATCCAAGGGATAGTATCCCGACCCTTCCAAATACAATATTTCTCCTTGGTTCTGATTAGATCATGTGCTATGAATCAGTCCCACTGGAGCTTGGGAGTGAGGGGAAGAATTGGAGGGCTGTCTTCCTTGTGGAATAGTCAACTTACTCTTAGATTTGACCTAGTTGTTCCCCACTACTTTGTCACCTCTCCAGTTCTGTTAAGTATTATTTTTAAAATATCGAATGCAGTATAATTTATTATCAATATAAGAAGGATTAGTCCGAATAACCTAGCCTACCATTATTGGAAACGAAATTTCACTTAGAGCCCTTATCAATTTAAAATTTGTTTTATAATTATTGAGTCCTAGTCCATATTTGCCATTATAGATTAATTTGAAGGCAGGGATTGCATTTTCTCGAACTTTGCATTTCTTATGGTACTTGAAATAAGATATTGTACATATTAGGTCTCAAATAACAGGGTTTTTTAAAAAATATTTATTTATTTGACAGAGAGACAGCGTTAGAGAGAACACAAGCAGGGGAGTGGGAGAGGAAGAAGCAGGCTTCCCACTGAGCAGGGAGCCCAATGCAAGATTCCATCCCAGGACCCTGGGATCATGACCTGAGCCGAAGGCAGACGCTTAATGACTGAGCCACCCAGGCGCCCTGCAATAACAGTTTTAATAAAGAATTAACTAGTTTGACCTTTAGTCTAATTAGTTTAGACCAACTGCTCTAGTTTAGACAACATGAGGAAATTTTCAGATTCTCAACAGGAACAGAAAAGTAAACAATAGCCAAAAATATATCACAGCTCAGACTTTGATTGAAATTAGCCAACCTCTCCATAAGATAGAGAACTTTGACGTTTGGATAAAATGTAACTGACAGAAATTCCACAAAGAGAAGGCAGGGGTCCTGTTACCGATTATGGCGGGGGGACCAGCTTTGGGAAGTGACCACCTCTTTCCACCAACAACCTTTCAAGGCACCCCCTCTGCTATGGAGGGTACTTCCTCCAGGCCAAGTCTCCTTCCCCCTTGGTAGACCTCTATCCTTCTGCTAGGGCTGCCATAATAAAGAACCACAACAAGTGGTTTAAACAGAAGAACTGTATTGTCTCACAGTTCTGGAGGCTAGAAGTCCCAAATCCAAGTATCAGCAGGCTTGCCCCCTTCTAAGGGCTGTGAGGGAGAGATTTTGTTCCCTGTGTTTTCCCAGGTGGTCTTTGCTGGCAACCTCTGGCAGCCATGGTATGAGAAGCATTACTCTCTTCTCTGTCTTCATCTTCAACTGGCTTTCTCCTCCTGTGTGCATGTCTGTCTCCAAATTTCCCCTTCTTACCAAGACACTGGTTGTGTTGGATTAGGGTCTATCTCATTTTAACCAATTATATCTTCAATCACCCTATTGCCAAAAAGGGTCACCTTCTGAGGTACTGAAGTATATTAGTCTGATTTCTTCAAAGAAAGAGAATTAATAAGATAAATAGAGATAAAGATATAGATATAGATATATATTTCCATGTGTATATATATGTGGAAATGGATACTCAGTGTGAGAGCCACAAAGGGCCTGTCACAGTGTTCTCTGCAATCACCCAATGCGGATCTCCAGATCCAAATGTGGGAGGAACCCAAAGTCTAGAAGACAATGATTTCATCTCCTAGACTCACATATAACTGGAAAGGAGGTACATTCTACAGAAGACTGACTGCTGTGTCCATCAAACAGATAGCCCATAGGTAACTCACTTTCTGCTTTGGGTGTGGCTTTGGTTTGAAATGTGTGCTATGACAGGGTCTGAGTATCCTTGGTAAAATAATTCATGGCCTCCAGACTTACATAATAGAAAGGACACCTACTGAACCAGAAGGCAGTGATGTCACAGAACCTGGCGGGAACTCCCCTGATGGCCTTATTTCTGATGCTTCCCCACTGGGTGTGCCATGAAAGTGTAAGGGCTGCCACAAGCTGGCTCAAATCAGCCTTATTCTCTGCTACTTGTGCTCTTCTGCTCCTCCCCCATCACTGACGAGCCCCTGCACTGTGACACGTATGGGCCTTTTCCAGGTGGTTCACTCTGTGGAAGCCCCCCATTTTTCTCCTGACATCTCTACTCTGCCTGACTGAACACTCCAGATTCATCCTTAAGGACAATCTTTCAAACCCCAGCCAGGTAGCTACCTCCCCAGTTCTCCTGTGTAGAATCTGTTCTTCCTTCAAATTCCAAATAATATAATTGCACATGGCTCCATCTCCACAGGTAGCCCGTGGACACTCAACAATATTTGAACAGACCTGGACAACCAGGCAAGGCTTAGCCATTCTTGTCAAACATCTCATTCTGCACAGGCTTCAGGGGATGGATTCCAAGGGCTAGTTTTGGTGTCTGCAACCCTAAGTGGAATTGCAGCCTGACCTCAAGGCCATACGTCAAGGTCGGATAGCTAGTATACTCCCAGGTTTTATGCCAGGAGCTTGCCCGTTTTTGTAAACCTATCTTGGTCTTATGCAGAGATCCAATCTACCTATCATTATTTTATCATCAAAGGCACCATCTTAATAACGTCATAAATGTCTCTTATTTTCTGTAAAAGTTTCTACACGGGCAGGTATTTGTTTGCTCTTCAAATCCTTTTTAGAAAGAAGTGTGCTGGCATTTCTCACTAATCAGCTACAATTGTGTTTAAGTATTCACTCACTATATTTACAAGTTTGCAGCTGCAGTAAAGCCTGCATGCTTTGAGATTTTTCAGATTGCTTCCCATACTTAATTATTGTGCAAGATATAAAAGCTGCACCTGGTTTTAGAATTGTAAATATCTTCATGAATGTGATTTTAGGAACAAGGGAAAAATATATTTGGGCTTAATGGAAGTACCTAGAGATGATATCATTACCTTACATAAAACTGTCCATAGGACAAGGATCATAATTTCTCTAAGGTTAGAAGACAATAAAGTTCTCTGTGCCAGGGGAAGTGTTTCTGTACCACTTTCCATTACTATCTTCTCATAAAGACAGATGTGGACAGAGGGCTCATAAGGGAGGTCAGATTCCCAGATTTTAGGGTTTCTACCAGCATCTAGCAGGAGTTGTGTGATTTAGACACTCTGGGTCTAAATATCTGGGTCAGAAATTTTTTATAAAGAAATTAGAAATTTGATGCGACAATCCTTATGGTCCTGTATAGGGTCTGTGTGGAGGTATCTAGATCTCATTCAGAGAACTGGAAGCCAACCAATGAAAGCAATGAAGGAGAGACAACTAATTTTTCTAGACTTCAATCATTAAAATGGAGATATATGTTACATGTACTTACGCCCTGCTTTATTTTAGAAATTTCATTATTAATGAGGAAATTAAACATCTATTCCTCTGTCATTAACAGCTTTCCCATAGCACAGGCTTATATTTTCTTTTGCAATATTACAGTTACCTATCAAAATGGAGAAGTGAGGGGTTTAAAACTTGAATGCATTTGCAAATGTGTTTTCTTGTTTATTCCCTGAGAGCTTTGGAAATTTATGGCTGAAAAACACCCTACTTTTATTTTAGAATTATAAAATTTCCTGTTGTTATATAAATTTGTGTGCATTTTTCATCTTGTTTCAATTATAAGTGTTAAGTGAAGGTGAAATTCTGGATCTCCCTTTAGATGGGAGAGGCCTTGACTCCTTCAGAGCTTTTACATTGTGTTGTAGGGGCTCATCCAGCCGACAGCGACCATGAAAATTTTATAAAAGCAGGGCCCAGGCAGGTCATTTTTCCTGTGGAAGATCTAAAGAAGCGAGGACAGCTATTTTTGTTACTGATGCGTCAAAGTTACAATTAAGAAGGGTTTTGACAGGATGACCAGGAATGAGGATGAATCTACAGCTTTCCCATAGAGAAAATCATTCCTTAATAGATATTCAACTCTTTGGTTGTGTTATTGAATTTCCTTGGGAGATTTTCTCCAGATTATAGGACTATTATAGGACTATTTCCATTTCTTATGATAATAGGCTATTGGAAACTTCTACAGAATGAAGGTATAGTTGAATATCCTTAGTGATAATTTTGGAATTAAAATTACTTATTCGTACACCCTTGATCTCAAATGTAATTAGTTATGGATGATCTAAGATTAGGTGTTTGACGAAAGTTTCTTATCTCCTTTGAAGATCTCCTGTACATTTCTATGCCTCCTCATGCAGTCTCAGGTGACACGGCTGTGTATATACACTCCTTGGATGACAAAGACACTGACCTTCTTATATACAGTGAAGAAGAACTAAATGCACTGGAAAAAGTCATGGCAAATGAACAAAAACTATCCTTTGTAGAAAATTATCTTTATGTCGCACAAATTGCTCAGGGAAAATTTTTAACATTATAATAACACACTTATGGAACATTTTCTAAGAAGGACTCTGAGCACTGAACAACATTCTCAGCAACATTCTCAGGTTTTCGGAAGCCAGATTGTCTGAGTCAAAACCTGGCTCCACCATTTATCTGCTGTGCAACCTTGGGCAAGTTACTTAACATCTCTGTTTCATTCTTTCACCATCATTTAATGGGGATATTGATAATCCTGACCTAACAGGGTGTTAATGGGCTGAATTGTGATCCCAAAAAATCATATGTTGAAGTCCTAATCCCCAATACCTCAAAATGGGACCGTACTTAGAGGTAAGGTCTTTAAAAAAGTGACTAATATAAAATGAGGCCATTAAAGTGGACCCTAATCCAATCCAACTGGTGTTCTTATATAAGAAGAGGAAATTTGGACACACTGAGGAACATGGGAGATGAGCACACAGAGGAAAAACCGTGTGAAGACACAGCAAGAAGGCCAAAATCTGCAATTCAAGGAGAGAATCCTCAGAAGAAACCAGCCCTGCCAACACCTTGATCTTGAACCTGACCTTTAGGACTATGAGAAAATAAATCTCTGTTGTATAAGTTACCTGGTCCCCATTATTTTGTTATGATAGCCCTAGCAAATTAATATACAAGATTATCATGAGGATGAATAAAGGTTCATGAGTTTCACTATTATTATTTGGTTTGTAGGATTTGTTATCTTACTTTCCACTTACATGTTCTAAATCTGTCATGAACATGGAGTAAAAATCTACAGATTAATTTATTCTACTCTATCAATACTCAGGTACACTTCTGTAAGCATGTGTCATGTCTGAGTCTCAGTTTCCATATCCGTAAAACAGAGAGACTGCATTTTGTGATTTCTAAGAAAATGTTCATCTGAAATCAGTGATTTAAAAATGGATTCAGGGGACGCCTGGGTGGCTCAGTCAGTTAAGCGTCTGCCTTCAGCTCAGGTCATGATCCCAAGGTCCTGGAATTGAGCCCTGCATTGGGCTCCCTGCTCTCAGCAGGAAGTCTACTTCTCCCTTTCCCACTCCTTCAGCCACTCCCACCCCATTTGTGCTCTCTCTGTCTCTGTCTCAAATAAATAGATAAAATCTTTTTAAAAAATCAAAAATAAATAAATAAAAATAAAAATGGATTCAGGTTTGATGAAAGAAGCTACCCTAACAAGCAGTTAGGCCTAGCATGGGAAGAGAAGCAGAAAGAATGATTGTCCTCATGGCTCACCAGCTCAGGGAAAGGCCTCCATCACCCCTCTGCAGGCCCTGGTCAGCTCAATCTGGGTCTGAGGTAAGCAAAGAGGAGAGGTTGCACAACATTCCAGGAAGGAAGGAAGGGTGAAAACAAAAGTATAAAATTAGGGGCGCCTGGGTGGCTCAGTGGGTTAAGCCTCTGCCTTCGGCTCAGGTCATGATCCCAGGGTCCTGGGATCGAGCCCCGCATCGGGCTCTCTGCTCAGCAGGGACCCTGCTTCCCTCTCTCTCTCTGCCTGCCTCTCTGCCTACTTGTGATCTCTCTCTCTCTGTCACATAAATAAATAAAATATTTAAAAAAAAGAAGTATAAAATTAAGAGTTGGGCAGAGTGAATAACATTGTATTTAAAAATCCCTGAATGATGTCAAATATCAAAAAGGAACCTTAGCCAAAAGAAAAAGAAAAAAAGGGACTTGAAAATTAATTTAAGAGCCATAGCTAACGTTTTAGGAAAAGAAGGGCATAGAATGAGACAAGAGAATGTGGAAACAGACGGCAAAAATAGAACATTTTATAAATAGCCGCGTGCAACTCACACAGTTAATATCCAATATACTTAACTCTGGCCACATATCTCTACTTCTTCCCAAAATAAGATATATTATTGGAAAATGGGGCATAAAAAAAATTGGCTCAAGTGAAGTAAAGCTGTTTGCATTTGGTTTACATTTTAGCACATTTTAAACCTCCCTTCCCATAAATAGAAAATAATTAACACAGAGATATATCACCCAAGTAATAAGCATGAAATGCAGAGATTAATTTTTTTTTATTCAAATTTAACCCTGGAAGAGAAACTGAGCTACACACTCAGTTATTCTTCATAGTTATTCTTCATCAATTTCAATTTCTGCTCTTGGCCTCCTGAAAATATCATTCCATTTTTTTCTGTAAAGTGAGTATGCATTTGGGAGACCTTGCTCACCAAGCAAGCTCTCAGAGGGGTCCACTTGCAAACTTCTGCTCCATCACTGTAGAGAAAAATATAAAGTTACCTCTAGACCTAGCCATCATTGACTAGGGAAATGATTACTCCAGAGACATTTCATTCTCCTCCCTCACAGCTCAAAGCATAATTTCTGATAAACAGAAATGAAACCAAGCTCCAGCTCCCTCCAGATGGTTTAGGATATTTTATCAATGGGAAAAAATAAAAAGCAGAGGTAGAGATGTGTACAGTTCTTATAAAGTGTATGAGTTACTAATTCAAGTTAAGAAAAAGAATTCTAGAATCCAATTTTCATGCTTCAACCCTTGCTAACGAGGCTTTCAGTGAAAAGAAATCCAGCAGTTTTCAGATCTGGCACATTTTCTTTAATATATACCTTTTGTGGGCAATTTAAAGAGGAGGGGCTAGAAAGAACTGAAGTCTTCCCCACTTTTATTTTAAAAACAAAAACCCTGTGCTAATGATTCTAGAGAGGGTGATGCGCGATGCCGTAGAAAGAAGATTCGACTAACAGACAGCAGATGGGAGCTCTCCTCCTGATTTTTCCACCAATGAATTACATGATCTTAGCCAAGGCATTGAAATGCCAAATATTTCCACCTTCTCATCTATCAAGTGAGAAGTTAATCTCTAGAAGCCCTTTCAACTCTCATATTCTTGATTCTCCAGCAATTGTGGATTGGTCTCTTCTTCCAGTCCCCTTTCCTTGCTTGACTGCCCTGAATTCTGCACCAGACAGAGCAGACACAGCATCTCTTCTACCTGCAAGCAGATTACAGCTTAAAGGCAGCTGATGAGTATCCAGAAGCCCAAAGCAAAGCTGTCAGTGTGTTTAAAATGTACATGCATGTGTCATCTGTGTAGAGTTAAGTTCTAAGGAAGAACTACATAGAGGAGCGTGGATGGCTCAGTCGGTTAAGCGTCTGCCTTCGGCTCAGGTCACGATCCCGGGATCCTAGGATCAAGCCTGGCATTGGGCTCCCTGCTCAGCGGGAATCTGCTTCTCCTTCTCCCTCTGCCTTTCCCTTTGTGTGTGTCTCTCTTTCTTCGTGTCTCTCTTTCTCAAATAAATAAATAAAACCTCTTTAAAATGACCCCCAGAAAAAGGAAGAACTACAGAAGAAACAGGCAAAAATTGTGAGGAAAATTCTTCTAAAAACAAGAACAATAGGTCAATCTAACCCTCCAAAGAGTTGTATATGTTACAAAGCTATAAATATTAACAGAACAGTAATGTTGTATGGATAGATAGGGAGACTGGAAGGGAAGAGAGAGTCCAGAAATAAATCCATTTACAGATAATCTTTTAGTTAGGAACAAGGGTGACTTTGCATATTAGTGGGGACAAGATGGATATATGCATCAAAAGTAGCTGTTGGGGAAAAAATAAGTTAGATCTCTAATTCCCTCTTTATACCAAAATAAATTCCAGATGTCTGAAAGATTTCAACATTTTAAAAAAATGAAACATTTATAAGAGAGTCAGAGGAAACCCTGGGAAACTATTTCATTATCCCAAAGGGGGAAAGACCTCTTCTAATAAAGACTCGACATCCAGGAGCCATTTGAAAGGGAGAGAAGGTCTTTAGAAAATTAATTAATTAAAGGAGGAGAAGGAATTCAACTGCATTAAATGATTTTCAATTGTCTATCTTGAAAAAAAAAAAACACATAACAGTTAAAAAAAATAAACTATGTCTATTACCCGGAAGTAAGAGGAAAAACAACCTCGTTTTGTGGAAGTTGAAACTCATGGAACTTAGCTCAAGACAGACCCAGGGCTCTGCTACATCTGAGGAGGTGTCCGAGCCTCAAGTTTCCTGAGGTTGCTGTTGGGGTTACATGCAACCATATGTGACACAGAATATTTATGACTGTGTGGAGGGATTAGCAGGAGTTCAGTGCCTGCAGACTGTCTTTGCTGCACCTGCCAATATCAAAATGCGTTGCAAGGAGAGGTGCTCTGGGCATGGAGAAAATCACACCTAGCTTGGAAATCAAGAAAGGCTCTTGAGCACAAATCATGGGGTTGACAATTGGAGAAGAAAACCACAGGGCACAGGCAGGAGCAGGCACACCAGAGAGAGCATCACATCTCCCAACAGGTCCCACGGGGCACAGTGTAAGCCCCAGGGGGTTAGCTGTCAGAACAGACCTCCATGTCCAGCCGTCAGCATGCCATCGGCATGTCTCCACTTGTAAGTGGGAATTCTTTGCCCTGGTGGTCTATATTTGGTTTTTAAATTGTGCAAATCTGGAGGCTCATAGAAGTAAGATCAATGCCAACCAGATGCCAGCTATGCAATTAAGTTTCTCTGATCCCAGGATATTAGAGTTGGGATAATAAAGAATGATCACTACCATTTATTTACCACATACTTTCTGCCAGGCACCGTGGCATTTCATATCTATGTTCAGGCAAATATTTACAAAGTACCGTTCTAGCCTATTGGCGCCACCGATGCTGGGGATCATTGTCCCTGACACCACCCCTGACTTTACAGTGCTCACCGCTCAGTGGGGTATGTGGACTGCTAAACAGGCAGCTCTGATACAGGTGACATGTGTCCAGAGGGACACACTACCCATACCTGGGGCTCAGCGAACACTTCCAAGAGGAGGTGCTCCATGCAAGAGGAGGTGCTCCATGCAATAGAAGGTGCTGTAGGAGGAGGAAGACAGGAAGGGCAATCAGATGACCTCAGCAGAGGGGGCGCAGGAGGTCCAAGAAGTCAGAGATCCTTAGTCTGGCCAGAGCAGAGTGTTCAGGGTGGGGCTAGGAGAAATGAGGGCTCAGAGGGTATGAAGTCCTGCAAAGTCTCCAGCTCCATTTCAAGAACAGTGAGAAGCCACTAAAACATTATAAAAAGTCATATTCAAAATTGTATTTTGAAAGACCGCTCTGGCTGCAAAGTAGACAATGAGTAGGGGGGAGGAGCAGGAGTAGTCCTGAGGTTGTTGGAGAGAAGGGACAATCCCTGAGACAGGTAGGGACAGGATGAGGAATGGGGTTTGTGTCAAAGAGAAAAGAGTTAACGGTGAGGCCCCAGCCTCTGGCTTGAGCAATTTAAGTGACTGTTGAGATAGAAAACACCAGACTGGCAAGATTCGGTTAATCCTCACAATAACACTGAGGTAGAAATCATTATTCCCATTTTACTGATGACAGAACCGAGGCTCAGAGGGGTTAAGCTAAAAGTTCCAGATCACACAGCAAACAGTCAAGGTACCGACCACACACTTAACATTCTTACTTTGCTATGCTGAAAAGATGGTTCCTGGCCCCCTGACTCAACCCCTTCCTCCTACTGGGAGATACTGGAAGGCTCTGGGAAGGCATATCGCTCTTCCAGGGTCACGGCGAATTACTGGAAAGCAGACCCTTCCAGTGGCACCACAATATTCCTTCAATACCATTTATCACTGGTGCTTACCTCTGTAACCTAAGAGATGGATGGGGCAGCCGTGGGCAGCCTAGAACGTCAGGGGTGCTCTCTGGGAGGGGTGGTGGGTGTGGGCTCAGCTTGGGGGCTGCCAAGACTCCCAAACACACTGATCTTCAGGGTCCCTCACATGCAGACATTCAAACCTTCAAGAAGACATACTGAGAATCTATCTATTCAATGCCTGATGCTGATTCTAATCTCCTTCCAGGCTCTACCTGACCTTGCTTCTTTGCTCCACCACTCTTACCGCAGGTGGGAGATATAGTCTCTGCTGGACCACGAGGGGACCGATGCGTATCCCTCCAGAAGGAGAAATGGGATATAAGAACGATAAGCTCAGGATTGGGACAGAGTAGCTAGGATTTGAAGCTATTCTGTCTCAGTCCTGAGCTTGCCAGCCCTGACTCCATGGCCTTAGGCAGGTTCTGAAGATGGATCCATATATTATATATATTATATATATAATGCTCCCACGTGGCAAGCATTCAACAAATGGTGGCCATTATACTTACTGATCTATACTATGTGTGTTATATATTAATATACATTTCAATACTCCAAATATTATTTCCACTCATATCATTTTATATTATTACATGTATTGTGATTTGTATTAATTCTGCTAGAATTGGCAGCTTTGAAAGGGAAAAGGCAGTCAAAGGGCCTGAGGACTGTGGGTAGAAGGGAAGCTGTGGGATCCTGCCCAGGCGGCAGTGGGCGGGGAGACTGAGTTCCCGTGCCAGCGTTTCTAGGGGTCCCTCGGATCATCTCCTTCCACGACCTCTTCAGCATCCATCCCTACCCCCAGGCTCCATTTTCTTCCCAATTCCACTCCTTGGCCAGTCATTCCATGGTTAAATCCCCTGCCCCTACTGAAACTGTGTTCTGGAATTATAGACACCCCACTCTGGTCCTCCAAACCTTTCCGAGCGCCGGCGGTTTACACAGTGGACAACACAGACACGCTCAGGGGGTGGTCCCATGACTGCAACAGGTTCCTTCACTCTCTGGGTCTCTGTTTTCTCATGGGGCTGGGTACCGACCTTACAAGACAGTACTTTGCATGCAATGCAGAACTGACACCCTTCTGCAGACAGGAGGCGTGTTCAGCAAATATTAACTAGTTTTATTAAAGTATCCAATCTCCTCTGACAGGTTTGTATTTCAGCACAACCGAAGGCAGTGAGGTTTTATTACGCATTTTAAAACCGAAAATAAATCGTTAGTGCTATTATTTTTCTATCACGTGAAGTGTAGGAGCTTTCACTCCATCCACCTTAACTTCATGTTAACTGGAACTTTCCACGTCTCAGGAAGTGGAATCAGTGGAGCCTCCACCCTACAGCCTGCAGCAGGACTAGGGGTTCTGGCAGCAGAAGGCCAGGGTTCTCAAGCGGCTCCGTTCCTAGCTTGCAGATCTTAACCAGCTTGTTTAACTTTTCTGAGTCTCAGGTGACGCCATCTTTTAAGTGAAGGGTGTGAACTGAACGAAAAAGTCTCTCATACCAGCCTTAAGAGTCTCTCACTGAAGACATAGCTATAAGGATATCCGAGGCCATGAGGCCCTAGCACACAATGGGGGCTTCATAAATGCTTACTGAAGAAACAAACAAATCCAGTGTATGGATTTAAAACAAGGAGACACAGAGGGTTGAAATGATTTAGCCAAGATCAAGGACCTCTTCAGTAACAAGGCCAGGACAAAAATCCATCATTCTATATTTACTTCCATATTTAGCCCTGTCTCTAACAAACTCACTAATTCTTTGCTCTAAAACCCACAGTCAGAAGAAAATGGAAACAAGACAATGCATTTCTCTTAGCATCAATTGCTTTGTTATCTCTAAGCCCTGTTTAGTTCTGTTTCCATAGCTCCTGGAGAACATTGACTTTTTGATCTGAAGTAAATCTTAATTCTCTCTGTCCCCTTTCTAAAACAAATGCAAAGTAACCATTTCATTGCTCTAGTATTTCTTTATAATCTGAAATGAGCCCTTGAAAACCAATTTGGTGAAGACACGCTATCTTTTATCTATATTGTGTTCAGTGATTTGAAAACTCCTTATTGAGACAGTTTTTGCAATATTCATTTTTCATTTCTTTGAGCTCTGTGCCCGATAACTTTCATAACTGTCTTACGCTCCCTTCTTCCCAGTTCTTCTGTATTTTGTAAGCATCCCATGTGTGTCCTGAGTTGTTCTTAATTTCCCTTCTCGACCAGATGGGTTTCTACAGTTCCTTAATACCGTCATTATAAATGCTAGTAGTTTTATTTCTATAGTTGCAGTCTCTCTAACTCCTTTTATGTTTAGACAGATGTGGTTTCACTTTGCTGCCTTGAAATGATGAAAGGCCCAGGATGAGATATTTCCCCAAGAAGACAACTTACTTTTTTTCTGAGGTTAGTTTGGAAATCCATGAACCATGTCCAGGAACAATGAGAGGGAAATTGAATTAAGCAGTTCCATTATTTAGGCTAACTGCCCCTCCCCCTGCTTTGTATTTATTCTCATCTCCAAGAGCTCAAAATGAAGTATTTATCAGTTATGGAAACTAAATTATTTTTCTTATTATACCAGATTCTTTTTCATTCAATTATTTTGTTGTGACTCTTCAGGGTCTCTCCTGAAATAAGCAGATAGTAAAGTCCATAGAGCTGTAACTGCCTAACACAGTGAACCAGGGCTTCCCTCCCCATCCACCACCTGGACGCCCTCCCAGGACCAAATGCTACAAGAACTGGGCCATAGCCAGATTTCATGGAGTTCTGCTAGAGGCCAACAACCCCTCTGGGAGACCATCTGGAGAGGAGTCAATTTGTTGAGGGTGATCCCTGGTTTTTCAAGATAAGGACAAACAAGAGGCCTGGCAAGTTTGGTTTAAAGCAAAGGCATATAAATTGCTTAGCATGTATTGAGATTGGTAGCCTGAAGCTGAGGACAGAGATGTGGGTGGGACACGTAGATATACTAATAGATGCTGATATAGAAGATACTTGCAACTGGAGACGAAACACTCAGAGAGAGAGAGAGAGAAAGAGGAGCCTGTGAGGGCACCCTGAGGATCACCAGTATTTCTTGAAGCAATGAGTAACCCCGTGGAAAGGAAAAAGGAACAACCTGAGAAATAGGGTCAAAATCAGAAGAATATAATATCACAGAGGAAAAATAGAAGAGAGTGAATTAAGAAAGCAAGAATTTCTAAGAATGTGAAATGCCACAGAGAGATAAAGTAAGGTAAGGACTGAGAAGTATCTGCTGAATTTGTATTGAGATGTCATCCATATACCATCAAATTTATCCTCTCAAAGCTTGCAATTCAAGGATTTTTACTATAGGCACAAGGTTATGCAACCATCACCACAGTGTAATTCCGGAACATTTTCAACACTCCCAAAAGAAATCTTATCTGTTAGCAGTCAGTTCCCATTGCCTCCTCCCCACAGTCCCTGGCAACCACTTCTGTCTCTACGGATTTGCCTGTTTGGCATGTTTCATATAAATGGACTCATATAATAAGTGTCTGCCTTCATTCCTTCAGCATATACTCAGGATTCATCCATGTCATAGTGTATATCACTACTTCATTCCTTTTTATGGCTGAATAATATTCCATTGTACACTGACCGATGTTTACAGCAAGGCTGTTCCCTTGCTCTCAAAAAGATGTCAACCCTTCACCCTGCTGGGAGGTAGAAAAAAGATAAGTAAGCAAGTTTTTTCTTCTTCCTTAGATTTCTAGGGGAGCTACCTATGATGAGAAGCTCTGTTCTCCACTGTCTATTAAGGTGGGGTCCATAGGCAGTGTTTACCACCAGTCACATCAGAAGTACACAGAGGTCGAAGGCCACAAGAGGATTCGGAGACTTCTGAAGGTATATATCACATGTACCCTTATATTGTTTATGTTTTTCATACATTGTTTAAACATTATCTTCTTGATAGAATTTTAGGTTGCTTTTGATTCAGGGTTGTTATGAATAAAACTTCTATTAAAATTCAAATACAAGTCTTTTCATGCACATCTTTTTCACTTCCCTTAAATAAATATCTAGTGGCATAATTGTTGGATCATAGATGTGGGTGGGACACCTTAATTTTGTAAGAAATTGGCCCACAGTTTTCCAAAGTAGTTGCTTGATTATATCCTTGTACAGGAAACTGTGAAAGTTCTAACTGCTCTGTATCTTCATCAACACGTGATATTGTCAGTTTTTTCATTTTAGTGAAGTGGTATCTTGTTGGAGTTTTAATTTGCACTTCCTTGGTAACTAATGATGTTGAGGATCCTTTTGTTGCTTATTGGATATTTGTAGTCTTCATATTCTTTTTTTAAAAAAAGGGTATCGGTTCAAGACTTTCACCCATTTGTTAAAACAATTATCTTACTATTAAGTTCTGACAAGACATTTGTCAGATATACATGTTGTGAATATTTTCCCCCAATCTGTGGCTTGCTTTTTCATTGTCTTCAGTGTCCTTGAAGAGCGGAAAATTTTAATTTTGATAGACTCTAATTTGAATTATTTTCTATTAGTGCCAGTCTTTTGTGTCTAAAAAATATTTGTCTACTCCAAGGTCATAAAGATTTTTTATTTTTTTTTCTCCTTGATAGCCTCTACTTTTGTGGTGAATACATGTCAATTTAAATTTTATATATAGTGTGAGGTACGGGTTGCAGTGCATTTTTTTTATCCAGCTAAGCCAGCTCAATTATGGAAATATTATCTTTTTCCATACTTGAATTACTTGGGCACCATGTTGAAAATCAGTTGACCATATATGTGTGAATCTATTTCCAGACTCTATTCTATAGATGTACCCAATACCTGATGGTCTTGAAGTAAGTTTTGTTTTGTTCTGTTTCACTTGAATTAAGTTTTGAAACCAGGTAGTTTGGGTCCTACAACTGTTTTCTTTTTTCAAAATTAGTTTGCATTTCCACATAGATTTTAGAATCAGACTATGGATTTCTACCTACCACCCCCTTCCAAGGAAATCCTGTTGGAATTTTTTTAATTGGGATTGTTGAATCTATGAATCAATTTAGGGAGATGTGATATCTTATCAATACTGAGGTTTCCAAAATATGAACATAGTATATATCCCCATTTATATAAACCTATTTAAATTACTCCCAACAATATTTTACAATTTCAGCACAGTGGTCTTACACATGCAGTGTACATTAAATTTTGAAAATGTTCAATACCATTATAAAAGACGAAAATGCTTGTAATTTGTCAAATATTGGAAAAAACTTTTAAGATGTTTTAAGTATAGTTAACTTAGTAAGCAAAATCTTTGTTAGAACAGACAGTTCACAAAATGTTAAGATTCATAAAACATGTTAGGTAAAGCATGTACGTGCTAAAGATAGGTAAAAAGGATGGAAAGAGCAAAAAATACCTAATGTTCATGCAGCACCTGAATACTAAATATTCATAATACACTAAATACACTTAAGGTGCTAAATATTCATCATATATTAAACATTTATGAGGCATATATAGTAGTAAATATGTAAGAAGCTCAAAATATTCGGGATACACTAAATATTTATGAGTACTCAATATTCAGAAGGCCTTAATTCGTCACCCATCAGTGACATCCATGCTGGCCTCAAGAAAAACAAAACCTATGGCTGTTTGACAAGCTAATAGCAAGCTATACCTATGGCCAGGTTTTACTGTGCCTACCTCTCTCCCATGGAACAAGGGCACGTCATTGGCCCAGGATACCTTTTGTCTGAGTCCTCTGTCTCAAACCTCATTTCCTGTCCTTATAACCACACTATCAGTGGGGAACGCTGATGAGGCAGAGGAACAGGACAAGTGAACATAACATGGCCCATGATGTGGCCCTTCTACCTATCTGCACACTCTCCAAGGTGTTAAAATACCCCTTGTCTCTTTTCTTGCATCATGTTGTTAATTGATTATATAAACCTTGTGATTTGTGAGATTTTTTCTTTTTTTTTTTCAATTGAGACAATTTTTTAGAGCAGTTTTAGGTTTACGACAAAATTGAGGGAGAGATACAAAGATTTCCTATATCCCCCCTACCCCTACACCTGCAGTCTCCCCCACAAGGTGGTACATTTGTTAAAACTGATGAATCTACATTGACACATCATAATCACCTGAAGTCCAGTAACACTGTGTTTCTCTTTTAGTGTTGTACATTTCATGGGTTTGGACAAATGTATAATGACATGTATTCATCATTATGGTATCATATAGTAGTTTCACTACACTAGAAACCCTTTGTGTATTCATCCCTTCTCCTGTATCAACTCCTCACGACCACTGATTTTTTTTTTTTTTTTTTTACTGTCTCCATAGTTTTGGCTTTGTCAGAATATCATATACTTGGAATCCTACAGTTTGTAGCCTTTTTCAGATTGCTGATTTTTCAGTCTGTTAAGTTTTTACTTATCATTAGGACATAGGGGCACCTTCCTAGCTCCTTACATGCAGAACTGGAAACCAGAAGTCCCAGATTTTGTGATTTGAGCTTTAATTTAATGTTTTAACTTAGCCTATGAGCCCTTTTGCTCTGTTACCTTTGGGATAACCTGAAGATAATTTCTCAAGTGGAAGTACATCTTTCGCTCATTTATTCCTAAGTATTTACTGATTTTCAGTGCTATTGTAAAAGTAGTTTATTATTTCATTTTGCAATTATTTGGTGCTAGTACATAGAAACTTAACTAATTTTTTGTATACTGATTTGCATATTGATAATTTTGTATATATCCTGTGACCTTATTAAATTCACTTGTTAATTTTGAGAGGTTTTTCTTATTTTGATAGATTTCTTGTGGTATTCTATATATGAAATCATGTCATCTGTAAATAAGATAGTTTTATTTTTTGGTTCCCAATCTATGTGTCTTTTTGTTTCTTTCCTTATTTCATTTGCTAGAAAATAGCGTTAAATAGAAATGTTGAGAGTATCCTTGCCTCGCTACCTATCTTAGAGGAAAATGTTCAATATATCACCACTAAGATGTTAGCCATATCAAGCTGGGAAATATCTGTTCTGGTCTCACATGGCTGAGAGTTTTTATCATAAATGTGTGCTGAATTTTATGGAGTGCTTTTTCTACATCTGTTGTAATGATCATACGGTGCTTCTCTTTCATTCTATTAATATGATGAATTAAGGCATTTGATATTTTTAATTTTAAATCACCTTTCTATTCCTGGTATAAACCTCACTTTGTGATGTATTGTAATTTTTATATATTGTTAGAATAGACTTGTTAAAAGTTTGTCAAGGATTTTTGTACCCAAGTTTATGGAGAATATCAATCTATAATTTTCTTTGCACTAGTATGTTTGTCAAGTTTTGATATCAGGCTGATGATGACCTCATGAAATGAATTACGATGTGATTCTTCCTCTATTTTCTGAAAGAGTTTTATAATATTGGTATTATTTTGTTTTTCTTATTAACTGATAGATTTCATCAGCTAAGGGACAGGGCCTGAAATTTTCTTTCTGGGGAGGTTTGTGGTTATGAATTCAACTTATTTAATAATTACAGAACTAAGGTTTCTATTTCTTCTTGAGTGAGCTTTGGTAGTTTGTGTTTTTCAAGATATTTGTTCATTATAAGTATTAAATTTACTTGCATAAAATTTTTCTTAATATATCCTTACTATGTAATCCAAATATCTATAGGATCTGTAGTGATTTCCTCTCTTTCATTCTTAACATTGTCGATTTGTGTTCCTTCTCTCTTTTCTATACGTCTTGACTAGAGTTTATTAAGTTTATTAATGTTTTCAAATAACTGATTTTGCCTTGTCAGTTTTCTCTGTTTCTGCTTTGTTTTGATTTCTGGAAACATTTGATTTTAGATCTTTCTTCTTGCTTATACAGGCCTTTAAAGCTACAAATTTCACTCTGCTGCTTTAAATGCATCACATGAATTTTGCTATGTGTATTTTCATTATCATTTAACTGAAAACATTTTTCTATTTTTCATTGTAACTTCTCCTTCAAAATGTGTTGCTTAATTTCCAAACAAATTTCAAAGTTGGGTGATTTTCTAGGTATCTTATTGTTATTGCCTTTTAATTTAGTTTTGTTGTAGTCAGAAAATTTACAATATTTCAGTATTTTAAGACATTTTATACTCTGCATATGATATCTTGGTGAATATACTATGTTCACTTGAAAAAAAAGTGTATATTTTGCCATTATTGCTTATAGTATTCTGTAAATGAAAATTGGGTCAAGTCAATTGATACTGCTTTCAGAACTTTTGATTTCCCACTGATTTTTTTTTTTTTTTTTTTTACTTTCAGGAAGTGGTGTTAAACTCTCCAGTTATGGGGCACCTGGGTGGCTCAGTCGTTAAGCGTCTGCCTTCAACTCAGGTCATGATCCCAAGGCCCTGGGATTGAGCCCCACAAAAGGCTCTCTGCTTGGTGGGAAGCCTGCTTCTCCCTCTCCCACTCCCCCTGCTTCTGTTCCTTCTCTTGGTGTCTCTCTCTCTCTGTCAAATAAGTAAATAAAATCTTTTTAAAAATAAAGAAATAAACTCTCCAGTTATGACTATGGATATATCTATATCTTCTTTTATTTATGTTAATTTTTTTTCATATATTTTGAAACTTTATTATTAAGTACCTACACATTTAGAATTTTTGTGATTTCCTATTGAATTTACCCTTTAATCACTTAAAAGAGTTCTCTTTTTCTTTGGTAACACTCCTCTTGAGTTCTTCTTTGTCTGATAGCCACATCAGTTTTCTTAAGTCTGTTTGCACAGTATATTTTTTCTTATTCTTTTAATTAATCTGTCTTTACATTTAAATCCCTATGGACAGCCTATAATTGGGTGTTTGTCATGGGTTGGACTCTCCAAAAACAGTTGCCGAGCTGGAGTTTTCTGTGCAGAGTATTTACTGGAATTAACAGCTGTAGAAAGGAGAGAGAGTGAGCAGGATGCAGAAGAAGGAAAAGTCAAACCACACTGAAGTCTTGATAGAAACTCAGCTTACCCAACAGGGAGCTCTGGTGCACATATGGCTTCTTAGAGTTCCCACATTGGGCTGAAAGGGCAGGTCTTTATGCCTCTGCTTCAGTCACGAATTGGATGTGGACTGCTTTGGGAAGGGCATTATCTGAGTGAAGCAGTTTTCTGCATAAGTGGCAAATATGAAGGCTCACTTCTGAAAGCCTGGGCAAGTCCTTCTTTGAAGAAGGTCTGGTAGAGCAGCTCCATGTCCACCATAGTTTTGACTTTTGTCCAGTCTCATTAATTGGAATGTTTGCTCTATTTACATTTAATGTAATTATTGATATAGTTGGGTCATAATCTATCACCTTTTATTTGTTTTCTATTAGTTCATATGATTTTGTTGTTTCTGTTCCTCTTTTCCTATCTTCATTTGGGTTAATCAAATAATTTTTAGCTATGCTTCTTTTTATTTTCTTAGTAAGTGCACCTTAAATTCATTACAGACCACTGTCAGGACTCCACTTCTGGCCATAATTGGGTAACGTGGACTAGATTTATTATCTCCCATGGAATAACTGAAAACCAAACAAAATACGTGAAATCAGTTGTCAGATATTGGACACCAGGCAGTGCTGCCTACTGTCCAATGCCTGAGAAGACTTGCCTCATATGTCTTAGAGATTTAGAGTGGGAGATTTACAATTTTAGAGACTTTATAGTGGGAGAGTCAGTCTCTTCATTATTAAATTTTGTCATCAATAATAACGAACATTGGGGCACCTTGGTGGCTCAGTGGGTTAAAGCCTCTGCCTTTGGCTCAGGTCATGATCTCAGGGTCCTGGGATCGAGCCCCGCATTGGGCTCTCTGGTCAGCGGGGAGCCTGCTTCTCCCTCACTCTCTGCCTGCCTCTCTGCCTACTTATGATCTCGCTGTCAAATAAATAAATAAAATATTTTTTAAAAAATCTTAATAATAACAAACATTGACACAGTACTTTCACAACAGTTTTTGTTACTAGTACTTATTTATTGATCTGAGCAATTGGATTTGAGTCATTTGATCTGAGCCTTGTATGAAGAACAGTTTCTTCAGGCTTATGAGGAAAGTGTGAACAGACTTTACATTCTAGAAGTACCTACTGTGTTCCAACCAACTTACTTGGAATATCTTCATCTAATTCCTCAAAACAATCCTGTAAGGACTATATCGTTATCCATATCCATTAAATGAGGAAATAGGACTCAGAAAAGTTTGGCAGTTCGTCCCATGTTATTTGGTCATTAGGTGAGCTTGGTGGTCAAACTCCAAGTCCAGTGTTCTCCTCCTGTCACGCATTTCCTCTCCAACTTTATTGTCCCAACAACCACTTAAAGCAGGTTTTCTAAGATTTTGGGAGGGTTAACAACCTGACCAAAGTACCCAGGCAGTAAGTGTTGGATCCAGGTCCTTTTGTCTTCAGATTTGGATGATAGCAAAAAGAATGGTTGTCAAATGGAGTCTATTTCTACTAAATACCCTTAAGTCAGAATTATTTTGTTATAATTCAATCCATAAAAACATATCCACATCTGTGACTTTGATTTCCGGAATTCTTTGCAGCTATCGCCACTGATACACTAAGGCAAAATGTGTTCCAGGAATGTTTTGATAAACCACATTGTTAATATTGTAGATGGATGAAATAATGTATCTGATGTCATTTTAATTTTTTCTTTGATTGTTTGTGATCATCCTGATGGTTTAGTAATAGAGATGGCAGCTGCAAAACACATTCACACACACACACACTCACACAGACATACACACCCCAGAATGCAGGGCTTGATTGAGGAAATAGTCAAAGCTCATCAGCATTCATCATCCACTTATCACTGTGACATATTCTAGGAAGGGAGGAATTATATATCCTGTTCTCTCCATATCCATTTTTCCAGAGTCTTCTCACCAAGCACACCAACTAAAGAAATATTACAGTAGTGTGGAAGGTCATGCCCTATCTACTAATAGCATCAGGCTAGAGGATTTCCTGATGGGGGTAAGAGAAAAATAAATAAAGATGAGAGGTTTATAAATTGTCTTTCTTCTGGAATGTGAGTGCAACTGTCACTTGGTGATGAATTTGATTTCTCGGCTGCTGGGATGCTCCAAACAAAGAATGATTACTGGATGTCACTTGGCACTAAGTTTAAAGCAGACAGTAAACCTTGATTAAGCAGAAACATAAACCCATCCAAATTTTTTATAGCTTATGACTTTTGGGGGGGGGAAACATGGGTCATAAGGAAACCAGATTATTTTAAGATTTATTCAAAAAATTACTGTACCAGTCATGCCCTGGGGTTAGTGAAGACTTGGCTGTATTTCCTGTGCATTTTCCAGAAGAAACCAGGGCAGGGGTCTTGATATTATGACAACTGCAAAGCGTTACAATGGTTTCAGCCTTCAAAGAAAGATTCCATTTTGCTCAGAATATTGCACTTACTAAGCTACTAAGATAGGGAAGCCAAAACACACATTTCGGACATACTTTACAGCAACAAAAAGAGTGTGCAGGCTAACCCATTAAATAATGTTATGCTTTCATCAAAACATCTCAGTTTCTCCACCTTCTGCCTATTGTTTTCTAAAACAGAGAAAAGAAAATATCTAGATAAATGAAAGATTAGCAGTCCTAAGTGGTAATGGGCCTTACTTCATGTGGACAAGGCTTCTGTTGAGGAAGACACTTCTCTCCTCCTCCAGTTACAATGGTGTGTTGGGCTCCACTGCCATTTCTGATCTTGCTTTGGAGGAGGTCTATCTACTCTATATCATGCATGTATTTATTCATTTCCAGCAAACATCTTGGGAGCAGGCACCCTGAGATAACCAAATGAGCAAAATACAGATGAGTTCACAGTCCAAATAGGGATCTAGATTTACAGTCAGATACACCTCATTTCACTGAGATGGGCAAGGACCAAGATCTGTGTATGCACAGAGACTAACGGTGCCCTTGGGGCTGGGAATAAGGTGTGATCAAGTAAAATTTCATAGAAAGTCACTGGGGCTGGATATTGAACAACAATGGGAATTCTTCAGGAAACTGGAAGGATAGCACTAGTCTTACCCAGGGCCACTCCGCTAGGCAAAGTGATCCCATCTTTGTGTCCTTCCATTTCTTACTCTAGGCAGGTGGCAATAGGCTGTCCACCTGCACTGTCCCACGGGTACTCATTTTACCTTTTCTTAATGGAAATATCCTCTTGGAGTAGGAAGGAAGAAGGATGTGATGGCCTCAAGTGCAGCCACTGTGAGATGGCTGTGGGTCCACACAGCCACAGGGGTCCCTTGCAGGCCACAGGCTAAGATCACAGCCATTAATCCTACCTCTGCTTTTTATCCAGACCCCTGCACCTCGAAAGAACTCGAGAGGCTAGCAACATTGCAGAGATGAAAAAGGCAAAATAGCAACTCTTCGTCTGTATAGAACTTACTGTTTTTTAAGTAGATCTCACAGAATGTTAGAACAGGGCATGTCTTCGAAGTCTGTAAATTTCAGAGTTTACTGTTAAAACACAAACCCTGCTCCCATGAAACTATCTTCTAGAAAAGCTTCATACTTTCAGTTTTCATGGATCCAAATATGTAATTTTTTAAAACCTGTGCCTTCTAGGATTAGGTATAGCTGGCTCTTTGGAACACCCAGACACTTCTGTCCCAGCCAGGGGGTCTACTAGATGGAATCTCTGGTCAGTTTACCTATATGAAAGATGAATGGGAAACAAAGGATGGGGCACTGGTAAAAGGCAGGATGGAGGGGAGGGTCATTTGCATTTTTCAGTCATTAGGGTCCTTGCACCTACCATTCCCCTCTGCCTATGGGCTCTTCCCCCAGTCCCTTCAAGGTTCACACCTTCTCATCCTTGGCTTTGTCTGATATCTGCTCAGAAAAGCCTTCCCTGTCTACCAGCGCTACCCTTATAGTCAGATATTCTTTTCCCATCACCCTGTTGCAATCCTATCATCACTGAATCATGATCTTAATAATCACCGGTTAAGTTACTTTTGCTCTGGGTCTCCCATTAGATTGTCTGTCTTCTTCACTGCTAACCATGCAAAAAATGTCTCACACAAAGAGGGCTCCAGTTGATCCTCCATACATGACACCCTTTCAAGGACACAGGGAGGAGCCTGCGGAGGAAGAGCTTCAGTCTCTATGGCAAGCAATGTGGTGGAGCTGGCATTGCAGGCTCCAGACGGAGCCCGTAAGTGAATTTCTATCTCAAAGGTAACTCAGTCAATCACTGCTCCCTATGCTCTCAAAAGAGGTAACATAAATATTAACCAAGAGGAGCAACGTGAGACATTGTTTCAATTGACGATTTAAAGAGGAAGATAACCCATTTCTTTTTAAGGCATTTCATCTCCACATGTCTGTGGCTTGATACTTTTATTTTTTAAGAACATTTGAAGATAACCCAAGTCTGCCAAGTACAATATAAATATGAAATCTCTTTAGACTGACTCTAAGGGTTGGGAGGATTACTATAATTTGAGAAGCATGATAAAATAAAATGAACACGGCATTAAAGTAACTATGACAAGTTATTTTAGAGCGAACACCACTGGGATTAATGAAGGTTAGACTTTAATTCTGTTAGAAGCACAACTTTTGAAACCATGAGGCAAATACTTATCTGCGGTTGCACACATTGCCAAAGGGAATGAAATAGGAGTTAAAGGGCCCTTCCTTTTAGAAAATACAAGTTTCACCCTCATTGTGAAAATAAGAGCTTCTACAGAGTGTTTTTTTATCAGCCTCCTCTTTGGTATGAGCACAGGGCCCCTAGTTAGATAAATGAGAGTAATATATGTTCATCCAAAGGGTGTATGTGCCTCTGTGCATCGCCATTCCAGACAGACTGTTTTAAAGTTGCCTTTTGTGAATGTTCACTTGTGGATGTAATTTGGCATGTCGGGGGGAGCGGGAGGGACTATAATATATTCAGCTGATTCTTCAGCTTGGAAGTGATGAAGTGAACTGAAACTAATTCAGGGCTCTACTTTACATTTTTGGCAAATGAGCAAATATGCAGATTCGTACCAAACAGATGTGTCTGCCAGTTACCCAGTAGCAGTTCCAGGAGCTGAGGTTCACTGAGCTAGTGCTCCAATTAGTGAGAACATCATAACAAGTATATAATTATTCTGGAACCTGTTGAGCTTTCATCTGCTATCAATTTCATTTCATTTAAGGCCAATTCAGGCTGAACTTGTAGTGAACTCTATCATTTAATTTGGAGCTCGTAGATTGGCACAACTTTTGTGTCCACCATGGGCTTGGAGGTGGTGGTCAGGAAATTGCCTTTGAAATGCTCACAATTTGTATTCACATGGTCTCTCCGGCTGATTATAAGGCTTTATTGGCACTGCAATCATGATTATTTACAGTACTCTCCAATATTACCATAGTAAATTGTTTCCAATGAAAAAATGCGAATTCCAAAGGAGAGAGGGTAAGTAGCTTGACAGATATCTTGTGGTATCATTCAGTCTACTCATGCAATGAACCAGCCAGTCACAGTGCACCCAGGGCTGTGCTGGGGATACAAGGCTGCGAAGATGTGGTTTCTGTGGTTGTGGGACTCAGAATGAGAAAGGAAGTCCAGTAATGCAGACAAATTTCAGCACAGTGGTGAGGGCAGGGCATAGAGTGGAAAAATAAACTAGACATCCTGGGAACGCTGAAAATTTGGTACGTGAGCACACCTGGAGAGGTCCAGGGAGGCTTCCCAGAGGAGGGGATATTTGAGAAGAGTCTCGAAGGGTTAAAAAAATTTTTCGCAGGGAGGAGAAGAATAGAGATAAGGGGTGAATTCCAAGTCAAAGAAACACATGCAAGGACATGGACCCATGAAGGAACAAGATATCCTTTAGAAATACTTAGAGTTCAACAAAGCAAACATGAGAAACTAAGGGAAAAGAAACTGGAACAAAGGATCCCAAACATCTGGGTTTATTGCAGCCTCAGACCTCTGTCATTTTTCATGGCACCCTGAGATCAAAAGAAATATCTAAAAGTTTTATTTATTAAGTAGTCAGGTTCAAATAACATTTAAATTACAACAAAGAAAAAAAATAGGGGAGCCTGGGTGACTCACTTGGTTAAGCATCTGCCTTCACCTCAGGTCATGATCTGGAGTCCCAGGATCCAGCCCCGTGTAGAGCTCTCTGATCAGTGGGGAGTCTGCTTCTCCCTCTGCCTCTCCCCCTGCTCCTTCTCTCTCTCTCTCTCCCACTCTCTCTCTCAAATAAAAAATAACATCTTTAAAAAAAACTTAAAAAATATTTTTATTTCATGCTTAAATAACAATTACTTATTTGAGGAATGTGTGTATCAGGTGGTCACTCTATATAGCCTCTCAGGTCTTTGAATCAGATGGGACACAGCCACCCTGCTTCCCATTCCACATTGATTTTTATGCAGAACTTAGTGTTTTATCAGAGTTCCTGCCAAAATCCCAACTTCACAAAGACTGTGTCTTTGTCTGTCTTCAACAGACTGTGTCACTATCTCATGTTGAAACTGTAGCCTGTCCTTAACTAGTAGTACCTAGTTTGGAGTACCTTGAATCAAAAATTTAAACTATTCCTTCACTGCCCCTGTAATTTTCTTGCAGTCCCCAAAAGCACCTCAGTACTCAGTCTCGGAACCATTAGGCTAGTGAATAGGTTGAAATCAAACCACAGAAAACTTTATATATTAGGAGACATTTCTGACATACAAATGTGACATGGCCATGAAAATAAAGATATAATCATGCAGCAATACTTTTGAATGAAATTTGTAAACATGATTTGAAAATATGCAGATGAGACAGGCAAATACACATTTTCACATCCTCGATGTTTAATAAAGCAAACAGAAATTCTGTTATATTTTACTCCCAATCCACCATGGCTTTTGGACTAGCCAGACACATGTAAGGTCTGACATCAATGAATCTGAAGTAGCCTGTCAGCATTGTCCAACTAAAATGATCTCTCAATTACATGCACTTTAAAAAAATATTAACTTTTCTGCCAATGTTCATAGCAGCATTATTTGTGGTAGCCAAAACATGGAAACAACCCAAATGTCCATCAACTGATGAACAGATGAACAAATTGTAGTATAGACATACAGTGGAATATTAGTCAGCCATTAAAAAGAGCAAAGTATCCATACATGTCACAACATGGAAGAACCTTGGGAACGTTATGCTGAGTGAAAAATGCCAGTCACAAAAACTCAAATTCAAATAAAAAATCATTTATTTGAGGTGTCCATAATAGAAAAAGTAGACAAATACATAGAGACAGAAATGGTTGCCAGGGGCTAGAGGGAAGAATGGGGAATGACTGCTAAATGGGCATGAGGTTTTTTTCTGAGGTGATGAAAATGTTCTGGAACTGGACTGTAGTGATGGTCCCACCACTCAGAATATACTAAAAACCACTGAACTGTATACTTTAAAAGAGTGAATTTTATGGTATGTGAATTAACATTTCAAGAAGGAAAACCAGAGATGGCATCCATTGCCCAGCCCTTCATTCTCCACTCCAGCCCTCCGAAAGTCAAGGACACCCTCCTGTCTCAAAGGGGCTGCAGTGAATGTGATGTTAACTCTCCCTCTTGGATATGACAGCAGCTGGCCCCCAAATTTATAGGGGCTCCTGCCCTGAGGGTATCACAGAGGACCTAGATAAGGTCCAAGGCATTATCTGCATCAACAAAATGTGTCCCCACAGAAGTGCTGTCCCTGATGAGGGGCTGCCATCACTCTCCTCACCTCTCCTGCTCCTGCAGCTCTCCTATGGCTTCTTCTGTGGCTCTGACATGTTTACCTCACATGAGTTCCAGGAAGTGAAGGAAGGAGCCAACATAATCCATGAAAATTCTCCTCTATTTTTGACATATTTGACAGGCCTAGGGGCACTGGGTGAAGGGTACAGGAAACCTAGCAGGGACAAACTTCACCAGGACTGTTTCAAAAGGCAATTTGAGAAAATGTCAAAAGAAAGAGCTTGTTATTCAGCAGTCTACTTTAATAACAAGTCACAATAAGCCACCATCAGGCTATAATCTTCAAGTTACGTCCTTCACCTCACACCTGCAGCCACAAATTGCAGTCTATTAATCCTAGAATGAGGAGTCAAGGTCCCTAATCCCTCTTTCTCCCACTTACTTGTAATATTTCAGAAAACTTCCTTGATGTTTTTAGGTCTTTATTGTACCATCTGGGAAGAAGAGATAAGATTGGTTTTATTGGTTAGTATTCGGAAAGCATTTTTGTTTTTCAGTTAAGAATAACTACATTGGAAAAAAAAAGTAAGTAATAATTCTAAGGTCAGTGTACTCGGAGCACCCAACCCATAACAATGACTGGTGTAGGGGATAATCATAAATCATCCTCATCCTGCCTCCTGTCCTCTTGTACACAGGAGAAGCTCCCTGCCCACTGAATGATAACGGGCACATTTGCACTAGAGCCTATGCAAGACAATCTACTGAGTAATGGGAAGAAAATGCTAAAATTTACTTATTTCTTTTTACACTTCTGTTTATCTTATCCTTTGTTGTTGTTTATGTTTTATCCTTCAGCTTGGATTTCCATTCCCCTTTCGTGGTAGCATTTTATTCAAATTTCATGCTTGAAAGCCTTATTATGGATTACCATAAATAAATGAAAGTTAATTTTTGAAGTCAGTTGCTTATTTCCTATGAATCTGAAGTTCTAAATTTTAAGAATGTGTGGGTTGATTTATCATTACAGTTATTAGTGGTAGTACACCACTGAGGAAAATGATCGAATACAGACCTACCTTGGAAACATCGCAGGTTTGACTAAATCAGCATAATAGAACACATATTGCAATAAAGTGAGTCTAGTGAATTCTATGGTGTCCCCGTGCATATAAAAGTTGTGTTTACACTAAACCGTAGTCTATTAAGTGTGCAATAGCATTATGTCTTTAAAAAAATGTGCATACCTTAATTTAAAAATACTCTATTGCTAAATAAAAAGGCGAACCATCATCTGAGCTTTCAGTGAGTCATAGTCACTAAACACAAATTACCATCAAAAATCTAATAATAATGAAAAGTTTAAAAAATTGTAAAAATTACCATAATGTGGCATAGAGACATGAAGTGAGCAAATTTGGAGAAATGGTGACTGTAAACTTGCTTAATGCAGGCTTACCACAAACCTTCGATTTGTAAAAAAGACACGCTATCTGCAAAGAGCAATAAAGCAAAATGGAATAAAACAGGGTATGCCTGCATATTGCATGAAAACTAAAAGAAAAGTTGGAAATGTTTACCTTAACAGATTTGGCACCGTTCTTTTTCTGAATTCCTATATTCTTAGATGACTACACTCATTGCCAAAATGACCCAGGACACAGCATTAATTCTGCCCTGACTTGTCTTTTTTATAGATGAAAATGCTGAAAACGGTTTACTCACCTATATAAGTAGATGGAAATAAAGACAGTTTAGTATGGCAACATCACTCAACTGCAGGATTCTCCCTGAGTTATATTTCCCCAAATTAGCATAATTATATATCCTCAAAATGTGTTTTTAAATGATATATCAGCTAACAACTCAATCAAGTTCTCCTTCAATTTTGTTGTAAGCCAAGAACCACCCAACCTAAAAAGGAATAGCTACCCATTCACTAGAATCTATCACTTTCTTAGACATGCACCAATATTTCAAACAATTCCTTTGTGCAAAGGTTTTAACACTCCAAAGCAATGTACTATAATAAAATTTGGGGTAGGGGAGAGGTATGTTATTCCTCTGTAAAGCAGGTAAGGAGGAGGTCATTATGAAAGGGGAGGTGGGAAAGAAGAAGCAGGGAAACATCTAGACCGCGGGGGCATTTTCAGGCAGATCAGCTGGTCTGAGAGGTGATGGTCTTGAAGTGGACCACCTTAAAGCTTTCCACGCTAACACCATGGAATGCCTTCTGCACACGCACACCTCCAACTCCAACTGTCTAGGCTGGGTAGCCACTGGGTGGGGAGAATAGAAATGTGTAGAGCCCCAGGCCTGGCACCTATTAGAGAAATTGGCCAATGAGCAATCTCCTATGGTAAGATAGTCAAGGAACATTAAAGGAGAATAGTGTCCAATGATCAGTATTAAATGTTTTGGAATTCTGTCTGTAAATATTGTTTGTCTCTCTAAACCTTCCTAACACCTGCCACACACAAGTGTGTCACATAGGGGACTTATGGAAACCAGCCAAGGAAATCAAATTCTACTTTACATCAGCACAGAGCAGAGAGAAGAGAAAAGCTGAAAGGGAGAGACAGGGAGAAGTTTGAGAACCCTATCAAAGCAGGAACTTTAAGCCAAAATTGATTGTGGGAATAAAAGCCTCCAGGAAGCTGCAAAGATTTGGGGGAAGATGTTGGATTTTGTCCAGGAGGTAAAGCAAGAGTTTATATTAATCTTGTCTTGATCTCCAAGAACAGGGCAACCTCTTCCAAAATCTGAGTTATGGGGCACCTGGGTGGCTCAGTGGGTTAAAGCCTCTGACTTTGGCTCAGGTCAAGATCTCAGGGTCCTGGGATTGAGCCCCACATCAGGCTCTCTGCTCAGCAGGGAGTCTGCTTCCCCCCCTTTCTCTGCCTGCCTCTCTGCCTACTTGTGATCTCTCTCTCTGTCAAATAAATAAATAAAAAATCTTTAAAAAAAATAAAATAAAATCTGAGTTACTCAGGACAAACGAACACCTGGAACAAAGGGGGCAGAAGCCAACCAAAGCCTGCAGCCAGTGGATTCAACCAAAGTCCTGTAGCCACTAAACTAAAGCTTGGCCAGAAGACATGCTCAAAACTCCCTACTCTGCTGTTTACCTTCTGGTGACCTGGGGAAGTCGTTGCCCTGTCTATGGCTCACTGTCCTTATATGTATTAGTTATACCTATTTCGTTTATTTCTTGTGACAATTAAGTAAGATCATGTCTATAGCATGTAACTTGCAACTGCTATTGGGTATTACTACTGTTACTAACTATTGGTTTTATTCTTGTCTCTGCTGTTAAAATAGCATATGTCCAGATTTTCTTTAGATGCCTTCTAGAATTCATCACTCATTCATTTAGCAGGTTTATATTAAATGCTTTTTATGCGCAGAACACAATAAAAACAAAAATTTAAGGGGCACCTGGGTGGCTCAGTCAGTTAAGCTTCTGATTCTTGATTTTGGCTCAAGTCATGATCTCAGGGTCCTGGGATCGAGCCCGGCGCTGGGCTCCTCGATCAGCAGAGAGTCTACTGGATATTCTTTCCCTCTCCTTCTCCCTCTGTCCCTCCCCCCTTCATGCATGTGCTTGCGTGCACTCTCTAAATAAATAAATAAATAAATAAATAATAAATAAATAAATCCTTTTTAAAAAAGTTTAATGTTTTACATATTACAGCAGTTCCCCCTTATCAGTTACCTGTGGTCAACTGTGGTCTAGAAGCAGATGATCCATCTTCTGACACATCAGAAGGTCAATAGTAGCCTAACAGCCTGTCTCAATCCTTGCATACAGTTAGTTCGTTATTAAAAACAGCCCATATGTTTAATGCGGAATTGCCCAGTTACCAAAGCAAAAGCCAAAAACATGAGCGATTGCAACATTCATATGGTCCATAAGATAAATCAAATATTATTTACCTAAGAGGTTATAGTTTATGGTAGCAGCAAGACCTAAAGGAAATTATTCCCGGCGACACTGAATGAGGTATTAGGCATTGAGTGACACAGTGGACAGCATCCTGAAGAATATTTTTTTTTCCTGAAGAATATCCTTACAATAACTACAGTAACATGACATTTTTTTTTAAAGATTTTATTTATTTATTTGACAGAGAGAGAGAGAGCACAAGCAGGGGGAGCAGTAGGAAGACGGAGAGGGAGAAGCAGACTCCCTGCTGAGCAGGGAGCCCAATGCAGGGCTCAATCCCAGGATCCTGGGATCATGACCTGAGCCGAAGACAGACGTCTAACTGACTGAGCCACCCAGGCACCCCTAATATTGTATTTCTATTTCATGATTAAAATAAGAGAGATACTGGAGATTTCTGAGACCAGTGGAGAATAAAAAGAGAAAGAATCCCAGCCAAAGAAGGGAGTTAAGACCTCCCAGTACTCCCACTCCAGGCAGGGGCCCATTGCACTGATGGTGGAGGGCAGAGGGCTTGTACAAGAGCCGTGGCTCCTCCAAAAACTGGATACTTTCTCCACATGACTGCTTCTTCCAGGGTCTCTGAGGGCTTCATGCCAGAACACAAATTGCTAAAAGTGTTTCTGTGATCTGGCTTGGTCCCAGGCAGATTTAGCCGTGGAGCGTGTGGGGTCTCAATGCAGAGTGTAATGTGGCTGGTTTACAGCAGGCTTCTTGTCCCATTCCAGAGATTCAGATTTCAGGACCAGGGCCTCACCAATTTTAAGGAGTTCCTCCATGATTCTGTTTCACATGTTGTGAAACACAAATCTAAGAAGGATGGAGGAATTGTATATCCTTGAGAATCCCTCTTTCTGCCTAAATTGGAGCTAGAGAGGGAAGTAGGTTATGCCCAAGGTTATATTTGCTAACAAGAGCCCAGAGTACATATTCTTGCTGCAAGCTTTAAGAAAAGCTCTGTGTTTTTAAAAGATTTGAATCATATAAAAATGAAGAATGTACTCAGACTTATGTCAGACTAGGAGGAACATTCCCAAGTTAGAGCCAACATTTCTTCAAAACAGAGTTCTGTGCCTGCTTCAAGGGTGGGTCCCCAAATTCCACACTGGAGGACATCACTGATGTCATTTTGGCCTAGAAAAATATAAGCTTCTCTACTTTGCTATGAGAAATTTCTCAATGATGCACCCAGGAAACAATTAATTTTAAGCAGCATTTTGATAAAGCCTCAGGGTAAAATTAGTTGAAAAATGTACTCCCGAGTATCTAAGTGAGTTATCCAACTACACATAATTGTTGACAATAAGCCAATTAAATTTTGAAAGGCATTTCCTGTAAGTATTGATAGTTGGTTTTAAACCATTCTTTCTGACAGTATTTAGAGTACAGAACCACTCTTGAGACTATTTCTACTTGTGACTATAAACCCATATCTTTGGCAAATAGGACCTTAGGGGTATGATCCTAATGCATCTAAATGTGGTTCAAATCATGAGTGTACATTTTTCATAAGGGGTCTAAAAGGAAAGGAAAGCATATTCCTCTTTAAACTACTTCTACTGAGGGGCGCCTGGGTGGCTCAGTTGGTTAGGCGACTGCCTTCAGCTCAGGTCATGATTCCGGAATCCCAGGATAGAGTCCCACATCGGGCTCCCAGCTCCGCGGGGAGTCTGCTTCTCCCTCTGACCTTCTCTCCTCTCAGGCTCTCTCTCACTTTCTCTCTCTCTCTCTCAAATAAATAAATAAAATCTTTAAAAAAAAAAATTTAAACTACTTCTACTGAGGGGCACCTGGGTGGTTCAGTGGGTTAAAGCCTCTGCCTTCGGCTCAGGTCATGATCTCAGGGTCCTGGGATTGAGCCCCGCATCGGGCTCTCTGCTCAGCAGGGAGCCTGCTTCCCCCCTCTCCCTCTGCCTTCCTCTCTGCCTACTTGTGATCTCTCTCTCTGTCAAGTAAATAAATAAAATCTTTTAAAAAATAAAATAAAATAAACTACTTCTACTGATCTAACTCCTCAGTAGACTCTCCTTCCTGCTACTTTTGAATTTCACAATAGTGTTAATTTTCAAGTTATGTGTACACATGAGTAACTGAAATATAGTCAGCTTGTGTAACTTAATACTGATGAGTCCTGTCAAAACTCAAAGGAAAAGATTATAAATCCAGTCCTTTACCTATTTCTCTACAACAATAATCACAAATGGAATAAGTTCTCAAAGCCTATTTGTTACCTGAGAAGTGAAACTAGCAATTTGTTAAGGAAAAATTTAGATGGAATGTGCTGAATGGGTCACTAGTTTAGGGGAGTAAAGAATTTTCCCAATTAAATACGGACGAGACCAGTGTGTTCCTAAGTGGAATCATAGAATAGAGAAATGCCAGAAAGTTGGGGTCCAGCCACAATAGCACTTGTTTAATCTCCTTTCTTTGGCTATTCTCCCATTCTTCCATGTGAGATTCATCCAGGAAAAAAGATGTCTTGTAAAAGGTTTAAATATAACCTAGAAAAATTACCCTGAGTCCAACTAGGGAGGACACTCCAACAGAGTTATTTTGAACAAACAAAAAAGCCATCAATTATAATAGACCATAAGGAGCTCAGGTGACAGAAAGTATTTATCAGGTGCTTTAATTAACTTTAGGGCCTAATTAAGTATATTAATGAGGATGCGTTATCAGACCAAATGAAGGAGGTGTATGCAAAGTTCAGGGCACTTTGTTCCCTGGGTTATAAAACTAGGACAAGGAAGACTCTGGAGTGTCAATAAAAAATTCTATGCTTCTCCAATCTCACCCACAAAATTTATAAACAGGTAATTTTGTCCACCATTTTGCCATTGATGCATTTCAGATGCCCAAACTTAGAGCCTTTCAGATGGAATTAATTATGTTTGGTTTGGGAGAAGTGATAGATTTAAAAAAAATCAGTGATGACCCCTTTCAAACTCTATTTCATATGATAACTCATAACTTGGTCAGTTCAAGGCTTTGTTGTGTCTGTCTCTTGTTTCTTTTTGTTTTGTTGTTGTTTTATCAAATATTTTATTTTTTTAAGTTTTTAATTTTTTTAGTGTTTCAAGATTCATTGATTATGCACCACACCCAGTGCTCCATGCAATACGTGCCCTCCTTAATACCCACCACCAGGCTCACCAATCCCCCCACTGCCCTCTCCTCCAAAACCCTCACTTTCTTTCTCAGAGTCCACAGTCTCTCATGTTTTGTCTCCCCCTCTGATTTCCCCCAATTTTCTTTTCCTTTCCTTCTCCTAATGTCCTCCATGTTTTTCCTTATGCTCCACACGTAAGCAAAACCATATGATAATTGACTCTCTCCGCTTGACTTTTTCCACTCAGCATACTCTCTTCCAGTCCTGTCCATGTTGATACAAAAGTTGGGTATTCATCCTTTCTGATGGAGGCATAATATTCCATTGTATATATGGACCATATCTTCTTTATTCATTCATCTGTTGAAGGGCATCTTGGCTCTTTCCACAGTTTGGCAATTGTGGCCATTGCTGCCATGAACATTGGGGTACATATGGAATGTCTCTTGTTTCTTTATTTTCAAGCTAATAGAGTCCACGTCAAGCCAAAAATTTGGAGGGAAAAATTTACAGTTTTTTCCAGCCACAGAATTGATAAAGCCAGTTTAATTTGTCCACAATTTGTTGAAAAGAGGAAAAAAACTTATCAAAGAAATTGAAGCTCAGTGTCAAGATCTTTAAATAGCAAAAGTCAGCAATAAAATTGGAGAGCCTCATCTAACTCCTGCATGACCCCTGATGTCACTGGTCACATTTACAGGACAGAGAGCTAGCTGATGGGACAATATTGACCATTCAGGCCAAGCTATCTATCTGAGGATGGGAATAAGTAGAAGAGGCTAACCATTTTGTCTTTAACATTAGCTTCAGAGTGGAAATCAGATTTATCCCGTGCATTCACACAGATTTATGCTTTTTTCCCAAAGAAAAATTATCAATGTGATTCAAGAAAAATAATCTGGTCACTTATATTTTTGTAATAGAAAGAATAATGATATACTAATAAAACCCTATGAGACATATACTATCGTATATATGAGAAAACTCAAGACCAAAATAATGCAAATTTTGTTTTTAATTTTAAATTAGAAAGTATCTTTGAAGTGAGTGAGTCTAACTGTCCACTTAATGGAGAAATTTCATTGACAACACCCCCAACTAGTGATTACTCTCTGAATACTTTCTGTGATTCAAGAAAATTCATATTCCACTTTTGAACAATATTAATTAATAGAAAGCTCCTCCGCATGTAGAGGTAAAATCCACTTCTCCATTAATCTCTCAGTGGGTCTTAGCTCTATGCCTTGTATCTGCACAGAGTAACTCCAACACTTTTACGTATATAACCCTTGACATTTGGAGAGGTTTATTTCAGTTGATGGTTTTTACCCCATTATCAATGAGGTCATCATTTTATGGACACATTCCAATGTATGAGATGTTCTCTCGAAAAGTAATAATCACACTGGATATAAACTTTTCATGTGATGCATAGTGTATGGTATAGCTCTATCAGATCCTTGGACTTGGACACTAACATTGGCTTTCCTGAACCCCATATTTGTATTGTATTTTTTATAGCCACCATGTTACATCCTATGAACTCTGAGTCTTTTTCATATGAACCATATTTAAGCTACCAGTAAGCAACCGATTTCTTCATAGAGTTCATCACTTTTATTCTGTTCAACTTTACTTTATTTGCATTAGTGATAAATTTAAAGTGTCAAGATATTTTTAAAACTTGATATTGCCATCGAACATACAGCTATTCCAATCTTTTTCATCCAAAACTCTGATATGCTTTCTACACTTTTTACCCCTTTAATAGTAAAAATATTGACCAGATCAGGGCGAATTATAGAATCTTCCTAATATGATTATCATTAACAAATAGTTTGGGGGAACAAGTAATGACTCCATTTAAGTGGAAATGAGCTCTCCCACATTTCTGTTTTAAGTAATCTCTACACCCAAGGCGAGGCTTGAACTCACAGACCTGAGATCAACAGTCACATGCTCTACCAACTGAGCCAGCCAGGTGCCCTCTGTTTTAAAATGTAGGTTTACCTGGTGGTGGGTATTGAGGAGGGCACATATTGCATGGAGCACTGGGTGTGGTATATGAACAATGAATCTTGGAACACTGAAAAAAATGAAATAAAAGTAATTGGGGAAAAAATAAATAAAAATAAAATGTAGGTTTAATTATTTTTCAGGCCAACAGGTCAGAAGATAAAAAATTTGTTTGTTACACACAGTTCCTAAGAGAAGGGAGCAACCAGGGTCAGTCAGGTGGCACAGGTGTTGGAAGACAATGTGGGCAAAAGCGTTTATTATGGGTCTTACTTGAAGTATTGAGTAAAACAAAGTAAGCCGCTCAGCAGGATTAGGAGTGCATAGTTTGAATAATTTCAGCAGGTTTTGGGCTATAGATAGGGGTAGTCCCTAGTTGTCCAAAACCCAGCCCTTAAGTGATTTAGGGCAGGAGGATAGTGTCCAGTACGAGAGGGGTTTCATAAAAGGAAAAGAGTAGGTATGTAGATTCGGGATTGGTTGGTTTGCATATCAAGTAGTTTGTTTGCTAGCTCTAGCAATTAGCTAGCCCTGGGAGGGGCAGTCTCTCTGTGTGGTCACTGGGATCCAGATGCCAAAACACCAAGAAAACAGAAAATAAGATATACAACACAGTTAATACAATGTCTCCAGCCATCTGTAAGGACAGTGCCCTGCTCTGACCTAACTACATCCTACCTGTGGCATTCACTTAGCCATCCATCTGAGCCTTTTCTGCTTGTTGAAAATGAAGATTTCTAAGACACACTCTAGACCTCCTGAGGCTGAGAACTCACAGGGAAGCAGGGAGGGGACAGGATGTGTGCAGGGGCAAGCCGATCTCCTGGAGGAACCCTTCAAATGAAGAACAGCCAGGGAGGCCGAGGCATGGCAGGAGCCCCCTGCAGAAAGCCTCTTCCCCAGAACAGATTTTCTAGTCCCCTGGGGAAGAGAATTTGACTTTCAGTTACCTAGCTTTTCTTATCAAAATCTTTCCTGACACGTCAGAATATTGCACTTTCAAGCCATAGCACTGGCATCAGTTTTCTGAATTTCCAGGTAAAAGCAGCCAAGAGAAGGGTGGACACTTTGAATATTGGTCTGTGCTCTCGGAGCACCAAAACTGCTGCTACACGGTTACCACTGGGACCGTTTTGCCTTAAGGATAAGCCTGATGGGGGCAACTGGGTGGCTCAGTGGATTGAGTGTCTGCCTTTGGCTTGGGTCATGATCCCAGGGTCCTGGAATCGAGTCCCATGTCAGGGTCCCTGCTCTGCGAGGATTCTGCTTCTCCATCTGCCTTCCCCTTACTCATTCTCTCAACCTCTCTCTCAAATAAATAAATAAAATCTTAAAAAAAAAAAAAAAGAAGCTTGATGTGGTCTGAAAGGACTAGATATGTTTGGGACCCCTGATGAGACTCTCAAATTTCTCTTCTCACTGACCCTCTCAACAATGCCTACATCTCTGCAAACACACAGCCACAGGCAATTAAGGGGGGAGGGGAGAGATAATTCTCTCTTTTCCCATCTCTTCTGAGTAACTTCCCTAAAAATTTGAAAAGAACAGCCAGCATAGACTCCATGACCATTCTCACTTCCGGCTTACTTTAGACTCACCCCCCTGATTTACTGATCAGCATCAGACTGAAGGGTAGGATTGGACCATAAGCTATTTGGCACCATAAGCCTCTCTTCCTGGGCAGCCTGCTTGGTGTTCCCTACCTGATTGTATCACCTCCCACCTAAAATCCTGGTGGTGTTGAGGCTCTAGGGAATATCAATCTTTTTTTTCCTTCCTAAGTTCATAAACAGAGATCTGAGGTAACGAATGCTCATTGGAAAACCTTCATAAGATTTCCCTTCTCTCTCCACTATCCTAAGCCCATAAGTCAAATGGGCAGCAAGATGCTCCCAATTGTGAAAGATACCGAAATGCTGTCCAATGGCTTCCCAGAGGGGCGGAGTGGAGAAGATAAAAGGTGTAAATGAGTTTGGTAAGTTAACGTCTTTGCCTTTTCAGAGCCCAGGTAGCTGTCACACCCAGAAACGACACTACATCTTTGCACAGCAGCTCAGCATCGAGCTTTGCCCTCACACGAGTTGGATTCAAATTCCACCCGATCCACTAGTTATATGACCTCCAGCAAGTTATTCATCTCGTGGTGTCCATATTTCCACATCTGAGGAGCTGGAACAAATAGAGAAACCACCTCAGAAGCTCACGTGAGGGCCCCATGAAAGCAGGTATATTAGAGCACTTAGCAACGTGCCTGGCACACACACGGTCCCCTGGCTTCATATAGGGCAAAGACCCACGTGGCCTGCCCTGTGGGGGAGCCAAGGGCACAGAGTGTCCTCTGCACAGGTACACGTGGGCCTGGAAGCCACAAGGAAATGATCTCACCTCTCTTTCACTCACTGATCCCCAAAAAATGCTTGTGAAGATCATAGAGATTTTGAGATCTGTAGGAAAAGAATCGCAAGGGATTGGGGTGCTCTGTCATTCCCACTTGACAAGAGCATGCATAGATCTTGCCATTTGTGCTCAGCACTGTGGCCCAGAGTTTCAGTGCAGGAGATGCCCACAATGTCATTAGCCAGCGAGTATAACTTTGTGCTGGTGTATCAACCGGGTCCTTTATTTTCTGTTTCTGATGCTTTGGGCCTTTGCTGACCCTGGAGGGACTGTCCCTTACAAGTCTACCTGGTTCCTAGTGATTCCTTGCCTTCCAGTGTACTTTTCAAATACAAGCCAGCCAGTTCAGAGCCCATACTTCAGCTACCTCCTTTTTGGAGCTCTCACATTCTGAACATTCTCCCTGTGCCCCAATCTCCCAGGCTCAAGAACCAGGGGCACCCCCTGTGCCCCAGAGCCCACTGAAAGGATTCAAATTAGCCAATCCTAAACCCACTTGCCCTGCCTGCCCCTTTTCTCCCCATAGAAACTATAATAAAGGCTCTTGCCCACAGGTGCCCTCCTACTCCTTGCCTCCTGACCAACACTGGTGCTTCCCCTGGTAGCCTTACACAGAAGAGTGTGCTCCCCTGTCTTGGGACTTGTGAGCCACAAACTGTCTCTCCAATGGCAATCATCCGATCTGTTGGCCTCACCCTACCTAAATACGAAAGCCTATATAAAAACAGCTGGGCACTGAGGATTTAAATGAGAAAAAGATAGCTCCCTGGGACATTTTTAATCATAGTCACATTAAGCTCCCCCGAGTTCATTTCTAGAGGGCACAACAACATCACTAGACCAACTCACAAGTGTAGTCTGAGCGATCTCGGGATCCCTAGATGGCAGAATAGAAACCTGCCACACTTCCTGCAAGGTAGACAGAACCCTGGAGTAGAGCTGAGAGCCCTGGTCCATCCTCACCGAGGCTCACTGCCATGTGCATATATGCTCAACACTCAGGGCACCAACGTCATGGGAAGGCCATGAGGCCAACCAACTAGGAGAGGCCAAAAGTCAGAAAAGACCTCAGGAATGCCGTAATCAATCGTGGTTCTTCCAGCAAGGACTAGTGGTTTCTTTTTCTATATAAATTTAAATCCTTTCACATGATGATTAAGAAGGCTTCTCGTTCAAAAAGACCAAAAAAGAGAGACAGGGAGAGAAGAAGGAGGAGGAGGAAGAGGAACAGAAGGAGGAGAAGAAGAAGAAAAAGGAGAAGAGAGCGAGGAAGGAAGGTGGGACGGAGGGACAACGAAGAAAGGAAGAATAAATGATAAAGGAAATTAGGAGGAAAGAACTTTAAAATTGCTTTGAGCAAGATGAACATGTTAGCTTGGCAGTTCTTGCCATAACAAAACATGGTAGATTCGGTAGTTTAAACAACAGGAATGTATTTTCCCAAGTTCTAGAGGCTTCAGGTCCAAGATTAGGGTGCCGGCAGAGCTGGTGTCTCTCGAGGTCTTCCTCTTGGGCTTGTGGATGGTCTCCTTCCTGCTGTGTCCTCACGCCGCCTCTCTGTGTGGGTGCAGCCCTGGTGTTCCTCATACCGGGACCCTGGTCACGTTGGGTTAGGATCCACTTGAATGGCCTCATCTTAACTCAATCACCTCTTTAAAGGCTCTGTCTCCAAAGACAGTCACTTTCTGAGGTCCTGGGGGTTAGAGAGCAACACATGAATTTTGAGGAGACACAATTCAGCCCATAACGACTCATTATTTTAACCAACAGGCAGTCCGGTGTATTGGCAGAGGGCCTGGGTTTGAGTCCAATGTCAGCCATTAATGAGGTGACCTGAAGCCAATCTCTTACCCTCTCAGTGCCTCACTTCCTTATCTGTAAAAATGAAGATAAAAGTCAATACCTGATTTATGAGACTACAAAAAGACACATAGAGAGTGACAGGCATCTGTTGAGATCAGAAAATGTTACCATCACCATAAGTATCATTATTTGAGTGGAATTTACTTCCACTTCCGGTGAGTTGGTTCACTTAGACTGTCCAGCTATGAGTACAAGCAGCACAGTGGAATGAAAGAGAACTCCAAATAAGCTAAAATGTCAGCTTATATCAGAAATTCATTATCTTACTCTGAACATAAAAAAGACACAATTTGGGGACCCTGTGTGGCTCAGTCGGTTAAGCGTCTGCCTTCGGCTCAGGTCATGATCCCAGGGTCCTGAGAGAGTCCCACATTGGGCTCTTTCCTCTTCTTCTCTCTCTACCCGTCCCCCCTGCTAGTTATCTCTCTCTCTCTCATACACATGCATGCTCTCGCTCTCTCTCAAATAAATAAATAAAATCTTTAAATAAGAAAAAAAGGACATAATTTTAAGTAATAGAAAACCAGTTTTTCCTGCACCTGGTTAATAAATGTTGGATAAGATGTGAAGAATATCAGCTTGAGGGGAACATTATTACCTTCAAGGCAGGGCTCATGATCTCATCCTAGGGGATATATGTGCCCATTTTACCCAAGAGTCTTGGGTACATGCACTGATCCAACCAAGCAAGGTTTGGGGATAATATCCAGGAGGCTGGACTAGGATGTGAGTAGAACAGATTAATAGTACTGATCATAATCAGGAAAGCAACAGGATACAAAAGAGGGACAGTGAGCATGGAGCTTTGGTAAGAAGGGAATTTGAAAATGAGAATTTACAGGTCTTTGTCCAGGACCATCAAATCTCCAGACATTGACTCTGTGGAAAGAAATGGCCTTATCACTAGAGAGCTATGGTTTTTTCTTCTAGGTCCAAGATAGTTCATCTGATCTCACTTCAGCTGGAAAAGTGGTTCCCATGCTTCCAGGATTTGACCTTAAGAACACTTAAATTCTCTGAGTTTTAGTGTCTTCAAAACTGAAAAATGGAAATTATAATATCTTATTTACAAGGATGTGAAAATAACAAAAAGAATCTAAAGCCCTCAGTAATGGTAGATGTTTTTGTTGTTACTGTAGTTATTACTCATGTCTCTTTGCCCCAATTCTGTAACAAGAAACAACCTGTGGGTTATTCATTTAGCTTAGAGAAACATCCACACCATGATGAGGAGGGCCCCCCACATGTCAGACACAAGTGTTCTGGTCTCTGTGGCAGATTAGCAAGTTAGCTTTCTGATGTGCATGCTAGACTTCTATGAGTTTGGTCAGATGAATCATTCTAATCAGTTCTGATAAGTTCTGGAACCCGAGGAAGACTAAACTTAAATATGTGTGAGGTTGAGGGTCAGACTCTGGCACACCATTGTATGATCTTGCCATCTGGTGAGGCCTGGCCTAAGTGGCCTAAGTGGCTGACCACCAGACCTCCCTGATAGAACCGCCCTATCCCAGTCTGTTAATTGCAACATGAGAAGAATGGGAGGTGAAGGGTTTGAGCTAAAGCTGTAATGTCTTCATTCCCCATCCTAAGCAATCGTTATAATTTCTTTCATTCTAAAATACTTTCATTCTAAAATAAGTGTAGCATATCACTTAATTATAATATCAGCTTTGCAGATAGAGACAGGACAGTGAATCACAATCTTTCTTTGACAAAAAGAAAAACAAACCTTGAGATGTTAAAAATCTTGCTCCAACCAGTTGCTATCAGGTGGAATCAGAATCTGCATAGATCAGTCCATTATAAACTCCTGCAAAATAATATTGGATTGCATTTACACAAGACTTAGCCAACCCTTTCAGTACTCCCTGTTTAAAGGAAACCTCTCCCTTGTAATTATTTCTGTGGTGCAGTGAAACGTTCAATGGCCAACGAGACTTCATATTTAAAAGAAAGAGTAAGGAGAGCAACATATATTATGGTAGAAAATCTAGGCTGAACCTTTGATCTTAAAAAGATGTTCTGGCAATGGCTGGCTGGGTAATTCCTGTTGGACCAATCTTCCCACAAATAACAATTATAAACTCTGGATGAAATATTAAAATAACCACCTAAACATACTAAAGAATAAACAAAAGCAGGAAGATACTAGAAGGAGAGGGACACAAGGAAGAAGAAAAGACACTGGATGAGTTGTCCATTTTTTTGGTTATTGGTTGTTGTTTTTTTTTTTAACATGAGGGGAGGTCGCAGTCTGTACCATGTGGCTAAACCTGGGATTTTTTATTTTTTTAAGTCTTACTGGCTTGAAGAATAAGAAAACTGAGACTGGGCAGAACTAGCAGTTAGAAAATAAGGAGGAGGGGGCGCCTCAGTGGCTCAGTCAGTTGGGTATCTGCCTTTGGCTCAGGTCATGATCCCAGGGTCCTGGGATAGAGCCTCACAAGAGGCTTTCTGCTCAGCAGGGAGCCTGCTTTTCCCTCTCCCTCTGCCTTCTGCTCTGCCTGCTTGTGCTCTCTCACTGTCAAATAAATAAATAAATAAAGTCTTTAAAAAAAGAGAGAGAAAAAAAATGAGGAGGATAATCTCAGAAATGAGAGGGCCAGAGAACCAAGCTCTGTGTATAAAGACAGCCCAGATCCCCCACCAACCACTGAATCACATGCACAGCCCAGCTCCAGGCCAGAGAAAGCAGGGAAGACCGAGTTTGCAGTTTGAGTTCAGCAAGTTATCATTCTGCCCAAACAAAACATCAATGTTTTTTGTGATAACACAGCAAAGTCCAGAATCTATATTAGTAGATCACTCACAATATCCAGGACACATTCCAAAATTACGTGACATACAAAGAAACAGGGAAACATGACGTATCTTTATTTTTTTATTTAAATTCAATTAACCTAGGTATAGTACATTATTAGTTTTTGATATAATGTTCAATGATTCATTAGTCGTGTATATCACCCAGGGCTCAATCACATCATGTGCCCTCTTTAATGCCCATCACTAAGTTAACCCATCCCCCCAGCCAGCTCCCTTTCTGCAACCCTCAGTTGTTTCATGAGTCAAGAGTCTCATATGGCTTGTCTCCCTCTCTGATTTCTTCCCATTCATTCCCCCCACCCCTATTGTCCTCTGCACTATTCCTTATGTTCCACATATAAGTGAAAACGTATGATAGTTGTGTTTCTCTAATTGACTTATTTCACTTAGCATAATACCCTCCAGTTCCATCCATGTCAATGTAAATGATAGATATTCATCCTTTCTAATGTCTGAGCAATATTCCATTGTATATATATATACCACATCTTCTTTATCCATTCATCCACTGAAGAACGTCTCAGATCCTTCCACAGTTTGGCTATTGTGGACATTGCTGCTACAAACATTGGGTGCATGTTCTCCTTTTCACTACATCTGTATCTTTGGGGTAAAAACCCAGTAGTGCAATTGCTGGGTCATAAAGCAGCTCTATTTTTAACGTCCTGAGGAACTTCCATACTGTTTCCAGAGTGACTATACCAGCTTGCATTCCCACCAACAGTGTAAGATGATTCCCTTTTCTCCACATCCTCACTAACATCTGTCATTTCCTGATTTGTTAGTTTTAGCCATTCTGACTGGTGTGAGGTCATATCTCATTGTGGTTTTGATTTGTATTTCCCTGATGGCAAGTGATGTGGAGCATTTTTTCATGTGTCTGTTGGCCATTTGTATGTCTTCTTTGGAGAAGAGTCTGTTCATGTCTTCTGCCCATTTCTTGACTAGATTATTTGTTCTTTGTGTGTTGAGTTTGAGAAGTTCTTTATAGATCTTGGATACCAGCCCTTTATCTGTAATGTCATTTGCAAATATCTTCTCCTATTCTGTAGGTTGCCTTTCAGCTTTGTTGATTGTTTTCTTTGCTGTACAGAAGCTTTTTATCTTGATGAAGTCCCCATAGTTCTTTTTTGCCTTTGTTTCCCTTGCCTTTAGAGTTTTAAAAGAAGTTTGCTTCATTGGAGGTCGAAGAGGTTGCTGCCTGTGTTCTCCTTGAGGATTTTAATGGATTCCTGTCTCACATTTAGATCTTTCATCCATTTTTAGTTTATCTTTGTGTATGGTATAAGAGAATGGTCCAATTTCATTCTTCTGCACTTGGTTGTCCGATTTTTCTAGCACCATTTATTGAAGAGACTGTCTTTTTCCCATTGGACGTTCTTTTCTGCTTTGTCGAAGATTAGTTAACCATAGAGTTGAGGGTCCATTTCTGGGCTCTCTATTCTGTTCCATTGATCTATGTGTCTGTTTTTGTACCAGTACCATGCTGTCTTGATGATCACAGCTTTGTAATATAGTTTGAAGTCAGGCATTGTGATGCCCCCAGCTTTGGTTTTCTTTTCGACATTCCCCTGGCGATTCAGGGTCTTTTCTCATTCTATACAAACTTTAGGATTGTTTGTTCCAGCTTTGTGAAAAATGTCGGTGGTATTTTGATAGGGATTGTATTAAATGCGTAGATTGCTCCGGGCAGCAGACATTTAAACAATGTTTATTCTTCCAATCCATGAGCATGGAATGTTTTTCCATCTCATTGTGTCTTCCTCAATTTCTTTCATATGTGTTCTGTAGCTTCCGAAGTACAGGTCCTTTACCTCTTTGGTTAGGTTTATTCCTGGGTATTTTTATAGGTTTTGGTGCAGTTGTAAATGGGATCGATTCCTTAATTTCTCTTTCTTCAGTCACATTGTTAGTGTATAGAAATGTAACTGATTTCTATGCATTGATTTTGTATCCTGACACGTTGCTGAATTGCTGTATGAGTTAGTAATTTGGGGGTGGAGTCTTTTGGGTTTTCCTTATGAAGTATCATGTCATCTGCGAAGAGAGAGAGTTTGACTTCTTTGCCAATTTGAATGTCTTTTATTTCTTTTTGTTGTCTGCTTGCTGAGGCTGGGACTTCTATTACTATGTTGAACAAGAGTGGTGAGAGTGGGCATCCTTGTCGTGTGCCTGACTTTAAGGGAAAAGTTCTCAGTTTTTCCCCTTTGAGAATCATGACCTATCTTTAGAAGACAACCAGCAGATACTAACTCTGAGGTGATCTAGAGGCTGGAATTAGTAGACAAAGATTTTTAAGCAGCTACTATGACTATGCCTCCAGATGTAAAAGAAAATATGCTCATAATTAATGCAAAGAGAAAAAAATCTCAGCAGAGAAATAGACACCATAAAAAAGAAACAAATGGAAATTCTATGACTGAAAAGTATAATACTTGAAATTAAAAATGCATTGACTGAACTTAAGAGCAATTGAGGACGTCAGATTTTTTTAAAAGATAAAAATAGAAATTATCCAACATGAAAAACAAAGAGGAGAAAAGATATTTTAACAAGCGAAAAAACCTCAGAGAACTGTGAGTTCCATCAGGTCATCAAAACTAGTAGTTATATGTAACCGTTCCCAGATGATCAATTAGCCAAATGTCCCAAAGATGGAATGATCCCTCATTCACTTGTAGACAAAAACTCTGAATGACCTTATTAAATGTAATGCATGCAACCCATCAATTTCCAGTAATACTAAGAAATCAGGCCTTAATGTCAAGATAAGCTTGGTAATTCAGACCATGTGAAAGTTAAAGAATGTCTCATTTCTTGGAAATACACAAAACTTGAAGAACTAAAAGCCTCCTGAAAGATGCAGTTTAGAACTCTCACAGATGTAAAGGAGAAAGTGAAATATAAAAAGGGACTCAGTCTTTTTACAATGGCTCACATTTAAAAGTCTTAAACAGCACAATGGATGCTGGGTCTGACCAGGAATCAGTTGCTTGACAGCCAGATCCTGCAACAAGTCTGGGGAGGCATCCTTTTTCCTCTCAGCCCTGGTAAAACTCTCTGCAGCTCTAGGAAGGCAACCTCAGAAAAAAAATATAAGAAATCAACTAACCATCAATCGTTCAATCCATGGCATTAGCATATTTGTAACTTGTACTAGTAAGTGCAATTCATTTAGTAATTATCACTATGTTTCTGTGCACTCTTTCTTGCTAGTTATCTGAAGCATTTGATAGAAGAGATTCACGATTTTATTCAATGTTTAGAAGAGTTTGATTAAATAAGTTTGCAATCAATGCTTAAGCATTGGGTAATTTAATTTGTTAAATGTGTAAATTTTTATATGGTCATCTTAGGTAGCATGTAATACTTAAAGGAACATCAATCATTTATATTTAATGTTTGAAGAAATGCTTAAATAAATTATAATACTAATAAAATGGACATTAAATAAAATATGAATAGCTGTTAGTGTTATCTACTGTTTGAGGTATTTTTGTCCATGGAGAAGAATCTGGTTAACAACTTTTTTTTTTAAGAAAAAAAGAGAGAAAGAGAAAGTGTGCACACCTGTGTGCATACATGCAAGCAGAGTGGAGGGATAGAGGGAGAAAGAATCTTAAGCAGGCTCCATGCCCAGTGCGGAGCCCGACGCCCCGAGATCATGACCTGAGCCGAAGTCAAGAGTTGGTTGCTTAACCAACTGAGCCATCTAGACGCCCCCTGTTTAACAATTTTTATAAAGTTCTATAGCAAATGCAGGCAAAATCTAGAAGGAAAAAGGTATTTTATGCACACTACTCAAATTCCAACCTAAGAGATTTCTAATTTTAGTGTCCTAACTTCCATTTTTAACAGATCAGATTTAATCCAGTTCTGATGAGAGAATAATATAACATTGCCTCCACAACTAGAGGTACAGATAAAGTAAAAAACAACAATTTTGCATTCCTGGCTAAGATTCATGCCCTACAAGAAACACATTTGATATTTGGTCATTTTTCTTTTGAAAGTCCATACCAAGCTCATCTGTCAGGCTGGCAAGAGGCCCACACACAAGGTAATAACCAGCTTTCAGGAAACATAGATACCAACACAAGAGGGCCAAAAAGAAAGATCCTTCAAACTGGCTGCAACTGTTATTTCTCTCCACACATATCTTTTTTTTTTTCAGAATTTTTTTACCTTTATTTACCAGTTTTCAGAGTAATGAGTTAATTTGTGCCCTAGCAATCCAAAAGGGGCTAAATAATTTTTTTTAGTAGCAAAAAGGTACACATTTTAAGATTATATATGTATATTCATTTCCTGCAGTCATTGTTCTTTTTTTAAAAATTATTTATCTAGAGAGTGCAGGCATGTGCACACAAGGAGGGGAGGGACAGAGGGAAAAGGAGAGAGGAAATTTCAAGGAGATGTCATGCTGAGTATGGAGCCCAACACAGGACTCGATCTCACAATTCTGAGATCATGACCTGAGCTGAAATCAAGAGTCGGACGCTTAACCAACTGAGCCACCCAGGCACCCCTCATTATTCTTTCTGATGGTCAAACTGCTCTCTGTTGATGCATCCTGTGTCCTTTGAAGATGACCCCAGTAATTTTTTTAATTGTAGTAAAGTATACATAAGGTTTGCCATTTTCACCATTTTAAGTGTACAGTTGAGCATTAGTAAGAACATTCACACTGTTGTGCAACCACCACCACCCATCTCCAGAACTCTTTTCATTTTCCCAAGCTGAAACTCTCTAACAATTAAACAATAACACCCCACACTCTCCTCCCCACCAGCCCCTGACAACCACCATCATTTCTGTCTCTGAATTTGACTACTCATTCTAGGCACCTCCTATAAATCAAATTACATGATATTTGTCTTTCTGTGACTAATTTATTTTACTTAGCATGCCTTCAAGGTACATTCATGTTGCAGCATGTGTCAGAATTTCATTGATTTTTAGGGCTGAATAATATCCCATTGTAGGTATGTATCACATTTTGTTTGTCCATCCATGGATGGTCCCATGGGTTGCTTGCACCTTTTGGCAATTGTGAATGATGCTGTGATGAACATGGATGTACAAGTACCTATTCAAGTCCCTACCTCCAATTCTTTGAAGCTTATACCCACACATGGAGTTGTTGGATCATATGGTAATTCTGTGTTTAGTTTTTTAAGGAACCACCCCACTGTTTCCTAGAGCAGCTGCACCACTTTACATTCCTACCAGCAGTGCCCAAGCGTTCTGATTTCTCCACAGCTTCACCAACACTTCTTTTCTAGTTTGCCTTTTTTTTTTAATGATATCCATTCTCAAGGTGATTTTGAATTCCTGGCTGCGATGCATGCCCCGAAAGAAATATGTTTGATGTTCAATCATTTATTTTGACTGTCCATACCTAAGCTCATTTGCCAGGCTGGCAAAAGAGCCACACATAAGGGAATGGGGAATGATGAGATATGTGTCTCCCTCTTGGAGTGATGGAAGGAGGGTCTTGGAACTAGCTAGATGTGATGGGTGTACACCACCATGAATGTACTGAAGGCCACTTAATTGTAGATTTTAAAATAGCTAAAGGTTAAATTTGTGGTATTTGAATATTACCTCAATTAAAACAAACAAACAAACAAAAACAGTGGAATGAAGAGGGAAAAGGAATAAAACCACTGCTGGATAAGCAAGGGAACAATTCTGAGGAGCTCCTGAGTGGCTCAGTTGGTTAAGCGACTGTTTTTGGTTCAGGCCCTGATCCCAGGGTCCTGGGATCCACCCCCACATCGGGTTCCCTGCTCAGTGAGGGGTGTGCTTCCTCCTCTCCCTCTGCCCTCACCCCCTCATTCATGCTCTCTCTCGCTCTCTCTCACTCACTCTCTATCTCAAATAAATAAATAAAATCTTAAAAAAAAAGAAGGTTTTTGAGAAAAAAATATTTGAAGCTGGAAGTGTGAGGACCAAAGTTAAGTGACGCAGTGACATAGTAAACTGAAGAGCCAGACAATGTTTCACACTGAGATGAAGGGGATGGAAGGGCAGTGAGTAAGTTCTTCAAGATTGTTCCAGATTCTTCTCAGGTTAATTTAGATATTTGGGACCAAAAGGAAAACTGAAAATCAAAACAACCTGTAATTTCACTATAGAGATCTCAAAAGCAGACACCTAAAAAATAATAATTATAAGCAGAATGTCATCTTAGCCTTCGTCAGACTCTGTCACTTGTTATTTCCCCAATATGGGACTGAACCCTAGTGGCTTCTATGACTCAAGGAAAGTTTTCTCTCTGAGAATTTGATCAGTGCTTTCCCTATCAAGTAATCAAAGTAATTAAATGATAAAAAGTATAATTTTTGCCTAACAGTTTGGCAAAACTTTAAGATTGCTAATGCTAGTAATGGCAACGTGTGGAACAGTACACTCTCAGGCTCTGATGGTAACAGTGGAAGATCAGATGCTCTAGGGGGTAATCTGGTAATATGTAATCAGTTTTTTAATATGAGTACCCTTTACCCAGCAATCTTACTTCTGTGAATTTATCCTAAGGAAATAACTGGAAAGGCATACGAAGTTTAATGTACAAATACGTTCATCATGGCATTATTCCTAACAGGGAAAAAATGGAAAGTATCTTTTCTCAATTCTCAGTAGAGAATTTATTAAATACATGATGGTAAAGCCATACAGTGAAATGCTCCTTTATGGATTTAAAAATAATCATGAAGATCCATGTTCATTATAAGGAAAAATGCCCATGATATGTTACATTTACTAAAAAAAGATTATAGAACAGTATGTATATGATCACATTTTTTATATATGCATAGAAAAAAATGTGGAAGGGTACTCATCAAAATGTTAGTAAGTTTTCTCTCTGGATGGAGGTAATTTTCATTTTTGCTTTACACCTTTTATATTGTCTAGATTTATTTCTATTAATGCGTTATTTTATTACAATAAAAAATAAAATGTGTTTATTTTGAGAAACTCTCTAGTAAAGGAAAAATAAAAATGAAAAAATTTTAAGAACAAAAAATACTTCCAAGACAAAGATACTGGTGAATTCAGCTTGGGTTGACATCTCAGCTGGATGAACGGCCTCTGGCCACTGGGTTCTTCCACTGTGAATCAAGGCTTTCACCGGGAGCCAGGCAGTCACTCCAGTTTTTGTATGTTAAGCCATTTCAGTGAGTTTATTGGCAAATATTCTAACGGCAAGTCTTAGGCCTCTAGGTTTAGATCAGAAATTCTAATTGCGGCTATACACTAGAAACACTTAGAAGCTAAAAAAAAAGAAAAAAATCCTACCCGCACTACCCCACCTCCATCAAGATTCTGTTGTTGGTGGGTAAGGCCCAGACATCTTATATTTTAAACACTCCAGGGGATTCTAATATACAACCTGGGTTGAGAAATAATGGTCTAGGCCCAGATTGAGGATTTTTTGCTCTGGAATTAGCGTCTATGAGATTTAGAAGCAAGGTTCTCAAACACGGAGAACAAGTTAGAAATGCAGATTCCTTGGCTTCAACTCAGACATTCCAATTTAGTAGGTTTGGAGTGGGACCCAGGAATCTGAATTTTTTACAAGTACATCCTAGGTGATTGCAGCAAAAGTAATAAAAGAGCTTCTGGGAAATACATACATACATACATACATACTAAACAAACAAACAAAAAGCACAATTTACAAGATACTTATAGTAAAAGGTTTGGCATGTTCTAGTCAGGCCTTAAAAGCAGAAGGCCACCAGAAATATTTCTGCTGAGAAACCTAGTATCGAAAAGTATATAGATTTCAAGAAGTTACTTCTACAGAGGTTAAACAACACTGACATAGAATGGCACAGGATGGAAAATTTTTACTATTTTATTTTGTTTTATTTTATTGTATTGTATTTACTATTCAAGTGCATAATTTAAGGCTACTAGAGCATGTCGTCCAGAGCAGCAGTGTGACAGGGAAAGAGTCACTACTCACCACAGTACTGCCCTCTGGCATGAAGAAGATGACTTCCTTCCTGTTGCTACTCAGGGGACACTGGCTTTCCCTTCTTCAGACTTTCTTCCCTCAATTTCAGAAATCTGAGGAGCTAAGAAAGCAACACTCCTGTGATCGAATGGGAAAATTAAAAAAAATGCTTTTGAATGGATGAGGAGTAAGTTAGAAACTCAATTCTTGGGAAAGTCTTCTTTTACAATCTCTCAATGCTCTCCAAGTCCTTTTGGGGAAAAATAATTCAAAGAAAATATTATGGAGTCATAATTCGTTCCGGGGGAACGACTAGAGTGGTTTTCGTACACAGAGCACAATAGTTGTTCTCTTGGAGAACTTTCCTAATGTTTTCCGGTATCACTCAGTCCCTCAAGAAGAAAGCACTTCACTGAAGGGCCATGAATGTTTTCCATGGCAAGGCGGAGCAGAGCTTAACCTAAAAGTTAGTCTCCAGTGGCATACGAGTCCTCCTTTCCCTGACGGAATGAGGAGCAAGAAGGTTGTGTTTAGACTTACTGTCCACGTGTGGTCCTCCCACTCATCCCTGCTCACCGCCATAAACGTTTTATCCCCACTGCACTCCAGCTCTGCAGGACGACACTGATGGAATAAGTTACAACTCCAGAGCTGCCTGCTTTGTATTCCTCATAAACCAAGGGACTCAAACACCAAATTTAAACCCCCAAAATAGTAACATCAGTGAGCCACCACAAACCATGGTGGACTTTTTTCTGGTCTCCTCTTTGCTTTTAGGAAGTCATGACAACCCATCTGGATGGATAGCAAGGACATGTGTCCTTATGGTTAGATGTCCAATGGGTGAGTCCCTTGCAGTCCTGGGCTCAAATTCCAACCCTGCCACCTCTAGTGTGTGATCTTGGGAAAATCGCTTATCCTCTATCAACCTCATGTCCCGCATCTGTAAAAGGGGGCTGTGAATAGATGGCACCAGCTTCAGTGTTTAAGATCACACATGCTAAACTATTGTCATGGAGCCTAGAATGTAAAACCTGCCTAATAAATCATAGTTATTTGTACATTATTGTTAATTTATCATCAGCATGATCATTAGCCAGAGAACGGCATCTTCTAGAAAGAATTACCATAAAGAAGAATAGAGGGTGGATCTGTATCCCAGGGTCCCAACAGGAAACAGATGACATACTCAAAATAGGCGTTCAAAGAGATCTCAATGAAGGACCTGTTTACCAGGGTGTGGACAGAGGTAGTAACCAAAGGGGAAGAGCAGAGCATTCCTGGCCTAGTAGCAGAAGCCACTGCCGCCTGTGGCCTGAAGGGACCAGGGGAGAACGTGTCCCAGCTCTAAGAGAGGATGCCCAGCAGGAACTGTGCCTTGACAGACAGGCAGCCACTGTCAACGCAAGGCTGGTCATGGAGGCGACCAGGGAACTCAATCAACAGACTTTTCTCTCCTTCCACTCCCCAGTCTCTTGACAGAGTCTATTGGCCAAACCCCACCAAACCCCACCAAACCTTGCCAGAGGCCAAGGGTTTGGCTTGCCAGAGCAGACAGCAGGTAGAGAGAGAAGGTGGAGTGTGTATCCTCAGGGACAAGTGGGGCATGTGAACAGAAGTGGCGGGACTCTCCTTGACAGATGCAAGGAACTCTCCCTTACTGAACCATGGGGAGAGCAGGATGTCTGAGTAGAGATGGAGACGTTTATGGGTGGCAGGTGGAGAGAGTTAAGGGAGTTCTAGCATAAGAACTAGTAATGATTTTTGTTTTCTCAGTAAAGTTCATGGAGCTCACTAATTATGAGGCTGAAGGCATTATAGTGGGGGTTTTAAGAAATGAGAGGAAAGTTGGAGATCATCTTGGGATTATCATGAACTTACATAAAAGATCGTCATTTAGGTCTTAATGATGTTAGAGACTACTAACCCCAATTTACATGGAGCTTTTAATGTTCAGCAGGCTGGGCACATAAGTAGAGATGGGCTAGATAGGGAAATGCTTAAGCGGAAAGAAGCTGGTGGATTGGCAGAAAGGGGAAAAGTGAAGAACTTTGAGATTTTCATGAAGTAAAAGTAGCAATCAGGAGAAAGAATGTGAGATAGAAGACAGGAGAAAGTGAACAGGGTATAAGAGAGTAGAATATAGGAGTAAAAGGTAAATATCTTCTAGGTCAGGACAAGAACTAGGGTTGTCATCAGAGCAGCTGGCTAAGGGAGAGGTGGAGGTAAAGGTCATCAAAGTTAAAGAAGCTGTATCAGCTAAGATAGCATCCCCAAACTGCACTTAAGTGCTAAGATGCCACAGTGAATTCACAGAGTGCCATGCTCAAGGAAAACACAGAGATGCTGGACGTCTTTCAGGCACCATGTGAACTATAAGCTTAAAATAGTTCACAGTTCCAACATTAGACCACATTACTTACATTCAGTGACATTGTATCTCTGCAAGGGTGAGTTTTCCACAATTGTAGAGACAGAAAGCAAACACCACATAAAGACCAATGTGAACAGGAAAAGAGAGCACCACTATCCAGTCTGATTCCAAGGTCTGAGAAGTTACGAATCACCCAACACACACTGCATTAGGAAGTAGTTGTGTTATTTAAGAATAAAATTGAAATAGTATTTTTTCTTTCAATTTATGTGTAGTATTTTTTTCAAATGGCTAAGTTGTTCAAGAATGAATACATATTAGTTTGTTTAGACCTAACTGTTCGATGAGTGGGATTGTTAGGTATTTCATTTGGACTCAGTGCACCATAAGAAACTTATTGAGATGCTAAGAGTGTACTGACCTGGGAAAGTTTGAGAACCTCAGAGGTAACATGTTTTCTGCTACATTTAAAAAAATAATCTTGTCCTTTTCAACAAATGGTGCTGGGAAAACTGGATATCCACATGCAAAAGAATGAAGTCGGACCTGTACCCTACACAATATGCAAAAATTAGCTCAAAGTGGATGAAAGACCTAAGAGTAAAGACTAAAACCATAAAACCTTTAGAGGAAAACTTCATTTGGACATTGCATTTGGCGATATGTTTTGGATATTACCCCAAAGGCAAATACGACAAAAGAAAAATAAGATAAATTGAACTTGTTCAAAATTTAAAATTTTTGTGCATTAAAGGACACTAGTAAGAGAGTGAAAAGAAGACCCACAGAAAGGGAGAAAATATTTGCAAATACATCTGATAAAGGATTAATATCAAGAATACATATAGAACTCCTAAAACTCGACAACAACAACAAAAAACAAACAACCCAATTCAAAAATAAGTAAAGGACATGCTAGACATTTCTGCAAAGAAGATATACAAATGGCCAATGAGCACATGAAAAGATGCTCAAAATCACTAAACATTCAGGCAGTATAAATCAAAACCACAAGATATCACTTTATGCCCATTAGGATGGCAACTATCAAAAAAAAAAAAAAAAAAACAACATGGAGGTGGCGGCGTGGCTCAGTCAGTTAAGCATCTGCCTTTGGCTCATGTTATGATCCCAGGGTCCTGGGGTTGAGCCCAACGTCGGGCTCCCGCTCCCAGCTGAGCAGGGAGTCTTCTTCTCCCTCTCCCTCTGCCTGCTGCTCCCCCTGCTTGTGCTCTCTCTGTGTCTGTGAAATAAATAAATAAAATCTTGAAAAAGAAAAAAATATAAATAGGGATGCCTGGGTGGTTCAGTCAGTTAAGCGTCTGTCTTCAGCTCAGGTCATGATCTCAGGTTCCTGGGACTGAGTCCCACATCTCGCTCCTTGCTCAGCAGGGAGCCTGCTTCTTCCTCTGCCTGCTGCTCCTCCTGCTTGTGCTCTCTCTCTCTCTCTGACAAATAAATAATATCTTTTTTAAAAACACAAATAATTATTGGCAAGGATATAGAGAAATTGGAACATTTGGATATTGCTGGGAGGAAAGTAAAATGGTACAGGTACCAAGAAAAAAATTATGGTAGCTCCTCAAAAAATTAAACATAGATACCATATGTATAATCCACCAATTACACTTCTAGGTATATACCCAAAAGTAGTGAAGGCAGGAATTCAAACAGGTATTTGTACATCAGTGTTCATAGCAGCATCTCATAATAGCCAAAAGAAGGAAACAACCCAAACGTCCATAGCCGGATGAATAGATAAACAAAATGCGATATATATACACACAGTGGAATGTTATACAGTGTAAAAGGAATGAAGTTCTAGTACATGCTGCAACATGAATAAAACTTGAAGACATGTAAAATGAAATAAACCAGATACAAAAGAATATTGCATGATTTCACTTATATGCAGTACCTATGCAGTCAAACTCATAGAGACAGAAAGTGAAGCAGTGGTTACAAGGGGCTGAGAGGAGGGGGAGGGGGAGTTTTGTTTAATGGGTACACAGAGTTTCAGTTTGGGATGTCTAAGAAGTTATAGAAATGGGTAGTGGTGATGGTTGCCCAACAATGTGAATTATACCCTCAAGAAAGTTTTAAATGGTACATTTTATCCATGTTTTACCACAATTTTAGTTTAAAAACTTTAAAAAAATCAGAGAATACACTATTCAGCAACTATCACAGTAATAAATGGTTTAGGCATCAATGGGTACTGATACTAGTGGATGAAAGTACTATGGAGAAAAGGAAACTTAGAGTATCAAGGTACCTCCCTTCTCTTAATTATAGAAGGAAAACAGTGACTTTTAGAGTGGAGAAACCAGGCAGCCAGCACCCTATCCAAGTGATCAAGTTCACTTCGCCAGTATTAGGAGTAATGGACGCTCTGGGCCTCCTAACAGCTGCACCAGGAAGAACATAATAGCACTTCATTTCAGCAGGGCTCCTGGCAAAAATGCGTAGCCTAAATCTAATGATGAGGAAATACCAGGGCAAAAGATACCACAATGAGAAAGGAAAATCCCAATTCAACTGGCTTACAACAAGGAAGATTTCTTCTTTCACCAGGAGGTAGAACTGCCCCAGCCTTAGCTAACCTAGCACTTTAGACTTGTTTTTGTCTCTTGACATTTTTCATTCTGCCATCTTTAGCCTGCTTAGCTCCCCTGTGGTTGCAAGAGGGCTGTGGCTCCCATGTTATGTTCCAGACATAGCAATGGGCAACAGAGACAAGGAGCTATCTCTTCTGGTATTTCTCACTTTTAATCAGTGAGGAAAAGGTCTCGTAGAAGACCCCAATAAAGTTACCCTCCTGGGTCTTTCGCCCAAGCTAGGTCACATATGAACTCCAGAACAAATCTCTGGCTAGGGGAAAGGGATTCCCTGGGCTATTCGGCAAATCTGTGGATGTCATCTGTGGAAGGGCGGCCACCCAAACCAGAGTGGGGCTCTTCGGCAAGGAAGAAACATGAATGGCTATTCCAGGGTGAATGGTGGACCTCCAGGGTCAAGGCCAGCTTCATCTTTGAATGTTAGATGATTCATCAGGTAGAAACCAAGGGTCTCCATGGAGGGAGGTTTTCCAGGAGGAAATTGTAAATTACATCTGGAGGTCAGTAGACAGCAGTAGCAAAGACACATGAATTATGTTGTAAGCAGAAGATATAGATCTGAAAAGAGGCTCTTTTTGCTTGGTTAAGATGGGCAACTAAGGGTATTGAAGTAGTAGCAGGCAGGCATGCATGAGGAATCCTGTAATCCACCTTTTTTTGTAAAAGCTAACAACATCTTCAATGTTAGTGAGTAGGAATGGGAAATGAGAGAATACATGCTCAAATAATGGGACTTGGGTGGATGAGGAAAAATAAAGTTTTTTCGGGAGAAAATGGACAGACTATGTCTTTTATGTAGTTATCTTTTTAGTGCTTTAAAACAAAAACATTCTCTGGGATTCGCAATGTCCCTGTCTAGCCTAGTATAGTGCTTTATCACCCTAAGTTTCAAGAAACTTAATCAATACCATGCTTGCCTAAATGTAAGTCCGATTAGTCTTTTTCAGTCTTAAACACACATGAAATACAACTATTCATTTCCCAAAGTTGTTCCACACAGATTTCACAAAATCTATTTAATTGTATCACAGAACACTTAAAAGATACTTCATTGTAACATCTCAGGCTGGCAATGCTAATCAATAAAAATGAACAATTTCTAGATTCAATTTGCAGGAAACTCAATACAATACATCTTACAGGGTTTTTGTTTGTTTGTTTGTTATGTCTACATTCTAGGTTTAGTGTTGTCCTGAACGCTGATCTTTAGGAGAATCAAATTCTTCCATTTGTCAATAGAGAAAAGCATTTTTGAACAGATTCTAATTACCTAGCTAGTAGAACTTGTTGCTTGGGATTTAAATACATTGGTGCATTTTTATAAATCAATTAAGCCATTTTTATATGAAGCCAAACAATTTTACCAAGTATTAAGTTAGTGTGGCTGAACCTAAGAAATATCAACATTTTTCACCTCTCCTACCTTGGGGGTCATAATGGGATTCAGTATTCTATGGAGGACCTGAGAAGAGAAATTCTCGTCAAGCCTTCAAAGGGTAAGTATATGATACGACAGTGCATGACTAATTTTGAACCGTAGGAACTTCACCAAAATGCTGAAGAGGACAAATGGATTGCTAGAGTAAGCATCCATCTTCCCAAAGAATGAAGCATTACGTTAATTAAGTTGGCAATGGTGTGTTCGGGAACTGCATGGAACCCTTTGTGTCAGTCAAGAGGAGAAAAATCATCTAGAAGTGATACCTCCAGGATAGAGATTAAGCAGTTGCATTAATAATTGCTAGTCCTATAATCTGTAACTAACTAAGAAGACATGACAACTGCCGTCATGGCGCCAGGCTCTTCGTCCAGGCTCCCCCACAGCTCGGCCTGCGTCAGGATCCCCTAATGAGACTCATCCATAACTGTCTCCCTTCAGTTTGGTATCCCTCCACTGCATTACCCAGCAGCTACCCCTTCCCTTGTTGTGCCAGGCCCCCTTCCAAAGCCTGGGAAATCTTCTCTCATAAACTGACAAGGCTCAGAAGGCTTAATTTTAAACATTGTAAATAAGAGAGGATCTCGATTTAATATTAGCAGCCAACAGCTGCTGAATACTCATCGCGAGCCAGGTGCTGTTCAAAGCACTTTAAGTGTCTTCTAAAAATCTTTTAACAACCTTGCAAAGTAGCAAATGGGACAGGGTTATTGTAACATGAAAGCATCATGGTTCATATGTGGTTCCCCCCCCTTTGATAATATCTTAAGTTGATCAAAGGTAAGCTTTTGTATGAGTTAACAAAAAAGCCTGCGCAATGTACAAAAAAACTTAAAAGGGCCGAAATTCTGCAGAAGTGCTTTCTTCAGTGCACGTGGCTGCTCTTGTGGATTCAAGAAGCACCATTCTTTCCACAAAGTTAAGAGATCTGGAGGCAAGGGGCAGCAAGTGCTGAGGAAGAAGCTGTAAGTGTTCTGTAGGAGGTAGTTTTTTTTTTCACTGATGACCTCCAAGGTAGGAGAGGTGAAAAATGTTGATGTTTCTTAGGTTCAGCCACACTAACTTAGTACTTGGAGTTTATCTGCGAGTCTTTCACAGAAATGAGATATTCTAACATAGATAGATGAGTACCAAATGAGTTCCTGAATATCCACCAGGAAAAAGATGGTTTAACAAAGTAAAGGGTGTGTTTGTTGTAGAATATTAAGCATCTATTAGAAAGGATACGCCAGGTCTATATCTATTCATTTGGTGGTGTGTTCAAGTTATGCTTTTTTCTCTTAAAGCAGGTTTCAAGCCAATGTTTATAATCAGATCTTATGTTTGCAAAAACAGCACACACACACACACACACCACACACATACCCCAGAGTACAACATTCCCATCTAGTGTGTATCCATTTGGATATGTCTTGCATGCATGAGGAAGGAGGGGAAGGTGTGGAGGCTGGCAACACATCAGGGCACTGACAACGCACACCTCAGAGGCTCATGGGGCAGGCATGAGGGGGATCTTTTTATTTTCTTTATATGCTTTTGGACAAATTCACTCATTACAAAGAACATGCTTTACTTTTGTATTTTAGAAATCTATTAAAGAGGATTTAAACGGGGAAAATTGTCCCAACCAAAAAAAAATTTTTAAAGTTTCCCTAGAGACTTCTTTTTTGCCTTTATACCTCCACTATAATATTAAAAACCATCCTGGAAAGGTGGGGCTGGACTCTAAATCATCTATTGTTGTTTGTGTATTTCCCGATTCTTAAAAATGGCCTATCTTGGCCTGGCCTCCTGCCGAGTGCCCCCAGCTCCCAGCACAGTCCTTTTTTTCCGGGGCCTGCTTTTTACCTCTTTTTCCCCTGATGGCAGCCTCTTCACTCACCCAGTATTTCTCAATGGCCTCTTAATAACTAGTGTTGCCTACCTCCAAACATCCAGTTCCTGAATTGAGAACCAGACTTGATTTCCCCCCTTGTTCAGTTGAAATCAGGTCAGAGTTGCACAAGATTGTATACCTCAGTTTACATTCTTCCCCAGAACAAGGAAAATCTCTCATTTCTGAGGATTCCTTTCCTCATGGTATCCAAATTGCGGCCCCCTCTTCCATGAGTCTGAGGAACTGCCAGAAGAAGTGGACCAAGGCTACAAATCCACAGTCAAATAAGATGCTTTCCCACCTCATGATTTCATCAAGGTAGCTGTAGCAAGTGTGCTTTTTGTTTCCTGGTGTCCTTTCTTCTTCAGGAATAGGAACCTCAGTTCATAGCTGGGCACTATGCCATCAATCTCCCTTGTGGTTAGATGTAGTTGTCCGGAGGTTCCTCAAAAAGTTGAAATTAGAGTTACCCTACGACCCAGCAATTGCACTACTGGGTAATTACCCCAAAGATACAAACATAGTGATCTGAAGGGGCATCTACACACCAATATTTATTTACAGCAATAATGTCCACAATAGCTAAACTGTGGAAAGAGCCCAGATGTCCATCCACAGATGAACGGATAAAGAAGATGTGGTAGATATATACAAGGAATATTACTCAGCCATCAAAAAAATGAAATCTTGCCATTTGCAACAATGTGTATGGAACTACATGATCTTATGTTAAGCTAAATAAGTCAATCAGAGAAAGACAATTATCATATGATCTCACTGATATGAGGAATTTAAGAAACAAAACAGAGGATCATAGGGGAAGAGAGGAAAAAATAAAACAAGATGAAATCAGAGAGGGAGACAAACCATAAGAGACTCTTAATCACAGGATACAAACTGAGGGCTGCTGGAGGGGGGTGGAGGGTAGAGGGATGGGGTAACTGGGCAATGGACATTAAGGAGGGCACATGATATAATGAGCACTGAGTGTTATATAAGACTGATGAAAACTATGAAACTAATAATACATTATATGCCGATTAATTGAATTAAAAAATAACTGAATAATTACCACTTCCCCAAAAAATGAAAAAAAAAAAAAAAAAAAGAAGCAAGGCAGGCAGGGACAAGGGGCCTCCACCCTAAGAGAAAACCACCCTTAAAATTTTACACCATCTTGGAAGGAGCCCTCCTCCCTTTCCCATGTGATAGACAGATGACAAAAACCTGGTTGGATGACAGGCACATGGAGGGTTAATCAGATTAAAACAGCCCACTAACAAGCCCAGAAATTCCCTTAGACTTAGAAACTCCAGGGGGAACCCTCTCGGTTCCCCTCCCTCTTGGGGAGCTTTGTACTATCACTCAATAAACTTCACTATTCGCTCAATAAACTTTGCCTTGCCGTCCACCCCCTGTCCCCCAAAAAGATGTAGTTGTCTAAGTGTTGGGTGTTGAGATGTAAACAAAAGTATTATGTGAAGAATTCCAGGAACTCTCTTAGAGGGAGGGGGGCAGAGCTATCTTCTGCTCACCCTCCTTTCTGTGGTCTGGACCACAATAGGAGCCTAGATCTTGAGCCATGTCATGGACCATGACCCAACTCAGGGGCAGCAGGAGATCATGATGGAAGGGTTCCGGCCATGGATTTCCTTTAAGTGAAAGAAAGATAACTTTCCAATGTTTTGAATACTGTTATTTGGAGTTTTCTGTCACACGCAGACAAACTCATCCTAACTCATCTATTTAGGTTCCAAATTCTATAGTGATTGATTGCTTGTTTACTCATTGTATAAGTTTTTAATCAGCAGGTAGTTGTTAAGCATCTATTATGTGCCCAAGCATTCCTCTATGCTCTGAAGGACACAAAGAAAGTAGAAGGAAAGAGTCATAGTCCTGAAGAGGTTTATATCCTACTTAGGCAGCTAAGATGGAAATAAGAAAACAATGAGAGGGCAGGGAAAGCTGACACCATATTTAATTAATTCATGTGACAGTGGTTGAAAGTCTAAGAGTTTTTTTTTTTTTTAATATTTTATTTATTTGTCAGAGAAAAAGAGAGAGTGAGAGAGTGCAAAAGCAGGGGGGGCACACAAGCAGGGAGAGTGGCAGGCAGAGGGAGAAGCAGGCTCTCTGCTGAGCAAGGATCCTGATGTTGGACTCAATCCCAGGACCTAAGCCAAAGGCAGATGCTTAAATGACTGAACCCACCCAGTCTAAACTCCTCCAGGAGGAGTTTAGAGAAATGGAAATTTGGAAGAACGACCGTAGTCTTCATTTTGTAAGAATGGATTATTTTCTTTCTTTCTTTTTTTATTCTTTATTTAAATTCAATTTAGTTAAAATATACTGTATTATTAGTTTCAGGGGTAGAATTTAATGATTCATCATTTGCACATAGCACCCAGTGCTCATTACATCAAGTGCCCTCCTTAATGCCCATCACTCAGTTACCTCATCCACCCCAAACCCACTTCCCCTCCAGCAACCCTCAGTTTGTTTCCTAGAGTTCAGCATCACTTATGGTTTGCCTCCCTCTATTTTTGTCTTATTTTATTTTTCCTTCCTTTCCCCATGTTCATCTATTTTGTTTCTAAAATTCCATATATGGGGCGCCTGGGTGGCTCAATGGGTTAAAGCCTCTGCCTTCGGCTCAGGTCATGATCTTGGGGTCCTGGGATCGAGCCCCACATTGGGCTCTCTGCTCAGCAGGGATCCTGCTTCCCCCTCCCTCTCTGCCTACTTGTGATCTCTCTCTCTGTCAAATAAATAAAATCTTTAAAATTCCATATATGAGTAAAATCATATGGTATTTGTCTTTCTCTGACTGACTTATTTTGCTTAACATAATACCCTCTAATTCCATCCTCATCATTGCAAATGACAAGATTTCATTTTTTGATGGTTGAGTAATATTCCATTGTGTATTTATATATATACCACATCTTCTTTATCCATTTGTCTGTTGATGGACATCTGGGCTCTTTCCATAGTTTGGCTATTGTGGACATTGCTGCTATACACATTGGGGTGCATGTGCCCCTTTGAATCACTACGTTTATTTTCAATGAGGAATGCCTATAAATTCTATTGTTAAATGAGTTAAATGATTTCTCTAAGGGCCCATTATTCTTCATTCAATACTTCAGGTTAGACTTTTAAAGTAAATCAAGAAAGGCTAGAATAATAAAATCAATAACAGAATGCAGAATTATTGTTCAAATGATGAGAGACGACTCGAGATGATTATTTTACAGAAAATACTTTTTGGTTAGTCCTTGTGAGTCTGCTAACATGTTTCAGTTTCCCAGTGGCAATGTGATGAGGACTGGGAAAGCACAAGTCTTCTTGGACTTCCTATTGCTGGTGCCCTCACTGCACTACCTATTTCTATTCAGCCAGTTCATAAGTTATTTATATTATTCTTGATCTGCTTGACATTACTAAAACCCCAACTTTCTCCCTATCTATGACTTTTGTACCAGAAGCATAGCTTTATAAATCATTGCTCCTCGGATTTATGAATATATAGCATCAAAACTATCTTCCCTGGAAGATTGGGTTTGTTTAGAATCTCTGTTAGGACTAAGAGACAAACTCCCTACTTCTTCCCCAGATTTTCAGAATGGGACAGATATGGAAATGAGCCTTCCACCCATCACATTCAGTAGTCGTGGACGGAGTAAGTCCACTGAGAGTTGTTTTCCTAAAATCCATGTCTTGCTGTTAGCCCAGATCCACTAGAAAGCAGAGCCAGAGGCAAGGATTAAGATGCTAATACTTTATTTAGGAAATGCAAGCCGAGGGCAGCAATGGTAAAGTAAAAAGAGAGGTAAGGCAGGCAGAACTGTGACACAGCATAACGGGAGGTGTTAGCATGACTGCTCAAGCTGTTTTTCATTCAGTGACAACAAAAAATAGCAGGTTGCTCTGCAGTATGTTTATTCACCACATATCATCTTCCAGAGGGATTGTAAAGAGGGACTGCATCTCACAGTAGTCCACAGCAGAGAGAAAGGAAGCGAATGCACAGGCCTAACTTCCACTCATCAGCTGACTCTCCCTCACTGGTATTCCACTCAAGGGGAGCTAATTCCCTCACGTGCCCAGATAGCAACATACCGATTGGTAGCTGCTCAGAAAGGCAAATATCATATTCTTCTGTGTAAAGTGTTAACAAAGTCCAAAAGTGGAAGGCCAACATGGTGCAGCCAGTGGCCCAACCAAGGAAGCAAGAATGAGGAGGAAGTTAAGAGGGTCTGAGAAGGAAGGCAAGGTTTCAAATCCATTATACAGCCACAAGCCAACGAGGTACACTTCCAAAATTTCTTTACTCTTGGCCAGCTTTTTTGGTTTGTTTTTAAAAATTATGAAGTAATTTTGGTTATAACATTTTTGATACAGTAAACAAGGGAACAGTTGTTCACCAAGTGATAGGCATTAGCTAACATATCTGGGCAGTGTGAGAAGTTCTGGTCAAGACCATGCTATGAGGTCAAGTTTTATGTTTCCTCCTCATTTCTAAAACAAAGCAGTAACAGAGGTTAAAAGTAAGAAAAATTCATCCTCTGTGGGACTAGAAGTAGAAGAAATCTACTGAACACTAGAAAAAAAAATAACTGGGGCACCTGGGTGGCTCAGTCCATTAAGCATCTGCCTTTGGCTCAGGTCATGATCTCAGGGTCCTGAGATCGAGCCCAGATTCAGGCTCCCTGCTTAGCGGGGAGTCTGCTTCTCCCTCTGCCTCTCCCCCCTGCTCATTCCTGTTTACTCATTCTCTCTCTCAAATAAATAAATACAATCCTAAAAAAAAAAAGAAAGAAAGAAATTACTAAAGAAATTTTATAGTTTGTTTGTTTTTTTGTTTTTTAGAGAGAGACAGAGAGAGTGTACAAGTCGGGGTGGAGGGTGGGGGAGGGGCAGAGATAGAATCCCAAGCAGACTCCACGCCCAGCATGGAGCCTGACATGGTGCTCAATCCCACAACCCGTGAGATCATGAGCTGAAATCAAGAGTTGGACACTTAATCCACTGAAGCACCCAGGTGCCCCAGGAACTCTGTAGTATTTGTAGCAAACATTTGTAATTTTTGTTTTGTTTTGGCTACCTAGAAGCTAAACACATTTCCTACTTTGGAGAAAACCAAATTTGTTGAAATAGGATGCTCCCAGTAGGGCAGCTAATGTGAGGGGACAGTTATAATTTCTTCTCAACCCCTTCACAGCTAAGCCAGGGTTTCATGTCCTGGCTTAGCCAATTAGTTGCTTCTGCCTAGAGCTTTGAATCTTGACAGAAAATGTAAAAGTGATGAGGCAGAGATTATTCCTGACATGGGTGGTAGAGACAAGAAGCCTGGGACGCAGAGCAGGAGCTCAAGAGCAAGAGTGTCACAAGTTTGTTCCATTGATGACTGTGCATCTTTGAAGCCCAAAAATATAGACTTTCCATTGATCATGCAATCCATCCAATATCCTTACAAAAATGGTACTTCTGCTTAAGTTAATCAGAATTAGTTTCTGTTGTTTGCAACCAAGAACCTTGACAGAGCCGAGAGAGAGAGAGAGAGAGAACCTGGAAAGAAGTGGCATGACTCAAGAAACTCTCATAAAAATAAATATGCCTGGAGTGACACCTGGCCTCCCCACACATTCTCAATTCCATCAATAAGCCTAAGAGGGGAGATGTGTACCCTCAGACTTAATGTGTTTCTTTGTCACCTGGAGTTAAAGGCCAACAGGCTGGAATATGATCATGCAAAGAAGACAGAGATGAAGATTGGAGCCACGTGGCCACAAACCAAGGAAGCTGGCAACCATGAAAAACTAAAAGAGGCAAGGAACAGATTCTTCCCTTGTGTGGCCTTGCTAACACCTTGATTTTGGACTTCTGGCCTTTAGAACTGTGAGAGAATCAATTTCCATTGTTTTAAGACACCAAGTTTGTGGTGCTTTGTGAAACTAATACACACAGCAATTTCACTCCTAGGTATTTATCTAAGTGAAATGAGAACGTACGTTCACCTAAGACCTGTACGAAAATATTTATAGCAGTTTTGTTTGCAATAGCTAGAAACCGAAAAAACACCAAAGCCCCTCTGCTGGGGAATGATGAAACACACTATAATATGAATATAATGGAATAATGTTCAGTGAGAAAAGGGAAGCAACTAGCAATACATGTAATGACATGGATGAATCTCAACTGTATTATGTTAAGTGAAAGTTCGAGGCCTAACCCCAAATGCTATCTAGTGTCTGATTCCATTGAGTTGACATTCTGTAAAGGCAAATCTTTAGGGATGGAAAGCAGAATAGTAGTTACCACGGAATGGAGTTGGAGAAAGGTTGACTACGAAAGTGGCACATGGAGAAATTTTGGGGGTGGATGACACAACAGTTCTGTATCTTGATTGTGATGGTGGGTACATAGTGATGCCTTCAAAGCCCACAGAACTATACATCAGAAAGGGTGAACTGTAGATCAATTTTAAAATAAAAAAAAGTAAAAATATTCTGATAAATCATCATTCTAGAACTGGGCACCAGGGGACCTGGTAATCAGGAATGTCACTCAAACACTCGTCAAGGTGGATCTTGTTTTGCCTCAGAAAGATCACCAAGGAAGAGGGTACATTTCATTTTCATTTAATGCCACAAACCAAAAATATTTTTTGAAGGATAAAGTTTGTATGAGATATGCTAATAGTGGATAAATTTCCTAAAAGAAATAGTACTTGCTCTTAGCACTAAAGACCTGGAGAAAACTAATATGAAGTAGAATACAAACATGTCATTTTGACAACTTGAAGGAAATGTGGTATCAAAATTTGCTCCTGGTTTATTTTTCACTTCCCCTTTGCATTTAGGGCTATTTTTTTTTTTTTTTAAGCAAAAAGGTACACTTTGCAGTATTAAAAAAACAACAACAAAGAGTTCAAAAGTAATAGAGAATGAAAGAGGAGATTTTAGAAAGCAGGAAGATTCAAGTAAAGGAGGAAAACAACAACAACAACAACAACAACAACAAACACAACTCCCTTCCAAAATGGCTAAGAGTCAGCAAAATATGAAAACTGCTGCTGAGGATCTCACTGGACCAAGAAAAAACAAACAAAATTCAGTTTGCAAATCTTGACTTGTCTCGAAGTTAATTACATCCTACATTCAGTAGAGAGAAAAATTGTTATTCTATCTCAATTGTGAACAATAGAACTGGTTGAAAAGGTAAAAAGCCGTGATATCTTAAAAGCTAGCAAAGGAATTCTGAACACATACACTTCCGAGTTCATATAAAAATAGCCACATTTCTGTATCTGGAGATTCTACAAAAGAAAGATGACTCAAGAGGAAGGAGAGGCCAAAAACAGATGACCAAAGGATGAAGAAATGGAAGGTACACATCAAAACACTTGTAGTTATGCAAATTGTCCTCTGGTCATTATGAAGGTCATAATGACCTCTAGGTCATTACGAAAGATGGAAGAAATGGCAAATGTCCAAGAACAAGTTCCAAAGTGGCATGACATGAAACTCTAGGTCGGCATCCCAGGCTGAAGCAGCAAATGAGAACAATATATTAGGGTTCTCCAGAGAAACAGAACCAATAAGAGATATAGTCATATATAAGGTTGTTTATTATTAGAAATTGGTTCCTATGATTATGGAGGGTGAGAAGTCACGTGATCTGCCAGCTGCCAGCTGCAGAACCTGTAAAGCCACCTGTGTAAGTGCCAACCCTGTTGCAGGAGACGTTTGTTGCGACCCAAAAACAGGCAGAGAGAGCAAAAAATTCTGCTTTACCCCGCCTGCCCCAATAGCATTGGGCTCCCTGCTCCATAGAAATGTGACCATTTCTTTTCTTTTTTTCTAAGATTTTATTTATCTGACAGAGAGAGAGAGCACGAGCAGGGGGAGGGGCAGAGGGAGAGAGAAGCAGACTTCCAACTGAGCCACCCAGGTGCCCAAAATGTGACTATTTCATATATTTTGTAATAGAGATCATAATTTCTACTTTCAAGGATTGGTAGAATTAAGTCATGTCTGTAAAGGATTTAGCACATGGCAGGAACCTATGATGTGAGTACTGAACTGTTTCCTATCAGAATAGTAAGTAACAAAAATATTTAATAACAAAGCTAAACATTTAATAGCACAGCAAAAGCACTCACTTTAAATTTAGATTTCGCCTTCTTCATTAGAAAATATCTTAAAACTAGAAAAGTATAAATAAGCTTTCTTCAAAAGACTTGCTACTTAAAATATGTTGGTCAAAACATGGCAATTACTCGTTGTTTTTGATTTTTCAAATCTCCAGGTCCAGATGAGTTAGAATTTATAATTACTAATATCCAAGGAATTTTAGACAGCAGTATAGAGACCAAAATTTTCAGGGGGAACTTGAGTAAATGTCTTAATTTTCACGAGGGGGCAGGAGTGGATTCTGAGAACACCAGACTCATAAAGAAAGAAAACGCAGATATTGAAAGCCAACTGAATTGTTTTAATTCATAGACATGCTGGTTAAGACAATTCTAGTTCTGTTGATCAAGTAGATGTTATCACTCAGAAAAGGAATAGTATATTAAATCCAGGAGCCTAGGAGCAGGCAATATTCATGGCTCCAGCAGGTGGGTGGAAAGAAGAGTCACAGTTGAAGCTGAGAAATGACAACAAATTCAGAATTGAGAACTCCATGATCAGAACTAGGGTCTGAGGATCCTGGTCAGAGCTAGAAATAGAGCACATGAACAGAGCTGGCCAAGCAGGGCAGTTTTCTGAGGTGGATATTAGCATGCAAAGGGCTATGGTCTCTGGACCATGAGGAGAAGAAGGAGAAGAAGGTGAACTACAGTGCAGTTGCAAGAGAGTGCTGCCAACTCCATGGGGAGGGCTGGAGCTGGGGTGGCCCTTTAGAGACGTCCTGAATTGAGACAGGGACCAGACCTATCTTCTTCCCACCATGGACTAGTCACGAAGGTGAGCTAGTGCCTGGGGAGGGGTGTGCCTTTGGGTAATGCAGCCCTTTAAGCAGAGGGCAATGCCAGGAGAGACGCTCAGCTCTGAGTCTTCAGCAGCTGGGAGAAAAGCACTTCCGTCCAAAAGAGGATGGTACCCACTATGGTTGGCTTGATGCCAGACCTCCATAACACCAAGGAAGATCACCTGCAGCCCTCCTGGGCCATGAGCAAGGCTGAGACTGGAGGCAGGGGTGGTAGTTGTGGAAAAGTCAAGGACATTTGTTAACAGATCAGTAATTTGCTAGCAAGTTATAAGTTATTTAACTTCTTTGAGCTCCTGGTTTCATCCATATTTATAGAACACTTAGGGGCAGAATTAAAAGGCATAATATATAAAAGAAAGAAAGACATATCAGTATGTTGATGATAGAGTCAGAGAGATCATTACAACTTGGAATGATACGGTGAAATAGAGAATATAAGATTTAAGAGGGATACATAAGAAGTATTTAATAAAGGTCCCACAGTTAAATTACACGTACAGTGCACATACACACCAGGAAAGTAAATAACAATAGTAGACCTTTACTGAGTACCAAGTACCTATCATGAGCCAGGCCTTACCCTCTGTGCTTTCAATACTATGCAACTAGATGCCATAAAGTACTAAACCCCTTACAGAGATGATTTTCATTAATCCTCTCAGCAAACCTGCAGGATAGGAGCTTTTATTCCCTACCTTTTCATAGAGGAGAACTTGGTTTGGGAAGGTAAGTAATTCTACCCAAGGTCAGTTAACTGGGAGGAGGTAGACCCAGGACACTGAGAACCTTGAAACACAAAGCTCTTACGTGTGACCACCACACCATGTTAGAGAGAAAAGAAACTAGCATATAACAAATCATATTACATCGTTTGATCCACACATCAGTCAGGATATGTAAATTGCAAGTAATAAGAAATTTAATTTTAACAGATTTAAGCCCAAGAGAAAGTAATTGGTTCATGTAACTGGAAGTCCAGAGGTAGAATGGCTTTGAGGGTTGACTTCTTCTAATGGCTCCATTTCTATTTTCCTGCAAATCTTTCTACTTGGCCTCCAGTGAGGTTGGCTTCTTCCCAGGCTGGAAGCGATAACCTCACAGTAGATTCAGGGCTCACTGGATCCCGAAAATAAATCCAGACAAAGAGAGAAAGGGTAATTTCCAGGAGCTCACCCAGAAAAACGAGAGAGAATTTTCCCAAAGTCCCTGGCTCACTTCTACTTCCATATCCCAGGTCAAAAATTATGAACACATCAAGGACATGAGATCATCCTTAGACAAATTGGGCCATCCCTGGAATTGCAAGAGGGGTCAGCATCCCCTGAGATTCACAGATTTCCTGGAGAAGGGGTGGGTACTTGAATAAAGTTAGGGATCTTTTGGGAAGAAGAAAGGAAGGAAAGAATGGGTCCTGGGTAGAGAATCAACAATGTCTGGTTCAGAGAAATAAATTTTCCTCTAGCCCTCCTTTTGCAGGTGATCTGTGGCTTTAAAACAGTTCTTGTGAAAAAGAGCTGTGGTTTTTGTATTAATAATAAATTTTATATGAGCTAAATGGATCAGATGGTTAATGTAAATGTATCAGATGATTAATCTTGAGCTCACTGATAAGAGTGGCCAGGTTAAAAGAAGAAATAGTCTTATTGTACTCAATTCTGGTCATATTTGGACTTGGTATCAATTCCAGATATTGCATGTAAAAAGGAATATTAAACAAAGATCATAGAGGATGTGGAAGCATAGCAATAGTCTCCATAAGAGTGGGGACTCGGCAGGTTCAAATCCCAATTCTGCCATTTTCCTCCTGTGTAAACTTCAGCAAATTGTATAAACTATAAACCTCAGTTTCCCCATCTTTAAAATAGGGATATTGATAATACTTACCTTGCAGAGTTGCTGGGAAAATCAAGAAAGACCAAATTCTGCAAGTTCCCAGGAGCATAAAGTTTACTTGGATATCATGGTCTCCAGACCCTAGCTTCCGCTGGATTTGCCCAGTTCAAGAATTGTGTAGAAGGCCCCAATGAGCTCACTTGGCACTGACACTAACCCACCTAGACATAAATCTTGGTCCCTTTCTTTGATTTCCAGAGAAAAACAAACAACTCCCTCAGTCTCTTGAATAAGTGTCAATGGGAACACTAGACAGACACATGTGAAAGAATGAAACTGGACCACTATTTTATACCATGCACAAAAATTATCTCAAAATTATTGAAAGAGTTGAATTTAAGATCTGAAACCACTAAACTCCTGGAAGAAAACAGTAAGCTTCCTGACATCAGGCTTAGTGATGATTTTTCAGATCTGACTCAAAAGCAAGGACGACACAAGCAAAAATAAACATGCGAAGCTCATCAAATTAGACAGCTTCTGCAGAGCAAAGGAAACTATCAACAAAATGAAAAGGCAACCTACTGAGTGGGAGAAAATATCTGCAAATCACATATCTGATAAGGGGTTAATATTCAAAACATATAAAGAGCTCATGCAATTCAATAGCAAAAAAATTAAAAAGTAGTCCGATTGAAAACGGGGCAGAGGATTTTAACATCCATTTTTTTTCAAAGATGATACACAGATGGCCAACAGGTAGATAAAAATATGCTCAACAAAAACCACAATGAGGTATCACCTCACACCTGTTAGAATGGATATTATTAAAAAAAAATAAGAGGTAACAAATCCTGGCGAGGACGTGGAGAAAAAGGAACTGTTGTGCACCATTGGTGGGGATGTAAATTGATGCAGCCCTATGGAAAACACTATGGGCATTCCTTCAAAAATTAAAAATTGAACTACCATATGATCCACAATTCCACTTCTGAATATCTATCTGAATGAGACAAAAACACGAACTCAAAAAGATATCTGCACCCTGATGTACATTGCAGCATTATTTATAATAGCCAAAATATGTAAACAACATAATTGTCCACTAACAGATGAATGGATAAAGAAGACATGATATGTCTGTGTGTGTGTGTGTGTGTGTGTGAGTGTGTGTAATATTACTCAGTCATAAAAAAGAATAAAATCTTGCCATTTGCGACAACATGGATGGACCCAGAAGGCATTATGCTAAGTGGAATTAGTCAGAGAAAGAGAAATACTCTAAGATCTCACTTTTATGTGTAATTTAAAAAACAAAAAAAACAAACGAAACCAAGTTCATACAGAGAACAAATTGGCCGTTTCCAGAAGCAGGGGGTTAGGGGTGGGCAAAATGGGTAAAGGGAGTCAAAGGGTACAAATTTCCGAATATAAAATAAATAATGTACAGCATGTAATGTACAGCATGTTGACTAGAATTAACAGTACTGTACCTCATATTTGAAAGTTTCTAAGAGGGTAAATCTTTTAAGTTCTCCTAAAAGAAATGAAAGAAAGAAAGAAAGAGAGAGAGAAAGGAAGAGAGAGAGAAAGGAAGAACGAGAGAGAGAGAGATGGAGGGAAAGAAAGATGGAGGAGGGAAGGAGGGAGGGAGGGATAGAGGAAGGAGGAAGGGAGGGAGGAAGGAAGGAAAGAATGAGGGAAGGAAAAGGAATCCATCAAATATTCAACTCAAAGAATAAAGAGCTAAACAAGTATCAACAAATTGCAGGAGACTTGCGATAAAATGAATCTACCAGAGAGAAAAACAGGTCCCACAGAAAACACAACCAACATGCCATGAATTATCTTACAGGAGCAACAACAGATACCAGAATATAATAGGAAATGATTCAAAAATTCTGAGAATGGAGGTGCCTGGGTAGCCCAGTCAGTTAAGTATCTGACTCTTGATCTCAGTTCAGTCTTGATGTCAGGGTTATGAATTCAAGCCTCACGTTAAAAAAAAAAAATTCTGAGAGTGATTTCCATCACAGAATTCTACCCCCAGGTAATCTACCAAACAAGTGTGAAGCTGCTCAAAACGTTAAACATGTGTGTCTCACGGAACCTTTCTCAGGAAACTACTGGAGGATGTGTCCACCTAAAGCAGCCTTAAGCCAAGAAAAAGGAAGAGTGAGATGCAGACAGCAGGAATCCAAAAGAGAGAAGTCAGAAGACTGGCTAGGATGCCACAGGCCAGTCAGAGAGAAACTATGTGAGACTGCAACACGTGTACAGACGTCTCCAGGAGATGTGGACTGCAGCAAACAGACTGGCTGATGTGCTTCACAGTAAAAACTGTTTTGACTGCTTTTAACACCTTTGTAGAACAGTTCGGGGAAGAACTATTAGAGACCGTGGAAAATTAACCAAATGGAAAGTGAGATAATTACTAATTCAGCAGGAGAATGATCAAAAAAAGGAAACTTAATCATAATACACTGTATGGCTAGGCTGTAAACATATTTGCACAGTTGCAAATCACATGGATACTAATGTCATCCAAAGTCGTGATAACTCTATTAGAAGAGTGGGAATAGGAGAGGTATAGGAAGAAGTGGATGTAATGAGTTAAATCACTAGCTTTCTTAGTAGGAAATCCATAGGAAAATCAGCAGATAAATCTAGAAGTAGTGGTATATGCACATGTTATTTAGAAGTAATTGCCAAAAGTAGCTAGAAGAACTGAAAGTGTTTGTGTCTAGAGTAGGAGATGGGGGATGGGTGAAAAGAGAGGATAGAGGACTGCTACTTTCCCTTATAAGTTTTATTCAGCACATGTACTACTTTGATATAAGTGAAAATTAGATTTTAAAAGATATGAGTGTATTTTTTTTTATATGAGTGTATTTTTACTTCCACAATTTAATAGATACCAAGGCCAAGCCCAATTTCAATGGCAGAAAATTATAGAGCTTTTATTATATACATATTGTTGAGAATCCTTTTTCTTCCTTTATTGATCCAAAATAAGCCAAAGACAGTTTTGTGTTACAGAATTTTTGAGGAGAGGCAAACAATAATACATAGCTTTTTGAGAAAAATAGTGTCTTCTGATTTAGATTTACAGAGTTTAGGGTCATTTTTGATTTGTATAAGATAAAATTTAGACAGCCAAATTTTAAAAGTGAGAGTTTCTGCTTGGAATTTGATTTTGCCCACCAGCTGATGAATGTGTTCTTTTACCTATAAAACAATAGTCCTAAATGGGGAAATACTGTTAAATATGGAATTTAAATAAAATTTTTGAATAAATAATGAGTACTTGGTTTTTAATACTGCTGGATGATGGCACATATTACAGAAGAGGTAAGAATGGGACAAGTAAATAGCTTCTGTAGGGTAAATTAAATGGGATGACTAAGAACAAATGTTTCACAGATATTGAATTATGATCATAAAGCCACCCAGAATTCAAAATAACCCTAATACCACAAACCAGCCTGATGTTTAGAAATCAACAAACAACATGGAAGAGATATAAGAGTCACATCTATTCTTTCATCTTTGAACATGAAAAATAATCATATAAAGACAAAAATGCACTTTCACTACATGTATTCAGCATACTGTCAGAAGTTCTAATCAGAGTAATTAGGCAAGAAAAAGAAATAAAAGATATCCAAATTGGAAAGGAGGATGTAATCTGTTTGCAGATGACATGAATTTATGTACAGGTAACTATTAAGATTACACCAAAAAAAGGGATGCCTGCGTGGTTCATACAGTTAAGCATTTGCCTTTGGCTCAAGTCATGATCCCAGGTCATGGGATAGAGTCCCGCATCGGGCTGTCTGCTTAGCAGGAAGCCTGCTTCTCCCTCTGCCTGCCACTCCCCCTGCTTGTGCATGCTCTCTCTCTCTCTGACAAATAAATAAAATCTTAAAAAAAGATTCCACAAAAAAAACCTGTTAAATAGATGAAATCAGTAAAGTTGATGAAACAAAATTAACACACAGAAAGCACTTGAATTTCTATACATTAACAGTGAACAACTGAAAAGTAAATTAAGAAAGCAATTGTTTAATAGAATAAAATGCAAAGACTTAAACACTCAAAACTATAAAACATTGTTCAAAGAAATCTAAGATGATATAAATAAATGGAAAGCATCTCGTTCTTTGGATACTTAATGTGAAGATGATAACACCACCCAAAACAATGTATGGATTAAATACAGTCTTTATCGAAATCCCAATTTTTTTTTCATAAATAGGAAAACTCATCCTAAAATTCATATGGAATCTCAAGGGACTCTAAATAACCAAAACAAAATAATCTTTAACAAGAACAAAGAGGGCTCATACTTCCAGATTTTAAAACTTAACTACAAAGTTATGGTAATCAAAACAGTGCTACTGACATATGGACAGACATATAGGTCAATGGAACAAAATAGAGAATTCAGAAACGAACACTTGCATTTATGATCATTTGATTTATGAGAAGGGTGCCAAGACCACACATGGAAAGGACAATCTTTTCAACAAATGGTTCTGGAAAACTGGACATCCACATGCAATGTATAAATTTTATACCAGACACAAAAATTAACTTAAAACAGATCAAAGATCTAAACTTAAGAACTAAAGTCATAAAACTATTAGAAGAAAAAATAGGAAGAAAGCTTCATATTGGATTTGGCAATGATTACTTGGATATGACACCAAAAGCAAATACAACAAAACAAGTAGATAAATTAGATCTCAACAACAACAAAAAAAATTTAAAGCTTTATTAGCCATTCTAGAGAGTGGGGGAGGGGCAGAGGGAGAAGGAGAAAGAGAATCCCAAGCAGAGTCCCTGCTGAGTGGGGAGCCCAACTTAGGGCCCAATCCCATGACCACGAGGATCATGAACTGAGCCAAAATCAAGAGCCGGAGGCCCAAATGACTGAGCCATCCAGGCGCCCCTAGATCTCAACAAAATTAAAAACTTTTGTTCAACAAAGGATGCTATCAAAAGAGTAAAATCACAACCCACAGAATAGAGATCAAATATTTGTAAATCATATAACCGATAAGGGATTAATATCCAGAATATATAAGGAACTCCAAAAACAAAAACAGGACTTCAATAGGACATTTCTCCAAAGATGATATGCAAATGGCCAACAAGCACATGAAAATATATTAAATCATGTCATTAGGGAAATGCAAATCAAAATCACAATAAGATACCACTTCATACCCACTAGGATAGTTATCATCAAAAAAAATGAAAATAACAAGTGTTGGTGAGGATGTGGAGAAAATGGAATCCTGGTACATTGCTATCAAGAATGTAAAATGGTAGTCTATAGAAATTAGTTTGGTGGTTCCTCAAAAAGTTAGACATGGAGTTACGATGATCCAGCAATTTCACTTCTAGATATAGATATAAAATAATTGAACACAGGAACTCAAACAGATACTTGAACACCAATGTCCATAGCAACATTATTCACAATAGCCAAAGGGTAGAAACAACACTTTGGATAAACAAAATGTGCTCTATACATACAATGGAATATTTTGCAGCCATAAAAAAGAATGAAATTCTGATACATGCTACATGAATGAACCTTGAAAACATTGTTGTGGTGTAATAAAATATATATGTATTTTGTCTTTGTTCCTAGCTCCTGGCACTGAGCCCCTAAAATCCTGGTAAATTCCTGAGTGATAAAATACCTGTTTTATGCTAATGACTCCTTGTTGGGTATGATGGGACAAGGCTAGATAGCTTCAGGATGAGGCTAGTTATCAGGAAACTATGTGATTAGAGGGTTAGAACTTTCAGCCCCAACCCCAATCTCCAGGGAGGAGAGAGGCCAACCAATGATGCCAAGATGAGGTTTGGGAGAACCTTCTGGGTTGGTGAACACATCATATGCTACGAAGGTGGTACACCCAGAGAGAACATGGAAGCTTTGACATACCCGCTACTCCCATAACTTGCCCTCTTCCATTTGATTGTTCCTGAGTTGTATCCTTTATAATAAAACTTTAAGTACAGCATTTTCCAGAGTTCTGTGAGTTATTCTACTAATTATCCAACCTGAGCATTTGGAGGTCATGGAAACCTCCAAATTTGTCACAGGCCAGGCAGAGCAGAAGTAGGGGTAGCCTGGAGGCCCTATTTGCAACTGGCGCCTGCAGTGGGGACAGCCTTATGGGACTGAGGCCTTACGTTGTAGGTCTGTGTTAACTCACGCCAATAGTTAGGGTCATAATTGAATGGAATTGTAGGAAACCCAGTTGATGTCAGAGATTGGAGAACCGGCAATGGAACTATGTTATCTGGAGTAAGAGAAGACATCAAATAATTTTGCTAAGTGAAATAAGCCAGACACAAAAGAATAAATATTATGATTCCACTTATATAAAATACAGAGATTGGGCAAATTCATAGAAACAGAAAGTAGAAAAGAGGTTACCAAGGAAAAGCAGGGAATGGAGAGTTATTATTTAAAGGATACAGAATTGCTGTTTGGGATGATGAAATATTTCTGTAAATGTGTAGTAGTGATGGTTCTACAATACTGTAAATGTATTTAATGCCAATGAATTGTATACTTAAAAAGGGATAAAATGATAAATTTTGTTATATACATTTTACAATAAAGAGGTAACAAATAGTAATCATATAAAAAAACATATCCCACTTACCCTTGTAAATATCTATTATTTCAAAGGTTCATAAATGCTATAAACTTCAGAGAGTCTCATATTTAAATTACTTAAAAGTATAAGTATACTTCTTTGAACAAAATACGAATTTCAGAGTCCACGACGATAACATCAAGTATGTGGGGAGAGCAGAAAATTCTTTCTTATAGTAGAATGCCAACTAATAAATGTAGAATAATAGAGTTAGAAAATCACACTTTTGAAAACCTCAGAGTAGTAATTATTTCAGGAAATAGTTAACTCAAGGGTGCTAAAACTGGAGGGTGAAAGTTTGGTGAGAAACATATTTACATAGTCTCAAAGTATCACTCCATAAACTTAATACAAAGGAAAAATTTACAGAGAAGAAACCTGGTGGGCGCCGTTTTAACCAGGTGATCAAAGTTACTACCATGGCTAATAACACAAACCAACATTATGTGCCTCCTGACGTGAAACACTTGAAAGAGCACAGCATCATTTATGTAGTATTTCTGGAATAATCCAAAACCTGAATCAAATCATGCAAAAACAGAGGGAAGGATATCTACAAAACAAATAGTCTGTCTTCTCTAAAAATGTCGGTATCGTTAAAGACAAAGAAGGGCTGGGGAATCATTCCAGATTAAAGGTGACTAAAGAGATACGTAAACTAAATGCAGTATGTGATTCTGCTGTGAACCATGCATCAAGAAGAGAAACTGATATAAAGGATATTGAGACAACTGGTGAAATTTAAATCTAGCCTTAAGATCAGATAATACTAGATATCAATGATAAATGTTCTGATTTTGATCATTGCTCTGTGGTGCTATGAATGGATGGCTTTATAATTAAGGGTAAAGGTAAAGGGCATGGTATCTGCAATTTACTATCAGTTGATTCAGAAGAAAAAAAATTTAAAAGAAAAAAATTTAAAAATTTATATATATAGATATAGAAAGAGAGAGAGGAGGAGGAGGAGGGGTGAGTGAACAAATGTGACGTAACAATTAGTCAATCTGGGTGAAGAGTACATGGGAGTACTGTGTACTACTATTGCAACTTTTCTGTAAATTTGATATTGTTTCAATGTCTGTTTTTTTTTTTTTAAAGATATGAAAGATTTCCCGTAGAGGCATGCCATGTTCATGCTTCTGGAGAGCCCCTAGCTTTTATCAGACTTGTGAACACTCCCTTCAGAAAGGGTTAAGAACATCCCCTTTCCATTATTACTTGTATTTCTATATTTGATCGTATTCCCTCATTCTTCTAAATGGCACTTAAATTCAAACAGCAAAGATAAAGATCTTGCACTGAGCGAGACAGGATGGCTTCCAGTTACTCTATCAGAGAACAAAACAAAGTTTTAAGTAAAGCATAAAACTTAAACACTGTAAAAAATAATAGCTTTTGCTACATTAGCAATGAATATCATTCTTTCTTCCATTTTTAAAAACCAATAGTTGCCCCAAAACATTATTCCCATTTGTTTTATAATCATTTATTCATTCGTTCTAGGAATATTTATTGATTTCAAACAAACACAGCTCACTGCTAGAGGGCAGAAAAAGCTTCAAATAATCATTAATTGACTCTTTTCATTGCAATTGAAATTAAAATATATTTATTACATTATAAAGTAAGTTTACTCTTTGTGGCTGAGATAGATGAATATGATTGTGGGTGAAAAATGAATAAAGAGTAAGGCAAAAAAAATAGTTTAAAATAAGAAAATGTCACATATGCAATTTTACAAGAAAATGAATTGCAATTCAGCTTTACTTTTATTTTATGTTGCTTAATTCTATATACATTACACATTTCATACATATATACTCATTATACAAAAATCGATACAAAAATCCAAGTAAGTTAATATCTAAAAAAGGAAGAGGGAGATACTGCATTTGATTTCTGGTACTCTTCCATTTACATACTTTTAAAATTCAGATTTCAAGGAGACAACAAATCGAAAGCCATTAATTTTTCAGAAAGCTTTGTGTTCACATAAATTTATCATTCAAGTATATTTTTATTGAAACAATAAACCATTTGGTTGCAAAGTCAAACTGAATAAGCCATGGTATTGAGCAAAAGCAGAGTTTTCTTAGCTCTGCTTTTATCAGCCTAGAATCAACTTCTAACATACGAAATGCAGAGCACAACAGTGATTTCTAACCTTATACTATTAAATGCCATGTTACATAGCTGACAGTGCACAGCACACCCTATATGGTACGTCTACAGATTCTTGTTAAAAAATATAACACTAAAAATAATAATAATTATTAGAAATTTTACTTTTCCTAGTTTCTTTTTTATTCAATTAGAAAAACAGTGTATCTTTCCCATTGTGCTTGGCAACTTGATATCATACCTAAAGAAATAATTTAAACATTGTGTGGATCAAATACATACATAAACGTCTAAAAATTCTTGGTATTGTTTAATTCAGTTATAATTTCAGTTCTACAGTTATCAGTCACAGCAAATATAAATAATTTAAAATTTAAAAAAGAATTTAAAATAATATTCCTCAACAAAGCATTAGCATGTTTTTAAAAAGTGAATTGTTGAAGCACAAAAACATTACATGATTCGCCCAAGGTCATGAAAGGAATGAGGGGCAGATAAGAGTATTTTTTTCTCTAACTTCAGTGTCTGTACTGAATTATGCCATCTTGCAAAATTAGCTCAGTGCAACAGATACAGAAATTAGATGCATTATCTTAGGAATGTTTGTTTAACCTAAATTGCTGTTATTAATGAACTTAATTTTTAAAATCTATATATTTATTATACATTATCAGGAATTTATAAAAAGAAACATCATTTTCTGAATTATTAGGCACATAATGAGTTACTGTTTAAATTTGACACAATTGATTACAAAAACAAAATCAACAATACAATTTTAAACAAACAAGTTCAGTCTAGGATGCTTATTAACATTTTTTTAAAAAAATACTAATTATAGAACCAAAATTTAGAGGACAGTACCACAGACACAAACATACGAATATAAATGTATTAAATCATCTTCTAGTTGGTCTTTTGTTTTTTATGAAAACGTTCTAACAAAGCGCTCATAATGTTTCCTGGTATTCTTTGGTGCTTATCAATCAAAGCTTGAACAGCATTCTTTGTCTATGAAGAAAACAAAAGAAAAGCCATTATTCTTTTAGTTCTCAAAATAGATCGTTTATATTGTAAAGATCTTAATACACTACTTTCAAAAAAGTCCTCCTTAATTTAGCACCCATCTCTCCTCAAAATTAGTGACTTCCTTCTTGGTATACGGGCAGCCTAGTGTAGTCCTCGTACTGATTGTATTATGCTGGAAGTCTAGTTAACGTTACGTGGCTATTTTCTACACCAGACTGTAAGTTCCTTAGGACATAGCTTTGTATTTCTCCAGCACTGAGCACAGCAATGCTTTGCATACAGTAAACACTACAAGGAATTGAAGGAGAAAAACCAGAAGAAAAAAAGTAGCAGGAAATTTTCTAGGGGAAGTTTTACTCCTTTCCATTCATGAATAAACTTTTGTGTATTTTTCTTTCATCACTACACACCCAAACAACTACAGCAGGCAGTGCAAGAGGAGAGAGTGAGGAAAACTATGACTGAGCTGATATACTTTTTAGTTCATTAGGTCAATTTCTCGACAGTTTAACAGGAATTTAGGTCATGGCAATGGAAAAGTCAATTAGGATATAACAAGAAATCTCCTAAAGCTATTTGTTTCCCATTAAATTCATGACAAATTTCAATAACTTTTACTTTTAGATTAGTTCGTGGCTATCTAAAAAAATTTTTGTGCATGAACGTAATGCACGTATATACACGCATACACGCTTCCTTTCAGATGCTAGCCTTTCAATAGCCTTCTTTTTATAAATCTTGGACCTTCATCTTTTTTTAAAGTTTTTATTTAAATTCCAGTTAGTTAACATACAGTGTAATATTAACTTCAGGTGTACAATTTAGTGATTCACCACTTCACCCGGTGCTCATCACAAGTGCCCTCCTTAATCCCCATCACCCTATCTCACCCATCCTCCCACCCATCTCCCCTCCAGTAATGATTCATTAGTTCTCTATAGTTAATGAGTTGCACCTCTTTTAAAATGTAATAAACCCTAGCCCAAAGATGTATTTTAAAAATATGCCTCTTTAAACCACAAGTTTTCACATCTCTGAAAGGAGAACTAATTCATACACTTATTGTAAGTATTATATGACATTGCAACCATGTCTTCAGGTACATGGCACAGTGACTAACAGTGGCTAATATAGGTTGTTTTCTGTGAAGTATAGTCTTTAAATTTTATTCATTTATTTAGAAAACACGCTTTGGAACCTATAACATTAGCGAAACAGGTCTCTAATCTCAAGCTCATAACTTAATAAATAGATCAAGTACAAAGTAATAAAAATATAAGATCATTTGTAAGATGTATCTATCATCTGAGATGCGAAAAGAAAGCATTTGGAAGTTCAGACTTGAGAGCCCATTTGGTGGGCAATGACAGGTAAGGACACATGAATGAGGTACTGTTTGGTCTGAGTCTCCAAGAACCAGAAGATTTCACTGACAGTGAAGGCAAAAGCAGGAGGAAAAAGGCCACAGGAAAACAACTGCCTAAGGAATGGTGAGTTAGTAAGTTTGGCTGGAGTTTCAGGTATGTGTTCAGAAGCTGGGTGCACAAGGTTCTAAAATTAGAATTCAATTAAATCAAGTAAAAAAGTATAGACTTTAATATGAATTGAGGTGTCAAGGAGGGTTTTGGGTGAAGAAATATCAGAGCAATGCATTAAGAAAATAAAACTCTTCCAAAATCACCAATGACGTCCTTCTGTCACTAAAACCAGTAACATTCTTTTAATCTTACTTGACCTCTTAGTCACCATTGATCTTGCTTCTGAAATTCTCACACTGGAGGAAAAGACAGATTTTCTTCTAGCTTTCAGGCTGCTCCTTTTCAATCTTCTTTGCAGATAGATATATAATCCCAAAATGAGGCACTGACTTATTCTTCAAAGGTTCAGACAACTTTAATTACCTTTCATTTGCTGATGACTCCTAAATTTGTATCTCTGGCCTGCTCAACTTCATATAGGAATATTCGATATGACTTCCCTTGAATGTTTTAAAGGCACCTCAAATTCAATATGCTGAAGACTAACCTAGCATTCTTTCCCTCATACTTTGTCCTTTTCTTAGTTCCTTCCCTATTTCAGCAAATGACACTACCATAAACCTAGCCTAGTAAGCCAAAACCTAGGAGTCATCCTTAACTCCAGTTTCTCACTCACAATGGTTAATCCATTGGCAACATCTATTCATTTCACCTCCCAAATACCACTAACATCTATGCACTTCTCTTCATCTTCTTTCTACCCTAACAATACAAGTATATGATATATGCATGTATATATGAATAAACCTGTATTTATATATATGTGTGGATGTGTGGATGAGACTGTAGAGAGTTGAAGAGACAGAAAAAGAAACAGTAAATGCAAAGATGGAACGATAGATTAAGACTGAGAGAACTTTAAGGAAATGTCCCAAGTGCCCTGTTCAGCATTAGCACACTATATTTTAATTTAGATTTAGATAGTGCTTACAAAATTGTTTTCCACAATCAAATGCCTGAAAAATCTATCACCCATTTTTTAAAAGAAATTTCATTTCTACATTAACTTGGATGCTAATAATTTTAAATTTGTGATAATCCAGGGATCATTATATTAGAGTTTATGCTTATATTACTAACAATGAAGATTAGAAAATCATGACAATATATTCACAAAAGGAAAATTTCAAGTATTCTTTATTTCGAGTATACTTCATTTTAGTAATGACAACTTACAATAAAAAATACAAATATGACAACTATGTATTTAAATAAACTCCTCCAAGAAATTCTACTATGCTTTGGTAGATTTCTTGTTACTTTAGGTACTAACAATAAAGTACATAAAGTAACTGGAGAGTGTAACTGAGGTATTCCAAGGATTCAGAAAGGCCTTCTTTCTTACTTAGTTTAAATAGGTAGGGTTGTACTATGTTTATGTATTTTAATATATAAAATATCTAATTCCACCAGTGACACGAATGTGAGTAAATTTTGCTCTCATATGAAAAACCCTCATATGAAAAATCAAGGCACTGGAATTTAACTATCAGTAATATATTTTCCTTAACTGAGGAAAATAAGGGAACAGGGTTCATTTAAGAGACCTGAAAGAAACATCTGAGTTCATCTAGTTCAAATTCTCTGCTCTACAAATAAGGAAACTGGGACCTAGAAAGAACATATTTATCCGAAATGACACTGCTGCCTAGTGGTAGTGCAAGGATTAGAACCCAGATCCCTAAACTTCCACACCAGGCTTTTCCCCCTCCTTCTCTATTATCTTCTATTTTGCCCATATAAATATACGGTATTTGTAAAAAATGTTCCTGAGTAGCTCTGACCCACTTAAATCCTAACAGTGAGGAAAAAATTTTAAAAGAACAAATCAGAATTTGGTTATATCCCCCAGGTGAATGTACTGTTTGGGGACAGCAAAGAAATGTGTTTTATTAATAGGAAAGTGTGTGTGGGCAGAAGCAACATCACTGGGTAAGGTCCCTGGTGTAAGGCTCCTGGAGCCCTATCAGTAAGGCATCATTTTGGGATAAGAGAAGCATCATGCTATGCAGAAAGCATGTCCTGACCCTAAAAACCAATGTCACAGAGTTTTGTTTTCAGGATGCAGGAGGGCAATAAACTGTGAGTATATTTAATGGACCAGCAGCATAACTGGAGGTAAGTTTTCTAAGAATGAAGTTCGTTGACAAGGCACATAATGTTTCTTTACTGTTCCCTTTGTGAAACTTCCTACCTATCAGTTGCCTGATTTGAATAGTCCCATCTAATATAATATTATAGCTGTTTCAGCTGCACATCCTTTTCTAAGTGTTTGGTCTTGCTGAGTCCCAGTATGGTATAGTAGATCACAGTGATTCATTCCCTCTGCCTACCAGCCCCTCCCTTCTGGGCCATCCTATGGGAAGAATACAGATCCTGTCCCAGTAAAATCCAGTGTGGCCATGTGACCTCTTTGGCCAGTAAAATGTCAGTGGGAGTAAGCGAGCCACTTCCAAACAGAAGCTTTAAAAGGTTCCATTCCTGACATTTTCTTTTTACCATGGCAACATCCGCCATAAATCAGCCTGAGCCCAGGAGAAAGAAGACATGGACCTCAGGGGAAATATAACATGAACAAGAAGTAAGCTTTACTGTCCTAAGCCTCTGAGATTGGTTGTTTCTTACAGCAGCACACTCTAGCAAAATTGACCAAATCATCCAGTTTTCTCATACATAAAATAGCAATAATAAGGTCTACCCTACAGGATTAAATCAGACTTATACATAGAAGGAAAAATTTATACATTAAATCAGACTTATACATCTGTTCACAGATGATATGATTATATACATAGAAAACCCTAAAGATTCCATAAAAGAACAGTTAGAACTAATAAACGAATTTGGCAAAGTTGGATATAAAATCTACACACAAAACTCAGTTGTGTTTGTATACGTTAACAATGAACAGTTTGAAAACAAAACAAAACCAAAAACAATCCCATTTACAAGAGCGTCAAAAAAAGAAAATAAAATACTTAGGAAAAACTGTAACCAAGGAGGAGAAAGACTTACACACTGAAAATGATAAAACACTGCTGAAAGAAATTAAAGACACAAATAAATAGACATCTGTGTTCATGGATTAAAAGATTTAATATTGTTAAGCTGTCCATTCTATCCAAGATGATCTACAGATTCAAGACAATCCTTATCAAAATCCCAACAGCATTCTTTGTAGAAATAGAAAAAAAAAAATCCTAAAATTCATTTGCAATTTCAAAGGACTAAAAAGACAAAGAAGAAAAAAGCTGCAGGCCTCATACTTCCCAATTTCAGAACATACGACAAAGCTACAGAAATCAAAACAGTGTGATACTAGCATAAAGACAAACATATAGACCAATGGAATAGAATAGACAACCCAGAAATAAACATTTGTATGTATGGCAAATGATCTTTGACAATGGTGCCAAGACCATACAATGGGGAAAAGGCAGTCTCTTCAACAAACGGTTGTGGGGAAACTAGATATCCACATTAAAAAAGAATGAAGTAGAACCTTGTCTTACATCATATGCAAAAATAATCTCAAATTGGATTAAAGAGCTAAACCTAAGACCTAAAACTATAAAACTCCTAGAAGAAAATGTAGGAGAAAAGCTTCATGACACTGGATTTGGCAATAATTTCTTGAATACGACACCAAAAGCACAGGCAACAAAGCAAAAATAGACAAATAGGGCTACTTCAAACTCAAAAAGTTCTATACATCAAAAGAAACAAGCAACGGGGTGAAAAGGAACCTATGGAATGAGAAAAAAATATTTGCAGATCGTATATCTAGATATATCCAGAATGAAGAACTTCTACAATTCAATTCAATTCAAATACAGTTATTTGTATTTGTATACAAATAATATGACTATATTATAATGATTATATTTTCCGAATAATATGATTAAAAACATGAGCCAACACCTTGAACACACATTTCTCCAAGGAAGATATACAGATGGCCAACAAGCATACGAAATGATGCTCAACATCAGTAATCATTAGAGAAATGCAAATCAAAATTATAATGAGATACTACTACTTCACACCCATTAATAAGATGGCTACCATCAACAAAACAGAAAATAACAAGTGTTGGCAAGGATGCAGAGAAATTGGAACCCTTTAGTGATGTAAAATGGCATGGCCAATTACAGAAAACTGTATGGATGAGGCTCCTTGAAAAATTAAAAATAGAATTATCATAGTGTGAGATAATAGAAAATACATATTGGTCTCTGCCCCTGGATCCTGGTACAGAGCTCCTGAAACTCTTATAATTTCCTCAGTGATAAGGGCCCTAGAAACATCTTTTGTTCTAAAATTTGGTTTCTGACTCCAGTTCCTGATACAGTGCTCCTGAAATCCTTATAATTTCCTCAGTGATAAAAGTGTCTTTTGTTCTACTGGACTCGTGGATGGCTTCTGGATAAGGGCTGGTCACCAGAAAGACCAAACCATGATTAGAAGTTTGGAATTTTCAGCTCAACTCCATCATCCCCCATAAAATTCCAATAGTACAGAGTTCAGGGAGTTTAGGGAGTTCAGAGAGCTTCCAAGTGGGTGAACACATCCACACCAGGAGGGTGGTGCACCCTAACCCCACAGGGGCCCTCCCATTCTTCACCCTCCATTATCTCTTTATCTGGCTGTTCATCTGTATCCTCTATCGTATCATTTAATAAGCTGATAAAAGTAAGTGTATTCCTGAGTTCTATGAGCCATTCTAGCAAATTAATTGAACCTGGGAAGGGGTCTTGCGAACCTCCAACCTGCAGCCAACTCAGACAGAAGTTGTGAGTTACCTGAGGACCTACTACTTGTGATTAGCATCTAGAGTGGGGTGGGAAAAGCCTTGTGGGAGTGAGCCCTTAACCTGTGGGATCTACACTATCTCCACGTAGATAGTGTCCGAATTGAGTTATATTATAGGACATCCAGCTGGTGTCAGAGAATTGCTTGGTGGGGGGAAAACTTCCACACATTTGGTGACCGGAAGTGTCAGAAGTCACATGGTGTGTAAAAGTAAAGGAGATTAGATTCACAAGTGAAAGAAAGACATAGTACAGAAGAACTGGGCTTTTCCCTAGAGGAAGGAAAAGCTGGAGTTCTTTCTTTCCACATAGATCCAGCAATCTCATTTCTGTGTATATATCCAAAAGAATTCAAAACATGATCTTGAAGACATATTTGTGCATCGATTTTCACTGTAGGATTATTCACCACAGCCAAGAAAATGGAAGCAACCCAAATGTCCAATAATGAATGGATGGATAAACAAAATGTGGCATACACATAAAACGGAATATTATTCAGCTTTAAAAAAAGAAGGAAATCCTGTCACATGCTATAATACGGAAAGACCTGAAAGACATGCTAAGTGAAATAAGCCAGTCACCATGATTCCACTTTTCTACAGCAGTCAAACTCCTGCTACTAGAAAGTAGAATGGGGGTTGCCAGGAGCTGCAGGAGGAAGAAGTGGTAAGTTGGTATATGATTCTGCTCACATGAGGAATCCAAAAAAGATGAATTTGTGGAAACACAGAGTACAATGGGGGTTGCCAGGGTGTGGGGGAATAGGGAGATGTTGGTCAAGAGTACAAACTTAACAGTTCTAAGATGAGTAAGTTCTAATGTGCAGCATGGTGATTTACAGTTAATAATACTGTATTATATATTAGAAAATTGCTAACAGAAAAGGTCATAAATATTCCCACCACACATGCAAAATGGTAATTATGAGGTGAAGGAAGTGTCATCTAACTTTTCTGTGATAATCATTTCACAATATTCACATATATCAAATCTTTACCTTGCACATTAAACTTTTACAGTGTTACATGTCAATTATATCCCAATAAAGCTAGGGGAGAAAAAGAATCTTGTGTAGCCCATAAAGAAACCAGAATAAAATGTTGATGGATATATATGAAAAAAGAGAGAGAGAAAGAAAGAATGGGTAGTTGGTGTTCAGTGGGCATAGAGAAACAGATATGAGCCACTCCCAAACATGCCTATCCTAATTGAAATGTATCTGGTAGACAAATTCCCTAGTCTGATAGTTAAGGGCCTAAAAATATAGCTCCTACTTACTTTTCCAGTTTCATCTCAACCAAACCCTACCCACTAAGCTAGTGATTCCCCAAGTTCATTCCACAGTTGTTATGAAGTGCTATTCAAGGAAAAACAAGGAGAGGGTTTTGGTCAGGCAAGAACGGAAAACGTGCTTTGAAACAAAGTTAAAGAGACCTCTTTGTTGCAGGGCTTCTTAGAACTTTTAATATGGGGGTTCCTGGGTGGCTCAGGTTAAAGCCTCTGCCTTCAGCTCAAGTTATGATCTCAGGGTCCTGGGATCGAGCCCCACATCGGGCTCTCTGCTCAGCAGGGAGTCTGCTTCCCCCCTCTCTCTGCCTGCCTCTCTGCCTACTTGTGATCTCTCTCCTCTCTGTCAAATAAAAAAAAACAAAAAAAAACCACAAGAATTTTTAAATATGTTAATGTGTTTTGCAAAATTCCTGGAGAAGAATTTATCAGGCAGTCTTTCACAACCTTGCTGTTCTAACCCCCTCAGGCTGTTGATATATGGTCAACTTTCCTACCATTTCTTTGTTCATACTCTTCCTCCAACCCCAAGTCCACATGTCCAAGTCACATCCTTCTTTCAAGACCCCCCACAAATGCCTTCATTCCGAAAGCTTTTCCTATTTTTTCCTTCACAAAGCAGTCTTTTTCCCCTTTGAGCTTATACCGTCTCAATCAAATTCGGCCTCCATATTGCTTCCAGTGATCTTTGCAAATGCAAACCTATCACACCCGTTCACCTATTTTCAAGGGCACCACACCCCACCCCTGCCCCAGCTTTCAGGAAACAAAATCAACTATAGGCCATCATAGTCCAGACCTGTCCTGTGTTTCTAGCCTCATCTCCCATAATATATACCCTTCTAGCTACACAAGACTACCCTCGACTCCCCAAAGATTTTATGCTGTCATATTGCCATCCATTTATACATTCAGTTTCCTTTACCTCATTACTCTCTGTCCAGCTAATTCCTTGTCCTTCCAAACTGAATTCAGCCATCACCTCTCTCAAGGAGGCACCCCTGATCCAATTTGGATATCTTTCCTTTGTGTTTCCATAATACCCAAAGACAGCAGTTCTCAGGTGGGATTTTGCCCCACTGGGTGTTATATGAAAAGGTCTAGAGGCATTTCTTTGTTATCACAATGAGTGAGGGGTGAGGATGGGGAGTGCTACTGGCATCTAGTGAGTAGAGGCCACAGATGGTGGTAAGCATCCTATGGTGCACAGGACAGGCCTCCACAACAAAATGTTAGTAGTACCCAGGTAAAGAAGCCTTGCTGTAAGCACACCATTGTGGTTAGTGTATCACCATATAAATGCTGATTTAGTTATTCAGTTCCCCCACTGGACTGTAAGCTCCTAGGATAACGGTATTCACTATATTGTTAATAATGTTAATACCCAGCTTTCACAGAGCACTTACTATATGCCACTCACTGTTCCAAACAATTAACATGTACGATCTTACGTAATCCTCAGGGACAACTGTGAGTGGTCATGATCACAGGGTGGTGAGATTGAGTCCTGTGTCAGGCTCCATGTTGGGCGTGGAGCCTGCTTAGGATTTTCTCTCTCCCTCTGCCCCTCCCACATCCCCTCCCACTGTTTATTCCACGCTCTCTCTCTCTAAAAATTAAAAAAAATAAAAATAAATATTCTCTTCCCTGTTCTGCAGACTCACAGAGTAAGCTGTGGATTCCCTGAGGTCACACAGCACACACACAGTGGAGCTAGGAACAATCTGATTTCATAACACACACTCTTAAAAACTACTCCACTTTCCTGCCAGGATATTTCTATCAAACAAGAACAGTATTTTCCTTTTATGGAGGTCAACTCTTTCTTCTGGTCATCACTTATGAAACTTTTTAATTACCAGTGCCAAGAGCCCCAACCTCTTGGCACTTGTAACATTTTAAAATGAGTGGTTCTTTGTTGTGGGGAGCCATACTGTGCATGGTAAGAAGTTCACTAGCTTCCCTAGCCTCTACTCACTACAAGCTCATAGCCCCACCACCTCCCAGGACCTGCCTATCATGACAATAACTAAATGTCTTGAGACACTGTCAAATGTCCCCTGGGGGAAAAAAGCACTACTGATCTAGAACATGTCTGTAGAATTAATTAATGAATTCATTTTTAATACAATAATTGAAAGTAAAAATCTGTTCAAAGATTAAGAAAGAAAGAATAATTTACCTTTTCAGCTAATTCTTCTGCTGTTATCTTTGGATCATAGGGAATAGGATCACCTAAATAGGTACGTAATTTCACTGGAAAACCACCATACATTGGAGCAAATGGATAGCGGAATTTTTCATAAAGCCACCTAAATAGCCCTGTTTTAAAGTAAACAAGATTATTTTAATTGGTTAAATATTCTGAGCAACTGTAAACTTTCAAATTAATAATTAATAATGTAAGACTTAGAATAAGGTAGCAAACAGTATCACCTCCCGGCAATTAATACAATATATATATTTTTTAAAGATGAGCTTTTCATCAATTCTAACAAATGTAGCACATTAATGTAAGATGTTTATAATAGGAGAAACTGGAGGGTGGTGAGAAGCTTTATGGGTACTCTTTGTACTTCCGCTCAATTTTTCTGTAAACCTAAAAATGCCCCCCAAAATAAGGTTTATTAATTTTTTTAAAAATGAGCTTTCCAAAATATGAGCATTTTAAAACGCAAACCAATTATTATTATTACAAAACTGAGGGTAAAGATTGCAACCAAAAGCTAGAAGCTAAATAGTCTAGAGACTCACAAATATAGGGTTCTATGAATAAAAGAAAAAGCATAAAATAAATTCACACAAACATGAAACTAAAATGCACCAATAAATAGGTAAAGAAAAATGCAAAGAGTAGCAAAGAATTACTAATGCTAATGACCAAGTATGAAATTTAGCAAAATTAAAAGCAGTAATAATGTAAAATAAACTGGGGGATTAAGTAAAAAAAGAAAGTCAAAAAGCAGTCAACAGTAATTTTTAAAGCACTTTATAATTAAAGAAACAAAATTAGGAATAATTTGTTATGCAACTTAAATTCTGAAGAAATAACCTGAGAGAAAATTAGAAGAATAATTCTATAGCAACAGCTAAACATCACATCAATCTGCCTTTCCACCTTAAATTTGAAAAAAAAAAGGAAAAAAATGTTAACACCTAAAAAATGTAATAGAATATCAACAACATACCAACATTACCCATAAAAGCAACAACAAAAGTTTAAAGTTCTTTAAGAGGGGATTTGTTATGTGGATAGGAACAATATAGTCATAGGTATATACTTTTATACACAACCATAGGGTATAAAAATAAACTGAAAATTTCAAAATAAAAAGAAAACAAAGAAATTGCAAAGAAAAAACAGTTCTAATTGTTATCACTCCAATAACTATACTCAAAGCTTATTTTGTTACCCATAAATTAAGGTCAGACAAAAAGAACTTTACAATATAAATGTATCATGGTTCAACATATTTTAAAAAGCAAAAAACAAGAAGTAACAGAAATGAACCAAAGCAGACGATACATCCTTAGGTTCTTAATTCAATAATTAATTCAATATCATATTGTCATCCATTTTTAAAGCTGTAACTTCTTCAGAGGTGAGTTAGGAAGATAGTCTGGGTAATGGGTACATTTGTTCTAAACCTCAACAGCATGATTCAACCAAGGAAATTAGGTAACTCACTCTGTAATTTTAAGAAGCCCACGAAACAAATAAGCTTCAGTATATATATGAGACTCTTAACAAAAATCTAACATCTAAGAACTGCCATTACTTCGAATCAGTTATCATTTGGACTTTAGTAAAACATCTAAATATATCCATTATCTAAAGTAATAATTCAAAAGAATTTCTTACAGGGTTCAAAAGCCCAAGTATTTCAAAGATTATATTCTAAATATTACATTATAATTAGAAAAACTGTATGAATCAGAACTTACTTGTTCCTCCAAGTGATCTAAATCCTTCTCGAATATTTTGTGTAAACATAGGAATAATGGGCTAAAGAGAGAATTTGAATTAAAAAAGTAAATATATTGATCCATTCAATATCTCCAATGAGTCAATAATGCAAACTTTTGAGGGCCTGTTCAAGATTATGAAAATGAGGTATTCTTAAAATAAAGGTACACTTTTATCACCAGTGTGATTTATCAGACTAAATTTAACTTGATCATTTGTAAAAACAAAAACTGGAAACACTACCCTCTAGTGGTAATATATTTCACTTACCAACTTTTCTATCCTTTCCACATAAACTCTTGAAATTCAAAATAAAGATTGCAGTAATCATTAATCTCATTAAATAAAATTAATGTGGTAAATTAAATTGATTTTAGTGGTCCACTGAATAGTATGCTCACTGGAGAAAAAGTTACAAGGCAGATATTCCCTCTATGGGGAAATTTATATAAATTCAAATGACAGGTTTTGGAAAGATGCTGTCATGCAACCACCAAACACTATTTTTTGTGTGAGATTATTGAATCTAAAAGTGTTGAACATCAGTGAAAAGTATAAGACTCAAAAAAAAGAAAAGCAATATATAAACAATCCCTTTTATCATTAATATTAAAGGATTTCAGCTCACAAGTTCATGGTTTTTATTATTCCATGAACATCTGTGATTAAGTACGATTTTTTTAAATGGAGATCTTAATTAAATGTTCTAAAACGATGAAGTAGCAAAGGATCATGTAAGGAGGTTGAACCATGGTGAAACTGAAGTAGATAAAAAAAATTGAATAAAAACACTTTAAAATGCTCACAAAATACACTGAATTAAATATTTTAGAATTGAAAAAACTGAGAATCACTTTATTTACATTCTACCATCAGTATTTGCCTAATACAGAGTTACCTGCCCTGGTGAGCAGGGTTTGAGATAAATAAGCTGACATTTAAATAGCCATTCTTATTCAGCTGTGGAAAACATTAAATATGGTGGACTGAAGGAAAGGGACTCAGGTATAGCTTTCTTCATAAAACTTATTACCTCACATAGAACTACTGGTCATTTATTTAGTGTATTTCTCCCCTCACCAGAAGGGACACATTGTTTTGTTTACAGCTATATCCCCAGCACCTGGAATAGTGCTTGGAACAGACTAGGTGCTAAAACAAAGTGTGATGGATAAAGTAATTAACGAAAGAATGAAGACACAGAACAGAGAGACAATGCACATAATTAAGTAGTTAGTATTCTCTGAATACAAAGTGTTGGAAACAGGCAGCAGCAATCTTAAAACCAGTTTGGAAAAAAGAAGTCAGGTAAAGAAAGGCACTCTGACGGAAGAATTTAAAGTTTCATGGTGTTAATTCATAAAGCTAAAACATAAAGTACACTGACTCTTTGTACAAAATTCAGATTATGACCTAGGAAACCATCACTAGTTTTTCCGAAATAGTGACTGCTGACATTCTAATGTTTTAAAGAGTTATAAAATGTCTTTAGAGTTGAGAACATAAAATGCCCAAGAAGAAACAGAAACCTTTTGGCTCATATATACACCCTTTGTCTTCTCTGACCAGTACTGCTGGATTTATGTCTACTGACTAGCATGAACCCCTAGGTTCATACTGAAGCATGCACTTTATGAAGACTCTTCAGGGTACATACCACCCTTTAAATAGCTTACTATCCAGAAGCTCGATATATCTAGAAACTACTAAACAGGAAAATGCTTACCCTAGCAGACTCAGTATTCCAGGCTATAGTCTGGGCCTATGGTTTCTAAATTTGCATTCAAGCTAACAGCCTTAAAGCTATAAACATTATTTATAACAACTTGATACTGTAGTACAATTATTCATTCCTTTTCTTGTACACCTTATGCATACAAGGTACTAGCATAAGTAACCTAGAATTAAATTGTTTGAATGTATACATGTGTCTCCTTATGTATGTGTGTATACATGTGTGCAAGAGAAAGAGAATTTATATTTTGTTAAAACTATTCTTGGGGCATTAGTTTAATATGGTCTTAGAGTCTAAACTTTACCTCTAAAAATAAGTGAGCACCACTGGACAAGTTACTTACCATGTCTATTCTTCAGGCTCTTCACATATAAAGTGGGAATAATAATAATTATACTATCTCAAAGGTTATTTTATAGATTGATATAATACATATAAACAATTTTATTAAAGCAAATGTTATTTTCTTTTACATCACTTGTTTTCCAAGCTGAGTAAATGGGCTAATATTTTTCCAACTTATTTAGATATGAAGTTACCTAGAAATTCTCAGGAATTTCACAAAATAAGAGTGACTTAAATTATATTAAAAAGCCTGTAACTTTCAGAAAACCTTAAACATTTTTTTACCAATATTGTGTGAACTTGCATTGACAATCTAGATTTTTTTCACTTTAATTTGTTACCATATTACAATTTAAATGTAGTTACTCCTCTAACAGTCTTAAATTTTTACTTGAAGTTTATGATAATTCTGTGAGGACCATGAAGGGGTTTTCCAGATGGGACACTTGTACCATTTACAGCTATCTCTATATATGGTTAAAAGAGCTCCCTCATGTATCTGGAAGGCGCCTCTAATCTCAAGGTCAGCAGACTCACTGTGAAATGCAGTCAGGGATGGCAACAGCCGCGGTTGCCTGCGGTCCTGAACTGTATGCTCTGTTCTGCTTCTGCCTTGCTGTATGACCCGATCCCTCCATCCCTTCATCTCTCTGTGCCTGAGTTTCCTCATCTGTAACATCGGAATAATTATATATGTCACCTACTTACTGTATAAGAGTACCAACATAAAGCCTTTTAAAGCACTACAAAAGGTTGGGGTAGTACAATAGTTATCAAATATACAATGCTATCTTGTAAATCAACAATGTTAAAGATTTTTGGCTTTAAACTTAAAGCCATCCTTTAAAAGGATGTTTCTAAAACGTTCTCAGGTTTCATATAAAAACCTTAAATTATTTAGATTATCAAATTATCTAGAAACTCTATCAAAGATTGAAAAAAATAGTTCCTTTCTCTCTATAATTTCTTTCTTTCCGGCCTTCTTCCAGGCAATGTTCCTTAAATCTGTGAAGTTAAGGATGAGAAATTAGAATCTCACAATCAATTTATATAATTCCAAAACTATTTTTGTGATTTTTACCTTAAAACTTTAGAAGAAATAATCCATTCAAATATAAACCTGAAAATTAAACTATCTTTGATCAGGGTTTTAGCTTTTATCATAGCTTTAACAGACATTCGTTTCATTACCCTTAATTTTTGTACAATGGTGCATATATCCTTTTGTACTTTTTCATATATTCTAAGATTTTTATGTATCAGTGCTTAAGACTTTCTGAGAAATAAAATGTGCTATGAATTAATTTTCTCTATCACTAACACTATTAATGTAAAGTTAAATTCCAAATGTCCCTTTCTAATAGTGTTTAATATTGTGCTAAAAAAAAATCAATTCGATTCAATTTAATTCAAATAGCCTACTAAGTGCTAGTCACTGTACTAAGGACTCAGAATATAAAAAGATGATCTTGTCCTTAGGGACCTTATATCTCCTGTAGGACAACAATGTTTAAATTTTTATGTTTTCTATAATTAAACACTTGGACAAGTACATTAACCCTTATTACTAAAGCACTACAGCAATTACTTTTAGTAGCTACATGTATATGTGTACAGGAGAGAATAAAGCTCAACACATTTTATTTTAACTCTGCAGTTAAAAAAAAGAAAATTTCCATTTTTTTCCAAATACTGGTCTTGGGTTAGAATGAGTCATCCATAAACACTTCCTTTTTAATCCTGTATTTGTAAGATGAACAGGTAAGCTAAGGGTGCATACTGATCTCTATGTAGCAGCAATGGGTACACAAAAAACTGAGACATGAAAGTATTGGCAACAGTCTTTAACTAATTGGCCTGGAAAAAGAACACCATCCTGTCAAAGGCACTACCATTTCTTTTTCTGACAGACAATCTAAAACGAAAACAAAAAACAAAGAAGAAACATTCCATAAGTAATAAATAAGTGTTTCATAGGATAAAATATAATATGGAGACCAAAAAGTTGAGAATTACTTTCTAATGCAAAGAAAAGGACAAAATGGCATTCACATTCTCCCGTCTACTAAGTAGAATAGTTATTGTGGATCCTTGAGGAACATTTAATTTTATTGACTAATTCTTTTATAAAATCTTCTTAAAAGATCTAAATTACACTAATATCTATTTCTTATCTTCATTCATACTATCGGATAGCTGATCACATTTGCTGATAAAAAATAATAGGAGTTATGTATTCGTCCTATTATTATACAAATTGGTCACATAAAAGAATTGCAATGAAACCAACCAACAACCATCACTGAAATATGCCAACTCAGTCATACCGAAGGCTTAAAATACATAGAGCTGAAAATACTTTTGAAAAAGGTGTAACTAAAGGAATACAAAAAATTTTACAAACCTTATTAAAAGCAGCTGGATTTTGAAACGTAAAATAAAAGTTGGATGGATATTTGCCAAATTTCCAGATTAATTTTTTTAAGATGGCATCCCAAGCACAAGGAAAATTTCTCTATTGTTAACCTTACAAAGAGTTATGTACACTAATTTTTAAGTAGTGCAATTAAAGTATCTAAATTCTTATGTATTCTGGCCCACTATGTAAACATTGATTTTAAATTCAACCTAGCTTTACTTTAATAATTAGTTTTATATAACTCACCACTTTTGCATCAATTGCAACCTGAGCGAAGCCTTTACGATTACCCCAAATGATGTTGTAGGTTTCATCACTAATTAGGGCTTCTCGAACGCCACCTGGTGAAATAGCTAACAAGTGACCACTCCTCAGAATTTCAACACATTTTTCTCTTGGTCCATGTAGAGCACAGAATACATCAAGTAATAAACTAAACCCTGTAAAAAACATTAGCATGAAGATATATCTTAAGTACTTCTTGTCCAAATCGTTAAGACAAAAATCTTTACAACCTACATAAATATCTATACTTCAATCAGTAAGTTCCTTTTCTTACTTTTTTTTTAAATCAACAAGAACTCTTAAGGTTTGGATAAGATTAATATTGCTGGTGAAGTAATAGCTATGTCTTATCGATCACCTCCTATTGATCATCTCCTCAGTGATCACCTACTACTCGGGTTACAGTACATATTCAAACTCTGAATTAAAACTCACAAAATCCTTGGAAAACAGGGATTCTGATCCCCATTTTACAGACAAAGAAAGTTGGCTTGGAGGGTAAGTATCTTGCTCAAAGTCACACACCTAGCAAATGGCAGGGCAGAGATTCCAGTCCAGGTATGTCTAGTCCAAAGCTCCTTCCACTGCATCTCAGGGCCAAACACTGTCTACAGTATTTATTACAGCAATCATAAATGACATCCCATCAGCAATCACAAATCTAATCTTCCTTCAACCCTATAAGAAAAAGAATCACTCAAGAGAATGTAAATCTGACTATACTTAGCCCTACCAAAATTGGCAAGCCATAACCAAATCTATTGAAATTAAAAGTTAGATGATGTTAATCCCATAATTAAATTTTTTAAATCGATAATAGCAAAATCATTAAGAGTTTTTAATGAAGTATTTAATTCCGTAACAGCTAATTCCAAGTCTTAATATTATACAGTTTTTCAAAGCACAACTATTTATGGATGAAAGAAATAATCCTATCAGTAATTAACTATTTTAACCAAATGCTAAACTGGAACTTCGGAGGACTGATGTTAGTGTAATACATTACTTTTGAGAATGGGAAACATGGGTAGTAAAAACGGTGCAGACTAACCAAACTTCTCACAGGTTTAAGGATTTGAAGCAAGATTATGAAAAGTATTAAGACTGAAATAATATTCACCCCATATTATATTAAAAGCTCATTGACTTAACTGGACGCATTTTCATAATAGGTTCATAAATTACAAGATCATAAAGGGGAAATTTTTTTAAAAGCCAAGTGCTAACTGGGTGTGGTGCATGAACAATGAATCTGGAACACTGAAAAAATTAAATTAAATTTAAAAAAAAAGGCCAAGTGCTAAATAAAAATATTCATATTATGTATAAAAAGAAAAAAATGGAAGCAACCTAATATTCTGTAAGAAAAAACTAGTTAAGTCAATATTTTAGTCATACATTAAAACTATTCTTTCTAAAGCATGGTAAAATGTTAATGCTAACATTATATATTTTTAAAAAAACACAAAAGAGCTTACATAACATGTAAAAACATGCAAATTAAAAATGATGTATAATAAATAAAAACGTAACTGGTTATGTTAGGGTAGTAAGATTATGATGATGTTTTCCTTTTCGCTACTTTGTAAATTTATTATAAAGTGATCTCTAAAGAAAAAACTTTTCTAGCCAATTTAGTTTAATCAGACACAAGGATACCCAAAACATTAACCATGTCTATGAAAGACACTGAATAGATTGTTATTTAATTCACTGCTTGGTATTTGTCTCTCTGGTTGATGGGTGGCTTTGGCTTTTATTATTCTAGAGGACATACTATAAGCTTTGTTGGCTTATTTCTGGTGATTCAGTGACAAAAGAAAATAAGAATTATTACCAATGAGTTTATTTTAGAATGGCTTTTTAAAAACTGTCTGAAACCATTTGATTAATTAATCTTTTTAAAAAGGTATAAAGCCTTTATGAACAGATTAAGAAGAATACTTCCTTAATTTTAAGAGTTAGAGGTCTAGCAGGCAAGTCAAGTATGATAAAGACATATAGATTCGTTAGGATAGGATTTCTGAAGCAATATTATTATATGAAGACAAAATATATCCTGGTTGATTTTTTTTAAATAATTTTGATTTGCTATAATACGGATAGTAATCAAACTTTAATTACTCTGAAGTTAAACTCCAAAAATCAATATCTCACTGAAAAATTCATTATATGAAAAATCAACTACCTTCTATCCCAAAATGTAAATTAATTACATGGCAAAAGTTACAATTTATTTTTTTAAAGTGGAAGTTTAGCATTTAACTTAGAAAAATAATGACTAAACACCTATTAATAAAGAAAAAAATAGATAACATTTTTGGCCATAATGTTTTTATATTTAGATACATTACCTAAATAGCATAATTAGATACTCCCAAATTAGAGCTAAGTGTGTTACCCTAAAAAGGCAAAAAGCTTTTCCAAATGATACTAGAGAGCTCAAGGATACAGACTTTAATATAATTTGATCATGTTAATTAAACATTTTTGTATCACTATCTATAGCCAAAGTTTACCTGGGATTTTAAAGACAAAGTGATCAGCTACTACACGACAAGTTCTGCCTTTATGGATAAAAATTTTAGCCATGAAGTAGTAAAAATCTATAGGAATAGCTCCATGATAAAAAATGATAAGTGCTGGTCCTTCTTCTGGTATTTTTTCCATCCCATGAACTTCATAACCTGTTGGAAAGACAAAATACAGATGCTTAAAATAACTTAGTCTTTTCTTATAGAAGTACATGAGCCTTCCTCTTTCTTCTTCCCTTCTTGCACAAATCAATCCTACAGCCATTAGGTGGGCCAGAGCAAAGTCTGGGGTGGAGGGGTGGCCTGGAGCACACACTGGAGTCCAGGCAGGGTGAGGAGGGCATCCACATGAGGTGGCCCAGAGTGGGGAGTCAAAGCCCAAGCGGGGTTTTGAGTGCACCCCCACAGGATGAGAGTCTAGAACAGGGTGCTGGGGCTGAGGGGGGAAGGGAGGGGATCCAAGGGTGCGATTAAGCACAGGGTTAGAAGATAGCATCCAGATACTTCAGTGGCCTAATATGGGGTGTCAGCCTGCGTGGGGTAAGATGGTATCTATGAGTGGAAGGGGATGGTGGCAGTGATAAGAGGTTGGTTACATACAGGGGGGTTGGTCAAATGAGTCTACACATTAAGGATGTGAGCCTGGTTTCTCACTGTTGGAGAAGGTAGCTACGAAAACAGAAAAGGAGAAAACTAGAATAAACTCGAACTGTAAGAGAACCTCGCTCCTACCCTAAAAGTAAGAAAAGACAGTATGTCAGAGAGCTGAGGTCACTCTGTCAAATAGATGAACTGACAGTTCCAATGGGTGATAAGCTCCCCTAATGAGAGACAAACGGAGTATGAGAGGAAGACATAGGTGCCCTAAAAATAGGCAAGAAGAAAATAACTGAAACGTTAGTAAATTTAAAGGCCAAGTGAGGTAACCATGGAGTGTAGAATCCCCAGGAATCCCAGATACAAACAAATGTCCACACTCACCAACATTCCTCCATAGGACTCAGTGGGTGCTTACAAGAAAAAGCAGGGGCATGGCAAGGAAGAGACCCAAGAGAGCCCCTGCAAATGGTATAGAGAACAAAATCCCAATTGCTTCTCAGAAGCTTCTCTTGGAAAAGCAAAACCTGACACTGGGAGAGGTGCAGAAAACTCTTCCATCCCTTCTAAGAAAAGGGCACCTGCAAAAAGCATCTGATGCTGGAAAGGACAGAACTCATTCTCCCCTCCTCTCACCCTTGCCTCACTCTACTATCCCACTCTCAGGCAGAAGTACACTACTGGAAAGGGTAGAAGTCAAAGCATCTGCCTCTGGGAGATAGAGACTAGGTCCAGGTTCTGAAATGACATCAAGCAGAGATCTGCTACGACTCGGAGGAAGAGCAAGAAACTTTCCGCCAACCCCAAACTCCCACCTACACAAGGCAGAGTTGGCCTCCCATGGGGAAGAAGCAAAGGGACATTGAGAAAGCCTCACACCTGAGCCTCAGGCATACAGGACCTGTGTGCAATTCTGGCTAAACCAAAAAAATTGAAGAGTTGCCCCTGTTATCCCCATCCCACCACAAGCCTCACGTGGAGTTATAAGCAAAGGCAAAGAGAGACCCCCCTCTGTGGCACAGGCATAGTGGATTGAGGATGGAGGAGGAAGATGGAGAAAAACCCTTTGGCACTCCAGGCCCTATACTAATGCACAAGGTAGCAGCAGGATTTTGTAGTCTATGCTGAACTGAAGGTACCTAGAGCTATGACAAAACCCAAACCCAATTTAACTACAGAGTAGGCTAGATTAAAGTCCACCTGACTCTAATGGCCTGATAGAAAAAGGTCAATTTTCAGTTATAAGTATTTACCTCATTCTCTCCTGTTCTTTTACAAGCAATGCCCAGAATCCAATAAAAAGAAATTATGAAACATACAAAACATCAAGAAATAAATCCATTGTCAAGAGATTGTTTTTTTTTTGTTTTTTTGTTTTTTTATTTGACAGAGAGATCACAAGTAGGCAGAGAGGCAGGCAGAGAGAGGAGGATGCAGGCTCCCTGCTGAGCAGAGAGGCCGATGCGGAGCTCAATCCCAGGACCCTGAGACCATGACCTGAGCCGAAGGCAGAGGCTTTAACCCACTGAGCCATCCAGGCGCCCCAAGAGATTGTTTAATCAAAAGAACCATACCAAATGTAAGATCTCAGGAATCACAGAATCTTTAAAATAAAAAGAACCTTTGGGTTCCAACGTAACAGACAACATTAAAACTGAAGACTATCTTTGGTTGTTAATCAAGGCTATTCAAGGAGTCACAGATCTGTGAAACATCAAGGATACTTTATTGAAGCCACTAGTTTCTAAAACACAATCTGGACCCTTCTGTGTAAGCTTGATACAGAGTAGTTTACAGGAGTATAAGATTCTACTTGTTACCAAGCAGGCTGTAAAAGGGGGAATGAACAGATAAAGGAGACTAGTGAAGAGGGCCAGGGCAGGAGACATCAATTAAGTTATAGCTTCCCTGAGATAATACAATCTAGAGTAAAATTTAGCAGTTAGTCATAAAATAATTCATTGAGTACCTGCTTTGGCAGCACATATACTAAAATAATTCATTGATAAAAATAAGAAACTCTTAAGAAATTCTTGACCCAGTGCAAAATAAAACATCATTTAAAATGTTATATACAAATGGGTAACTTAGTAATGTTGCAAACTTTTGTTTCATTCCCAAACACATAAATTATACTTTAGAAATTCCTCCCATTTTATTCATCAAAAATAAAAATGATTTTATAAAATCTAACTACTACATGCAGGGAAAAAACTGTGATGAAAAATTTGAATTAGAGGTCTAGAAAACATCTCTCCTGTACTACAAGTGAACTTAAAGAATCGTGCCACCCCTTATCTCTCCTTCCTGACACATTGTTAACCCTGTTACTAGTCATTGTAAGGGGAACAAGAGTTTCACCAAGGGAAGCAAATGACAGGATGAAAGATTGGTGGAGATGGGGAGGGGGATGATCTCTGGAGGCTTCCTTCTAATATGAACCAGTTACGTTGGCTTTCTGTCCATACTTTTTTTTCTCTTCCACCAGCTAAAGAGATTAACCTGCCTACTGCCCTTTACACTGCTATACCAACACATTTTTCATGGCCATCCTGTGCTATTGGTGTTTGTGGGGAATATAAAAGATTTAAGTAAACTCCACCAATGCTTCAGAGGAAAATATCCTGCATATTTTATCACAAGAGCTGGAACTTACACTCTGAGAAGCAGATGAAATATGATCGTGGTTCTAGTCATAAGATCTGTTTTTCCTTCCCATCTCACTGCTGTCAGGTGCCATATAGACCTCAGCCTCAGAAGGTCCCAGCAAAAAGAAAAAAGCAAACTGAACAACCAATGAGTCAATGAAGAAATCAAAAGAGAATAAACAGTACTTTGAGACAAATGAAAATGGAAATATACCATAACAAAACTTGTGGGACACAGCAAAAGTGGTTCCAAGAGGGAAGTTCACAGTGATAAATGCCTATTTTAAGAAAAATTTCAAATAAACAACCTAACTACACCTCGAGAAACTATAAAAAGAACAAAGTTAGTAGAAGGAAGGAAATAACTAAGATTAGAGGGAAAATGAGTGAAATAAAGACTAAAAAGCCAACACAAAATATCAATGAAACCAAGAGATGGGGCGCCTTGTGGTTCAGTTGACTAAACCTTTGCCTTTGGCTCAAGTCATATCCCAGAGTTCCGGGATCAAGCCCCACATCGGGATCCCTGTTCAGCAGGGAGTCTGCTTCTCCTTCTGCCCCTCCCCTGATCATGCTCGCTCTATCTCCCTTTCAAATAATAAATAAAATCTTAAAAAAAAAAAGCAGAGATGACATTTTGAAAAGATAATGAAACTGACAAATCTTTAGCTAGACTCACAAGAAGAGAGTACTCGAAAAATTAACTCAAAGAGGTGACCTTACAACTGATACCACAGAAGCACAAAGGATAAGAGACTACTATGAAAAATATATGCCAAGAAACTGGGCAACCTATAAGAAATGGATAAATTTGACCCTCCAAGACTGAATCATGAAGAAACAGAAAATCTGAACAGCCTAATTACTAGTAAGGAGATTAAATTAGTAATCAAAAACCTCCCAAAAAAACGTAAGCCCAGGACTAGATGGTTTCACCAATAAATTCTATCAAACATTCAAAGAGGAATTAATACCAATTCTCAAACTCTTCCAAACAACAGAACTCATTTTACATTACCCTGATATCAAAACCAGACAAGGACGTTACAAGAAAAGAAAATTACAAGCTAATATCCTTGATGAACATAGATGTAAAAATCCTCAACAAAGTATTAGCAAACCAAATTCAGCAATGCATTAAAAAAATTATATACCATGATCAAGTGGAATTTATTATAAGAATGTAAAAATGGTTCAACATTTGCAAATCAATTAATGTAATACACCACATAAACAAAATGAAAAATAAAAATTATATGATCATTTCAACAGATGTAGAAAAAGCATTTGATAGCGTTCAATATCCATTTATGATAAAAACTCTCAACAAAGTGAGTAGAGAGGCAACATACGTCAACATAATAAAGGCCATATATGACAAGCCCACAGCTAACATCATACTGAATGGTGAAAAACTGAAAGTTTTTCCTCTAAGATCAGCAACAAGGCAAGGATGCCCACTCTCACCACTTTTATTCAACATAGTATTGGAAGTCTTAGCCAGAGCAACTAGGCAAGAAAAAGAAATAAAAGGCATCCAAATTGGAAAGGAAGGAGTAAAACTGTCAGTATTTACAGATGACATGATATTCTATACAGAAAACCCTAGAGAATCCATCAAAAAACTGTTAGAATAAACAAATTCAGTAAAGTTACAGGACACAAAATAAATATACAGAAATCTGTTGTGTTTCTGTACACTAATAACAAACTATCAAAAAGAGAGATTAAGAAAACAATCTCATTTATGATTACATGAAAAAGAATAAAATATCTAGAATAAATTTAACCAAGGAGGTAAAAGACCTATACTGAAAACAGTAAGATATTAATGAAAGAAACTGAAGAAGAGACAAATAAATGGAATGATATTCCATGCTCATGGATTGGAAGAACTAAAATTGTTAAAATGTCCATACCAGCCAAAGCAATCTACAGATTGAATGCAATCCTTATCAAAATTTTAATGGCATTTTTCACAGAAATGGAACAAGCAATCCTAAACATTTGAATGAAATCATAAAAGATCTCAAAAAGCCAAAGCAATAATGAGAAAGAACAAAGTTGCAGGCATCATTTCCCCGATCTCGAACTATATTACAAAGCTATAGTTATCAAAACAGTATGGTATTGAAATAAAAACAGACACACAGATCAACAGAACAGAATAGAGAGCCCATAAATAAACCCACACATATATGGTCAATTAATTTTTGACAAAAGAGCCAAGAATATGCAATGGGGAAAGAATAGTCTCTTCAATAAACAGTGCTGGGAAATGGTCACATTCAAAATAATAAAACTAGACTACTATCTTCCTCATACACAAAAATTAACTCAAAATGGATTAAAGATTTGACTATTAAGACCTGAAACCACAGAACTCCTAGAAGACATAGGCAGTAAGCTTCCTGACATCAGACTTAGCAATGATTTTTTAAATCTGATTCCAAAATCAAAGACAACAAAAACAAAAATATACAAATGGGACTGTATCAAACTAAAAGGTTCTGCACAGCAAAGGAAACCATCAATGAAATGAAAAGGCAACCTACTGAAAGGGAGAAGATATTTGCAAATGATATGTCTGATAAGCAGTTAATATGCAAAACATAAAGAACTCCTATAACTCAAAAACAGCAAAAAAAAAAATCCATTTAAAAAATGGACAGAGAATCTAAATAGATATTTTTCAAAGACATACAGATGCCAACCAGTAGGTGGAAGATGCTCAACATCACTAATCATCAGGGAAATGTAATTTCTTTATTATCAAAAAGTCAAGAAATAACAAGTGTTAGCAAGGATATGGCGAAAGGGAACCCCCATGCACCGCTGGTGCAAATGTAAATTGGTGTAACAACTATTGAAAACAGTATGCAGGAGCCTCAGAAAGTTAAAAATAGAACTATCACACCATCCAACAATTCCACCTCTGAGTATTTATCCAAAGAAAACAAAAACACTAATTCAAAAAGAGATCTGCATCCCTGTGTTCACTTTAAAGTATTATTTCCAATAGCCAAGATATAAAAACAACCTAAGTGTCCATGAATGGATGAATGGATAAAGAAGATAGAGCATATATACACACAATGGAATACTATCCACCTATAAAAAAAAGAACAGTATCTTACACCATCTGTGACATGGGTGGACCTTGAGGGCATTATGCTAAGTAAAATATGTCAGAAAGTGAAAGATAAATACCATATGATCTCACTTATATGTGGACTTCAAAAAAACAACAAAGAAAAAAACAAGCTCACAGATATAGAGAACAGATTAGAGGTCACCGGAGGCAGGAGATGGCGGTAGACAAATGAGGTCAAAAGATATAAACTTTAGTTATAAAATAAGTAAGTCATGGTGATATAATGTACAGCATGGTGACTATAATGTATTATACATTTGAAAGTTGCTCAGAGAATAAATCTTAAAAGTCGTCATCACAAGAAAATGAAATTTTTGTCACTGTATGATGATGTATTTTAACTACTTATTGTGGTGATCATTTCACATTTATACAAATACGAAATCACTATGTTGTACACCTGAAATATACTGTTAATTATATCTCAATTTTTAAAAAAGAAAATTATAAAGTAATACAGAAATTGTTTTGCTATTGCTATTTTTTTATGTCATAAAAGAAACACCAATCTTGGTTTATACTCCATTCAGTTAAATAAAAATGTAGAAATCTTTCTCCAAAAAAAAGCCCCCAAGACAAGGGGGAAAAGACACGCATTTAGAGGCCAAGGGCAGAATAAGGGTCAAAGTAAAAGGAAGCTAAGAAGGGACGAAATCTCAAATGACTAGAGCAGAAAAGAAAAGGAAGCTCCGAAAGCCAGACTGCCCCACACAGAACAGCTGTCCCAAGAAGCCCACCATTCATGTGTAAGAGATAAAAGGAAAGTCCAGAATATGAAAACCTGAAACTGTTTCTTTCCTTAAGTTTATCCCCATTTGATGTGCCAAGAAACAGATTTGATTAACAAAGACTTTAGTGTAAATTTTAGAGCAGGAAATTCATTTTTGAAGTAGTTTATGTCTTCACCAAACAGATGCCAGTAAGTGTGGTAACTGTGATTCTAGTATTGAAAGAATAAAGTACTTGGTAATATCTCAAATGCACTTAAAGAATGTTTTTAAAAATTGAATTTAATGATATTTCAAGATTATGTATACTTTTAATATTTCTTTCCAATTACCTAGTTCTAATTCAAGTAATTGGATTTACTTTTAGCTCTACAGAACAATCACTGAGGTCTCAAGTTACCAAAAGAATCAACTGTCTCATCCGATAAATTTTTTGAAAAATCAAAAATACTTCTTTGAGGGGTACTACACACAATATTCATGAGGTCCCTTCTTGCCTTCCATAATATTAAAAACAAATTAAATAATTATACTTATATAACACCAAATCATTGGTTGAAAGCTGAAACGTTGTTAATTCAATTATTGACAAAAACTATGGTTTACCACTGTGGTAAATAACCATGAAGTCCAAATATTAACTGTGTCACTCTTAAAGCAAAGATGTGATATACCCTACCACTTACTGCTCAGAAAGCACCAGTAGATTACACTCCAGTAACATTTTCAAGGCTTTTAGAGCCCAATTGCCTATCAATATTAGTCAAATTCTTTCATGAATTATATGGACAAAAGGTGGCTCCCTAAAAATACTTCCCCATCTTTGTGCTTCTATTCCTGTGACTGCCTCTGAATGGAATGGTTCCCGTCCAGTATTTCCCTGTCTAACAGAAGTAGAAACTTTAGGGGCACCTGGGTGGCCCCGTTGGTTGAGCGTCCGACTCTTGATTTCAGCTTGACTCATGATTTCAGGGTCATAGGATGGAACCCGGGGCTGGGCTCTGCACTCAGCATGGAGTCTGCTTGGGTTTCTCTCTCTCTGCTCCTACCCCCTGCTCTCTACCTCTCTTCTACCAAATAAATAAGTAAACCTTAAAATAAAAAAAATAAAAAAGTAGAAACTTCAGGGCACTTTAGCTCATCCTCCCTCAAGACTCCATATTTACCTGGTCACCAAGTCCTGTACATTTTACCTCCAAAACCTCTTAAATCTATCACTCTCTGTTCCCAATGTTATTTCAAAGTGCAGTCCTATCATCTCCTGCCTAAAGTATACCAAACCTTAGAGGAGCTTATGAACAATACAAGCTAAAAGAAAGTAATCACAATGGCAATTAATTGTCATTGTCCATCCAACCACTGTCCAGGGAAGGGGGAGCAGATTTTGAGTAGTGTGGGCCCCAGGCCAAGGTCACACAGTGTTGGAGCCAAGGTGTAAACCCACATTTGTCCAACTCCAGCTCTCACCCTATACTATAACTTGTACTACAGATATGTTGATGCTAAGCTATATCTGCGATTTGCAAATGCTGGTTGCAACCTATTAATGAGTTATGAAATCACTTTAGTGAGTTATGAGCATTTTTCTTTTTAAAAAGAAAGAACAAAAAATAAAACAGATCACCATAGAAAGTACACATACTTTTCATGAAATAGTATATATATATATATATATATATATATACACACACACACACACACACACACACACACGTGTGTGTACACTAGGTAGCAAAATGCATTTCTTACTAGAAATAACAGTAAAAAATTTGAGGGCCTAAAAATATACAGTAGGTATGTTAAGTTGAACTTAATAATGACCAAGATACAAACCGTATATTTGGTGCCCTCCAAATTATTGGAGAAAGATTTCTTTGGGGAGCTGGGTGGCTCAGCTGGTTAAGAGTTCAACTCTTGATTTCAGCTCAGTTCATGATCTCAGGGTCATGAGATGGAGCCCTGCATTGGGCTCCATGCTCAGCGGGGAGTCTGCTTGAGATTCTCTCCCTTTCTCTCTCCCACTGCCCCTCCCCCTGCTTGTGTGTGCTCTCGCTCGCTCTTTAAAATAAATAAATAAATCTTTAAAAAAAAAGATGCTCTACAGTTAAGATAGCTAACATTTATCAAACACTTAGTATGTAAGAGAAATTATGCTAAATACTACTTTACATGAAATTTCACTGACTCCTTGTAATAACCCATTTTCCAGAAGAGGAAAATGAGGTTCAAAATCATTTAGTATTTTGTTTGAGGAGAAAGGTTTTAAGTGCTTCCCCCAAGATATTTATCAAAGTAAAAAATAGCAACTTCATGGTGGAGAAACCTGGAGATACCTCCTTAGCCACAAAATCAAAGTCAGTATCACCAGTAATAAGAAGATATAGCAACATTATGAACCTCTGATATAATGCACTGAGGTGGACACATCATCATTTTTGTGGTATTCTTGTCAAATATGCATAAGTATGCATAACTTCAGTCTCAGTTTATTTCCAGATTATGGAAAACATCAGATCTAAACTGAGAGTCTACAAAATAATTGAGCAGTCCTCTTCAAAACTGTGAAGGTCATGAAAGACACATAAAACAAAGCAAAACAAAACAAAACACCTAACTAAATAACCATCACAGATTGGAGGAGACATGACAACTAAATGCAGCATGGGACTCTGGGAAAAGGAAACTGGTGAGAAAACTGGTAAGATGTGAATAAGACCTGTAGTTTACTTAATGGTATTATACCATTATTAAGTCAATAACTGTAGAAATGGTTTTGTAAGATGTTAACATTAAGGGAAGCTGGGTGAAAAATATGCAGGAAAAAAATATTTTTGCAACTTCTCTGTAATTCTAAATTTTTTAAAAAACAAAGTTTAAAAAAAAATCATAATTGTTGCAATGGCAGGGAGGAGAAAAGAGAGGGGTAAGTGGAAAAAGAAGTTAGGTAACTTGTCAAGGCGACCAGCCAGTAGTTGGGGAGAACCTGGTTTTAAGTTCAGGCAATCCCTCACTCAATAAAAGACAGAAGAGAAGAGGTTAAAGGAAACACTTTTCCAACTGAAGTAGAGAGGGAATGTCTCTTAATACCTCAATTTAATTTTCCCATAGATTTTGCTACATACCACTTAATTTATAGGACCTTTTTAGTAAATAAAATGTACCCATTTTTTATGAAATAATAATAAAACATAAAGTAAAAGAAAGTTGAGTTTAGGGGTGCCTCGGTTCTGGGATCAAGCCCCACATCAGGCTCCCTACTCAGTGGGGAGCCTGCTTCTCCCACTGCTCCCTTCTCCCCCACCTCCACCCCGTGCATCCTCTCTCGTGCACTGTCTCTCTCTCTCTAATAAAAAAATAAAATCTTTAAAAAAAAATATTTGAGTTTGTGCTATTATGGCTCATTAAAAAAAAAACTCTAACTCATGTAACATAAACTATAAACCACATGATTAGCCTACTTAAACCATATTTTTCAAAAATTTTGTACTGCCAATGAATTTAACCAGTTATGATGGCATTAGGTAAACATAACCTATTTTCAGACAATAAGCTAAATTTCCCTTGTTAAAAAAAACACAAAATAAAATAAGATAAAACAAACAACTAAGGGGCACCTGGATGGCTCAATTAGTTAGGTTCAGGTCATGATCTCAATGTCCTGGGATCAAGCCCTACATCAGGCTTCCTGCTCAATGGGGAGTCTGCTTCTCCCTCTCCCTCTGCCCCTCCCCCCAGCTTGTGCTCTCTCTCTCACTCAAATAAATAAATAAAATCTTAAAAAAAAAAAAAAAAAAACAACTAATCTAAAAGCCCCAAAATGAAATATTCCTTGCTTCCCTAAGGTGAAAGTTACAGTCCTCATTATCTTTACAGTTGTGCTAAAATATATAGCTTTCACTTTTCTTAAAAACATCTAGCTATCTTACTGAGGACTCTTCCTAATCAACTAATTTTCAGGGGGAATACTAAATATTACAAGTCTAGCTTTTTAAAAATGTTCATATTTTCTAAGAATAATGTTTTTTGAAAAATAAGTCAAAAGTTTTAATAGTTTAAAAGCTAACTTGAGGGTAGGGATTTCATTGACCTACCACCAAGCAAACTGCCTAGAAATGTAGGTATTAAGAAACATCAAATTAATATTTCTTTATTTACTATAGGCATTATGTTATGCAGCAAATAAGAGTCAGAAACTTTTGGAAAATAACAGAGCACTTAAATTATGTACAGTATTACATAAAATACAACTTCAAAAGAGAAAACGCTGGATAAAATCTTATACAAAGATACTTATAGTGAAAAATTATAAATAAATGACGGTTTAACAGATAACTGACTACATTCATTATAAGATTTACAGAGTTTCATGTAGTCATTAGAAGTCACTAAGGCGTGGGGTGCCTGGGTGGCTCAGAAGCCTCTGCCTTCAGCTCAGGTCATGATCTCAGGGTCCTGGGATCAAACCCCACATCCACATCGGGCTCTCTGCTCAGCAGGGAACCTGCTTCCCCCTCTCTCTCTGCCTGCCTCTTTGCCTACTTGTGATCTCTCCCTCTTTGTCAAATAAGTAAATAAAATCTTTAAAAAAAAAGTCACTAAGGCTTAGTGACATGAAAAATACTAGTTGGCGACACATAAAAAATTATAAACACACCAGAATTTTAACAAAACGCAATAGCAATAGTAAATTTTAGGTGATCATCATTTGCCTTTTGTTTTGCCATATTTTTTTTACAATGAACATTTTTATTAGTTAAAAAATTCTTTGAAGATTCTTTAAAAAGCATGAATTAAAACTGATTTCATACCAATACAAAATCTAAATATGCATACAAATACCTTTTATATATGTCACTAAACAACAGGGCAAAGAAAATCATTTTTTCCAGTTTTATTGAGAAACAATTGGTATGTATCACTGTGTAAGTTGAAAGCATACAACGTGATGGTTTGAATTACATGTATTGTGAAATGATTACCACAGGTTTAGCTACCATTCATCTCATATAGATAAAATAAGAGTAAAGAAAAAAATATTTTTCTCCTTGTGTTAAGAACTCTTAGGATTTACTCTTAAAAACTTTACTATATATCATACAGCAGTGTTAGTTATAGTCATGTTGTACATTATATCCCTAGAACTTATTTATCTAATAACTGGAAGTTTGTACCTTTGACCATCCTCCTCCAATCCCCGTCCCCATCCTCTGCCTCTGATAACCGTAAGTCTGACCACTTTTTCAATGAGTTTGGGTTTTTTTCTTTTTCTAGATGCCACATATAAGTGAAATGATACAGTATCTGTCTTTCTCTTAGCATAATGCCTTCAAGGTCCATCCATGTTGTTGTAAATGGCAGGATTTGTTTTTTTAATGGCTGAATAAGGAAAAATCACTTTTAAAAGAGTATCATTTATCCTAATAAAATATAATGTCAAGTCACCATAAAGAAATTTAAAACAGGCTAAGAACTATATATTTTACTTCCTCTGAGCCATAATGCATATTTAAAAATACCTCAGAAAGATAAAAACACCTCAAAATTATATATTCTACTACAAAATAAGCCTAGTGCTTGAAGTTATCAAAATTGAATCATGTCTCCTGAAACATAAATAAACTCAAATTCCTTATGATATACATAATCTTGAAATATGGGGGGTGTATATTTGGGAGGGGGATAAATATTCCCAACAAGTACTGGAAACAATGCCACTGAAGCTGTGTGTGACTGTATTAAAGACAATAAACCAAGAGTAGCCTACAAAGACACAGTCTCTGCAGATGGACACAGGTGATATGCTGAAGTATCATCCTGTCTCATGTAAAACAACCATAAAAGGGAATGAGAGTTGTAATGACTCGCAAGAGCATTAGTCTTAATGAGCAATATTCACAATTCAATACATCAAAGGCATAGAGCTCCTGTTTGCAAACCTGCTGAATACTGCTACTTTTGACCCTGAGATAAACTGACCACACAGCACAGATCACAACAGGACAAGCTCTAGAGCTTGATATCTGAGATTGTATCCTGGCTCTCCTTCCTAACTTTCTAGTGTGTCTTAGGCAAATAACAATCTCTCTGTTCCTCAACTTCCTCACAGGAAAACTGTAAAATGGAGATAATACATGGAATCTATTCTAAGTTTTAAAAGACTATATGTTAAACATTCACCAATGGTAGCATTAGAAGTACTCAAAAAAGACTTCTAAGACTGCATGTAGTATTAAAATGATGACACAGTGGCCTAATAAGCAGGTCACTGGTGATCTTTGCTATTAGCAGCCTTGTACTTCTGTGGTATATATCCTCTGGTATCTATTTCAAAATCTGTGCTTCTGTGCCCTTCTGGGAAACCACTTTGATGCCCAAAATGAAATAGAAAGTACATCTTTGTTACACACCTACTGAATTCTCTGTAATTTTTTATAGTCCTAATGCAAAAATGATTAACAAATAAGATAAAAATTGGTAGAGAAAGACACCAAGTCCTTGATAATAGGCCACAAGAGGGCAATTTTCATGGTAGCCAAAGAACCACCAATCATTAAATGTAGAACAATCTCTCAAATGATAAAGAAAAGAATGAATATCCTGGAGAGAAACTTGTTGCTATCTCCTTTATTTAAGAGACATATGACCTCTGAAATGAATCAAACAGAAAATGGGTAAATTATGGTATATAATTATATTTAATATTATTAGTTACTATTCATTTTCTATAAAATCTCTACACTAGGAAAGTCAAACTTATTTTGAACAAAACAGAATTAAATACTAAATAATTAAAGCAGGTTTCTGTAGGTTTCTATACAGTTTTAATTAGTTTCTTAGTCTCTTAGATGTCTTACATATAAACTTGACTATTTTAAAATAGGTTTCTATACAGTTTTAATTAGTTTCTTAGTCTTTTAGATATCTTACATATAAACTGTAATATTTTAGGTTACAGTAAGAGCCTACACTGTTGTATGCTCTTTGTTTAATAGAAACCAATGTGTTTGGAAAAACTCATTTTAAGAAAGGCATACATACACACAATGCGTGCAAAGAGATAAAACGAAATAGTAAATATCCTTGATATTTTTTAGTATTGATCAATAAAATGGGATGATGATATAGTTTCAGTGCCAAACACATGAACGGCCACACACAGAAAGCAAAGTAATCTTGCTTACCATGCCAAACTGCCGCATGTCCATCCCAGAGAGTTGCCACCGTCTTCCTTGCGCCATCCCATAAATTATGAGAGTAGGCTTCTTTTAATACATTCTTCCTCTTATAAATGTGTAAGAAAATAATAGTAAGATAGAGAAGAAAGATAGTAAAGTAAGGAAGTATTAAAAGTATTAGTGGTGTAAAAACCCACAAGAGATAGTTTGCAAAATTCAAATAGTCCTCCAACTGCTCCACACCAAACCATTCTTCAAGTATGTGAATCAGACAAGTCATATAGGGCATAGAATCCTGTCCTGTACCACAGGTTTGATTTTTGTCTATCATTTTTCTTTAGGTGAAAATGACAAATTCAGTCTCTTTCTTCATTGTCATGGTAGGTCTTTAATTTGGCCACTAGAAGGGAAAATAATCCAATGTTATTCTCTTCACAGTTGAAAAGTTAAATGTTTTAGTCTACATAAATACTACATAGAATCATTTCTTAATACCAAAAGTGAGTAGATAGTTAATGGTTAACTTTGTTGCAGACTTCAATGTGAAAATTATAAAGTTTCATTTGCATGCTCATGAAGCATGTCAGGTTTAGCTTTTGAAATAACTCACAAGCTATAACTGAGAGAGAAAAATAAATCTGATAAAGAATGAAATTTCAGATTGATCTTAATAATTTGACTTACATCTTAAGTGGATCATACTGAATGTTTCTATCTTAAACTAGGTTATGTTGAGATAACTGTTCTTCACAAAAGAAAGCATCAATATTTGATTCAATAAAAGTAACCCAATTCTTTAGGAAATGATGACATACATTTTTGGCTACGGTCTTTTAGAAGCAGGTTTACAAAAAAAATTCTCTATTCTTGATTCACAGACATGTACCCCTGGAGCAAATACTACATTATACGTTAATAAAAAAATGGAAAATAAATAAATAAATAAATATTCTCTATTCTTTTAACATTATGCAATAATAAAAATTTATCACTGTCATTTTTATCTTATAGTCACTAAAATTTCTCTTACATGTTCAATGATTGAAATTATAGCCATACAATTATTTCATGTCACTTATCTCTAAACCAGTCACATAACTTACCAGAAATTAGGTAAATATCTTGTCCCAAGCTTCAGTGTATGTGTTCTGGAAAATGGAGCACACAAATGGAAGAAAAATATGATTCTAAAAAAGATAATCATTAATATCTGGAGTTCCCATAAAATAAATAGCAAGAGACATTCACAAATGTGTGACAAATATTAGAGCTCCACACTAGTGTATCACAGTTAAAAATTATACTCATGTTACCAAAGCTTTATGGGGACAGCTTTATACACCATTTATTTCCATTATATAAAAACCCACCTGAGACTTTTAGTAAAATTCAGAGCTATAAAAATCTTTGCTTCCTTGGGGAAAAAGTATGAAGGTAAAATGTGTAACTGACAATGTCTCTTCTTAGTAACTTTGCCAGATAGTAAGCTGATGTCAAATATGATAATGATATAATTACATTAGCTCTTACGATCATGTTGTCCTACACAAGATTTTCTTCTTTCATTCCTATCTCCCTGGTTCTGATTCTGTTCTTAGAGATATTTTGTCATTACTCCATGCTACATAATCTCCATCACCTCAAACCCTTTATAGATGAGACAGGAAAGGAATAAATAAAGGGATGGAGGGAGGGGGAGAGACAGATATATAAGAGCAGTTATACGTGGTCTTTATGCCAAGATTGTCTTGCTGACTGACATATTAACAGGGCATATACTTTGACTTAGTCCTCCAGGGATGGAAGATTTAGTAGAATTTAATTTCCTTGTAACCAACAGCATTTACTTGTGAGAAATTGTATGCCTGCTATGGTAACAGAAGGTAAACACAACACACATTAAGCCCACAATCTGGGCTTTATTTATTTATTTTTTCCTAAAGTATAGTTGACACACAATGCTATTTTCTTTTTTTTTTTTTAAGATTTTTTATTTATTTATTTGAGAGAGAGACAGTGAGAGAGAGCATGAGAGGGGAGAAGGTCAGAGGGACAATGCTATTTTCATTTCAGGTGACCAACATAGTGATTTGACAACTCTGTATGTTATGCTGTGCTCACCGCAATAACGGCTACTATCTTTCACCATACGATGATGTGGGCTCTAATTACATCATATTCTCATCAATCCATCTAAAGAACTGAACCCTTATAATGTATCAGGGTTTGAATATTTAGAAGGCAACATAAACTTAGTGAAACTTACTACTTTTAAAATGAGAGCTTCCCCCACTGGGATGGCTGAAATCACAAAAATGGAAAGTAAGTGATGTGGAGAAATTAGAACCTTCATACATTGCTAGTGGGAATGTAAAATGTACAACCACGGTGGAAATCCATTTGGGCTTGGTGGGTCCTCAAAAAGCTAAACATAGAGTTACCTTATGACCCAACAATTCTACTCCTATGTATCCCAGAAAACTGAAAACATGCATTACACACAGAAATTCGTATATGAATGTTGATAGCAAAACTACTCCTAAGGGCCAAAAAGTGAAAACAACACAAATGTCCATCAACTGAAGAATGGATCAATAAAATGTGCTCCACCCCTACAACAGAATATTATTCTGTCATAAAAAGGAAAAGAGGTAATGGTTCATGCTACAATAGGCATGAACCTTGAAAACATACTAGATTAAAAAAGAAATCAGACACTAAAGGCCACGTTCTGTATGATTCCATTTATACGAAATACCCAGAAAAGGCTAATCAATAGAAACAGAAAGGTAAGTGGCTGCCAGGGGTTGGGGGAGGGGGAATGAGAAGTGGCCGCTAATGTTAACAGAGATGTCTTTTGGGAATAATGAAATGGTCCAGAATTAGATAGTAGTGATGGTTGTACAACCTTGGGTATACCCTGAAAACCATGAAGTTGTACATTTTAAAATGGTCAATGTTATAGGGAATTATACCTCAACAGAAAGAGATTTTAAATATTGTTAATAAATTAAAATATATGACAGTCTCTCAAATATTTTTTTTAAGTCTCTCAAATATGTTAAAAGGAGCTTTTCCTAGCCCTAAAAACCAATCATTTTGATGATCTGACCCTTACTGCTTAATACAATTGCCCTAATAATCTGGTCTCATTTCTGACATAACAGGATCATAACATCTTGTGATTTTAAAACCTTCTTTAGTACTTCCCCCCACTCAAACTGGTAATAGAACTATACTTCTTATCCTCCATTACACTCTGACTTATCAAACAAACACAGTACAGCAAAGAGGGACATCTTCATAAGTAGTCCCTGAACAGTGGCCCAGTGCTACATGCAAGAACCTCCTCCAAAATGGTCATGCTTGATTTCGATTTAAACTTTCCAGAACAGAAAACTCAAAAGGTGTCCGATTCCATCTTCAAAAGTATCCATCAAACTACTAAAAAGATCTTCAACATTCTTATCTCACTGTAACTTTTCCCTACCATATCTAGTTCTATACCATAGAACCTTTTCCATGAGACAAACTCTTAAGTTTCAACAAAGCTATGATCAGCTGTGAAATCCCATTTTCTGGTCAGAATCCTTAATTCTTTCAACCACTCCTCAGACTCTAGTTTCATAACCTTTCAGCACTCAGGTCACTCCCAATGACTAACCCTAGTTGTAAGATATTGAGAGGAGCATGTACAGTAACACACCTGTACCTCAACTTGCTAAGGTCTATAAAATTAGGATATAATAGTACATATACTACATTAGATGACGATAGGTGCTACGGAGAAATATATACAGCAGGGTAAGAGGAAAATGGAGGTCTATAGCATGCAAGAGGGTAGGAGGGAAGGTTGCTGTGTTATATACAGTAACCTGGGAAGGACTTTTTGAAAGGTACATTTGAGCAGAGACCTGAGGAAGTGAGGAGGCAAACTATGTGGGTATTTGGAAGAGAACTCCTGGCTAAAATAAAGCAAATGCAAAGGATGGGTACTTGGTATGTTCTGAGGAGCAGCAAGGAAGCAGGCTGAGGAAGAGTGATACAGAGACCAGTCAGAAATGGAGAGAGGGGTAGCACTGTGGAACTCTGTAGACTTGCTTTAATCTTAAATGAGATGAAGAAGGCACCAGAAGAGTGAGACTGCCTAACTTGGTTTTTAAATGACTGCTGTATTAAGAATACACTGCACAGGAAACAAATAGGGAGTTCAGGCAATAATTGAAACGCGTGATAAAAGTGGCTTGGACAAGGGTGACAGAGTGAAGGTTTGTAAGAGATGATCAATTTCTGGATATACTGTGAAGATAAAACCAAAGGAATTGCTGATGAGTGGATGCCGAATGTAAGTGAGAGAGAGAGAAATCTGGGATGACTACACAGTTTTTTGGCAATGTGGGTTTGTACTCCAGGAGACTCTGTCACGTACTGTGTGACCTAGGCAAGTTACTTACCAAGTACGCCTCAGTCTCTCCATCTGTAAAGTGGGGATAATAACAGTACCTGTCTAGTAAGATTGTAGTGAAGAATATATGTTTTAAAAAAGCTTAGAAGAAAAAAGAAAAAAAAAAGCTTAGAAGAGTATCTCCCACTACATAAGCCCTAAGTAAGTATTGGTAGCATTGTCTTCATTATTAGCTTGCTTGTGAAAAGATGGAGTTACAGGAATAACAGGTTTGGGAGTGGGAGAGAGATCAGGAATTCAGTTTTGAACATGTTAAGATTCTAGTAGACATTCAAGTGAAGACCTTAAATAGGCAGCTGGTCATAGAGATTAGCAGGAAGATCAAATTTGGAGAACTATATCTGGGAATTGGGAACATATAGATTGTATGAAAACCATCAAACTAAGAAAGATCCTTCTAGGGAGGAAATATAGAATAAAAAAAGAGTCCCCAGGACTGAGCCTTGGGGCACTCAACGTGTTAGAAGCTGGGACAATGAGGAACCAGCATTCCCCTTCCAGGAGTGGCACCCTGCATGTCAAAGTAAAAAGTGTTCCCAAGAAGAAAGGAGTATTCAGCGGTTTCAAATGATGCAGAGAGGTCTAAGAAATGATCATGGATCATTGGGTTTTACAACAAAGAGACACTGACAAGCCCTGATAATTAAGAACTATTTTGATACAGTGGAGATGAAAGTCAGGTGGAGTAAATTCATGAAAAAGTGAGAGGAAATGAATTGGAAACAGCAAATATGGACAACTCTTCAAAGGAATGCTGATGCAAAAAGGAACAGAGAAATGAGCACCTGGAGAGGAATGTGGGCCAAGTTTGTTATTGTTTCAAGATGAAAGAAAACAAAAACAAAAACAAAAAAGATGAAAGAAAACATAGCAGTCTTTAACACCAATGCTAATGTGTCAGTGGAAGAGTAAGAAATAGATGATGCAGGAGAGGGTTAATTGTTGGGAGCAGTCCTTGACTAGGCCAGAAGGGACAGAATACAGTGTATAAGAAAGGGCATGGCTCAGATAAGACTTAAATCATTGGGTTATTAATTCATTTACTCAACATATGTTTACTAAGCAAATAATTTGTGCTTGACACTATTCTAAACACTTGGGGATATGTTGGTAAACAAAATCATATGAGGAAACATATATAACGCACTTAGAATAATATGCCTGGCACATAGTAAGCACCTAACAAATACCAGCTAAATAAAGATAGACCTTAACGGTGTTCATTCAAATCTTTGACAAAAGATGTGGACCAAGACAGTGCCCTGAAGCTTGCCACTAAAGAACTATCAGAAGAGTCTGAATAATAAGGTTCTGAGTTGATGAAATACTTTTAATAACATGAGAGCATGGCTTTAGAATTCGATGAATATAACCTCTTAATTTTGCAGAAATCAATTAAAAAGAGAAAGCCAAGTTGACTTGCCCAAAGTTACTAAATTAATTCAGTGAAGAAACAAGGGCCAAAATTAAAACCCGGTTCTCCTACTTCCTACTCCGGTTTTCATTACACTGTCTTTAATATCTCCTTCCCTCTCTTTCTCTGTCCCTCCCTCTCTCACAGAAAGGCTGAAATGTTAAAATTGCAATCTCTGTCTTCAATCTCTGTCTTCCCTCTACTTCTGCCTAGCCCTTCTCTCCCTCCAATTTACCACAGACTATATTTGACTCCTTACCGATCTATTTTAATACAATTAAAAACAATAATTGTTAAAAGATGTTTTGAGGGAGATACAATATTTTAACTACCAAAATTCCAGGTCATTTCCTATAAATTAAAAAAAATCTACAACTAAACATAGTCCTGTGGATCACATATAAAGAAAATATCACCATGTTGATATTGCTGATGAGGAACATTTACTGTAATTGACTTAATATGTTTTTAAAATAAGAGTATTTCAAAAAATAATACATCAGAACAGAGGATTTTTTGTTTTCTAGAAAACTTTAAGAAAATAAATCAATTTTTAAACAACCATTATCAGAACTTTTAGCACCATGGATGGCAACAGATCCATTTCTTACTTTTCTTACTTTTAGTATATAACTTTTAGCACCATGGATGGCAACAGATCCATTTCTTACTTTTAGTATATAAGCCACATTGAAGATACACTAAAAATGCCAATTAAATTAAATACTCACTGAAATAAAATTAATTTTTCCTTTTCCTTTCTGCATTTTTAATAATTGTTTAACAATTGTTAGGACTCAGTTCTAGTGAATAAGCATTCCACTTCAAACTAAAAGTAGTTTATCTAACATAAATTAAATAAATATATCTGGGAAATCCAATCATTTTATCTTTAAAACAATAACTTTTAGATTCAAGCTTCAAACTCTAGTTTCTATTATGAACTACCTTTCAAGGTTTTGTGTTTTGTTTTTTTAAACCCAGAATGTCCTTCGATTTCTAGCTAAAATCTTCCACTATGATAATTACTATTCTACCTTTTTTTCTTAACCTATCCTCATCCCCCAAATGTGGCACATCTATACTGGTGTGTCTGTAACTGTGCAGCACTCTTACCTTCTTGAGTCACTAAAATGAGCATATCTCGGACATCAAAGTAAGACAGCAGTAAGGATGTGGAAATAAACACTTCATTTGAAAACTAATATTCTATTTCCACCCAATAGTAAATGCGACCAAAATATTAGGGGCTGTCTTCAATATCCAGATTTTACTTCAGTCGTTATACATGCTAAATAATGCTATTTTGGCATTAATAGCACAACTAAGTCCTGAAATGCTCCAACCACCTTCAAGCTGGAACTTGCTTCTTTGAGGAAGCTGCCTGGACAGTCTCAATGACTACCACACACCAAATACGAACTGCCTTTTTCAAATCTAGCAGTGGTGTTCCAGTTTTCGGAATCCTTAAGCGCAGATGCATTTTTCTTACGCGTCAGCAGCGTGAGGACAGAGACCTGTTCTACAGGCGGCAAACCCCAGGGACCAACGCGGTGTCTGCCGCGCACAAAATAGGTACCCACGAAAACTATTAATAGCATATGAGAGGTCTGATATACAGTTGCATATAGTCCCTCCAGCAGCCCTAGGAAGCAGGGACTATTCATCATTCGTATTTTACAGATGAGCACAAGGAGGCTCAGGAGGGTTAAGTCGCTTGCCCGGATCACACAGGTAGCAAAGGACCATCAAACCCGGATTCCACACCCGACTTGTCGGGAAGCCTTCTTAACCACTTCATTCCTACGGCTTCCCCCGAGTACAGGAGGCTCGATTCAGATCCTGGAAAGAGAGGTCACCGGGCAAGCCCAAAGGCCTCTGCCCAGGTTCTGACACCTCGCCCCGCCGCCCAAGTTGAGACAAAACTAGGTTTTTGAGCGCGAAGGGGGATGCGCGGCGGAGTGAATGGGCTCGTTGTGACCCAGGCAGGATCACCCGTCCCCGCCACTCCAGTGCCCGAGATTACACCGAGCGCGGCGGGAAGCCCAGCCCGCCCGGCCGGCCCCGCCGGGGACTCCCGGGCTGCCCCACAGAGACTAGACGTGCGGCCTTGGCCGCTCTGAGCCCCGCGCGATTGACAAGAGCCGTGCGCCCGGCGGGGAGGAGCACGAGGAAGCCAAGATGAGGACCGACGCACCTCGGGCGGGAGGGGCAGAAGCGGCTCGCCCTCACCCTCGAGCAGCGGTGGGAGCTCTTCGGTGGCTCAGCGACCGAGGGAAGAGGAGAAATTTCAGCGGCGGGTTTCCCCCCCGAGCAACCTGGGAAGAAAAAGACAAACTGCCGCTGCAGCCCGGATGGCGTTGAATGTGACACCGCCATCGCCCCGCCCCTTCCTGTGGGCGCCCGAGCCACTTCCGGTGGCGGTTCCTTAGCATGCTCCAGGCTCGAGCGGCCCCGGGCCCGTTCCTAATCCTTGACGTCCACCTGGGCGCGCCGGCGAGACCTCCTTTCGGTCTCCAGGAACCGAGCAGGTGCCGGGAAGGGCTTTCTCGTGCCGTTTCCCGCAGAGCGTCCTGCACTGAGGCAGTAAAATGTGCTGCGAGAAGTGGAGCCGCGTGGCCGAAATGTTTCTCTTCATTGAAGACCTGGAAGAGGATTATAAGATCCTTTGCCTCTGCTCCAGGGCATTTGTGGAGTAAGTAAAAACGTGTTCCTCTTCATCTCTAGCACACTTATTTCCCAGAAATGTAGGCCTTGCACACTACTTGGAATTGGGATCCACGGCCGGAGTGTAAGACCCCTGGGCAAGGTAATGTTTCAGGAAAAAGAAAATCTTCGGGCTTCACGGAGAGGTCTCCGGTTGCTATTAAGTCAAAGAGTAAAATCTACTTTGTAGGCTGTTGTGGAAAAAAAAAATGTGGTAACTGATTTATTTCGTTTTAATGAGCGGACATTTAAAAATCGGGGGAAGTGAAATGTAAAATGAAATCTCCTTAGTGGCTGTGACATCACAAGTTGAAGGCTTTCAAATGAGTAACTCTTGTGAGTTAACATTTTTTAAACCTTAAGTTTTATTAAAGCGCAAATGCGCTTAAATAGAATTTTAATTACCGGAGATAAAAGACTTAGCTCTAATTACATCAGTTTTTGAGATGTATTTTCGCAAAATATGTGTTTGGGGTAAACATTGTCCTGCATGGAAGATAGCCAGTGGGTAGGAAAAAACTGACTAAAGAATTGTACTCTGGGTATGGCTTTTGGCTTTCTTTGTATTAGGTGTGTGAGTTTAGCCATTTGAATCTTTTCTTCATCCCTAAAACGGGTATATCTACCCCAGTTATCTCATAGGCTGATTGTTAGATTCAACTTGTGGAAGCAAATTTTATGTGCTAGAGTTTTAATGTAGTTTATTGGAGTAGAGTTTAAGTTTGAAGCAATTCTTACTGTCTGTCATTATGTTTTTGTGGAGTAATCAGAAAATTAATCCTAAAGGAAATTAAACACTTTAATTTAAAAAGTATTGTCTTTGTATACATGCATGCATGTATTCATTTAACAAATGCTTTTTGTGCTAACTTGTATTAGCTACACTGGTGGGCACTGGGGTACAAGACACTGCCTGTCCCTACACCCTTTGAGTTTACTTTCTAGCAAAGGAGATGAATATTAAGACAACTGTTACATATATAGTTAGCTAATTACAGTTTTAAGTACTGTAAGAGAAAAGTACAGCTGTGTATGATAGCAGAAACCTAACCTTTCTCCACAGATCATGGAGATTGTTGAAAGAAGTAGCATTTGAAAAGAGGTCTAAAGAGTGGGGATAAACTGGGGTATATTTGAGCAGGAGGGAACAACAATCAGAACTCTGTGTAAAAAGCAAAAGAAAGCCAAGACTACATACTTAGTTCTTAGCCCTAAAGCTGTGTTGAGTCTTGGGGCTTTACTCCTTTCCAAAAAGAAGAGAAAGAGAACGTAAGTTATAAAATGTAAAAGGTTGAGAAAAATTGTCATGCCAGACCCCTACAAAACAATATGCTACTAGATTTCAATTAAAGCAACTTCATTTAAAACACAATGTAATTGTCATATAAATCACCAGTTACTTTGAATTTAGCCTTTTTTGAATTAAAACATTCATCCTTTAAATTCAGATAATTTCATACATATTCTTAAAACTTAGAAACTATTTACTTTTAGAAATTACATTTTGAGTTCAAAATAGGTAAGGAGAAAAGAATGGCTTTTTCCTTTAGATCATTTAATGCTCAAATTATAACCCTTTAGAACGAAAAGAACATGATTTTGAAATTATTTCCAGTAGCCACTTGAGAAGTCTTTGGGGTCACTTCTTGGCCTTTTGTCTAAGATCAAGTGGAGAAGTCTTTGGGACTTGGAGACATGCTGGAAGTTCAGAGGCTTATTAGTATAACCCTACTTTCCAGGTAGGGAAAAGGTCTGTTTCAGTCTTGTTTGTTTGTTTGTTTCAGTCTTAAAACAACAGATTGATTCTAGAATAAATTATTCTGAATAATTATTAATTCTAGAATAAATTATTAAACTGAGAAAATAGTCCATGTAGCAGAAAACAGAAAATGAGCATTAGCATAGGTGCCTAATACCTTCTTAGTATTGAATTGATTCTTATACTAAGTAAGGTTATTGTACACCTCTCCTCAAAGGCAGGGAATAGAACCTAATATCGCAACTAATTTTTATGAGCTGAGGACATTATATTAACATACTGTCTTATGAGCTCTAGAATAATAATTCTATTTCATCTACACATTTAGGTTTCCATTCATTATATATATATATGATGTAATGGAGCTCTTAAAAATAATCTTTATAGGGCTGCCTGGGTAGCTCAGTTGGTTAAGCGACTGCCTTCAGCTCAGGTCATGATCCCAGGGTCCTGGGACCGAGCTCCGCATCAGGCTCCCTGCTCAGAGGCGGACCTGCTTCCCCCTCTGCCTCTGCTGCTCCTTTTGCTTCTGTTCTCTCTCTCACTGTCTCTCAAATAAATAAATAAAATCTTTAAAAAATAATAATCTTTATAACGGCTCAATAGTAAAATGAAAAAATACCTTGTGTTAATTAACATCTGAATACAAAATATCTACACTATGATTACAGTTATGTAAAATTTTATGTTATTATATACAAAGCCTAGAATAGAACATAGGAAAATGCTGAAATGATGGAGTAGTAAATTTTTGTTATAAAGTTGTTTGTGCTATAAAGAACAGGCTTTACTTAATTTTTTTTTAGTTAATCATTTTAAAATAATTTCAGACTCGCAAAAATAGGTCAGTACAGGAGTAAAGAATGGGTTCAAACTTAAAAACAAACAAAAAAACGAAAATAGGTCAAAGAACTCTAATATTCCCCTCTCTTAGATTCACCTAGCGTTAACAGTTAACTGCATTTGCTCCATCTCTCCCTCTGCATACACACAGACACACGCGTGTGCCCCCCTCTTCCCCTGGACACAGTCTTTAGTCTTTTTCTGAACCATTTGAGAGCAAGCTGCACATACATTCCCCATTACTCCTAAATACTCCTTTGTGTATTTCCCTAAAACAAGTGTATTCTCTTTCATAACCACTGTAGTGGGTTCACATTTCCCCAGCTTTCCCAGCAGTGTCTCTTTTCTTTCTGATCCAGAGTTCCACATGGTTCCTCTTATGTTTATGACTTGTCAGTCTCCTCCTTTGGAAAAATTCCTCACCCTTTCCCTCCCTATCATGGCCTCAATGTTTTAAAAACTGCAGACTTTACCTTCTGTGCTGACCTTCCTTAACCTGGGTCTATCTGACATTTCAACACGAACAGAGCTGGGTCATGCCTTCGTGGCAGGAATGCTGCAGAAATGATTCTGTGCTTGGCTCTGCATCATTTCAGTCACTTGCTGTGGACCTATTCCACCCCTGATGACATTGACCTCCATTACCTAATCATATTGCAGTCTCATAACTATCTCTGTTGTAAAGTCACAGTGGTTCCGTTTGGATGTATTAGTATTTGGCGGAAGAGTACTCCAGTGTTACTGCCCTATTCCTGCCTAAATCAGCTGCCTCTGAAGGTTGCCAAAGAGCAGTTCTCTGTCTCTGCATTTTACTTTTATTAGTTGGCATTCTGTATGGAGTACTTTTCCCTTCTCTCCCCATGTATTTGTTTACTCCTTTATTTACATTAACATGGATTCTGGATTATTCGTTTACTGATAGTTTCTATTTTATTACTCTCATTTATTTTGATGTTCTTATAGTCTCAGTTTTAGCTGATATGGGCCTTGGCTTCTATATCATTTTGATGTGTCCCTGGCATTCTCTGACCTCCTCCTAACCTTCTGGCACAGAAGGTGACCCAGGCTTATCTTTTACAGTCTGTACTTCAACCTGGGGCTGCCACTTCTCCAAGGTACCTTGGCTCCTTTTAGCAGAGTAGTGTTCAGAAACCGACTTGGGTGCTCATTGTGTTCATTGCTCCTGGGTTTTCATTGCCTCTACACTCTCTCAGCAAACACAGTCAGGATGTATCTGTATTTTACATACATTTATGAATATATGTATGTGTAGAAAATCTTGGCTATCATTATCCTCAATATATATACTTATTTGCTCAATGTAACCAATCTTGCAACCATATTAGTCTCTTCCTCCACCTGACACCTAGTGCCCCATATTCGTGGGTACTGGTGGGGACACCATCGATGTTCTCGGTACAGCTGCTGATCTCCCCTACCACCCTAAACACTTCTCCATTGTCCAATGTTCTTGGGGACCAGTGGGCATGCTGCCAAAGCACATTTGCACTTTATCCTCTGGCCTGTTTGCTGTCCTGCTATGAGTCATCACCTATTTTGTTTTATAAAATATCAAAAAATAAACAGGAGGATAGTAAAATATATCAAGTATACAGGAATTTTATTTTGTTGACTTTATTGTTGCCCCATTAGAAAAATAGTATTAGAGTATTAGCTAATACTTGAAGATAACCTTATTATGGCACTTATGATGATGTTTATTACACCATCAGAATTTAATGGTAGGAAGATAATAGCAAAATTTTATTTTTTTTGAGTGTTCTGTTAAGCTCACTTGGGTTAGGTAATTTCCAATCTTAGCAGATAGAGAAAAAATTTAGAAGTAGATATGTAAAGAAAAGTTTAATCATTCACTTTTTTTAAAATTGTTGAGACTAGGATGGCTCTCTGGCTCAGTTGGTGGAGCATATGACTCTCCATCTCAGGGTCATGAGTTCAAGGCCCATGTTGAGTTTAGAGCTTACCTAGATAGGTAAGTAGGTAGGGAGGTAGATAAAATTTAAAAATTGAGGCTGAATTGTTTTGATTTATGTTTCAGTTTGATAAAATATTTAAATTAGAAGTTTGGGGTTAGTCCCCAAAACAACCTTTGCTTGAAGCATTAATATCTTGTCTACTAGGCAATGATAACTTGGCCTATTTGCAAATGGACAGGGTCTGCATGTGGATTTATATGTATATGTGTGTAAGATAAATCTTTCCACTTTTGTGCTCGCTTCTTACAGTAAATTTAGAGAACACTTCATTGTTCATGTATTATAAGATTGATTCTTCCCCCAAACCAGAACTACCATTTAATTTTAATAATTGGGTGGCTCCGTCATTAAGCATCTGCCATCGGCTCAGGTCATGATCCCGGGGTCCTGGGATCAAGTCCCATATCAGGCTCCTTGCTCAGCAGGAAGCCTGCTTCTCCCTCTCCCACTCCCCCTGCTTGTGTTCCCTCTCTCACTATCTCTCTCAAATAAATAAATATTTTTTAAAAAAATAAATAATTAGTAATTACAATTATAGATGCTTCCCATGTGATATATATTACTTTACATATACTATTCTTATAATAACTTCATGAGATATGTGTTATTATCTGTATATTACAGATGAGGAAAATATATTAGCAGCTTGCTTTTCTGTTCTTTAACCTTTTTAATTAATCTGTGCTGCCTCAAACTTGTTTTTGTCTCAAGTTTATAATTTATTTCAATATTGACTATTTAATTTGCTTTGTAGGGATCGAAAATTGTGCAATTTGGGATTAAAAGGCTACTATGTCAAAGGCAGTGGCGACAATGCAGGTAATACAGTATAAAACAATATGCAATATGGCCCTTTTTTTGTTCAAAGTAACTAATAGTGTATTGATTTTAAATATAATTTGTTATACTACATTAATTTGTTGGCATACAATATTATAAATGACAACCAGTAATCATAGATTTCTGTCCTTATTTTTTATTATAACATGGTTCTAGAATCCCTGCCAAAGCACATCTTTTCTTTTTCTGTGGCTAACTCCTGTGTGGACTTGAGGTAGCCTCTTTTGCTCTATGTAGCATTCCTTCCTGAGTTGTTGCCGTTAGATAAGAGCAAGATGAAATTTGAAGCTTTGAAAAGTAGAGAACATATGGTTTTTTCAGCAAAATTTTATTGTGTTGGAAGATAAACAGAGGCACATTAAAATTTTCAAGAGTTTATTTGAACTTTTATCTATGTAACTCGGGCAGTTGCCAGCTCCCTAGATAAGAGCACCACTATAGGACAGGAGTTAGGGGAGGAGTTTTTATAGAGGCGATGTAGAAGCACAGCAAGGAAATTATTGATTGGCTCTGCCTTAAGGAATGACCTCATTTGGGGAAGCCTAGTTAGCCGATTGTGATTAGTTGTTCTTCAGTGTTATTTTCTTAGATTTGAGTGCTTTGATTCTGGCTTATATGTTTGGTTTGCTTACATAGACAACGAAGGCTTTCAAGCCACCTCAGTCTAATGACCTTCTTGTTTAGATACTTTAACAATTGTATAGATAAATTATTCAGGATAAATGCAAAGTGAACATCCGTAGTCTTCTGCTTGAAGTAAAGAGGCCACAATCTGGGTTAACTTTCACAAATAACAAATAGAATTTATTATATATTTGAGTCTTACATAGTTACCTGAAAACTATCTTGGTCTCTCTCAGACTTCCCTCTATGACCTCATTTGTTCTTTCCAAACAGATCTTTTTTGTTTCTGTAGATACAGGGAAAACTAGCGTGAGTTCTAGGCTAAAGTCAGCACAAGTAAAGTGCATCATGTTACCCTTAAAAATCCTTTAACTCTCACAGTGGTGGAACACGTCATTGTTTCTTCAGTTGATCACTGAATGAAGTGCTTGGTTTGTATTTCAATGTAATGTACAAATAAGGTTTCTTTAGACACTAGGCTCCTACTGAACATAAAATATGCATACCATGAAAGGAACATAAAACTTAGCACATTTGTTTTTCCTATTTGCTCTCTCCTGAACTTTCATAAGTTCATTGAATAGAATGATGAGTGGAATTCTCTTTATTATTTAGGTAGGTATCTTTTTTCCCCTCTTTGTTTTAGTAGAATTTAAACACAGAAGATTCCTCTTCTTTACAGTCTCCATTTTTGCTTTGTAAGATTCACTCTTCTATTGCCTATGATCATTTAGCTAGAGTGCAGCTCAGCTCTCATTGAGTATGTCAATGTATAAAGTGATACTTATCTCACATTTTAAATGGTTAATGGAGCATTTGAATGGCATTTGTCCAATTAATGGTGTGATAAACTTTTACATGACCATATTAGGATAAAGCTAAACTTGTTTTTTTATAATAAAATAGGTTTTCTGGGAGAATCGGGGCATTTGAAAGGATCTTCCAGTTCAGGGGATTTCAGACTTTTAATAGCTTTCATTAAATCATTTCTCCCACAGAGTCACAGAATATAAATCCCAGTTGCGATTGAAATATCCATGAGGCACCTAAAGACATACCTTTCACCGCTCTTATTACTAGATCCTAAAGTAAACTCCACAAATCATCATTTTAAATTCACTGATCTAGTTTAGTAATATTGCATATAAGGAATGTGGAAATGTTAAGTGTTTTCCTTGTGGCTATTCTGCTACATTCCCTCTTATATCCTCAGTACTTTGCACAGTGCACAGCACAGAGGAGATGTTTAGTAAGTGTAATGGGCAGCTGGTGGCAGGCAGAGCCAGATTAGAAGTTGTCTCCTGATTCTTAATTGGCTACTATTTACTAGTCTATGTTACCCCTTAAAAATCGTAACATTTGCATAACTCTGGGTCTCAGGTTCCTCTTTAAAATGAGGATGAGGGGTGCCTGGGTGGCTCAGTTAGTTGAGTGTCCAGCTCTTGATTTTGGCTAGGGTCATGATCTCAGGGTCCTGGGATCAAGCCCCGTGTTGGGCTCCCTGCTCAGAGGGGAGTCTGCCTGTCTGTCCTCATCCTCTGTCCCTCCCCCTGCTTGTGTGGGCTTGTCCGTGGGCTTGTGTGCATGCGTTTGTGTTCTCTTTCTCTCTCTCAAATAAATAAATCTTTAAAAAATAAAATGAGGATGAAAAAACCTGCATCTACATTTTCTATAAAATGAAGCTAACAAATGCTGTCTGTAGGAGACCAAGCTACAGAAGAGGAAGAAGGTGAGGAAGGTGGCACTGCAGAATCACATGACAATAAAGGCTTAGGCCTCGATGAAAGTGAACTTGATTCTGAGGCTGAACTCATGAGAAGTATGGGACTACCACTTCAGTTTGGTGGGATATCTGCACATAAGAATTTTGAGGTAAGTTACTTATATTTCTATTTCTTAGTTTTCTTCATAAGATACCACAAAGAATTTTTTTCCTTTTTTTTTATTAATATATAATGTATTATTTGCCCCAGGGTACATGTCTGTGAATCATCAGGCTTACACATTTCACAGCACTTACCATAGCACATACCCTCCCCAATGTCCATAACCCAGCCACCCTATCCCTACCTTCCCTACCCCCCAGCCACCCTCAGTTTGTTTCGTGAGTTTAGGAGTCTCTTATGGTTTGTCTCCTTCCTGATCCCATCTTGTTTCATTTCCCTCCCCCACCCCCACAGCTCCCTGCCCTGCCTCTCAAATTCTTCATATCAGAGAGATCATATGATAATTGTCTTTCTCTGATTGACTTATTTCGCTTAGCATAGTACCCTCTAGTTCCATCCACGTCGTTGCAAATGGCAAGACTTCGTTTCTCTTGATGGTTGCATAGTATTCCATTGTATATATATATACCACATCTTCTTTATCCATTCATCTGTTGATGGACATCTAGGTTCTTTCCATAGTTTGGCTATTGTGGACATTGCTGCTATAAACATTCAGGTACACGTACCCCTTCAGATCACTACGTTTGTATCTTTAGGGTAAATACCCGGTACCACAAAGAATTTTTTATCCCAAATCTAACATATTCATAAATTAGAACATTCCACCTCTTTTTAAACGTAGATATTTATAAGTTAATTAAACCTGCAAGTTTTGATATACGTCCATTTTTCCTCCTCCTGGAAACATAAATAGTAAGATTAACTTGTTTGTATAACTAAAAACCCAGGATGGGGGTTTGATAGTATATTATTTAATTTAATGTTTAAAATAGACTTGGATTCTGTTTCTCTTATAGTTTATTTATGAGGTGCATTTTATACTCAAGTTATTTTTCTTATATAGGTTTCTATGAATACTAGAAATAAAGTTAAAATAAAAAAGAAGAAGAAAAAACATCAAAAGAAGTACTTAGATGAAATTATGAGAGAATCTTGGAGACAAGAATATGAAGAAGATGACATTTTGGCTTCAGATGATCCATCTTCAGTTGAACAGTATGAGAGCACCAAAACATGTAAACTTCAAACCAAAAAAGACACTGAAGCTGAAAATCTTCCTGTTGAAAATACATTAACTCCAAAGCTAGAAATCACAGAAAAATGGGAAAAGTATTGGAATGAATATGGTGGAGGACTATTATGGCAAAGCTGGCAAGAAAAACATTCAGATCAGACTCTATGTTCTGAACCTTGGAACATTCCTGATACAAAGGAGGAATGGGAACAACATTATAGTCAACTTTATTGGTACTATTTGGAACAATTTCAGTATTGGGAAGCTCAGGGTTGGACTTTTGATACCTCACAAACCTGTGAAACAGATACTTCTGGGTCTAAAACAGAAGTTGACAATGAGAAAGAAGAAAATTGCATGAAAGCAGACTTACTGTCTTTTCCATCTCCATCTATTACAATTGATAGTGAAAGCTCTAGTTCAAGTGATAAAGAGCATATTGAAATCCTTGGTGAAATTAGTAATATAAGTTTGAATGCAGAGAAAGTGGAACAGAGCCGGTTAGATTCTTCAGTAAGTTGTGATGGACGTCAGTGGCTAAGTGAAGTCAGCAGTAGAGAATGCCCTGCTTCTGGCCAGAGTGAACCACATAATGGAAGAACCAAGGACAGCAGCTTGTCTGGGAACAGAAGCACAAACCAACCAGCTCAGGGTAAGATTGGCCAAGCGTTATCCTACTAAATAACAGTTAGGAAAATTAACCTACTGAGCAAAATAATTAGCACCTATCCTTTATGTTAGGGTCACACAATGCCAACTACATTTTCTAGTATCATATGATTTAATCCATGTATCACAAGTTATTTATTACCTTTTCACATAAATAAAAAGAATATTTGTTTAGTGTTCTCAAAAGTATCATTCCTTCCACTTGCACCTTGGTGGCCAGTGAATTAAAACTCGGAACTCCCTTGAGAAATTTAGTAGAGTGGATGTGGAACTTCCAAGTTTCTGTGGAGCAAATGAATTTATAGGAGGCACATTAGAGAATGGTTCAGAGTACACAGTAGACATCAGGCAAATCTGATTGTAAGTTGTACTAGAATTTATTTCAGAGCAAATGAAGTCTTGAAATGAAATCTCAAGAGGGCATGATAGTAATTTATAACTGGAAGGGTTGACTTCAGGATTTTCATAAAATATCCAGGATAAGGAACTTGGTTGACTCCAGCCTAAGTGATTTGAAACAAAACAAAACAAAACCTATCATGCAAACTGATCTAAATAAAGGACTAAGGAAAGCCAGTGAGAGGTATGTTAAGAAAAGTCAGAGGTTGGTAAGAATGCTCTTGCTGGGAAGGAGAATTCTAACTGATGGAAAATCAGTTAGAAAATGAGAGAGGAGAAATTTTTTATAACTTCTGAAGTTCCAGAAGGCCATTAAGATGTCTTCTTGGCATCCTTGATGTTTGGTGCTAGAAAAGTCTGGTTTATAACATAGGACTTTCTTCTCAGTCTCATTCCTATATGAAGCAGAAGGTTTTGGCCTTTTATTTAACAATTGGATTTGCTTTGATTTGATTTTCCTCAGATTGCTGGTCTTCATCTAGCTGAGAGTTTCCTTTAGAGAGTTACTAAAGGGGCTCTACCTACTTTTTAATCTCTTTCTCTGTGCTCTTCCATGGAAGTTATTTAGTTATTCTAATTCCTTGTTATTTTCATATTTTTTTTAATAATGTGATTATTTTATATTGGTCTTTTGATACTCTTCTATACTTTCCTGATTTTTTTCTATGCTGATTTTGACCATAAAACTTGAAATATATATGCTGGCCAATGTATTTTCCCTTGTCTTACTCCTTCATATTATTCCTTCGATCATCCTCACTTATTTTCCTATTTTTCCCTTTGTCACACATAGTAAACTTTATAGTCTGTGTCTTCTGTTGCCTTTTTCCTAATTATATATATAGATTGTCCATTTCTTTAATTAGTCCCAGGGTGAGTGCCATCCGGATAAATCTGAAAATTCTAGGTTTTGATTTGTTTTAGATCCTGCCTTGATCTAAAACAAGGTATAGGGGCGCCTAGGTGGCTCAGTTGGTTAAGTGTCTGTCTTCAGCTCAAGTCATGATCCCAGGGTGCTGGGATCAAGCCCCACAATTAGGCTCCCTGCTCAGCGGAGAATCTGCTTCTCCCTCTTCTTCTGCCCTTCCCCCACTCATGCTCTCTCTTGCTCTCAAATAAATACATAAAATCTTTAAAAAACACACACAAGGTATATACTGCATTTCTATGTAAGTATGTTTCCTGTTGTTTGTGGTTGGGTGTTCTCTTGAAATAATCTTTGCCCACACAATCAAAGACTCTCACTGTCTACACTGCAGTTAGTTCTCCATTTCGAGTCCCACCCATTCATTTTGTGCCAATCTAAAGAAAGGTGCCTCAGGTGGAGCTACTGCAAGTTAAAAATATTTTTTCTAAATAGTGGTGCTTACCTTGCTGTTACTTTTAATTTAAGAGCTATCTTAGAGATAATTAAATATATTTGCTTCTTAATAAGGAGAAATCATTTTTAATCAATGTATTATGCTGTCTTCAGAGTGATTTAAGTTAAAATTCCATCAAAATGTGGGGTGCCTGAGTGTCTCACTCAGATAAACATCTGACTCTTGATTTCTGTTCAGTTTGTGATCTCAGGGTCATGAGATCAAGCCCCAAGTCAGGCTCTATGCTCAGCATAGTGTGCTTGAGATTCTCTCTCTCCCTCTAAAATTAATTAATTAAAATTCTGTCAAAATGTGATAACTGTTCAGCTATCATAAAGGTAACTGTGGACTATTTTGTGTAGATTTGGACAGCTATGAGGAAAAAGTAGTTTTAGTTTGCTTACGTAGTTAAATCATGGAAACTTTTAAACTTTAATAGAGAGACATAGCTATAGATTTTTTATGCTCAGACTCTGGGTGTAGATATACAAAATAGGTAGATGTGGTCTGGCACTGTGCCTGATATGCATGTACAGTTCATTGCAGGTAGGTAACAAAAATATTTTGATAGACTTTGCAAAAGGCAGAAGAGTTGTCAAACTAAAGGGGAAATCCACTGCAATATCTCTGCCTCTTTAGATTCACAGGACTCTTCAGAAGCAAACACAATCAAAGAAAGATCACATCCCAACAATGTTGATGGAGATGAGAGTGAAGAAGATCCACCTGAACGTAAGCCAAGCAAACTCAAGAGGAGGCAAGTTGCATATTACCTCTCTCTCCACAGTGTGGTAGCATAAGCACTTGTGTCCGTGAGGGAGTGGCTATAAAGGGCTTGTTATATTTCAGCACTGTTAATCCTGTGAGGAGAAAAGATGAGACATACTAGCAAAACACTACACCTTGGAACACTTGGCAAATCCCAACTCTTACTCTGCCACAGTTTCTTGTTTCTAAAATGGAACTAATGCTTTTTTTATGAGCTCCTCCGGAAGACAAAAACTAGCATGTAATATATCTGACAGTAGCTATCAATGGATGACACCTTTTAACTAATATATAAGTTGATACGGTTTTTCTCAAGGAAGTTCTGTGGGTTTTTTTTTCCCCAAAAGTCTGAGTATATATTATCACAATTTTATTGCTAAAATAGACCTCAGAAATATGTAATCTAATGCTCTTATCTATAGGTGGGAATATTAAAACAATGAGGATAAATGCCTCTTCCAGAATTAAATAGCAAAACAATGGCAGCTTTAAGTCTAACACCCAGACCAACTCTTCTGGAAGCAGTGCTATTATACTATTTTTATGTAAAATTAAACAAGTAGCAAGTAATATAGGTAGAATATGGTCAAATGCTAATTCCGTAAAATACAAGGAAGGATGGACATTTAAGAACTTAGACGTTATCTAATAACATTTTATTTCTTTGACAGGATATGAATTGTTCCACATAAGACTTTTTTGTTCTATACATCTTCTGAAAAAATAATATACAAGCTTTGGAGGCTCAGTAATTTAGTAAATACATAAAAGCATGCTTCCCTTATGTTCCTTCTACATGGTAAACAATTCTCCTTAATTCCTCCTTTAGTTTCTGGAGGCAGAGACTATGTGTGGTATACTTACACTTCTGGAACCTAGTGGGTCCACCATAAATGTTCAGTGACCTTAATTTAATTTGTAAGAATTATTTCTTACCATTTTGTCTTACTTGGTACTGTCATCAGGTAGTAGGGATCACTAGAAGGCATCCCCAATAAATCGATGATCATGGGTTACTTATTATTACTTTTTTGGTTGCGTTAATACTTATCAAATGTTTGTCTTCATTTTTAAGGAAAATTAAAAATAGCACTCTAGGAGATTAATTTAAGGCTGGAGCTTTTACAGGTGTCTTTCCAAAGGCAGATGGAGCGATCCATATTAGTACCATGTTCAAAAATAAAGATATTTGGGATTTGAGTACTTATTGCTGTATTCCAAACACCGCTGGGTACTCTGATTAAACTACTCTTTCCTGTCTTCCTGGATTTGTGAGCTGGTGGTTGATCGTGGCAATAGGAAAGTGTGTATAGGTTGACTGTTGTATCTTTTGATATTTGCCTGAACTGGTGGGCCCTGGATATAATGCTTATTGCTGTTTACCTTTTGTTTATTTGTTTAGCCACGAACTGGACATTGATGAAAACCCAGATTCAAACTTTGATGACGATGGTTCCCTTCTAGGATTCAGGCATGGCTCAGGACAAAAGTAATTATACATAAATATTACATAACTACTGTGTCTTCCTGAAATTGTAACACTTCAGCTATCTTCAAGTTCTCTGATATTCAAATAGCTAATGATGGTTATAGATTTGATAGAATTTGAGATATTACAGTTAAAACACCTCTCATAGATTGCTACATGTTTGATATATTCACATGTGTTATTAACTCATTGTACTTCAAAGCAACCTAATATTATTACAATTTCATGGATAAAGCAGCTGCAGTCCACAGAGGTGTGACTTGGTTGGATCACATTGAGGATTCAGGCCAAGCTCTTGAGACTTCTAAGCATGGTTCTCTTTTTCACTTGCATCTCACATGTCTGCCTTTGTATACATCTGACATGTATAGCAAGCATGTCATAAAAAGTTCAAATCTGCATTAGCCTTTTTTCTTTTTTATTATGAAAACATTAAAACTCAAAACAGAAGTAACAAAGAGTGAAAATCTTTCAAATCGTCCCTCAGAGGTAGACAATATTTGGCATATGTCCTTCCTAATTTACTTATGTGTGTTTTTATGCTTATGTACTTACAAACAGGCTACTTTTTTTTGTGTTTTTTTATAAAACACAAAAATAGAGTCTCATTATACATGTTCTGCAGCTTGCTTTTTTTCCCTCAACAATGTACCATGAACATCCTGACTTATCAGTACGTGCACATTTATCTAGTACTTGTGTGTTTGACCACCCTGTATGTCCTTCCAGGTTGTTCCTATGATCTAGGCATATGCCCTTGAGGTTCCCCACAAGTTATTGTGTTTATAATGGTTCATTCCTACTTAACTGCTGAATAGCATTCACTATATGGATATATCACAGTTTTAACCATTCATCTATGCAAGGACATTTGGATTGTGTGTGGTATTTTGCTATTACAAATAAAGCTTCTATGAACATTTGTATACAGAACGTATAAGTTTTCTCTGGGGTTAACGCCCAAGCATTTAAATCTGAGGTTTATAAGAAATCTGAAACCAAAGAAAATGTAAGAAAACTGAATTCTATATAAGAAAACTGAAGTCTATTGTATATAACATGAAGACTGAACTGAGTAGATAAGGCACACTACAGATCTACCATTTACGTCAGCTTGCACCAGTGATTTAAACCAAGATTAAGGTCTTTGATGTTTCTAAGGGGTGAGATTTATTTTCTTAGTTGTGAAATTTTAACTGATACCTACATATTACGAAGTCAGCAAGAAAAGGACATAGATCTCAAAATTGACTTATAAATTGAATCCAAGTCAGTTCAGAAATACATGCTCATGATTATAATACTATGAATATATTTAAACTATCAGTTATCTCTCCCTTATGATGCTTGAAGGCAGTTGTAGCTCACATATGCATTTATAGCTAAAGATGATAAAGATTAGTAATATAAAATATTTTCCCAATACTGCCATGTTTAAGTTTCTGGCAGAATTTATTTCTACCCACATATAATTTGAGAAATTACTTGGGTGGCTCTTGCTAGTATACATTCATGGAGATTTATTCTGTTATCTGGAATTTAACTTTTCTTCTATTTAGGATTCCCAGTTCTACTTAAAAGGATGAAATTGGGGCACCTGGGTGGCAAAGTTGATTGAACGTCCAACTCTTGGTTTCAGCTCAAGTTGTGATCTCAGGGTTGTAGAGCAGGGCTCCCTAAAGTTTCTCTCTCCCTCTCCCTCTGCCCCTCCCCATTGTGTGTGCTTTGTCTATAAAATAAGCAAATAAATCTTAAAAAAAAGAAAAGCATAAAATAGACTTTATAAAGAAGTTTATGATATGGCTAGATGATAACACCTGACATTTAACACTAAACTGTTGAGTTTATAAATGCTAAATTGTATATTACACTTTAAGTTTCTAATAGTCTGTGGCACTGTGGAAGATGTACTTAAACAAGCCTTGATACGGTCAAAGAAGTCTTTGTAGCAGATCTGTATGATTTAGGACTAGAAAAATTCAGATGGTTAGATCAGCAGATATTCTCTAATTATTTTGATAATAGGGGTTTGCTTCTTTGGTAAACTCAGATTAATTTAGGTTAAAAAATTATTGACCACTTTTAAAATAATTCATATAGGGATGCCTGGGTGGCTCAGTCGGTTAAATGTCTGCCTTCGGCTCAGGTAACAATCCCAGGGTCCTGGGATCGAGCCCCGCATCAGGCTCCTTGCTCAGCGGGGAGTCTCCTTCTCCCTCTGCCTGCTGCTCCCCCTGCTTGTGCTCGCTCTCTCTCTCTCACACAAATAAATAAAATCTTTAAAAAAAATAAAATAATTCATATCAACAATAGCCAAACTATGGAGAGAGCGCAAATGTCCATCAAATGATGAATGGATAAAGATGTGGTACATATATACAATGGGATATTACTCAGCCATCCACAAGAATGAAATCTTGCCATTTGCAATGATGTGAATGGAGCTAAGAGTATATTATGCTAAGCAAAATAAGTCAGTAAAGAAAAACAAATACCATATGACTTGACTCGTGGAATTTAAGAAACAAAACAGATGAACATATGGGAAGGTGGAGAAAGAAAAGAGAGAAACAAACCACAAGAAACTCGTAATGATAGAGAACAAACTGAGGTTTGATGGAGAGAGGTGGGTGGGGAATGGACTAGATGGGTGACGGGTATTAAAGAGGGCACCTGTGATGAGCACGGGGGATTATCTGTAAGTGATGAATCACTGAATTCTACTCCTGAAACCGATATTGTACTATATGTTAACTAACTAGAATTTAAATAAAAAATTTAAAAGATAAAATAGTTCAAATGTACCCAAATATTTATTAAAGCGCTTTGGTATCATTTCATCATGAGAAAAGATTATTTCCCTAATGTGCAGTGGGATTATATTTTTCTGCTATTCCTTTGTTACATTTTACTATGTAATATCTGTTTTCTGTTTATGTAAGGTATGTTGATATCCCCAATTGGTGTTTCACATTTACTTGGAAATTAGCATATAACCAAGACCCTAAACTCCTCTACATTCGAACTTTATTTCATAATTTTTATAATTTAGAAAAATATTGGTGGCTGCTAGTAGAAAAATAGTGAAAATTGTCAGTTTTATTCTCTTTTCATATAAGAAAACAAACTCAGAACTTAAGGTTTGAGTCAACTTCCTTTGGTTTGGTCACAGATATGGTGGAATTTCAAACTTCAGTCATCGGCGGGTCAGATACCTACAGAAGAATGTGAAGTATAAGTCAAAGTTCCTGGACATGAGAAGACAAATAAATATGAAAAACAAACACATTTTCTTTACTGAAGAGTCAGAAAAAACGTTAAAAAAAAGCAAAACTTTGACTAAGGTATATATAAATTTTGTTCTTTATTTACGGATAAAATTTCATTTTGTGAGCTTGACTCTTTAAAATTTTTTTCAAGTGGAAATCTTGTTTCTATCAGATATAAGGGTACCTGATATTCTCTTCCTCTTGCTTCCCAAAGGCATATATCATGTGAACCAAATTTGAAATAGAATAAGTTGGTAGTAATATGAAAAAGGGATGTTTTGAAAGCTAGTATCAGCGTCTGGGAAGATAAAATAGATAAAATTGCTTTGTAAACCTCGTAACAGTGAGAATTCTCATCTGCCTCAGGCTAAGTAGGATCCTGGAAGTCCATATCTGATCTAGCATTTATTGTAAGCTTTAATTTTGAGGTCATCTAGAGGTGATCAATCAGATGTTACACTAACCAGCTCATCCTAATAGTCTCATGCTACTTTAGTGATTTACATTGCTAACTGGAATATTCACGTCCCCTCTCTTGGACTCTGCTATACCTGCTGTCCAAGCACCTGAAAAACAAAGGTAATTAGAATTATTTTTGCTTGGTTTGATGAGTGATGCTTATCCATTATAGGAGAAAAAAACAAAAACACCTTCTAGTAAGCAAAACCTTTTTGTCAGTTATCTCTGCAGCAGCTCCTTCAGGCAGCAAAACAAAATCTCAGACCCCGTGATGACTTTGTTTTACCCTTAAGATACCTTATCCTTCCCAACTTGAGCATTCTTCCAAAACATGCTACACCTTTATAGCTGGCTTTATTTTTGTTATATTTCGGATTGGTTGGTTGCTGGTGATATTTTAATATTTTAGTGACCCTGGTTATATCTGGAACACATTTCCCATTATCAGACCAATCAGTCTTATAGAACTTTTTACATGTTGGATGTGATAGTCCCCATACATTCATCTGTAGACAAAGAGCAGAAACATAACTGCTAAGTATTGCCAAGGAGGAAAGAAATATGACTGTTGTGTCCTTAGATATCTGACTGCTGTATAGACACAGTCACTTCGATGACTCTGGGTTGTTGTCTATGCTCATCGTCCAATTTCCTAACTCATAGGAATGTCACGAGGATCTGTTATGAAGAATGTTCTTGTTACAGAAGTTTGCACGGAAGTACATATCATCTATTAACACCTTGTTAACATTTCTAAGAAACCCAGTTTTTAGGAATCATTTTACTGGCTTTACTGCTCCATTAAAGGGCAGCTTGCGTTCTAAGATCGCACTCCTCTTTTTCTTACAGATAGCTGGGCACTAGATCTTTTTAGTTTATCTTTGATGCTGAGTACAACTTAACATAGCCTGGGCCATTGAAGAAAGGCCCAGAACAAATTCTGTATAATTTGAAAAGCTAATAATAATGACTTAACAATAAGTAGGTACATTTGTAATGGTAATACCGCATAGTATGGTTATATTGTGAGAAGCCTTTTATGCAAAGCTACTAGAACAGTTCAGCTTTATCTTCTTAGTGTTAATTGATTACAGGAAGGTCATTGTCATGTGTTTAATCTGATATTTTCTTCCTTTTAAAGAAATCTTTAATAAGGTCATGGTATGTCCAGATACAAAAGTGTACTTAGCTCAGAATTACTTATATATAATTAGCTTGTATGATACAGTGTACTTATTAGAGCTAATAATTACAACAGCTTCTCAGTGAAGTCCAAATGGTAAAACAGATGGGAATATTCTGTGTAATTTGGAATTCATTCGTGCATGTGATGACGTAAAATTTCAGGTAGAAAAATTCCTAAAATGGATTAATGAGCCAATGGATGAGGAAGCATCACAGGAGTCAGTTTCTCATGACAATGTGCAAGACACCTGCACAAGCAGTGATTCAGAGGAACAAGAAGTGTCTGTTAAAAAAGGTGATGACCCGCTGGAGACAAGTAATCCAGAGCCTGAAAAGTGTCATGCCATATCTTCAGCTGGTGAACTTGAAACAGAAAAAAATGAAGGAGACAGCACAGTAGCAGCTATTACAGATAAGGAAGATGGTGTTACTCAGATTACACCAGATTCTCTTCAGGTAGAAACTGAAGGTAAGATTAAGTATGCTTCAACTTGCTGATGAATTTAGATAATATGCTTTCCTAGTTTTCACTTAGAAGTCATTTATACGTAAGGATTCACTGCTATTTATTTTTAATTGGAGAGAAGGCACAAGTGTAAATGCTAGTGTCTATGATTTGGCACCAGAACACTACATTCTTGCCTGAGCAAGCATGAGAAAAGAAAAGGCCAACCACATGGGAAAACTGAGTACCTCTGTCTATGCCATTAAGATTGGTCTCTGCCACTACCCGCTTCCCTGGGCTAAAAGTGACTGGCGGTCCCTTTCATGCCTCTTGAAATTTGATGTTGCCCTAGTTTTCCTTTTGATAATTCTTTTTTTTTTTTTTTTTTTTTTGGCTTTTGTGGTAATGGTTGTTGGTAGTGGTAGTTCGTTGTTTGGATGGTACACTGACATAAGGTATTTATAGTAGTTGCCTATAATGAATGCGGAATGGAGTCACATTTTTCACTTTATGCCCTTTTGTACTGTTTTAATGTATTCCACAGTAAATGTTCTTTTATAATTTATAATTGTATTCAGTGGTACATTGAAGCTTTTATGAGGTAGTAATTTTCATTTGACATGTATTCATTTTTATTGATGAATGATTTCAGACTTGCCCTAATGAAACAATTATATTGTGGTGGTCTCTTTCTTAATTTAGAATTGTGGAAAATACCTCATTTGAATCTTAATTTTTTTTTCCTGTGTGTGTGTGTGCGTGTGTGTGTAGAACTATATTCTTTGTATCACATACTTCTTTGCCTTTCTAAAATGCATACTTAAAGTAGTTTAAAATTTTTTATTGTCATGTACAACTGATATTCCTGTGGTACTTGCAGATTTCCAAAATGCTTTCATGTGCCTTATTCTTATTTAATCTATAAAATAACCCAGTGAGGTACGTGGGATTATCCTCATTCTAAAAATACAGAAAGTAGAAAAAAAAAAAAAAATTACAGAAAGTAAAGCTCAGAGAAACTAAGAAATTTGCCTGAGATCACAGAGCCAGTAGGCGGCATGGCTAGGACTCAATAACAGGTTGTTGGTATTCAATCCCATTTTCCCGCCCTCCCCTATTTCCCTAATTACCTTACCTCATAGTGCTGGTAGTTCTCACCTGGGCTGATACCACCACCTCAGGGGCATTTGGAAGATGTTGGCTGTTAGAATGACCTGGGCATACTAGCATTTAGTACTCTGGGTTGCTTATCGTTATGTCATGTACAGGATGGTCTTGCACAGTAAAGAACTGTTCACTCAAAATGTTAGTGTCCCCTCTCCTAAAACACTCTTACTACACTTTGCTGTTGATGACACCTTGTGCTATTTACAATGATCAGATGACCATATTAAGACATAGTTCTATCCTTAAGAATCATTTAAATGTAGTCGTTTTATTTGTCACCATCAATTCTTGTCATTATACTTAGCTGTGACAGCACGCTTTCTAAGTTGCTGTTTCTAATCTGCTCAGAACTTAAACCAAATAACCAAATTAATAAAAATTGTTTAAGAAAAAGTCAATTTCAGAATGAATGAGATCCTTTTCTATTAACATTAAAGCAGTGACCTGTTTTAATTTCCCAGAGGCCACACAACCCTTCAGGTCACGTCTGGATTCAGAGGATTGACCAAGCTGGAAGTTAGGGGCTTAATCAGTCCTTGGGAGATTTTGTTTTAAAGAAGGGAAGAGAAATGTTTGGTCTATAATTGACCAACTAAAGCAGTGTCTTCTCTAACAGAAGTAATTACTTTTATAACTATATAGTATCTCTACATACGCCCTAACAATCCTGTGAAGTAAGTAGGTCAAATACTATTCATTCATTCCTTTCAAGGAATTAAAAATTGTATCTTAGAGAGCCTGGGTTACTGTTTCAAGCTCAGGGAGCTTATAAATACCAAAATAGAGGCTGTAATCTAAAGTCAGTGCTGTTTGCAGTATGCCCTTCCGCTTCTCCTGGGGTACCGATGCCTGCATGATCTGTAGTGCTTCCCCAAATTGTAAGTACTGAATGTGGCTACACTTTTTAGATAAATTCATCTATGATTGCCTTTTTTCATAGTGAACATCTGTATTTATATTCTTTTATTTTAGCGGAAAGTAAAAAGAAGAAGAAAAAGAAAAACAAGAACAAAAAGGTAATTGGTCTGCCTCCTGAGATAGCTGCTGTTCCTGAGCTGGCCAAATACTGGGCACAGAGATACAGGCTCTTCTCCCGTTTTGATGATGGGATTAAATTGGACAGAGGTAAAATATATATATATAATGTTTAACACTATTTTGAAATAATTTTACACTTACAGAAAAGTGTCAGGAATAGTAAATTTTTCATAATGCCCTTTATCCAGATTTGGCTATTTTTAACATTTTGCCACATTTGCTTTATTCTGTATGAGTTTCTGATCCAGTTGCTCCTACCCCTTAACACGTGTGTGTGTGTGTGTGTGTGTGTGTGTGTGTGTGTGTGTGTATTTTCTAAGAAAAAGGATACTTTATGTAACAATGGCAAAATTATAAATTTAACATTGCTACAATATTATCATCTGCAGTCCAGATTCTAGTGTAAATCTGTTATCTTAATCATGTCTTTTTGGCATTTTTTTTTCCTTCCAGTATAGGATCATATATTGCATTTAGTTTTCATGTTTCTTTAATTTCCTTTCGTCTGGAATAGTTCCTCAGCCTTTTTGTTTTTCATGACTTCGACGTTTTCCAAAGAAAAGTGACCATTTATTTTCTATAGTGTCTCTCAATTTGGATATTTTGTTTTTAAAACTTCACATTCAGGTTTAATCTATACTTAATTTATATTTCAGGATAGATAACAAAAGTAATCAATAGATTATTAAGCAGAGCATCTGATGACGAAATACCTAGTTCAGAAAGATGCAATTTAATGAATTAACACTGGAAATCAAGTTCTTCTGTGAGTGTTCCTGCCGTGTCTTGAACACCTTCCTTACTAATTCAGTTCTACAAATTGGTGCTTATTTTCATATTGGGGCTACTTAAACATTGGTCTTTATTAACTGTCAAAATTAGGAGACTTGATCTGGGGTTAGAATTTTGGGTTCTATCAACTTCTTACAGTAATTTACAAAATGTTTTATACTGAAAAAGATGCATAGGAGTTTGGAGAAATAAGACTGGATAAAAGCTTTTTAATTCTATAAAAGGAGTTTATGTTTTTATTCTTCCAGCAATGAGGAGCCATTTAAAGTTTTTGGTAAGGAAAGGGAACAGGAAAATTGGTGTATCATTATGTTCAGAGAAACAGCTTTCTGAAAAAAATGTTAATTTCTTCTTTTGGGAAAGGAGGTCAGTTTGCTTCCCCATTAGAAATGAAATAATCAGGAAACTCAGTGGAGTTTGGGGAGGTAGCCAGTTGGACAGCTAACTTTCCATTTTCCATAATAGTCAGTAGTTAATACTTCAAACAGAAAAACTAAAATTGCATTCAATTATTGGAAGTATATTACAAAAGAATCAGGCAAGAATTGAGGCAGTTGCTTTGGTGGAAATCGGGAATGGGAATGGTACTGCTCCTTTGTATAACAAGCTTTGTGGAACTTTTTTAAAACTAAGTAATTTATAATTTTTTGAAAAGAGAAACTAAGTTTTGCTTGAGTATATATTATAAATATAATATATATATGTGTGTGGGTGTGTTTGCTATGTTTATGTTTGGGTTGGCTTCTTGAAACTGAACATCTTAACAGAAATACCTTTCCCTTCACAGAGGGCTGGTTTTCAGTTACTCCTGAGAAGATTGCTGAACACATTGCTGGCCGGGTCAGCCAGTCCTTCAAGTGTGACATTGTAGTAGATGCATTTTGTGGAGTTGGAGGAAATACTATTCAGTTTGCCTTAACAGGAAAGAGAGGTAATTAGCCATCAAAGGAAGAACAGTAATTTCTTTTTAATTTATTCAGTAAATGTTTCATTTTGCTTTAGTCTATTTTTGCCGAGATTTAATATATAATTAATAATTTAATGCCAAATATTTAAAATAATAATCACTTGCATAAGCATACAGTTTGTATCACATACTGGTATAAGTGCTTAATGTTTATTAATTTATTAGTCAGCGATCTTGTGAAGTGTATCTTTTTTTGTGTGTGTGAAGTGTATCTTTTACTATCTGCGTTTCACAGATAAATGGGAAATAAAGAGGTGAAATAACTTGCTCAGGACTATACAGACACAGCTTGGCGAAGCCAAGATTATAATACTATATAAAACTAAAAATATTAAAATGGGAAACTATTCTTTAGAAGAAGAGTGGAAGGGGAATTCCAGTTTTGCCACCTTTATGACTTTGGACATCGTTTAACCTCAATATAAAGGAGACCTTAAATTAAGATAACCTCTGTAAAACCTTTCAGCTTGTGCATTGTAAAACTAAAAATCTTTTAAGTATTAGGTCATTCTCATGGTTGTTTGACTTTGGAATCATGAAAAAGAAACCTTGTATCACTGTATATGTGCCAGGAACTATGTCAAGTAGGTTATATGTATGCCATTTCCCAAGGAAAAGAAAACTGTAAAATTGGAAAGTCTACCCAAATGGACATAGCTGAGTCATGAAGCCAGGATTTTTACTCTGTTTTTTCTGATATCCCTGTTCTTTCTAAATTATTTTTAACGTGTAGTATAATGTGATATTTTAAAGCTATCAATTGTTAAGTCATACTCTGAAGATGCTTTTTTTCCCCAACATCTTTGTATTATACATGTAGCTTCCATTTCAATGAATTACAGTTAAGTCTCTTTAATTTACTTAAAGTTTTTAATGTTAACTAGGAAAGTATGATTCTGGAAGCATAATATAGAAGCTAGAAAATGGTGAAGGAAAACAACATTGAACACCCAGACCCATGCTGATGAACTGTGACCCTTATTAAATCATGCTCCAAGGCATGACAGTTCTCACCTTATATGGTCTCCTAATAGCCTGAATGAAAGTTGTCTTCACATTTACTGGAATAGGAGTTATTTTCTTGTTTTCCTTGAATTCATTATTTACTCTTAAAGTTCTCTTCTGCACTTGCCAGCTCAAATCAGTGTTCATTGCATGAAAATCCCAGCTCAAATCAGTGTTTATTGCATGAAAATCATTTTTCCTCAAAAATTTTCAAATTTGCCTTCATTTTGACATTGTATCATAGCATAACAATTAAAATATCTGCCCTCTGATAAAGCAGCAAATAGATATGGAAATTTTTTCAAAATATTATGGAAACCATCCATATTATAGATTTATATTTCTATGAATATAGGTCTCTTGCCACGGCTTTCTGTAGCTTAGTACACATTTGGTAAAGAAAAATGTCTAATGTGGGTCCCAAGCTAAAGGAAGGCTATTTCTGCCATGTGTTCCCAGACCCAGTTGTTGCCTAGGCAACTCAACTAAATGGTTAGAGAATCCACAAATTTTGCATTTTGATGCTAAAGGTTTTTTCCCTTTCTATGTACTTCAGTATTACTGCTGTCCGATAGAATTTTCTGTGATGATGGAAATGTGTATCTGCACTGTCTAGTATCATAGCCACTAGCCACATGTGGCTGTTGGTCGTTTGAAATGTGGCAGTGTGGGGGTGTCTGGGTAGCTCAGTGGGTTAAGCAGCCGACTCTTGATTTCAGCTCAGGCCGCGATCTCAGGGTCCTGGGATGGAGCCCTGTGTCAGGCTCTGCGCTCAGTGGAGAATTTCCTTGATAATTCTCTCTCCCTCTTCCTCTGCCCTTCCCCCATCTTGCATATGCACACACATTCTCTCTCTCTCTCTTTCAAATAAATAAATAAATCTCAAAAGAATGTGGCAGTGTGACTGAGGATCAAAATTCTTTCTGTCATTTTAATCAGTTTAACGGTAATAACTTTGTATGGCTAGTGACTACCATTACTGGACAGTGCAGTTCTGTATAATGTCATCCAACATTTGCCAGCATTTCATTTACATGATAGAGTGAGTGCTTACATTTTGTTAGGCCTAAAAACAAAGCAGCCTTTAGGAAAATGTGGATGAAAACATGAGGATTGACTGAATATATTTGATGTTGAAAATCATTTTTCCCATTGAGTTTTTGGTGTTGTCAGCATCTTTCCATCTGTCTCTGTACTACAAATGGAGATTTAACAGCTGAAAAGAACATTTTTGTCTTTTCTCTTAGGAATGTTAGTTTATTTAGAACAGAAAAAATAGCATCATAAGTGCATGATTTCAGCATGTAGTTGGAGTTTGTATTCATTGTTTAAGCAATTTATTTAGTGCATTATTTCTCAGAAGTGTTAACAGATTTTGAAACCGGCATTTTCTAGAAAACTATGTTTCCATGACAACCATGGTGTATGCATCAGGGTTCCACTTAGCCATTCCAAATATGAAATATTGCCACTAGCACACATACAGGTGCACTTGAGTTATTGACTGTGAGATAGTGAGCTAAAATTAACTTATGTTTGCATTGCTAATTATGAAATTGCAATAAATTAAATGAAAGCCCATTCAATGAAAACGTAATGTTGTCGGTTCCCTCTTCCTAAGATGTCTCCTTAAACATTATCAGCAGATGTTTTTACATTTCTTCTTCTTAGGCTAGCTCTATGGGTTTGTTAAAATGTGTTTTAATTTGCTTTTCTGTAGAAGTTGTCAAATTTTTCTTTGGAAACTGTGTTTCATTTTAGGAAATTGGTCGTTTCTGAAATCTTAGTGTTACAGGCTTACCATGCAGTCAGTGACCTTTCCAAGTGTTTGCTGCTCAGGCTGTTCAGAGCACAGTGCTGAGCACGTTTACCTCTCAGTAGATATTGTGTGGCAGCTGTCATTACTTGCTTTGGAAAAGCTGGCTGAGTGACACAACTTTGAAAGCCAGGTCCTTCAGTCATATTTTCTTGGTACTACACAAGTGAATCTTTCTAATTTAGATTAAAATTTTTAATTAAGCTCTTTATCTCTGGTATATGTGCCAAACTCCCTTAGTCTTTAAAAAAAGTTCTTATACCGAGAAAAAAATCAGACTGCCCAGATGAACTGTTATATAGATCAGTGTCATTTGACTCTTCTTTTCCCACTTTTAGTGATTGCCATTGATATTGATCCTGTGAAGATTGATCTTGCTCGCAATAATGCAGAAGTTTATGGAATATCAGACAAGATAGAGTTCATTTGTGGAGATTTCCTCCTGCTGGCTTCACATTTAAAGGCTGATGTTGTGTTTCTTAGCCCCCCTTGGGGAGGACCAGATTATGCTACTGCGGAGACCTTTGACATCAGGACCATGATGTCTCCTGATGGATATCCTTTGGAAGGCTGAGAGTTCACTCAAACAGTGTTTGTGGAGAGAAAGGTGTGCATGTGAGTGAGTGTGTGTTGTGTGTGTGTGTTTCAGAAAGAGACAATGAAGTGGGGAAATACTAATAGCACTTCATAGATTCCAGTTTATTTTGCATAAAAAGCCAGTATGTAAAAATTAAGTGGTGGTTGACTCCCAAAAGGAATGGCAGATGTGAAGTCATATTTCCTTCGGGCACTATCCAGTTTTATCATTATAAAACAACTAGGAAATATTAATTGCTTGAAATTACTGTCTTGGAACTGGGAGTTTCCTCAAGACTTGTCCATAGACTCGGTGACCATCTCTTAACTTTTCTTCAACTTACACTGGCTTGTGCTTACTCTCTTTGCATCTTCAAATGTTCCCTGTTAGTCTTCCAAGATACTGAAGGAAGCCCTTCTTTCATAAGGAATAATATTTACAATTTGAAAAAAAAAAAAAAAAAAAAAAAAAATTTACAATTTGTCCCTTTCTTTATCTCTCCTACCCAGAGGAATCATACTCTTAACAGGAAGCATGTTTCTAAAATGCTAATTAAAATTTAGAATGTAAGCCACAATGACCAGATTTACTTGTCTTTATTCTTTACTGGAAAGAGGTGGTATTATGCTTTCCTGTTCTACTTTCATAATAATTAGGCAATGGCAGAACGATAAAGTGTATTTCTGACTCTTGGCTGCTTTCCACACGGATAATCAATGAATAGGCTTAACTTCCAATCTCTGACCCATCTGAACTACAAAATCTGCTACTTAATTCTCTTTTAGGTTCCATTAGAGGATCTAAATGTTTGTCTCATAGTTACATGTCAAAATATATTCGGGTTATGACATGAGAACATAACCCTGATCAGAAATTAACTGTTGTTTTTGTTACCATTCCTTAACTATTACTCACCTTAGAAATCTTCAGGCTTTCCCAGAAGATCACTAATAATATTGTTTATTTTCTTCCAAGAAATGCTGATATTGACCAGGTAAGCCACTACTAAGGAATTTCTATGAGCCTCTGGCATAACTTACAAAAATGGGCAGAAAAAAGATACAGGGCCTTCCTTTGAGAACACATTTATGAGAAGTCTCTGGATTTTTGACTATTATTAGAAAACTGGAGGTGTTAGGCAGTTAAATCCATGCCTGTTTCATCCACTTCATCTCCACAGCTCCTGGAGGACATATACATAAATAGAACCCTTTGGGCTTTTAATTATATGTTCTGAAAGGATAACTGAATGTGTTGTGTTTCAAATGCACATACCTAAACTAGCCAAGATCTGTCTTTATTGAGACCTACCTGGAGAGTAGAGGTTTTAGGTATTCCTCAAAAGAGGAGCCTAAATAGAAATATACAGATAGATGAAACCTTAATTTGGCCAGAAGCGATTTTAGCTATAGTCTTGAAATGTAGGACACTTGACTAATAGTTAAATGAGTTTAATGTCCTTATTCCATTCTTCCCATAAACACTTATTTAATAATGCTATTTTTTTTCTCTTATGGAATTGGACTTGATGTAACTGCCTCATAAAGATTCCATGATGTCTTTACTTCATGTTTTTGTTGATTTGCTTTCTATAAACACTACTATCATATATAAGTGTGATAACACTTACATACTATCATATGTATGATAAACATTTTGTTGAAAATCATTGGCCTTTTTATATTTTAAATTTTACTGTAGTGTTACTAGCTCTGAGGTTTTCTTTTCTCTCCTATTTGATACTGAGAGCTGACCCTGTCTTTCTGACCTCTTTCATCTTGTTCTGAAGAAATTATCTTCCATTATTTATTCAACTAAATTTCTCACCACCTTTGTTCCTTTTTCTGGAGCATCACTTATGTGGACAGTAGTCTTTCATAAATGTATTTCCTGGTGTTTTTTCTCTTCCTTTTTCTTCTGGGAGATCTGGTCTTCCAACTAGCTCATTCCTCAGATATATGTGTTCTATTATCTATCTCAACCTATTGTGTTTTTTAGTTCAACTATTATATTCTTTATTCTTTATATTTCTCACCTGTTTTTTATTTTCTTCTTTTACACTCTAATAATAATATCTCTTACTGAAAAAAAAAAAAAGAAAAAATACCTCTTACTGTTATTTTAAGAAGTTTAAATTCCTAAAAAAAAAAAAAAGAAGTTTAAATTCCTAATCTGGTCTATTCTTTCTGTATTTCATATAATTTAGAATCCATTTTGTTTTTCTTCCATGAAATACTTGTGGCCTTCAAATATCTTGTCTTACTGTGTATTGGCTATTCTCAAGTAATGCGGACAGAGACAGGCTGTGCTTTAGGGTCTCTGGGGACCTTTGTAAAAACTGTAACTATCTGAGTGCCAGATCATTTTAATGTGTAGCCTGGGTTGAGAACCACTGCTGAAGGTTGTGTTAGCCCCAGTGATAATCTCAAGGGATGAAAGTGGGAAAGCTATGGGGTTGCCACCTCAGGCACCACAAGACTGCAGTTATCACCAAACACCATCTCAGGATACAACTCCTCACCTTTAAGGAGGATCTGGAGAGAAGCAGATTTAAAGGCTGTACTCTTCAATCTTCTAGTGTCATTCATCAGCTCACTGGTGTGGAGAGGAAAGAGTGAGACAGTGGATATCAGGGATTAGTTCCCACCTGTTCCTCTCAGCTCTTCACAGCAGGATTTCTTTTCAGACTGCCCTGACTTTACTCCTGAGCATAGACCAGAGTTCCCAGTTTCTGTAAGTGAGGCAGCATATACCAAATGCAGGGTGATTGGGAGGGAGCAGCAAGAGCAGAACTTCTTTTAATTTTTTTTATTTATTTTAGAGAGAGAACACAAGTGGTGGGGGAGAGGGAGAGAGAGAGAGAGAGAATCTCAAGCAGACTCCTCTCTGAGTACAGAGCCTTATGCAGGGCTCCATCTCAGGCCCCTGAGCCAAAATCAAGAGTTGGCCGCTTGATCAGCTGAGCCACTCAGGCACCCTGAGAGCAGAATTTCTAAGTTCTTGTTTTCTTTCTTCCCGTCTTAGCTTCTCCCAAGCACAAGCGCTTCCCTCCTGCTCCGGGCCAGAAGCACTCCCCTCCATCCTACACACACACATTCAGACCATCTTGGGTCTCCAGAGGTTTCTTTTGTTTGGCGGTTTCCCTCTGTTGGGTCTCCAGGGCTGTCTTGCAGTAGCCAGCATTCATGCTAGTTCAGCATCTTCCTAGGGTTTTGGTCATGGGGACATAAATAATGCAACCTTCTCATTAAAAAGGTGGAGATTAAATGCTCTGGCTCTCCCATTGGATGACTTCAAGAAAGGCCCTGATGATCTAGGGTATAAACTGGACTTTAAAGAAACTTCGATTGTAGGAGTTGAGAAGGTGGCAAGAGCACCAGTGACATAGAAGTGAGCATGTGTGGATAAAGTTCAGTTAATGGGCTCAGAACAAGAGAGAGAGAGAGATTAAGAGTCAAACAGACCTAGTTTAGTCTCAGCCCTGCCACTTACTAGCTATCTGGTGACGGTTCTGAGGCATAAATGAGTATGTGGGTATAGCACTTACCACAGTACCTCTGGCCTATAAACTCTCAATAAAGTCCTGTATGTGACTTTGAAGATCCTATTACAAAGTTTTCGTGAGAAGAATGTAAATGTTACTAACACTTTGAAGAGGGCCCATATGGAAAGATGACATTTTTCTCTAGAGGATAGAATAGAAGGTTTTATATTTGTGAAATGATAGAATTTAATTTATAAAAACACCTCCCAGATCATATATTTTTATCTTTCTCTTATCAGAAGTATATACTCGCTTGAAAGGACATATTCTTATATCAGTTTGTCACCCTCTCCCAATCTTGGCTTATTTCCTTGGTCTTTGGAACACTGGCTCTCTGCTCTGGCTGCTAGTTGGAATTCCCTGAGTAGTTTTTTTTTAATTGTTGTAAGATACACATAATAAATCTTACCATAAATTGTTTGTAAACATACAGTTTAGTGGCGTTATGTACATTCGCATTGTTGTGCAGCCATCACCACCATCCATCTCAGAACTTCGTCATCTTCCCAAACTGAAACTCTGTACTTTTAAACACTGACTCCCCATTACCTTGTCAACAGCCATTCTACTGTCTCTATGAATTTGACGATTCTAGGAACCTCAAATAAGTAGAATCATACAGTATTTGTCCTTTTGTACGTAGTTCTTTTCCCTGAGCTTAATATCCTAAAAGTTCATCCATGTTTCAACATGTGTCAGAATTTCCTTCCTTTTTAAAGCTATTTGAATAATATTGCATTGTATGCATTTTGTTTATCCATTCATCCATGGACATTTTGGGTTATTTTCACCTTCTGGCTGATAGGAATAATGCTGCTATGGGCACACAGTATCTATTCCTGCTTTCAGTTCTTTCGGGTATGTAGCCGGAAGCGAAACTGCTAAATCATGGAGTAATTCTGCTTAGTTTCTTGAGGATCCACCATACAGTTCTCCATGGCAGCTAAACCATTTTACATTCCTATCAGCAATTCTTTAAGAGTTGCAGTTCTCCACATTCTCACTAACATTTGTTCTTTCTGTTTGTTGTTGTTTTGAAACAATAGCCATTCCTAATGTGTATGAAATGGTATCTCATTGTAGTTTTGATTGGCATTTCCCTCATGATGAGTGATGTTGATGATATCAGATCATGATGATGATGATTGATTCACATACGTATATTCTGGCTATTAATCCCTTATCAGTATATGTTTTGCCCATATTTTTCTGCATTCCGTGGGTTGCCTTTTTACTATCTTGACAGTGTTCTTTGCTATACGAAGTTTTTAATTTTGATAGAGTTCAACTTAGCCATTTTTTCTGAATATTCTTTGTGCTTTTGGTGTCGTATTCAAAAAATTGTTGCCAAATCCAATGTCATGAAATTCTTCCCTGTGTTTTCTTCTGAGAGTTTTATCATTTTAGCTGAGTAACTTTTTAAAACTACCAGTACCCTGATCCACTGGGCAAGATTCTCTCCGATTTATTTTCTGGATGAGGCCCATGCATAAATTTTTTAGAAGTCCCTAAATGACTATAACGTGCTGTCAGAGTTGAGATTCTCTGGGTTAAGAGAAAGGTAAATAAAATGAATGAGCCTGAGCTCTTACTCTGTGGGTTAGAAGGAGATGAAATTAGATCTCGTCGCCTGTCATCTATTTATGAGCCACTGTGTCTAAACATTAGATCTCCCAAACACTATATGCTGTACCAGTTACAAGAAAAAGCACTGTCCCCTTACTCCCTGCATTTTTGTGTCTAATTTGATATTAAACTGTACCTGCTACTCATGTGACTTTGGTCTGCATCCTAGGCTCCCAGATAAGGGTTGAGCCTGTTGATTCCATAATTCTTATTTGCCCATGTAAATGTTATACTCTGTAACTGTTAGTCTCAAAGAGATCATATGATCCTTATATTAAAAACTAGGTAGGCTTACTTGGATACGTGAATGACAATAGGAAATTTACTACTTATTGTAAAAGTTACAATGAGTATGTTTTTTTCTAGTTAAATTAATACCTGCCCAAGGAGAAAGTTAACTTTTTTCTTTTAACTTGTGTTTTTGGTTTACTTAAAAAACCTGCTAGAATCACAGTTGGTGATTTTACATTTTCTACCTGTAGAGGGAGTAATGGCACTGAAGAATAATAAAAGTCAAAAAAGAAATGCGATTTCAAGTACATTATATTGTTTGGTATTAAATTTGGATCAAATTACAGAAGGAAGTCAACTTTTCTTTTTAAAATGAAGAAAATATATCCATATGTAGGATTTTTAAAATGAGAGAAAATGCTATACTGCAAGAATGAGAGAAAGCAGTGTTACAGAAAAGTCAGCTTTTTTGTTAAGGAATGTTTAGATTGTCACAGTGACCTGAACTTACAAATGGGCTGGGTTCCCCAAGTTAATGAGTTGACTGTTTGAAACTCAGGCTGCATTTTTCTCATAGAAATGTCTATAAAGAACAGTTAATTTCCCATCCAGGGAGATTTATACTCTGGACAGTATTTATATTTATTGTAACTAAACTGAGTATGGGCCCAATACAGATAAAGCTTGTCCTGTAGTCTCTCCACATGGGAGATGAGGCCAGTTGTTTTCTGTATCTAGTAAAATATTTTTCTAGGTCCCCTATTATCTCAGTCTTTTTTCCCTTTTTTCCATGTGGGGGATATTCCAGGTCACATATTCCCTTGTTACCCAAACTCTCACTATCCAACTCAAGAACTAACTAATTTACAAAGTCTTTTCGTGCTAGACTCTTTGGAAGAAAATTGCAAGTGAAACTTTGGAACTGATTAGCTTCAGTTCAGAGGGCCCAGGGTATATGTATTTATCTACTGGATGCCTATTTCTTGCTGGGTTTTCTTTCATTTGTTTCCTTTGACAGTCATATAATTGCAGCCAGTGTTAGCTTTGGATCCCCCAAGCATTCCAAATATGGAAAACTTCTGTTTTAAAAAGTAAACATACACAGTATGGATAGAGGTCTCTGAGCAGAGTAGAATGTTTGTATGAAGTCCCTGTGGGTGGAAGCTCAAACCAGGAGGAGCCCTGTCTCCTAGGCAGACATTGGAATGCGGGGAGGAGTGGCTGCCGGTTGGTGTGGTACAGCACCTCCTTATCCTTCCCTCTTAAAATGTCTGGCCTCAGAAGAATGATAGCATTTATGCTTTTCAGGTCAAATTTAAAGCTCTTTCCTTTATAATTTGTTTAAACCAGTAAAGAAACCAGGGCCACACTGAGCAGCATCCCTAAGAATTGTATTGAAAAGTGGACTGGGAGGTGGCCCTATGTCGTGTAACTCCTGGCACTTGTGTAGTAGACATGCTCTACCCTTCCATGACTTTCCCCAGGCAGACATCATGATAACAGCTGTGTCTGTTGTATTGGGCCCATACTCAGTTTAGTTACCCTTAATATAAATACTGTCCAGAGTATAAATCTCCTTGGATGGGGAATTAACTGTTCTTTATAGACATTTCCATAAGATTAGTTCTATTTATCTGCACATGGTAAACAGAAATGAGATTTTTATGCTTAAGTGAATGAATCTTAATTTTTTGCTAATAGTTTTTCAGATAACTTGCATGCTACCTCAAGCTCTCTGATATCATTTCCTGTTTCTTTCTTTTTTCAAATGTTTACTTGTTGATTAAAACAAATATGATTTTTAAAATCCACCATTGTCAACAGGAGGGCAGTGGGGATGCGTCAAAAAAATTATCCTGGGCATTAAAAGTTTACCTGCATTAGTTTCTTAGGAGAAGACTACCAAAAATCAGTTCACTAAGCTTTACTTCTTACCTGTTCTCAGACCTAGAATCTGGAAACATGAAGACTATTCTTAAATTTAACTAGTTACATGAAGCACAACAGACCGAAGAATCAGGAAGTCCCCAGCTGTTAGCACAGGACTTGTTCATAGCAGTATGTGTGGTATCCTTCTATTTATCTACATCATTTACTAAAAAAATTTACCCAAAGGGGCAGAGGAAATATAAGCTTCTCCAGTGAAGTAATAGGACTGTTTTTCAGTGCTCTAATTTTTCTGTATCTTTCTTAACATAAAGTGTTCCTGTCCTTGATATTGATTATGTTTTTCCATTAGGATCCAGTTTGGTAGTTATTGTCTCTCATTTGTTCAGCTGCCATGCACTTTTATATCAAATCAGTTTGCTTTTAAAAAAAAATGCAGGGTTGCCTGGCTGGCTCAGTCGGGAGAGCATGCAACTCTTGGGGTTGGTCATGAGTTCAAGCCCCACGTTGGGCGTAGAGTTTACTTTTAAAAAGAAAGAAAGAAATGCACTTTTAAATGTTTAGTTGACTCTTAAATCTTCGATGCCTTTCATTTTTACTAAAGTTATCACCTTTACTGTAATGTTTACCCATTTCTCCTTTCCCAATCCCCAAGGAACAACTATTATAAAATCTAGTTGATGAGAGTTTCCAGCCTTAGTTCTAGTTCCAATCCAAAATAATTGGGATTTCTTTTGGTAAATCTAGTTAGTATACTTGGGTAATATGCCAAAACATAGCATGTAATCTAGAGACGTTTTTAACCTTTATCTATTTACCTACCTATGCTTTTCCCTCCCTCCCGTCTGTTTCACCCCCTCCTTTCCTCGTTCTCTCTCTCAATTTATTAAACTTTAAGAAAGGGGAAGGAATCAAATAACATTTTGCCAGTTAAACCTGCTAGTGAAAAATAAAGACAGCCGGAAGTTAATGGCATTAAGTTTGATTGAAGCAAAGCATTACTGATTTGAACTACATAATCTTTATAGTCTTTTCAACTCCAGAATGCTAACCTTTAAAAGTACAAAAAGGCTAAAGTTAGAAATTGTTTTTAATTAGAACATGCGAAAGTAATATATTAAGTATTTTTAAATTTTCTCTCTAAACACTGAATAGAAACAATTTTTCTCATTGTATTTTGACACAGATTCACTTTTTCCTCCAATATCACGAACAGTACACTTGTTTCGTCTGTCTGTCGTCTGACTCTCCCAGCCTTCATGAAGGCAGAGATTAGTTTTTGTTGCACTCCGCTGCCTGAGACAAAAACCTCTAAGCACTCAGTAAATAGTTGTTGAATAAAATAATAAATAATTCATTAACTATTTTGAACAGACCTGGGAAAACGCCCACATGTTGAGGACATCTCCACTCCTTTCTCTATCCAAAGCACCCAAGTGCAGGCAACCCTCTAAAAAGTGGGGAGAAAGGGAAAAGAAAGTACCCCACCTTCTCAGAGATTTGTTTTAATGTAATTCTATTTATGGCTCACAAAATACACTAGTTAGGGAGATAGGTAGTATTCCTATTTTTCAGATCTTCCTAAATTGATGGTCGAACTGGTATTAAAATTTGCCTCTGATTTTGCTTTTGGTTTTCTGCTAGACCTATTCTAGCAGATGTTTGCTATGGTTTCAGCTCTGCTTTGGTTCTTTTCACCCGCCCTCTTCTCTCCTCCCCTCTCTTCCTTTCTCCTCCCCAACCAACACTATTTCCCCAGAGAAAATTTCAGCTTTTGCTGCCAATGTCACTTCCTCCAAGTAAATCACTATTTAAAGGAACAGGAGAAATACTGCACCTGAGTTACATCTAATTCCTAGAAAAATTACTGTGAAATAATTACATCTTAGATGTACCAATCAGAATGCCCTTTATTGGTTAAAGACAAAACTTTTCATTTTGCCCTTCCTTATGAAAACTCAGAGTGGCAAGGGCACCTGGCTGGCTCAGGCGGTGGAGTGTGCAACTCTTGGTCTCGGGGTCGTGAGTTCAAGCCCCACGTTGGGTGTGGAGCCTACTTAGAAAAGAAAAGAAAAAAAAATCAGACTGGCATAAAGATACCAAATTAGAAAATAAAACTGTTCCTATAAGTACCACTTTGAGACTAGTTGGATACTTTTAATTTCTAAAGTTTTACTTTAATATATTCCTTATCAGTGAATAGTGGATACGTGTGTGCTTTTTATCATTATGATAGATACTGTGTTTGACTCCAGTTGTCAGCTATTCTTGTTGCTAAAAACACAGCCATCTCTTTGTGTCCCTTTTGCAGGTGGGGGTTGATATTGCCATTGCTACTGGTTTAGTGGGACAGCTTCTTTTAGAATGACCTGTGGTTTCTTCCCTATTTCTGTATCTGTGACTTTCTTCTAAGAGGAAGTTGAAATGCTTTAAAATACATACTCATTGGTGATGCACAGTAAATCTTCCCTTCAGCCAGATGCTGGTGTAGCATGTGTAATATCACTGAGATTAGATTGCTCAACCTCTAAACTAAATTAAACCAACAGCACCTCTCTTTGCGAAATACACAGTTCTGCCAATTATGATCACAGAATGAATTACAGAAACTACATGTCTTGGGGCTCCTGGGTGGCTCAGTTGGTAAAGCATCCTGCTCTTGATTTCATCTCAAGTCATGATCTCAGGATCATAAGATCGAGCCCTATGGAGCCTGTTTAAGATTCTTTTTTCCCTCTCCCCCTCCCCCAGCTCCCGCTCATTCTTTCTCTCTCTCTCAAAAAGAAAAAAGAAACTACTTGTCTCCTTTTGTCAGAACCTACCTCTGACATTTTGGGCATCTCTTTTTCCATCACTGCGTGTCTTTGGTTATCAGACTCCCAGGGCTTTCCTGATGCAGTGCTCTTTTCCATAATCATTCTCACTGCTACCATGATGAAGCTTATCTCTGGTTATACAATCATGGGTTTAGAAGGTAACACTGTTTGCTAGTTAATAGACCTGAGAGGCCTCATGAAAAGCTATTGGACAATAAGAACTGTATAAGAACTTAGGGTAAAGCATTGCTAGTTTGAAGCATCCTTTTTTTTTTTTTTTAAGGTTTTATTTATTTATTTGACAGAGAGCACACAAGCAGGGGGAGCAGCAGGCGGAGGGAGAGGGAGAAGCAGGCTCCCTGTTGAGCAAGGAGCCTGATGTGGGGCTCAATCGCAGGACCCTGGGATCATGACCTGAGCCAAAGGCAGATGGTTAACCAACTAAGCCACCCAGGCGCCCCTTGAAGCAGCCTTTTGATGGTAACTCTGTGGAGGTGGAAAGGGGGTGATGCTTTTAGTTTCCTAATAAAAAGGTTGGTTGGGATGCCTGGGTGGTGCAGTTGGTTAAGCTTCTTACTCTTGGTTTCAGCTCAGGTGGTGATCTCAGGGTCAAGTGATCAAGCTCCGCATGGGGTTCTCTGCTCAGTGCGGAGTCTGCTTAAGACTCTCCCTCTGCCCCTCCCCTCTCTCTCCAAAATAAATAAATCTTTTTTTTTAAAAAAAAGGTTGGTCACTGTATTCTAGTAGACCTCAAAAAGAGGGACTTGGGACGCCTAGGTGGCTCAGTCAGTTAAGCGGCTGCCTTCGGCTCAGGTCATGATCCCAGGGTCCTGGGATTGAGTCCCACATCAGGCTCCCTGCTCGGCGGGGAGCCTGCTTCTCCCTCTGCCTGCTCTGCCTGCCTCTCCCCCTGCTTGTGCACGCTCTCTCTCTCTCTCTCTCTCTCTGATAAATAAATAAATAAATAAATAAATAAATATAAAAAAAATAGGGGGACTTAAAAATACACAAGAGCAGAAGATGGAAGAAGTGGTTCTGTTGGGACAACAGCACAAGACATCAATTAGAGAAGGAAAAAGTACATAGTAGAGACTAGAACTCTCACAAGATCGATGGATCATGTCTGTTTTACTCTTTGATGTACCTGTACTATAGCAAGTGCTCAGCAAATAATACTGTTGAATGAGTAAGATGGTAAGGTGAAGAGGACAAAGGTTTTCAGGGAAGAGAGTTATTCTTTAAGTTTCTATCTTCATAAATAAAACTGATATTTGGGAAGAATATATTTTCTCTTCCTCTGTGTTCTTTAGCTTCTGGCATTGGAGAGATTAGGTCCTGCACAAATAAAATAACACAATGGTCTTACCATATTATTTAAAGTGTTTGAAACAAGTTATTTCTGCCACCCAATACAATAATGCTTGCCTGGAAAATAACAGTGAACATTTGAGATGCCTCATTACTTGAAAAACGTAAATGAAAGGCCAGGGTCTTATTATTTGATATAGCATATAAATAAAATGCTTATTTTGCAGTCATGGTTATGTTACGTGTGACTTTCTTCCATTCCTTTTTTTAGGTGGCATCCTTAGCTGGGCCTGGAGGACAAGTGGAAATAGAACAAAACTTTCTTAATAATAAATTGAAGACAATCACTGCTTATTTTGGTGACCTGATTCGAAGATCAGCCTCTGAATCATAACTGTAAGGTGGTACAAGCACAGAAAGTTCATGTGTGGTCAGAACATTATTAAGATGAGACCGTTGGGGTTTCTTTCTGTATTCACTAGTATTTTGTACCCACAATCTTTTATCACTGTATGAAATGGAAACTTACAGTAGATTAAGGAATATTAATGAAGTACTTTGACATCATTGGATAATTTTATCTCTGAATGTTATACATTAGGATAGTAAGTAACTGAAATGGAAAAGGTAGGTTTTTCCCTATGCTTACTTTCAGACAGTGTGTATATATGTATGTGTATGCGTCTGGTTTTTTTATAATGGCATGTGTTTTGGTTTAACATCTTTGTGTGTAAGTGTGTGTAAAAAACAATGACTATTTTTTTTCTAACATAGAGATATAAGAAAACAATGAATGAGCCATAGCCTATCTGCTCATTTGACCCCTGCTAAAATAATGTTAAACCCTTAAGGGTAGAAACAAACAGTACAGAAGGGTACAAAATAAAAAGTAAAACTCTCCCACTCCCTGGCCCTACCCTTATTCATTTATCTAAAGATAACTACAGCCAACAGTATTTTATAATTTTATAATTCCTTTAGAAGACAGAAAAGGAATTGCAGTATACAATTGCAGAAGACAGAAAAGGAATTGCAGTATACTTTAATATACTTTTTTTCCCTCTTGTTGATGCACTGTTCAATACTCAATACAATTACAATACAATACTCAATACAATATTCAATACAATTCCTTTTTTTTTTTACTTAGTTTTTTTTTAAACTATGTACATTTCACGAATATATCATGAAGACCTTTCCATGTCCTTACATGCATAGAGATCTACCTCATACCTTTTCATGGCTATCTTGTATTCCATAATTAATTTAACCAGTCCCCTGCTGATGGACACTTGGGCTGTTTTCAGTTTTTTGCAGCTATCAACTGTTGTGGGCATCATCAGGCATTTTAATTTCGTTATCTCATATGTCAGAAAAATGGTATCTTATTGTTTGTATGTATTCCTTAATTATGAATGAGATTTGGGCTTATTTTCATATATTTTGTCTTATTATAGTTTTCCCCTTTTAAACTGACTATTCCTATCTTTTGTTAATTTTTCTTTTGGATTATTATCTTTTTATTAATATGCATGAATTCTTCATAAATTAAAGAGCCCTTTGTCTTCAGTAGGTGTTGCAAATACGTTTTTTCAGTTTGTTATTGGCTTTTGCTTGTTTTGTGACTTTTTTTATTTGCCATACATAAGTTTTTATGCAGTCAGACTTATCAATCAGTCTTTTTCTCTGTGTCTTCTGGGTTTATGGTTTTTTGAAAGATCTTTTCCTTTCCCAGAATACAAATATATTTGTCTAAGCTTTTTTCTATAATTTTACTGTTTTTGTGTCTTTGCTCCATCTGGAATTTGCTTTTTAAGATCCTTTTATAAAGTTAGTGTTTTTTTTTTAATTTCCATTACAAAAACAATATGAAATATATTTTGTAACATGGGATTATATTCTTTTTCTATTAAAATGCCAATGAAAGGAAGAATGTGTGTTGCTTAATTATTCATCTGAAAAAATGTGTTCAGTTAATTTTATAAGGAAGGACATAGGACTCTGACTACCAGGGATCTGGGACCTTTATCTTTTAATAATGTGAGCATGTTAAACATTAAACCAGTGCTCGCTTCGGCAGCACATATACTAAAAACATTAAAACATAGTTTGGGCTGGGATGAAGCTGGGAATTGAAATAAATTGGGGGAATTTTCAGTAAGTACTGGAAAGAATAACTTAAATAAAAACAACTTTGTTGGAGAATGGAGGAGCAATGCTAACTTCTGTCTCTTGAAACTTTACAATGTGTGCCCAGGTGTCCTGCACTATAAAAGTAATAGAGCCAATCATGAAGGGTTATTTTTTTTTATTGATTTGCAACATCAAAATCTGTCAGTGCTCTTTGTCCTTATACTTTGTCATCATGGAACATTAGTGTATGTATCATAAATTTGTCATCATTTTTAAATTAATGGCAGCATTGGTCATAAACATGTGGCCTCTAGAACTAGAACATGACTTGACTTAGCCACTGAGGTAGGAAATGAGGAGTAAAAGCAGATTTCCAAAATCACCACTTGTTTTTTAGTTTGTGTCCGTTAACCTTTCATGCATACCTTTTTTTCCACAATACCTTTTCTTATTTATATATTGTTACTATTAAAACTAGCTTATCTTTCTGAACATACATAACCTTATATGAGTAGAAAAGGAAGCCTAACCAAGATTAAAATATTTCTCTCCACTTATCACACACAGATAAAACATTTATAGACTTGTTCATAGATTATTAGTGCTCAAAAGAACTTGATTGTGCAGCTCCTTGTTCAAATAAAATCTTACCAAAAAGCCAAATATGTAAAATGAATAAAATGTGAAGCTGCTGGAGCTGCTTCAGATAAGAAAAGTGAGGAAGCTAGCAGCTCTCGTTCTAATCCAGCTCTCTTTTTTCTTTTGTTAAATTGCAAAACTTCTTAAAAGACATTTTTGTAAAACATGAGTATGTATTGTCAATTTCAATACAAAGTGAAAAGCTCAGATAGTGACACCCCTACCCTCACCTTCTGTCTGGAGCACTTCCTCTCCACCTCCCCTCCCACGTTTCCATTCCACTTCCCAAAGTCAACCATCATCAGCATCTCGACATGTGGGCTTCAAGACATTTCCATATCGAATAAATGCTTGCACACAGTGGGATGGGATGGTTATATTATTTTGACACCTGCCTTTGTTTATCATTTAATATGCCTTATAAATTTTCCACATAAACACATACACATTTGCACTTAACATTTTTAACCATCACAGTTCAGATCTGAGAATTTCTTTAACCACTACCCTACTATGAACATTGAAATTGTTCCCAGTTTTTGCAACTGCAGAGGGTACTGCAGGGTATATTTCTAAGTAGGGTAGGATCCTAGAAGTGAAATTTTTAGGTTAAGAGTCATGTTTATTTTTATATTTGGTCAAGTTGTCAAGTTGCCCTAGAAAACTGTATATTCTCACCAACTATGCATTTCATGCATTGAAAGAGACCACTTTTCCCCAGACTCAAAAACATGGCATGTTTTCACTTCTACACACAATAAGGTTATCTTAATTGGCATGTCGTGATTACTAGTGAGGGATGAGAAGTTTTTAATATATATTTATTATTCAAGTTCATGTGTTAGGCATCTAATTTTTTCACCATTTTCTAGTAAATGAAATAAATTTTCTCCATTAATTTGAATTCTAACCTGTGTGTGTGTGTGTGTGTGTGTGTAATTCTATGTCTGGAATTCTTTTTGTTCCATCAGTCACTTGTCCATTCCTGTGCCATATGTTTTGATTACTGTAGTTTTCATTGTACATGTTAATAATTTCAAATACCCCCATCATTAGTCTCAGATTTTTCTTGGTTCTTCTTGAGCATTTTTTACTTTTTCAGGTGAGCTTGACTTTGTCGGTTCTATATTTGAAATCCCCTTTAGGATTTTAAATTTTCAGTTGAGGAAGAATGAGGTCATCACAACATTGAATCTTTCTATCCAAAGACTTAAAATGTATGTCCCTTTCTGATCTTCTGTGTCTTTCTGTAAAACCTTCATTATTTAAGTTGTATAAATCTTGTGTATTTTTGCCAAGTCTATTGCTTGGTATTTCACACTTACTCTTTGATTTTGAATGGGGATCTTTTTGTTGTTACATTTCCTAGGGGGCTATTGTTTGCATGTTAACAATGGTTTTACTTTCCAGTCACCTCACTGAACTCTTTTTAATAGTTCTATTATTAACTGATTCACTTTGTTTTTCTAAATCGGCAGTCATGACATCCACATAAGAGTTTTTCTCTTTGCCAATATGTATGCCTTTTAATTCTTAATCTTTTCCTATTATATTGGTTAAAGCTGCCAGGAATGTTATGCTAATGGCACTTACTCCTCGCTTTTTATTTTGCAATGAAAAGTTAGAAGCATTTCTATTAAATATTAGAGTTTGCCTTTAAAATTAGAGATAGTACTTTATCCTAGAGTTTTTTTGTCCTTATTTAATAAAGTACTAAATTACTCTTAAAATTTCAAATTATTCAACCATATGGGAATTTATCATTAAATCCTACTTTATTACAACATATTATTTTAGTCCACTGTTGGATTTTACTTGGTAAGTTGACTCTATTTATGTTTGGTTTTTGTGCACTTTACCTGGTTTTGGTATCAGAGTTAGACTATTCTGGCAGAATGCTTTGGAAATGCTTCCATTCTTTTCTGAATCCTAAATACTATTAGCATTATTGGTTCATTGAACCCTTGGTTAGAACTCCAGGAAAAATGGGCTTGATACTTTTTCAAGAAAGATACTTTCATTGTAGCATTTTTTTAAATCCTCTTTTCAGTTTAATTCTTTCATAAGTTTTTGTTTAATAATTTATCCTAGAAAATATCCATTCACCTTGATTTTGGTTTATTGATATAAAGTTAGTACATTATCTTATGATATCTACTTGCATTGTTTCACTTTTTTTTATAATTTCTGTCATAAAAAGATTGAAAAACCGGCATAAAAAATTTTCGTGTGTGGGGCGCCTGGGTGGCTCAGTCAGTTAACTGTCTGCCTTCAGCTCAGTTCATGATTCCAGGGTCCTGGGATCAAGCCCCACATTCGGCTTCTTGCTCAGCAAGGAGCCTGCTTCTGCCTGTGCTCCCCCTGCTTGTGGTCTGTCTCTCAATTAAATAAAATCTTTTTAAAAATTGTGTGTGTATGTATGGAGTTCACTCATTTTCCAAATGTTAATGTCTTATCTCAAGCTACTACTCAGAAGTAGATCTGGGCAAATTCTGGAGACAATAGGAGAGGGTCTAAGAGAAAACATGAAACACTCCCCAAGCCCTCATCTGCCCAGATCACAGCCTAACCAGACAGAAGCAAGACTTGAGCCCGGCCAGGGCTGCCCAGACTCGAGTAGTTGTCTGCTACTATCATAACGTCGCCATGTCTGTGTCAATGTGTGGGTTAGTTTTTTTCACCTCAGCTAATTTTTTAAAACATAAAATGTATATGAAAAACCATTTCAAATACTGCCATAAATGAAAAATCACTCTCCCTTTTAATATTTGTATACTAAGATTTTAAAAAATGTTCATGCATTTACCACCGAAAGCAATGCTATACACCACGTTTTGAGAAACAGTGGGATGGATGGCGAATGATAACGACCCACACTGTCCCCTCAAGGAGCCGAAAAGTGTGACATGGTGCCCTGTGTACCAAGAAAAGGCTGCCCTTCGAACAGCTTGGTAAGTTATCACAGGTTAACAAATCGGGACAAGACTCCAGGGATGGAAACAGCATTTAGAAGGCACAAAGGCAAAAGCATGCAGTCTATTTAGGCAGCAGTAAATGTCAAGCCCATGGTGAAGTTGCTGAAGAGTAAGCATGCTGCCCTATGCTGTGCTAAGGAGTAGCCACTACATCCTGAACACAGTGTAGCTTTTTTTAAATCAACACATCAAATAAAATCTGCTGGAGGATCTACCAGCTACTGCAGTTTCCAAGTAGTGAGACCTGTAAAAGTTTATTTCAAGAAAGCTGCAACAACTAGAATATTACATGAAAACGTGGCAAATGTTTTAGTGGCAGAGCACAGGTTCTGCTAGGAGCTTGTTTTTATGTGTGCCATGCGGGGTCACAGGTTGCCTGAGTTCTACCCCTGATCCCTGTCGGGGCCACAGACTTCGGATGAGGAACTCCCTTCGAGAGAGCTCTCCGACTCAGGAATTAGCCTGAAGCAGCCAGAGGCAAGGGAGGAGGAGCAGGGCCCTCATCCACATCAGTGATGTGTGTGTGGCAGGGAGGACCAAAGGCAGAGGCAGATATGAGAGAGGTTTAGGAGGCAGAGCTCGCAGGAGAGAGGCAAGTTAGTGTCAGCCACGTGGGCGATTCCTTACTTTCCCTAGTTGATGCTCAGTTCCTGGAGACTCTGTAAGACAAAACTCTCCTTTCTGCAAGAGAAAAGTGGGTTCACTCTCCAGCTTTGAATAGGGAAGACATTCTGTAAGTAAGCAAGATGCCCTGTGGAAATAGTGAAGAGTATTAATGGGGACCATCTAGATCAGCACTGTCCAACAGAAATATATGAGCCACAAACATAATTTTAAATTTTCTAGTGGCCACATTTAAAGGTAGAAGTAAACAGGTGAAATTAATTTAATAATATATTTAACTATATTGAAAATATCATTTCAACATGTACATGATATAAACCCTTATTAATGAGATACTTTTCTTTCTCACTAAGTTTCCGGTATCCAGTGCATATTTTTAATTTACAGTACATCTCATTGGAACCAGCTACACTTCTTGTGTTCAGTACCTATGTTGGGCCAGTTGCCAATGGCTTCCATTTAGATAGTGTGGATCTAGATTTCTAGAAAATAAAAAAGAACACTTTGATTTTGAGGCATTGGTATCTAGTAATTAAATCTCAAATGCTTAGGAATTCAGATTTCATCCTCGGCTGACAGGGAGACATAGTAATTGAAGCTAGGAAGGGAAATGACCAGATTTGCATTTTATTACATAGGATGAAATAGTGCACAGGTCTTCCTCCTTCCAACTTCCTTTCACAGTATTTCAAATAAGAGCTTAGGAAGTCCTACATTAAGGTTATGATAGTTTAATTGTCCCAAATGAAGTATAATCATGATTTTAGTCCTTTAAATAATTAGCAATAATGTAACTGAGATTAAACATAATGAACCTATATGCTGAAGGTTTTTGTTATAACTGTTACAGTGACTTGCCTCTGAGCCTAGGCTAGCTATGGATCTTGGATGAATTTGCTTTAATACTTTTAGGCCTGACAGCCTCTCTCCGGGAGCTGTTGAAGAGCTTGGGCTCCATGAGAACTCTGGGGAATTTGCCATTCTGGGGAGTCCCTTGTCAGCCTACACCATGGCAAGAGACAGAAGAAGCATTTTACTCTAAAGTTTTAAGACTATGCTCCTTTTACCCAAATCCATTTTCTTTAAATTACCTCTCTACTAAATAAATAGAAAAAAAGCAACTAAACATGAATGTACATGAGGAAATGCAAATTGTATGCAAACACAAGAAATGTACTTCTCCCTAGTAATCATCTATTAAACAAATAAGTATGCCAGGCACTGCTAGATGTTGGGAACTCACAATCCCAATTAAAACAGCCTTTAGATACCAGATTTTATCTCATCAGTAAGCAATTTAAAAGTAGCATCCCTTGCTAGCTTGTTACAATAAATAATTCACTCATTCATTAGCTGTTCATCATTAGTGCTTTTCGCAAAAGCAATGGAATGGGATCTGAGATGGCTCAGAGTCCATTAGTGCTCACTGCCAACCCAAGCTGGTGGCTACAGCTTGAGGATTTAAGTTCTCACAGGTACCTCTAGTTCCAAATACACAGTTTCTTGTCTTGTGTTCCTCGGATCTAACGACTTATCCCTGGATTCTGCTTGGCCTCACAGTTCTTCCTTTCCATTTCATGTCTAGACATGGTCTTGCTCCATCCCAGCCTCTTCTTCAGCCCTCAGTCTAGTCTGAATATACTGGCTCTGTCACTTAACTCACTTCTGAGGATCTTCCCTACGGAAATAAATACTTGAGAGAGGGGGAAAAAAAAGACATATACGTGAAGATGTCCGTTGCATATAAGGAAAAATTTGAGAACAACCCGAATATTCCCTAAAGAGGAATGGTTATTGACACTGTGACTATTAAGACTACAAAAGCACATAAATGCATTTACAGTTCAAGAGACTCTCTACAGCATATTCTCTAACAAAAAATATGCACTTTGAGGCCCCCTTTTTAGGTCTTGCCACCCTCTCTCCATTGATCAGAGTGGATCCTGTGAGTCCTGTCTGCTCAGCCTTGCAGGAGCCAGCACAACCATATTGTCTTGCTCTGTTCTGGTTCAACCTCAAGACAAACCCTGGAGAACTGAAAGTGGGCTTTAAAGGGTATTTCAAGTTCTACCCTTTAGGACTGAAGCCCACTTGGGCCATTTGTTCTTCTCTCTGTGCTCCACACCATGAAATCTCTGTGCCCAACGGCATGTATTGATTTATGCCTACAAAATTAACACCTGGGCTAGAGAAGATAGCATTCCTCAGAATGGTCCTATGCCCTTCTCTTGGAGAAAGCCATTATGGCTCACTCCCCCAGAACTGAATTGCACAAAAAAGTTTTTAATTTTTTTTTTTAATTGCTCATCAGATTCTACTGACTGTCCTATTTGGTATCAGGGTTCTCTCTAGAGAAAAGTGGTTTCTAGTTGCATTTTACCAGACAGCTATAACAGTTGAGACACCATCTGTTTTGAGATTTTATACTGTAGCATATGATAATAAATCAGGCAAGCAGTGTAACAGGAAAAGACATAGAGAAGATGGATAAAAAACTATAAAGGCTATGAGAGGTAGATCTTTGCACTTTCATCAGATAATCATTAGTGCTTCATAGTAACACCAATAATGAGACATTAAAAACTGACTTTGCATCTTCATAATTACTTCCCTTTGGAATTTTGCATCATTTTATAGTAGCACCTTCTAAAATTTTTACTTTTGGGCAACCTAAAGTGATGTCTTAATTTTTTTAAGGTTTTATTTGTGTATTTAACAGAGAGAAAGAACAAGCAGGGAGGAGGTGCAGAGGGAGAGGGAGAAGCAGACTTCTCACTGAGCAATGAGCCTGATGTGGGGCTCGATCCCAGGACTCTGGGATCGTGACCTGAGCCGAAAGCAGATGCTTAACCAACTGAGCCACCCAGGTGTCCCTAAAGTGATGTCTTTAATGTAAAGTATAATTGCTAACTAGTAAGCAGCCTTTATGATGGCCTCCTAGTGATCCTTACCTGGTGTTCACACCCTTGTATAAATACCCTCCCCTTTAGTGTGAGGGAACAAATAGAATTTGGCAGAAGTGAAAGAATCTGTTTCTAAGATTAGGCTGAAAAAAGGCTAGCTTCCATTTGGGCACTGTTTTTCATTCTTGGTTTGCTCACCCTGAGAGAAACCAGCAGCCATGTTGAGAGGCGGTTGTGGCAAGCCACTGAGGCCTGCCAACAACTACATGAGTGAGCCTGGAAGCACATTCCTCCCCAGCAATGAGACCAAAGCCATAGACAATGGCTTAACTGTGATCTCAGGAGACACCTTGAATTAGAGACAGCCACCTACACTCAGCTTCCCGGCCCACAGAAACCATGAGGTAAATATGTATGTTGTTTAAACCTGCTGAGTTTGGAGATAATTAATTACATGGCAATAGATACTAACACAGTAAACAAGCAATGAAGGCTATTATGGCCATGTGATTGACCAAATGCCTTTTGACTTTTTGTTCATAGCTTATAAACAAGAATTTCAAATTTCTAAATAATTAATGAATCATCTTTTCTCTACTGATTCTCACAGAAAATATCCTAGTTCAGGCCCCACTCGTCTTTAGCATCAATTTCTACAATGGCCTCCTAAGGGTTATTTCTGGCTCCAGGGCTCTTCCCATCAATCTGTCTTCTAACACTGCAGCCAGAGCAAGGCTTTCCAAATTCCAAATCTGATCACATCTCTCCCAGCTTAAAACTCTTTAGTGGCTATTCTATCCAAGAGAAAACCCTGAGTATCGCTCCTGAACCCTCCCTCGTGCTGCCCTCATAATAAAACTCGAATGCTTTCCCGTGGCCTAAAGGCCAGCACAGCCAGCCCACTGTTGCTCATCTCCCAGCCACACCACTCACTCTCCACTCATCCTATCATCCAGCCCTGATCCTACTGTTCAGTTCCAGCTTTTGTACAGCCCGTTCCCTTGGCTAGGACATTCCTTCAACACACCGTAGTTATCTGACTAAATCCAACTCAACCTAGCTCTCTGAGCTCAGAGGCCTTCCTTGTCACTCCCTTGCCTTCCAGTCCCCTCTTGCCACCTCTGTGGACAAGTCCCTTCCCTGAGCTCCTGTGACTCTCTGCCTTACTCACCTGCAGACCCCTCGCACTGTCCTAGGACAGATTTTGAACCATTTCTTTGAGTTGGGGCATTGAGCAGAAAACCTCTGCTAAAACATAAAAAACTATATTAATCACAGACTGTGTCCTCAGATAAAATAAGTTGTCATTGTCCTTTTACTTTTGTGGGAAGATGGCAAAAAATTCTTCTTACAAATTACTCCATCCAATACATGATAAAGATTTGTAGCATCATCTAATCTTTCCATTTATAGAAATTGAGACTGACCCACAGTCACGTGATCAGTTAGTTTCAAAATCAAGAACAGCACATACCATTCTTGAATCTCTGACTTCTGCCCTGAGCTCTTATGAACACTTCCTCTATCTCTCATGCTCACATCCATTGACTTCTCCTTTCTGCCTACGAGAAAGGCAACACCCAGCCAACATTACAAAACACTACATATGCCCCAAATACATTTGCCCACGGAAGTCTTTACATAAACATTTTTACCATATCTGGAAAACTCATATCCATCCAAGTTTATCTGAATGATAAACTTACTTTTTTTATTCTATCGATGAAAACAATAATAAAAAATTAGATTTTCACATCACTGTGTGATCGATATTAAATGTCAATTTTGAGTTTACTTTCTAGCCTAGCTCTGTCAGATTTTTTTACTGTCTGTACACAGAAGGAGAGTTTTAAAGATCAAATTTTACCATTTGCCGCTTTTTAAATGATTTGAAATTTACATTAAACTTTTTTATTTTAATTTCTCTTTTAAATAATTTTTTAGTTTTTGAATTTGGAAGCCTGCAATGTGGCAAGTTTTAAAAATTGCTTCTCTCTCACCCACCCTAGAGGAAAGCAACCTACTCCAGCAGAAAAAGTGAGCCATAAATCATTTAAAAAAAATCTGTAATCAAAACTAAATATTCGGGCACTCAGAAAAAACAAAACCTGTAAAGCAATCTGTATCGTTCCAGAGAATATAACAACAACTATATGTTGTGGCAATTCATATCTGTGTGTAGTGCTTTCATAGTTCATCATGTACCTCCAGATAGCTACTACGTCAGTTCGTCTGCCTGACACCCTGGGATGATGTATGACAGCTGTGATCATCCCTGTCTTACACATGAGCAGAGGTCAAGAGAGTTTCAGTGAATCCATGGCTTGCCCCACCTATCATCTGCAGGACCCAGGCCAAGAGTACCAGTGGAGGTCCACATACTGTGTGCCTTTTGGTATTGGTGATATATCGCGTCTCTAAAGCTTGGGGCTTATGGAATGGTTCTAAGAACAGATTGTTATTAAGAGCTAGAGCCACAACATGGATCTTTTAAAACCAGATCCAACATTCAATTATCAGAGTCACATCATAGTCAAGGGGCAGGGATCTCAAGTCAGCCCTTGAATCAAAACAAGGCCAGTTGGCCTTGGGGTATTTTAAGCTCTGACTTAATATTCCCTAAATTTCCCTATGAAGTATAATACACATTGTTTCATGGTCATAACCCATGCACTATCATAGAGAATATTATTAGTGGTTACCAACCTCCCAGTCATCCTGAAAGAATCCCCAATTTCCCCAATATGAGATTTAGGTAGATGATCCCAGCCTTTTGTTCTAAGGGTGGGATGAGAGTAGCCAAAGCAAATCAGTATAGTCACATCTTCCCAGTCACAATAACTGGATTAGAAGTGGACTCACAGTCTAAGTCACTTCAATCTGCAGGAAGGAAAGACTCAAGAGAGTTACTGCTCTTTTTAGAGGAATAATTTTCATGTCAATGATTTCCTGTTCCTCCTCTTCTGTGAGGCTCATGTTTCTCCTCTGCCACAGTTTCCTGGCCTCAAAGTCTATGTGCCTCCTCCCTAGATGTGAGGGATCTTTCTTTTTCACATGAGAAAAAAAGAAAGATGGCTTATTTTTAAAATGAAGAAGAGGAAGAAAAAGAAGAAAGGAAAAAAAATGGGTGTGTAGCATATGGATAACCTCTAATTCATGTACACAGTTCTTGGTACTCAATCTATGTATCTAAATATAAAATTCTGTATGATTCCACTTATGTGAGGCACTTAGAACAAGTAAATTTGTACAGACAGAAAGTAGAATGGTGGTTACTGGGGGCTAGGGGAAGGGAGGAATGGAGAGTTACTGTTTATAAATACTGAATATTTATATTACATACTGTAATATATTTATATTTATATTATATGCACAAATACTGTAGTATTTATGATGGAGATGACGAAAAAAACCTGGAGATGGACAGCTGTGTTGATTATACAACAATGTGAATGGACTTAATGCCACTGAACTGCATATTTTAAATGGTAAGTTTTATATATACGTTACCACAATAAAAAATGAAAAAGTGTGTTTGTGTGTGTGTATATATCATACATCAATATGTAGTAATTATTACATAATTATGTATACATCAATATGTAGTACTTGTTGCATAATTATATAACTATCATTTTTAATGTGGCTTTATCTGTCTCACTTC
>CM052900.1:63548611-63578618 GCA_028534135.1 Potos flavus | reverse complement strand
TTTTTTTTTTAAGATTTTCTTTATTTATTTGACAGAGCAAGCACAAGCAGGGGAAGCTGCAGGCAGATGGAGAGGGAGAAGCAGGCTCCCCGCTGAGCAGGAAGACCCTGGGATCATGACCTAAGCCAAAGACAGATGCTTAACCGACTGAGACCCAGGCACCCCATATTACTATTATTATTTAAATTCTATTAACATATAGTGTATTATTAGTTTCAGAGGTAGAGTTTAGTGGCTCATCAGTTGCATATAACACCCAGTTCTCATTACACCAAGTACCCTCCTTAATGCCCATCGCCCAGTTACCCCACCCGTCCACCCACCCCCCTTCCAGCGACCCTCAGTTTATTCCCTATAGTAGAATCTTTTATGGTTTATTTCCCTCTCTGATTTTGTTTTATTTTATTTTTCCCTCCCTTCCTCTATGATCCTGTGTTGTGTTTCTTAAATTTCACATATGAGTGAAATCGTGTAATAATTGTCTTTTCTCTGATTGACTTATTTCACTTAGCATAATATCCTCTAGTTCCATCCATGTCATTGCAAATGGTAAAATTTCATTTTTGATAGCTAAATAATATTCCATTGTATATATATACCATATCTTCATATCATTCATCTGTCGACAGACATCCAGGGTAGCTCTATTTTTAACTTCTTGAGGAACCTCTATACTGTTTTCCAGAGTGACTGTACCACCTTGTATTCTCACCAGCAGTGTAGGAGGGTTTCCCTTCCTCTGCATCCTCGCCAACACCTGTCATCTCCTGACTTGTTAATTTCAGCCATTCTGACTGATGTGAGGTGGTATCTCATCGTGGTTTTGATTTATATTTCCCTGATGCCAAGTGACGTCCAGCATTTTTTCATGTGTCTGTAGGCCATTTATATGTCTTCTCTGGAGAAATGTCTGTTCATGTCTTCTGCCATGTCTTGACTGGATTATTTGGTTTTTTTGGTATTGAATTCTTTATAGATTTTGGATACTAGCCCTTTATCTGACATGACATTTGCAAATATCTTCTCCCATTCAGTAGACTGTCTTTTGTTTTTGTCTTTGTTTTTAAGATTTTATTTATTTATTTAACAGAGAGAGAGATCACAAGTAGGCAGAGAGGCAGGCAGAGAGAGAGGGAGAAGCAGGCTCCCTGCTGAGCAGAGAGCCTGATGCGGGGCTGGATCCCAGGACCCTGAGATCATGACCTGAGCCAAAGACAGACTTTAACCCACTGAGCCACCCGGGCGCCCCTTGTCTTTTGGTTTTGTGGACTGCTTCCTTTGCTATGTAAAAGCTTCTAGTCTTGATGAAGTCCCCATAGTTCATTTTTGCTTTGTTTCCCTTGCTTTTGAAGATGCATCTAGCAAGAAGTTGCTGTCTGTGTTCTCCTCCAGGATTTTGATGGATTTCTGTCTCATACTTAGGTCTTCCATCCATTTTGAGTTTATTTTTGTGTATGGTGTGAGAAAAATGGTCCAGTTTCATTCTTCTGCATGGGGCTGTCCAATTTTCCCAACACTATTCGTTAAAGAGACTGTCTTTTTTCCATTGGATATTCTTCTCTGCTTTGTCAAAGATTAGTTGACAATAAAATTGAGGGTCCATTTCTGGGTTCTCTGTTCTGTTCCATTGACCTATGTGTCTGATTTTGTGCCAGTACCACACTGTCTGATGGCTACAGCTTTGTAAATACTCTGTGTATATTAACTTATTAACACTTATAAGAACTCTATGAGATAGGTAGTATTTTGTCTATTTTGTAGATCAAGAAACTGGAAGTACTGTAAGACTAAGTAACTTCTCCCAAGTTCAAAGAGCTAGTAAACAAGGTAGCTGGAATTCGAACCCAGGTATTCTGTCTCCAGAATTATTACACTCTTCTGCTCAAATGAAATTTAACAAGCTGGGATCTCTCTATGCCCCCAGACCTATAAGAATACAGAGATGTGTCTAGAAATGGACCTTCCTACTCTGTGTGCCTTGGTTTCTCCATCGGAAAAACAGATAATAATGACACTTATCTCATAGAGTGGTCACGAAGATTACATGAGTGAACAGACATGATTTTGTAAAGTGCTCCTTATGTCTGGCATGTGGTAAGGACTAGCTGGTATTAGTCATTGTTCTTAAGGAAAAATTAGAAATCAAAGATGGTTGTCATGATAAAAAACTCTCAACAAACTGGATATACAAGGAGTGTACCTCAATGAAATCAGTCCATATATGACAAGCCCACAGGTAACATCATACTCAACAATAAAGTGCTGAAAACTTTTCCTCTAAGATCAAGAACATGACAAGGATATCCACTCTTGCCACTTTTATTCAACATAGTACTGGAAATCCAGGCAGAGCATTTGACAAGAAGAAATAAAAGACATCCAAATCAGAAAGGAAGAAATGAAACCATTTCCATTTCTAGATATTATGATGTCATATGTAGAAAACCCTCCCAAATCCAACAAAAAACTGTTAGAACTAATAAATTCAGTAAAGTTGCAAGATACAAAATCAATATGCAAAAATCAGTTGCATTTCTATACACCAATAAGGAAATATCAGAAAAAGAAACCAAGAAAACAATTTTATTTATAATTGCATCAAAAAGAAGAATCAAAAGAATAAAATACCTAGGAATAAATTAGGCAGGGAGGTAAAACACCTGTACACTGACAACTACAAGAGTTTCATGAATGAAAATGAAGAAGACACAAATAAATGGAAATACTTGTGGATTGGAAGAATTAATAGCATTAAAATGTCCATACTATTCAAAGCAATATACAGATTGAATGCAATCCCTATCAAAATTTCAATGGCATTTTTCACAGAAATAAAACAAACAATCCTAAAATTTGATGGAACCACAAAAGACCCTGAATAGCCAAAGCGATCTTGAGATGAAGAACAGAGCTGGAGGCATCATACTCTGTGATTTCAAACTATATTATAAAGTTATAGTAGTCAAAACAGTATGGTATTGGCATAAAAACAGATACACAGGTCAATGGAATAGCACAAGAGCCCGGAAAGAAGCCCACACATATGTGGTCAACTTATTTATAACAAAGGAGCCAAGAATATACACTGGGGAAAGTACAGTCTCTTCTCTTTTTTGAACTTTTTTTAAAGATTTTTTATATATTTATTTGATAGAGAGAGAGGATGGGAGAGAGTGCAAGCACACAAGTAAGGGGAGCAGCAGATGGAGAGAGAGAAACAGGCTCTCCACTGAGCAGGGAGCCCAATGCAGGGCTCAATCCCAGGACCCCGAGATCATGACCTGAGCCGAAGGCAGATGCCCTACCAACTGAGACACCCAGGCATCCTAAGGACAGTCTCCTCAATCAGTGGGAAAGCTTGATTGGCAAAACTTGATAGCCACATGCAGAAAAATGAAACCAGATCACTTTCTTACATCATACACAAAAATAAACTCAAAATGGATTAAAGACTTAAACATAAGACCTGAAACCATAAAAGCAGACACAAACATAAGGGTAAGCTTGTTGACAGGTCTTGGCAATTATTTTTTAGACCTGAGATCAAAAGCAAAAATATACAGGAGGGACTACAACAAAACAAAAAGCTTCTGCACAGCAAAAGAAATCAACAAAATGGAAAGGTAACCTACTGATTGGGAGAAAATATTAGCAAATTATATCTCTGGTAAGTGCTGGATATCCAAATGTATAAAGAACTCATAAAACTCAAAGAAAAAAAATCCAATAAAAACATGGGCAGATGGAGTGCCTGGGTGGCTCAGTGGGTTAAAGCCTCTGCCTTCGGCTCAGGTCATGATCTCAGGGTCCTGGGATCGAGCCCCGCATTGGGGGCTCTCTGCTCAGCGGGGAGCCTGCTTCCCCCTCTCTCTCTGCCTGCCTCTCTGCCTACTTGTGATCCCTCTCTCTGTGTCAAATAAATAAATAAAATCTTCAAAAAAAATTTTTTTTAATTAAAAAAAAAAAAAAAACATGGGCAGAGAATCTGAATAGATATTTTCCAAAGAAGACATCCAAATGGCCAACATGTGCATGAAATTGTGCTCAACATAACTAATCATCAGGGAAATGCAAATCAAAACCACAATGAGATATCACTTCACACCTGTTAGAATGGCTATTACCAAAAAGTCAAGAATTAACAAGTGTCTATGAGGATTTGGAGTAAAGGGAACACTTGTACACCATTGGTGGGAATGTAAACTGGTGCAACCACTCTAGAAAACAATATGGAGATTCCTCAGAAATTTTAGAGTAGAACTATCATATGGTCCAGCCATTCTACTTCTGGGTATCTATCTGAAGGAAACAAGATCACTACATCAAAAAGATACCTGTACCCTCAGGTTCATTGCAGTGTTACTCACAATAGCCAAGATACGGAAACAACCTAAGTATACATCAACACTTATCAACAGATAAATGGACAAGAAAATGTGAGATAGCTAGATGATATAGATACAGCTATAGATAATGCAATATTATTCAGCCATACAAAAGAAGGAAATCTTACCATTTGTGACAATATGGATGAACCTTGAGGGCATTATGCTAAGTGAAATTAGAGAAAGATAAAACTATATGATCTCTGTTATATATGCAATCTAAAAATAAACCAAATCATAGATGCAGAAAACAGATTGTGCCAGAGAGGAGGTGAGCAAAATGGGGAAGGTGGTCAAAAGGTACAAACTTCCAGTTGTAAGATAAAGAAGTCCCAGAGATATAATAATGTACAGCATATTGACTATAGATAATAATACCATATTGCATACTTGAAAATTGCTAAGAAGGTAAATTTGGAAAGTGTTCTTTTCTTTTTTTAAAGATTTTATCCATTTATTTGACAGAGAGAGAGAGATCACAAGTAGGCAGAGAGGCAGGCAGAGAGAGGGGGGAGGGGAAGCAGGCTCCCTGCTAAGCAGAGAGCCCAATGTGGGGCTCGATCCCAGGACCCTGAGATCATGACCTGAGCCGAAGGCAGCGGCTTAACCCACTGAGCCACCCAGGCGCCCCTGGAAAGTGTTCTTTACAAGAAAAAAAATTTAGAACAATGGTATCATGTTAACGAGACTCATTGTGGTGATCCTTGCACAATGTATACAAATATCAAATCATTATGTTGTGTACCTGAAACAAATATCATGTGTTATATCGATTAAATCTAGATTTAAGAAAAGAACAAAATACTAAAAAAAAAGTTGCTAAGAGAGTAGATCTTAGGTTTCATCACAAGAAAAAAGAGTCGTATCCATGTGTGGTGATGGAACTCATTTTGGTGATCATTTTGCAATATATATATCTATCAGATCATCATGTTGTCCACTTAATACAATATTATATATCAGTTATATCTCAATATAAAAAAATGGTTGTCAGAATGTTGATGAGAAATTTTTATTTTTGTTACATAAAAACTACCTTCTTAAGGATTTTGTAATTTCAATTTTCTTCTTTTTGCAAATGAGTTAGAGGCATGAACATTAAGGTCATTAGGTCTTCCCACATTTTAACCTAAAACCCTCACCTTCCTGATCACATTGTTTTAATCATAAAGAAGCAATGATATTGGACTTGAGGTCATAAGATGGTAATGTGATCCAGTTTGGACAAGCGATTCAGCATCTCTGACTCTTTGCACATTAAAATGGAAATAACAATTGCAGGTTCTCAAAATAATTGGGAGAAGAAATGAAGAGATCTAGTCATGGAGCGGCTAAAGGTCGTAGAGTCATTCGCACCTGTGTTCACAGCCCAGGGTCTTACTGAAGGTCCTTGGCTTGAGAGGTTCTCATAGGTGATGTAGGGCTTAGCACATAACTGTTCCAGAAACGGTATTGCCTCAAAACATCAGAACCGTTAGGGGAATATTGATGAAATGATGCTGTAGTTTTGTGAAGGCGCTAAGAAAGTGCAGGTTATTATTTCTGTTACTTCCTAAAGTAACACGACTTAAAATCCCATTGAAAAAAAAAAAAAGAAGAAGGATTCAAGGTCAAAGTCTGTTGCGGGCCCACCACATGAAACATTCTTGAGCTAGCTTCCCTGTTTGGGAAGTCTGGCTGTTTCTACTGCACAGCCACTCAGAGCAACAGAGTTCCCAGGTGGGGTCACTGTGTTGTGCCCTCAAGTACAAATGTGAAAACAAACTCACCAGTACGTGCTGCTGCGTTTTTAGTTTCACTACCGGTAAAGCGTGCTTGGATGGAAAAATTTCATTTGCTATGCTTTCTGCCTTTGAGTCTGCTTAGCATTGTAAGCAGGTGTTTTCTCATTCAAAACATGTTGTGGCCCTTGTTAAAAGCCACCATGCAACAAGTAACCAGTGCAACCTAGGAGGGACACGACAACTGTGGACTTCCTAGGGCTCTAGCCGGTCTCTAAAATTACTTAAAGCAAGAAAACTTCACTCCCTGGCTCATACACCTTATCCCTCTTATTTTACAGCAACCGTCCTTCCATTTCTTATAACTTACCAAAGGATAGTGGTGAACATTCGAAATTTCTCAGTTCCTCTAGGTCAGGGGTCAGCAAACTATGGTCCACCAGCCAAATCTGGCCCAGCACATTTTTTTGTAAGGCTTGTTAGAGAAGAATGGTTTTTACAGTTATAAATGGGTTCTTAAAGAAGAAGAGTATTTTATTTCATGACAAATGAAAATGAAATGAAATTCAAACTGCAGTGTCTATAAATAAAGTTTTATTGGAACATAACCCATTCATTTACATATTGTTTATGATATGATATGCAGGGGCAGAGCTCTGCTATTAGTTGGGAAGTTCCCATTACAGTTCAGTTGAACAAAAACAAAATGAATAAGTAAAACAAGGAATACTTGCCTTTTAATATGACACATTCTGATTTTCCAGTAGTGCTAGAAGTTGGAACTTAATTTCAGACTTTAATCTAGAAATATTTAGGAATTGGCTTAAAGGAGAAAACAGTGCCAAAAAGTATTGCATTTAATCTTTATTCTCTAAACCAAGTGCCAAACATGCACTCACTATCTCATGGTTATCTCTGAAATACACAAAAACAAACAAAAAATACAACAAAACAATTGTTCTAGAATAGACGCTAAGCTGAAATGGATACTGTAGAAGACGAAATTAGGGGCTTTGGCTAAATTATTCAAGATTTTAGCAGCTGCTGAAACAATTCCCTTAATTCTCTATTTTACTTTGGTGGCAAAGCAGGCCTTATTGTGGACTATAGTTGATTATTAAATCTGACCTAGACTTTCAAAGCCTTTCCTTTACAAGTCTCCTGGGGCTTACTGCAGTGTTCCAGTCTCTGAGGTGGAGACTTTAGCCTTGATTTTGGTGGTCTTTCTGTCTGCCTTGTGTCCCCCTATGGAAGCAAGCAGTCAGTGAAGTGTGTGTGTGTGTGTGTGTGTGTGTATGTGTGTGTGTGTGTGTGTAGAGAAAGGGTGTAATAGCCACACTAGCTCAGTAACTGAGTATAACCCTGATGACTAAGTACCAGAACCAAGCCATCATAGGTCCAGAGAACAGAAAACTTTGCTTTTACTAAAAAAAGTCTGGCTACAGGAGAGTAAGAATTTAAATGCAAATAAAACTCATCGTGTAGACATTCACTGCAGTGCTCTTTTGAGTAAACAGTTGAAAACAGTCCAGATATCAAAAAAAATCTAAAAAACAGTGAATTTTTAAATAGATTGTGGTACATACACATAGAAAAATACAATTTATAACCATGTAGAACTATTGTAGAAGTAGTCTGTAAAACTCAGTTGAGAAGTTCTGTGCCGCCACGTGGCAAGCTGGTAGAATGGGACCTACTGATATATGGGTCCACGCCAGTCTCCAGGTCAGGGCCACCTCCTCTATAACGAGGCTCCCCACCACTGAGTCTCCCCAGATCTCTCCTGCCCCACATTGGCTTTATTGCCCGCCTACTTTGTAACCATGGCCTGTTTCCAATGAAGTCTCCACAGCTTGTGGACCACCCTCATTCCAAAGGAATAAGGGAGAGGGTCACCTAGGTGGCCCAGTCAGTTAAGCAGACACCTTACTCTTGATTTCAGCTCAGGTCATGATCTCAGGGTCATGAGATCAAGCCTCATTTCAGGTTCTGCACTCACCAGGGAGTTTTCTTGAGACTCCCTCTCTCCCTCTGCACCTCCCCTCTGTGCTCACTCTCTCTTTCTCTCTCTCCCAAATAAATAAATAAATCTTAAAAAAAAAAAAGAATAAGAGGGGAGAGACAAAAATAATTATATTGCAATAAACTTATTTACTGTTTTCCACAAGCAAAGTCATGTATTCAAATGATTATTTGAACTTCCTCCTTGGATTTGAATATTTGATACAATATTTTGTAGAGATAAAAATACATTAGAAATTTTATCAAACGTATTTAACTAGAAGACAGCAATTTATTTAAATAGCACTAATTTGCAGGCAGCCTATCACCAAGAGAACCAAAGAAGGGTTTGTGCCTTTGGGTCTGTCCACGCTTGCTGTCAGAAGTCCATTTGTGGCTCATCAAGACTCCCCTGGTAGCATCTGGATCCCTAGTCTACACCATTTACTTGGCTATTGCTATAAGTTAAACCATGTCCCCACAATTGTTATATTGAAGTACTAGTCCCCAGTACCTCAGACTGTGATTGTATTTGGAGACAGGGTCTTTAAAATGGTAATTAAGTGGCCATGAGGTCATTAGGGTGGTCTCTAATCCCAGAAGACTAGTGTCCTTACATGAAAAGATTAGGGCATAGACACATACAGATGACGAAGTAGGTGAAGACACGAGGAGAAGAAAGCCATCTACAAACGAAGAAGAGAGGTCTCAGAAGAAACTGCCAACACCTTAATCTTGGAATTCTAGCCTCCAGCACCAAGAGAAAATTAATTTCTGTAGTCTCAAAGCCACCCAGTGATTTGATTATGACAGCCCTAGCAAACTAATACAATAATTCATTGTGCATTAGGAAATTTTTAAAATATGATTTTAACATATTTTTTTTACATTTTACCTGTTTTTATGTAATTGGTCATGAGTACCATTTAAAACTTCTAGCATGTTTGTGTTTTTTCCCAACTAGACGGTAAGGTTCTTGGGGCCACTTCAACCCAAACCTATATAGCCCAGTGTCCTTGCAGAACTCACTAGATGTTTACTGACTTCATCTAATAACAAAATGTGTAATGATTCTGTGAAAAAGAAGAAGTGAGAAAAGAGTGGGGAAAGTTAGTTTGGGGTAGACACTGACATTTCTGTGTGAGTGATTCGTTGAGTTTAATAGTTAACCCAAAGGTTGAGATCCTGCTTTAAGGCTTTCCAAAATGATTTTCTTGGACCTAATCTCCTGTACTCTTCACAACAGCCTGGGCCAAAGCACCAGCAGCAGCTACACTTCGCAGACGAGGAAACTGAGCTCAGAGCTGGCACAGAACTTGGCAGGTCACACAGAACGGGGGGGGCTGGGGGCCTGGAAGGGCAGCCGGGCCCCAGCGCACAGCTGGAGGGTCCCGGTCAGGGCCTCGGCTAAGCTACAGGCCCTGAACGCCCCGAGGTCCTCCTGGGAACCGAACTGAGGAGGACCCACAAGTCTGATCTTTCTCATGGAAGCCTGTTGTCAGATGATTCAGAAGCTGGGACTAGCCGGGCCGAGGGGTCTCTGCAGTCCAAAAGAAAGCGTGTGGTTGGTTGCCTGGTTGAATTCGGGTAAGGAAATCCAGCCCAGGCACTGAGAGTGTGCACTTTATGCAAGTTCTCAAAGTTTTCTCAGGGCAGTTTTTCTTTTTCCTTTTGTGGTTTTCCGGCCACGGTCAGAGGAGCTATGCCCGTAGTTACAGCGCTGAAACTTCTCACTTCTCCATTCCCTGGGCTTCCTCCTGGCTGACCAGCTGGCTAACAGCTGGCCCTTTCTCTGTAGACCTGATAAGGCCCTCTAGGCAGGAGGCCTTATCCGACTTAATGATGCTCTATCTCTGGGCTTGTGGGAAGGCGCTGAGGCCCCTGGCTCTTGTGGGTCTGTCCACCCTTTCTGCCTGGCTGCAAGCTTTCCCCTGTCACAAACTCTGTAAACAAATGGCTAGAAGCTAAAGGCATGGAGCAAGGAATGATTTAATGCTGATGGTGGAGAGTTTGGTGTTCCTCCAAATATTAGTGAACTGTTTGGGAAAACGAATGAAAATTAGATCTCTGCCCCAGGTCCTGGAATGAGGGAGACCTCAGAGCTGCCCAAGGTGCTGAGAAGACCTAATCCCACACAACCTCCCTGCTCCTGGGGATGCAAAACACAAGCAATGAGGAACAGATGGGGAACTCCAGGAAGGCTCCCATGCTCTTTAAGAATATCACATTCATGGGGTGCCTGGGTGGCTCAGTGGGTTAAAGCCTCTGCCTTCAGCTCAGGTCATGATCTCAGGGTCCTGGGATCGAGCCCCGCATCAGGCTTTCTGCTCAGCAGGGAGCCTGCTTCCCCCTCTTTCTCCTCCTGCCTCTCTGCCTACTTGTGATCTCTCTCTCTCTCTCTCTCTGTCAAATAAATAAATGAAATCTTAAAAAAAAAAAAAAAAAAAGAATATCACATTCATGCCCTCACCCTCCCCAGCCTTGTCTTTTTGGGTTTGCTCCCATTTGGATGAAGGCATTTAGTTTATCATTAAATTACCTTTCCGATTGCAGGCTTCCGTCTCTAGGATCTGATACGAAAGGCCTTGCAAGTTTCTTAAAAATGAAAGTCCAGCCCTGTTCAACTTCCAGCTAAACATTTCCACTCTGTTCCAAAGTTAGAGTTCTACCTTTATTTTCCTAACCTAGTCACCCACCAAAAATATGTTGCACAGCTATTACACGCACCTGTAATGGGGTAGCGTGCGGACCGTATTTCTACTGTAACTCACATGCACTTTGAACCCTGTAACTTGTGGAGACCTTATTTTGATGAAGAGCTGGATCCCTTCCAGGTAGGGCTAGCGGGTGTCTTTGTGTCCCCAAAGCCTAGCACAGGCATAGTCCCTCCAGTAAGGTTGATCTCATGAAAGGCTGCTGAATGAATGAAGTCTGAGCAAGATTTCTGTGTGACACGTGGCTGGGAAGGAAAGGGGGGGTTGTTAAAAAAAAGGGGGGCTACCATAGGCCCTTCCCACTCAGCGTCTGTCTCCGTGATCTGCCTCTCTGTACACACATATCTGAAATATGCAAAAATGCACTTTAAGGAAGGGGTAATGGCCCAGTTTGTAGTGTTAATCTCATAGCCTCAGGCTGAGTGGAGAGGAATCCAGGGCAGAGGTGGAGAGATAGTACAGGGGAAGACAGTGGCTCCAACTGCCACTCACACTGGCTTCCAGGGAGAGGGTGGAGGCCAGTGAAGATAAGCTTGGCTTTCTGAATGCCTCCCCTATGGCACCCTCCTGTGTCCACCTGAGCCTCCCCCCAACTCCCCCCCCCCCCACCCCCGGCCTCCAGGATCTTGCTGTTTCACTTTCAGACTCAGACTTAGAGGAATTTCAAAGGGAAACCCCAATGGGGTGTCACGGTATCCCTGTCATCCCTACAAGCTCCCCATTATGACCCGCCCAACAAGGCTCTGTTGTTCCCCATGAATGTGAACTCAGGAGAGGAGAGTACTTGGCACAGCCAGGGGAACTTCTCCGAGCCAAGGGCAGGGCATCGCTGGAATCTTCGGCCCTTCCCTGGCTTCTTGGAAAGGCCATGCTGCGCACTGCCTGACGCACAGCTGTCCACAGGTGTCCATGCACCAGCCGCCGGAGGGCTCTGGGCTGCAGTAGAACTTCTCCACCAGGAGCCTCAGCCCTAAAGCGCTGGTTTGCTAAGAAGCATTCTAATCCCAACGCCTGCTCCCCAGACGCACTTCAAATGACTGTGTATATGGTTCAGAATGTTTTTTAAAAAACCACCTGGCTGCAGTGAAGTTTGGATGAAAAGGGTTTTCTTTCTCAACGGGATTATATTTTGTCACTGTTTGTATTCTATCCATTCGATTGTCTGTGATACTATTTTTGATTACCAGAGACATGTCAAAAGTCTTGCCCCAAATCAGCCAAGTCGTGTAATTATTCCCTTTATTACTGGCGACGATAATCCTTCGGGTTTTAATCTCCGCCCCGCCCCCCCTCCCCCATGCACTCATGCTGAATGGCGGGTCAAAGGCACCTGGGGCTGCTCCTACCTGTGCTGGCCCAGGAAGGGGATCTTCTATTGTAACGATGTGTCCCCTCTTCTCCTTCCTTCCCAAAGGTTTACAACATACCCTGTATTATTCGTGCCATGGGCAGGGCAGTTCCAGCATGTGGCTTCGAGTCACAAACCACAGCCTGATGTTTCTGTATCTGTATCTTCCATCTGTGACCATTTATTTCATGTTCTCTTCCTGCCATCTTCATCTATTTCCAGGCCCCACTTCACTGAGCCCTAGGAAGGCAGCGGCTCTGCTGCTGTGCCAGCAATAGCCGCAGAAATTTCAGGAAGAGCTCCATGTGGCCAGGAAAAGCAGGACATCTCTCTCTCTCTGTGACTTCCTCCTCACCCACTTCTCTTTCCTTCTCTTTACATTACCCTAAATATTCCCACCGGGGGCTCGAACAGCTGAATTTTCAAAATTCTACTTAGTGTAACACAGCAGCCTGGCATTTTGAAAACAAAGGGAAGGACAACCAAAGTAGGAATAACTACAAAAAAAACCCCACAAAAAACAAAAAACAAAAACGCCCAGACTGCTGATAGTGGCGATGATATAGCCTCTGCCTCCAGAGGACAAGCTCAGGTTCCCAGGGTCACTAACTCGGTTTTGTGCAAGTCTGTAGCACTTCCCTGTCTGGTACGTATGTGGCTGAGGACAACGAGAAAACGTGGGTGGTCAGAACTCTGAGTAGAAGACACACATGTGATTTCAAAACAGTACCAAGAAAGAATCTAAAATATATAAATACTTTTTTTATATTTTTAATACTTTTTTAATATTAATTACATGTTTAATGATAATATTTTGGATATTTGGAGATAAGCAAAATATATGGTTAAGATTAATTTCACCTGCTTCTTTTTGCCTTCCTTAGGGTGGCTATTAGAACATTCACGATGATGCACGTGACTACCATTATATTTCCACTGGATGTGGCTTCTCAAATAACGGCCTTATCTCTTGCCTTGCAGGAGCCTTCTCCAGGGGACTTGCTTAGCTCCTTGCACCAGTCTAGGACAAAAGTTCTCTGAGTCTCTCACCTCCCATATTCCTCCCATTCGATTCTGCTCTTCAGTCTGAAACAGTCGCCTACCTCATCCACAGCCAACCAAATGGCCCACTGTGGTCAGATAGGACCCTCTCCTATAGCGAGGAGGAATGGATTTGCCCCTTATTACAGCCAATGTCACCATTCAATAACAATCTTAGGCCTTATCATGAGAATAATAATATCTCCCTCCATTGTAACCCCACATGCATCTCAGGTCTTTTCCAAAGATAATGTAACATCCAAGATGAGTATTCATTGCTAAACAAGTAAGAGCCCCACTTCCCTGAGTTGGTCTTTGCATCTGACCGTTTCTATCTGTAAGAATCACAGATCTCATGGAATAACTTTCCTTTGGCCAATGGAGGTTTGCGGCTTGCTCAGCACCACAGATCTGAGGAAAAGAAACGCGGACTCCAACGACCAGGTCTCTTGGCTTGAATCTTGTCTAGATTTCTATCTGCTTCACATTCCTTTGGTGCCTATAAAAGAGGAAAACTGACTTCACGTCGTTTTGGTGCTTATAAAGAGGAATCCTCTTTTCCACGGGGTAAGACTCTCCCTACCTCGTAGGGGTAACAATACCTAGTAAGTGATGAAAGATAGATGGAAATAACAAGATCTTAGGGTGCAGCCACACAATGCTGAACAGCTAGATCCTGAGAACACCCAAATGGTCGGTGTTATTATGCCAAAAAATCTGACCAACGGATGAAGTGTTTGAACTTCTCATTCAAATGTACGGGCCTGGCATAAAGACAGCTGTAGATTTATGAAAGTGGTTCAGTTATCAGAGAAGGATGGAGGTTACTAGATTTACACCAACCACTGATAATGCAGCACAGTCCGGGGCCGTCCCGGATTACAAACGTTGGAGGAAATGGATGGCAACACCCACACACGGACAGCTCCTGATAACTGGCCTTCTCTCTTCCCAGTGGCCGGGAGTGTTATTTCAGGAGCACAGCATAGAGCAAACCCTCCGTGGAGGTTCTGGGAGAAGCTTCAGTTGGCCACGCATGTAGAACACAGCAAATGAGGCAGAATTCCACCACGGCCATGGGACACGCCAGGGGTCCCTGGACATCCCAAGCTGACAGCGAGAGAAGGGCTCAGAGCTCCAGGGATTCTGAGCATCTCTGAGTGATGAACCTCAGGGGCTTCCACTGTGGTAGAGGTCTGCTGGGCCTCTGCCTGGCCTCCGTGGTCCCCGTGTCTGGGAAACTGGGACACATTGCCTTACTGTCTGTTTTCAGGACCAGAGGACTGTATCTTTTCCCAAACAAGTGTTTCAAAGAATAGTCTTGGATTAATAGTATGTGAGCAGACAGGCCTGGAAATGGTGGTTCAAGACGAACTGGACTAGAATGACAACACATGGCAAGTAACTTTAATTTTCCCAAGGCTTGAGGGTAGCAAAGCTTTCAGATCTTTTCAAACCTAAGTGGGAAGTTTTTATTCTAAATGCTTGAAAGGCCAGAGTTATTTTTGTAAACGTAAGCCATTCCTCCCTAGGTCACACCAGTGGGATGTCTGACCTCCCCCATCCCTGACCATGCCACGAAGGGCTCTAGCATTTACCTCCTCCTGTCTCCATATCCCTCGGCACCAAAAAGTTCAGCTCACACTTCACATGTCATGCAAAACAACAATGAGAGATAAGTAAGCCATACAATATAAAAATACATGTATGCTAGAACAAAATTTCTTCATTCTAAATTTCTCTATTGTCAAATTTGGAGTAATTTTTCCCTCCTCCCTTCCTCTCTCCCTCCATCAACCTTCTCTTGCTTCCTCCTTATCTTCCTTCCTTCTTGACACTGCCCCCCTCTTTGTTGGTGCCCTGTGCACCCACATAGTCTGCCTATTGAATAATCCAGCTTTGGTGTCACCTTCAAAGAATCACCCACCCCAAATTGTAACTTCCTGCCTATCTCATTATGGTTTTATCTCCCACAAATGTACATACAGTGAGAAAAATCATCTATTCATATTCCTCACCTCACATAAAAGGACACTGTGTTCATTGGTTTCTTTCATCCCTGGTATCTCCAGAGATGGCACTATGGTCCCCTATTAACTAGGTGGCCTCTGACTTCCAGGTCCCAACCCATCATCATCTTTAAACAGTAATAGACCAGGGAGTGGGGTCCCGATCAGGTGGCTCGACGACCGTAGGACTTTCTTTCCTTTCCTTTCTCAGCATCTTGGAGTGTCTCTTCCTCCTTCTCCCTCATCTCTCTGAGCCCATGGCCATCCTCAGGACCAGTAGAGGGGAGGTCAGTGCAAGGGGAAGATGGTTGACCCTCCATCAATCACCTTCCCTTCTGCCTTCTCTCAGCCTCAAAGCTGGCACATCACAGCATCTCTGGCCCTCATGTCCCTTTCTCCACAGTGACTGTTCTATAACTCATGCCAGAAAATTGCCTCTATCTCATGTAAATACAATGACCAGATTTTCCAGAAAATTCTAATTTAAAAATTTCTGTTTACGAAGACCTAACTTCCCTTTGAGGAAATACGACCACTTGTCTAGTACAGAAAATAATGGAAGCCTGTTGTTAGCACCTGTAAGAGTAATTCTGATTTTGTACTTTTTAGGGTTTAAGTAAATGTCAAGCAGCAAAAGAAGAAGGAGGGAGTAACAAAGTTAAGGTGCAATGATTTTATATTTGACTTCTTGTACTTGCTTAAGAATCTTGAGAAAGTGGCAGACTTTGATTTTGGAAGAAAGCGCAATTTATAACATCAAACTGTCCTCCACCTAAATGAAGAGGACAGATTCTTTAATGGGAGGCATTGGAGGAGGGAACACACAAAGGGAAGTGACAAGACCCTTTTGTTTCATTCATTAGTGCATCTACTCTTTTGTTGGACAACGGCTAACTGCTAGAGTGTTCTGGGCACCTTGGGAATGCAAAGTGAATAAGACATTCCTTTTGCTCTCCAAAAGTTCACAGTAGAGAAGGTGGACCCATCTGTATATCATTCTCTGTCTCTCTCTTTTTTTTTTTTTTTCAATTTCAAAATAATCAGAACCTTACAGCAATGTTGCAAGTACCATAGGAAGACATTTCTCTATCATCGGTTTACACTAAGTCACTGATCTGTTGTCCCATGTGTAATAACCATGTCTCTTATTTTCTGTATTCTGATGCTTTGACACTGGGGTCTTGCTGACCCTGGAGGGACTGGCCCTATCGGGGTAGCCCCCTTCCTTAAGATAACAAACAACTTGACATCCAGCATGCTTTTCAATGCAAGCCAAACAAGCCAGAGTCCACACCCACAGCTCTTGCACTCTGGGCCACTAAACACCTACTCTGATCACCCCAAGGCAGGTACCAGACAAGCAAGGACAGCTCCTATGCCCTGGAGCCCACTGAAATAATTCAAAATAATTAATCCCAACTGCTCGCCCTGCCTTGCCTGTTCTGCCCATAGAAACCACATTAAAAGCTTTTGCTGGCATTTCCCCTTCGCTCCCTCTGCCTCCTTACACCCTGGGATGCTTCCCCTGTGGGCCTGTGTGGTGTGGCGGCCTCGCCTCCTGGAAATGGTAACAAATTATCTTTTCAATGGCAGTCGTTTCCTGATCTGTTACTGTTAACATACTTAAATAATAATAATAAAACCTATTAAACCACAATCATCTGTGAATACTCCATGTATAATTCCTATATAACTACAAAACAACTTTTTTATTTAAGAAGATTTTATTTATTTGAGAGAGAGAGCAAGTGAGAGAGAGAGGAGAGCTAGAGAGCACGAGTGGGGGGGAGAGGCAGAGGGAGAAGGAGAAGCAGACTCCTTGCTGATCAGGGAACCTGATGTCCGGCTGAATCCCAGGATCCTGGGATCATTGACCTGAGCCAAAGGCAGACGCTTAACTGACTGAGCCACGCAGGTGCCCCCAAAACTACTCTTAAAATTTTGAATTTAACATTGATAACATTACTACCATGTAATCTTCAGACTCCTTTTGAGGTGTTTTGCCCGTTATCCCAATCATGTCCTTTAGAGCCAAAGGATCCAGACCAGACTCAGGCATTACATTTAGTTATCAGGCTTCTTTGGTGTCATTTAGACCAGAACAGTTCCTCAGTCTTTACTTGGCTTTCATGATTTTGATCTTTTAGAAGATTACAGACCAGTTATTTTATAGAAAGTCCTTCCCTTGGATCTAGCAGCTGTTTGTTCTCATGGTTAGACTCAGGGTCTGCATCTTTGGTGAAATATCACAGAAGTGATGCCATGGCCTCAGCGTGTCCCGGCAGGGTCACGCCAGCCTCAGCTCGCCTGGTGACTTTGGTCACTTGATGAACTTGGTGTCTGCCAGGCTTTTCCATGAAACAGTTACTCTTCTTCCCTTTATAATTAATCAGTATTTTGTGGGGAAAAAAACCTTTGAAATGATGTAAATATCCTGTTCCTCATCAAACTTCCCATTTACATATCCGCATAAGCTCTTGCCTTCTATTTTACAATAGGTTATAATTTATACCTAGAGTCCATTATAACTTGTTACTCTCATTATTCATTTTATATACAGATTGACCCAAGTTTAGCAAGTGTGTGCTTTTAAAAAGTGGCCTCAATATCCATTTGCCATGCCTCCATAATTGTTTAAAGTACTTCCTGTCTTATTCTCTCAACAAGATGTTCCAGCCCCGTCCTGTGCTTTCCTTGCTCCAGCCCAAGAGTTGACCATTTCTCTGAGGAGTCCCATATCTTTTTAGAGGATAATGGTATTTAGAAGTCAAAATTTGAACACTGGATGTGTTCATTTTTATGGGGGTGTTACTGCTCCCAGGCCTTCTTGGTGAGCAGAATAGGAAGCATTGCTAGATACCTGTATGCATGTGTACATATATGTGCACATGCACGCACACACACACAATGTTTATAAATTGTTTCTCTGTCCATATCTCTCTAACCTGCAGTTCTATCTTTGGTGAAGGATGTGATAAAGTGGATCCTGCCAACAGGTATGAGATCCTGAGAATTTGGTTCTTTCCTGGTTTTTATTGGTTGGTTGGTATATTAATCCGTTTGGGCTACCATAACAAAATACCACAGACTGGGTGATTTATTTGTTTATTTATTTTTAAAGATTTTATTTATTTATTTGACAGAGAGAAAGAGAGATCACAAGTAGGCAGGAAGGCAGGCAGAGAGAGAGGGGGAAGCAGGCTCCCTGCTGAGCAGAAAGCCCGATCTGGGGCTCGATCCCAGAACCCCGAGATCATGACCTGAGCCGAAGGCAGAGGCTTTAACCCACTGAGCCACCCAGGTGGTCCAGACTGGGTGGTTTATAGAAGAGCAATTTATTTTCTCACAGATGTGGAGGCTAAAGTCTGATATCAAGGTGTCAGCAGGGTTGGTTTCTCCCAAGACCCCTCTCCTTGGCGAGAAGATGGCTGCCTTCTCCTGTGTCCTCACATGGTCTTCTCTCTGTGCATGTCTGTGTCCTAATCTCTTATAAATCAGATGAGGGCCCACCCACATGATTTTATTTTAACTTAAATACCTCTTTAAAGACCCTATCTCCAAATACAGTCACATTCTGAGGTAATAAGTGTTTGGGCTTCAGCATATGAATTTGGGGGAAAGGGGATACAATTTACCCCATAATAGTTAATTTGCCAGAAAAATCAGCATGCAACTTGGCAAAGGTCTGTATGTTCTAAATCTAGAGAAGTCAAGCTTAAACAAAACAAACAGTAATGAAGATTTTTTAAAAAATCATAATTCCCCTTCTTTAGTGGAAAGACTCTGTCTAAATTGCAATGGGCCACATCTGCCCTCAGTTAATGACCTTTCCTTCTAGGCCCTTCCCATAGGCCCCTGGGCACTCTATTCTCCATAATATCTGTAATGCAGTTATATTCAATTTTTAATTTTAATTTTACTTGTAATGTCCTGAAAAAAATGTCCTTTTAGAGTTTGCTAATTTTTTAAAAAGTCATTTTTTTAAGATTGACCCTCGAGCTAAGCAAAAACAACATTAAGACCCTTCTATTTCTCAAAAATTCCATTTTTTGTTTTACAGTATCATTGGTTATACATTTAGCTAAAAGATCCACTTTTTGGGGGGTGCCTGGGTGGCTCAGTCAGTTGAGCGACTGCCTTTGGCTCAGGTCATGATCCCAGCGTCCTGTGATCAAGCCCCACGTCATCCCCTGCTCAGCAGAGAGCCTGCTTCTCCCTCCCCCTCTGCCTGCTGCTCTGCCTACTTGTGGTCTCTCTCTCTCTCTGTCAAATATATAAATAAAAACTTTTTTTAAAAATCCACTTTTTTCCTTAACATCTAAACTGGATTAGAACAGAAACAGATTTCTTCTATACTTATTTCATCTTACTTTTTTCACAAATTAGTATTCATTAATCTGAAATGTGCCAGCAACCTCAAAGTCAACCAGAATGTGATTTTTAAGAAAAAAAGTAATTTCATCTTACAATGAATTTAAAACTTGATTTTCTGGTTAACCTCATTGTTTGTTCCTGTTCTTTCCCAGTCTCTTTTTTCCTTCATGTGGCACAATGTTTGAAAAGGACCAGAGGATATTCCCTCCCACTCGGGTTTCAGTTTTCTGATCAGGCAGCATTTGGTGCAGAGGGTGAGAAATAAAGGTGGCTGAGGGGGTTAATTGTCTGGAGTGGTCCCCACACCCACATGCGTTTCGTGCTGGATATCACTAGTGTATTATCTGATCTTCCTCTGGCCAACAGTAATGTATGTTTTTCACGAGGGATTTTCACAAAGCTTCTCAGCATCAGGCTCTGTTGAACAAGCTCAGGGAGGACGAGTGTGCAGTGTTAGGGCTCAGGTAGCAGAGCTGGGCTTCCCCCACCTTCCAGCTGGGCCATTTGAGGCAAGACTCACGATCTTGCTGAGAGTCAGTTTCCTCTGATGTAAAATGGGATCATCATCACTATCAGTAGGGCTCCTCGCACATGGGAAATGCTCAGCAACAGCAATGTCAAACAAATGTGAGAATTGAAAAGAGATAATGTGTGCAAAATCTTCTGCAGCAGTACTTCTTAGCCCAAGAGAAGAATCAAGAAAAAAGGCAGTAGAAAAAGAGAAAGAAATGGCAAGTTTAATTATTTCTATCAGTAGATCTATAGGGTGAAGGATTAAGTAATTGGTGTGGAAGAACAACGGTCAAAAATTAGGGGAACTACAAGTCATTTTCTTTAGATAAGCCCTCTTACGTCTTTATATTGATTTGGTAGATTACACAAACCATCACCCTTTTCTTTTATCCTATTTCGCACACTGGACAGACATCCAGTCTTCAGATCCAGCTCTTCCTCCTGGAGATGCGTTTACAGTTCCTACTAAATCCCCTCTAAGTCACATCTCCCTTGCCAGCACAGTAAGAAGTAGTTTGGGGACTTACTCCCCCAAGGTTGGCCAGCGTGCATCTTCCCGCGTGAATAAAAGTGCACCGAACTCCCCCCTGACATCATTCTCCTACCATTCGCCAGCAACTTCTATCTGAGTTATGTCGTAAGTTTTTCTCCCCGCAGTGTGGAGCCATTCATCCCTGGACTCTGAATTAGACACAGCAGAAAGAATTTGAAAGGTCGCAAACAGAATTGTTCCTCTTTCGATACCAAAATAAAGCATTCCTTGCATTTCCCTGAAATTTCTTCTTCCTCTTCCACCCCTTCTCCTTCTCTTTTGAGACCATCTATTGAGAATTTCTTATGAGCCAAACTACGTCAAATCCTCTACAAGTTGAGTCTCATTGACGTTGTAGTCTTCCCATTTTAAAAATCAGAAACTGAAGTTTAGTGAGTTCGAGGTTCCTAAGCTTGAATTCTGGCTGAGACATAACCGAGTCCCTGGCACCCCATGATGTGAGCACTCAGATACCATGAGCAGTGTCCACCTTCCTTCACCCGAGCTTCCCAACCCCTCCATGAAATTCCAGCCCCTCAACCTTCAAGAAGCAGCAGGACAGCAGTAATTCCCAAAGCTGCTTTATGTCATCCTCTCCTGCCTTCCTAGCAATGGTCAGTGACTCTCTACTGTCCACTAAATGAATTCACACAAGTCCTCTCCTTAGTATTCAAGACAGCATAATCAGACCTCAACCATCCCATCTTCTTTATTTTCCAAACTTCCCTCAATGCCTCCCCATGGTGGACCCACGTTTCAAAATTTCTTCCCCAGACATGACACTACACACACACACACGCCTGTATCTGCATGCACACAAATGTATACACATGCAATATACTACACCATACACACACACATCCCTGCATACCCACACTTCTGCATAAACATACACAGACATCCTTACAACACACTCCTACATACACGTCCTTATCCACACACCCCAAGCACAGACATCCTACACATACAGCTGTCTTTACACATACTCACACCTTGCACACTCATCTATGTACATGCATATTCTTATACACACATATTCCCCTGCATAAACACACCCTTATACATATATAAATAGCGTTTTCATACACACACAGCTAAATACATACTCTATAGACACACATATACTTGCATGCACATACACACCCAACACACATACATGCACTCGGCCACTATCTGAATATAGATGAAACTGGAAGAAACTAGGACTACACGTTATCATTTTACATTTCCAATGATGGGACTAAGGGAAATTTTCTCCCTTTGTCAAATTTTTTTCATAGTGTTATTTGGCAATTAATATATACTGAGGGGAGAAAGATCATTTCAGGTAATGTAGTCAAGAAGCTTTTGTAAGCTTCTTAAGTAAGCTTACTTAAGTAAGATGGCCACTTAAGTAAGATGGTGTAAATACCTGCATTAAAAAAAAAGGGAAGAAGAAGACACCTTTGTATGTCTTCATTGTGTTTTGCTTTTTTAAAATATTATGGAATTGAATTTTTTAATTTAAAATTTTATTTTCGGGTGCCTGAGTGGCTCAGTCAGTTAAGCGTCTCACTCCTGATTTCAGCTCAGGTCTCAGGGTCGTGGGATCGAGCCCCACATCAGGCTCCAAGCTTAACACTGAGTCTGCTTGTCTCTCTTCCTCTGCTCCTCTCCCCACCCCCTTTCTCTCTCTCAAATAAATTAATAAATAAAATATTTAAATTTTTTAAATGTTATTTTATTATTATTTTTAAAATTTAAATTCTAGTTAGTTGACATATAGTTCAATATTGGTTTCAGGAGTAGAGTTCAGTGGTTCATCATTTAGATATAACATCCAGTATTCATTATTACAAGTGCCCTTCTTAATGCCCTCACCCATCTAGCCCATCTCCCTGCCCACCTCCCCTCCAGCAACCTCCCAGTTTATTCTCTATAGTTAAGAGTCTCCCGTGATTTATTTCCCTCTCTCTCTTTTTCCCTCTCCTGAATGTTCATCCATTTTGTTTCTTAAATTTTACATATCAGTGAAATCACGTGGTATTTTGTCTTTCTCTGAGTTATTTCCCTTAGCATAATACTCTCTAAGTCCATCCACGTCATTGGCGTGGCAAGATTTCATTCTTTTTGATAGCTGAGTAGTACATGGAATTTTTTCCTCTTCATTACTATGAGAAAGTGTTGCCATCCCTTATGATGTGAGGCTACTTTTCTTCTTATTCAATTACTGATGAGTTTATGCAATATGGCATTTTTGTAGGGATTCAGGACTAAGAAACTTTTTAGTAGAGCAAGTGCTATCCTAGCTTTGCAAAGCGATGCTGAAACACAGAGATTCCATCAAGAGATACCTTCCTCAGACCATTTACTATCAACCATTCACAGAGGTAGAACTATGAGAGCTTTTGAGAGTTCAGATAGAAGGCTTGACTTCATGCTATTTATACATTCTGGGTTTTCATCAACTATATGTCTGAGGTTCAATTTCTTTCATTTGTAAAAGAATTAGAGTAGGTACTTTTATATTAGGACAAATATACTTTGTTATCCTCAAATAGGTGTTAATATTTATGAGGAGAAAAGTACTCTGCACAACAACACCATTTCCGATGTGTCAAGTTTTATAGTGAGTCATGGGTCTGTCTAACCAGATAAATGTTAACAGGACATCCTGTAGGCACCATGCAGTTTCTCCAATGCTTCTAAGTTTTTCTTTTTTTCTTTTCTTTTCTTTCCTTATTTTTTTTTTTCTGGCTCTGCATGAGACACAAAGGCAACCCAAATTTAACCAAATACTAAAACATGTTATAATGATAGTTGCAATTACGCATAAAAAGAAAGAATTGTAAAGTTACTTTGGAAGGACTATTGTGTTTGATAACATCTCTGCAAAATAGATTTTTCTTTTAGAGCACAAATCCCCTTTCTAGTGATGTTTATTCATTTGTACTTTTTCTACCCTTACTTCTACTCTTACCTTGCCATGTGCTTGGTATTGGCTACCTTTTTTTTTTGGCTTTTGCTAGGAAATAAGGTACTTCTCTAAAAGGCTAAAGGAGATGTACTTTTGTTTTGGCCACATGCTGTTTTCCTACAGAGTTCCCACATCTACTCTGAAATGATGTGACATTTCTTCTCAACAGAATGGTGACAGAATCCTCAGATCAAGTAGACAGTAGACCATGGGCCACCAACGAAAATGGTTGAGGATTCACCAGAATAGAACAAAAGTCAGCTAATATGTATAAACAGGATGAACAATTAAGAAATTAATAAGTTATTATTTAGGTTTTACTTAAAGAATAAACTTCGGGGTTTCTTTAGCGAGAATGACCTTTAGTAAACATTAACAAATTGAATTGTATTTGGTTTTTACAAATATCTTCAAATATCTTACCAAATATCTTCAATATCTTTATTTTGAATTATTGATATCATGATATCAATATTGATATTGATATCAATTATTGATATTGATATCAATATCAATATCAAATATCTTCAAATATCTTTATTTCATATCAAAAAGTTATAATCATCAATCTAACCCAAAAGATAAACATGCAATTAGTTGAGCTTCATTAAACTTTTAACTATAGATATTAACATATTATACATAAGTACTGCATGACTTTAATGATTATTCTTTCTGCCATTTACTGGCTGTGTGATAGTGGGCAAGTTACTTAGCTTCTCTGAGCCTTACTTTTCTCCTCTTCGACCTGGGGATTAATAATACCAACGGCAAATCATCGTTTTGAGAAGTAAATAAAACAACATCAGCATGTGTCCTGCTTAGCACCTAATGAAAACAAAGCAATCAAGGCAGGTGGAATGACCAGCAAGCTCTGGAGTCAGAAAACCTGTGTACTGTCCTGGAACCACCAATTTATTAGTTTGATACTGGACAAGGATTTTCTCTTTCCTGCCTCTCAATTTTCTTACTGTGAGATGAAACAAAAATGAGCATGTGAAGCCCCCTGCACACGGCTGGCCGTTGGTAGGCAGCTACCGGATTCCCTTTTTCTGGTCCTTCCTGGCTCTCTGACTCTTTACTATAACATTCAAGGGGAAAATAACAAAAAATTTGGCAGATTTTTACTGGGGAGAGAAAATAAGTAGTGTCGTCAGCGTATATAGGTGATTTCGGGCTGTAAGAATGGCAGTATTCCCCGAGACAGATCATTATTTTATACAAATGAAGCCTGTATGAAAAATAGGTGGCATCTAAGAGATGCCTGAGAGGATGTGTGTGGCAAATGCAGAACAATCACACGTAGCGAGAGTGAATGATAGTTAAGGCTTGCACGTCCACGCCATCACTAATCCTATAGGTAGCTCATTTAACTGACTCAACCTCGCTTATGTGAGCTGGGCCGCTATTCCCTGGTTAGTACAATGTGAGGGGTGCAAGATGTATACACTGATCCAAAATCTGGAAAAAGGGGACACCTGGGTGGCTCAGTCAGTTAAGCATCTGCCTTCAGCTCAGGTCGTGATCCCAGGGTCATGGGGTTGAGCCCCATATCCAGCTCCCTGCTCAGGAGGGAGTCTGCTTCTCCCTCTGTGCATGCACGCGTGCTGGCTCATTTTCTCTCAAATAAATAAATAAAATCTTTAAAAAAGAAAGAAAGAAAGAAAAGCTGGAAACAGAATCCAGTTTTCAGAAATCTCATCACATCTTTGAATTTCCCACTTCCAACAGAGCTGTGCCAATGAGGGTCTTGGACTTAAAACCTACTAAATTTTCTGGCCGCTTCTAATGGAGCCTTCTCCTTGGTGTTAGGGGGTGGAGGTGGGGAATGGGGGGTTGTGGGGTATTTCTTATTCCTGTTTCCAGTCTTACACTTCATGTATATCATAATACAGGCCATACACACACATGTACACAGATATACAGTTACAGTCTCCTCAACCTCACTTAATAAATTGTCCTAAAATTTGAACTCCCCCCCATCTGTCTGTTAGCCTAACATATTTGATGGCTCTAGCTTGATTGGTTCTCAATCATTTCCTGAGCCTGTTTCTTTGGAGCCCTTTTCTCTCAGGGTTGAAAGCTAGGCATACTGCCAGAGGAATAAGTAAACATTAAGCATGATCTCTTGTGGCCATTTGTGTTCTCTCAGAAATATGCCCTAGTCAACTGTGTACTTGAGCAGTGTTCTAAACTTTCAAGTTCAGATCACAAAAACATTCACACATAAAGGAACTTGAGAAGATGCAGCCTTAGTTTTCCAGTTGTCCCGTAAGGTTTTCTTTGTTTCCATTTAACAAAAGCATCTAGTTGGACTAGTTTATAAGAATTCATAATAGTTGGTGAAGGCTTAATCTCCCTAGTACAAGCGATCTTCTTACTACCTCTTTTGCATGCAGATGCCCCTCCAATGATTTTCCTTATTGAAGCAAAAAGCTACTTCCAATTGGCCTAGGCAAAAATGGTGCTTTATGCTGCTCACATCATTACTGAAGGTCCCTGGGAATTATCTTCTTAGGTAAAATGCCCTGAACAGGCAAGAGAAGTCCTCCGACGATGTCTTACTGCCAGAAGCATAGACTCTGAAACCTGGAAGTTCCTACAGATGCCACGCAGACCAGCCTCTAAGCTTAAGAGAGGAAACCAAGGTTTCATAGCTAATGAATGGTGAAGCCAGAGCTGAAACAGAAATCTTCTAATTCCTACGCAATGTTTTTTCTCTTGAAGAAAGGTTATTTTTTTTTAAAGATTTTTAAATTTATTTATGAAAGAGAGAGAGTGCAGGGGAATGGGGGCAGAGGGAGAGGGAGAAGCAGACTCCCCACTGAGCAAGGAGCCTGATGCAGGACTCTATCCCAAGACCCCGGGATCATGACGTGAGCCAAAGGCAGGCGCTTAACTGACTGAGCCACCCAGGCACCCAAAGACAGGTTATTTTTATCACCAGCTTAAATCCCAGAGAGCTTAGGCTTTATTGATACACAAAAACATAAAATTTTAAAACAATTAAAATTAATTGTTAATACACTGGAAAACTCATATCTAAGAAATATTCATTGAGCAGCTTCACATGTCTGGCATTGCACTAGGCACAAGAATAGGAAGGTGTGGAAGACACTGTCCTCAATGGAAGGAAGCTCAGGATCCTCCTGGATATACCTGTTGAACACAACTTAGGATGTTATCATGTCCATCTGCATTTGAGGCAGGAAATGGACAGGTAAGGTGGGTCATCATTAAAGACCAGTGGATCATGGAGAACAATGGAATGCACCCTGTTCTGGTTTAGAAGACATGAGTTGAGTCCCAGCCTCCCATTCATGAGTTACATGACTTGGAGCAAGACTCTTATTTTTTCTGTGTTGACACTTCCTCCATTTGTAGAATGAGGGTCAGAGTAGCCAGAGCTATTTTGAGGGCTAAATGATATAATACAGGGGCAATGTACCTTGAACTCAATAATTGTTACTTACCTTCCCTGTTGTATAAAAGCAGAGGTAGAAATCACATCTACTCTCTGTACCTAAAAGACTTTTTTTAAATTCAAGTTAGTTAACATATAGTGTATTATTATTTTCAGAGGTAGAATTTAGTGGTTCATCAGTTGCATACAACACCCAATGCTCATCACATCAAATGCCCTCCTTAATGCCCATCACCCAGTTATCCCATCCCTGCACCTACCCTCCCCCACTTCCAGCAAACCTCAGTTCGTTCCTTATAGTTAAGAGTCTCTTATGGTTACCTTCTCTCTATTTTTAGGTTGAATGAAACAATGCATTCTAAAATAATTTGTAAAATGTTATTATTATGTTTCTTTTACCCCAATATTATCATGACTATTATTAGCTTACTCCTTCTTTCCAGTTCAAGCATTCCAACGACTTAAACAAAATCCATCTGTCCACCTTCCAAAAACCGCAAAGACCAGAAAAAGGAGAGGATAATTTAAGGAAGAAATTGCGTTTATGTGTGCCTGACCCCATTGCCATTGGTTCAAAGTTATTTTTGCATTCACTAAACTCCCAGAGAAGTTAGGTAGTAATTCCAGTCTTACATTGTATCAGATTTTGTTTTTGTTTTTTGTTTTATCTCTGTGGAGTTTACTGAAAGACTATTCTATATTTATAATAAAGATATTAAGGATACTAAGATATTAAGGATTAATAAAGATATTAATACTTTTGTAATATGTTAAACCATGTAAAATTGCCAATATTCAACCATGTTTGGATCTGTAAAAATGGAAGTTTCATATGGTCAAACCCAATATTTATTCAAGAGCAGTGATCAAGGGGCGCCTGGGTGGCTCAGTGGGTTAAAGCCTCTGCCTTCAGCTCAGGTCATGATCTCAGGGTCCTGGGATTGAGCCCCAGATCGGGCTCTTTGCTCAGTGGGGAGCCTGCTTCCCCCTCTCTCTCTGCCTGCCTCTCTGCCTACTTGTGATCTCTCTCTCTCTGTCAAATAAATAAATAAAATCTTTAAAAAACAAAAGAGCAGTGGTCATAAGAATATGAGCAAGACTCTCCCTTGGAGTGCTTGGGTGGCTCAGTCAGTTGAGTGTCTGCCTTTGTTCAGGTCATGATCTCAAGGTTCTGGGATTGGGTCCTGCATCATGTTCCCTGCTTAGCGGGGAGTCTGTTTCTTCCTCATCCTCTGCCCCTCTGCACTTGTGCTCTCTCTCTCTCTCAAATAAATTAATAAAATCTTTAAAAAGGAAGAGTCTCCCTTGATATACATTTAGCTATAAGATGATTCATAACACATACCTGAGGGTAGTTTATAGGGATCTCCCAAGCAATCCATTTGGGATGAAACTAAGCCCAGTATCTAGAGTAGAATCTGAGTGGAATAACAGAGGTTGTACTAGTTGGGAATTAGGATATGCAGGTAGCAGTGCAGGCCATGCATTGGGTGAGTTGAATCCCTGAGGCATATCATGGAAGCTCTCTGAATCACAGGTCCTCACACCCAGCAGAAGAAACCTGGAATGCATGACTATGCCTATTTCTTGGAGCCAGACAAGAAGACCCTGGGCTGATGCCCCATATGGTAGAGGCCCTGCCCCTGGCACACTAAGTCCCTCCCAAGAGAAGTGAGTTCATGCTCTCCTGGAACCTGTGCCCCCTCCCAATCCATGTTCCAAGTACCACAAACCACAGAGTCCCTGCTCAGTTCTCCACCCCCAGGGAACGGAGCATGGTAGCATGGACTGCCCTATGCGGAGAGGTGGCCAAGAGACCACTCTCTGCAGAGGTGCAGATGGCATGTGGATGTGTGGGTTAGAAAGACCACACTCCTGCATGCCAGGCTGCTCAAAGTGAAGGGTGGAAGGGAGAGGAGCAGGGGTCAGTGGCAGCGCACAGGAAGGACCTTCAGCCAACCCTTGTACTGCCACTCTCTGATGCACGCCTTCCTAGGCGTCTGAGAATTCTAACTTCCTAAGTACTTCTGAAGGTTGTGATGGTTATGTCTCATGTGTCAACTTGGCTAGGCCATGTACCCAGATATTTGGTCACACACCAGTGTAGATGTTGCTGTGAGGGCATTTTTAAGATGAGATAAAAATTTCAATCAGTGGATTTTGAGTAAAGCAGATTACCCTTCCTGCTGTGGGTGGGCCTCATCCAAGCAGTTGAAGTCCTTAACAGCAAAGACTGTGGTCCCCTGAGAAAGGAGGAATTCTGCTCCTACACTGCCTTTGAACTTGAGCTGCAACATCAACTCCTCCCTGGTCTCCAGCCTGCCGGCCAGCCCTGCAGATCTGGGACTTGCTATCTTCCATTACTGCATGAGCTGATTCCCTAAACTAAATTTCTCTCTTCTGCTCTCATATTATATGATATTGATTCTGTTTCTATGAAGTATCTGACTAATACAAAGGTTTATTTTTCAAGGTAAGAGGATAGATCATATTTTACCCAGCACTGGATTTATAGAGATTAGACATATTAGACACGTATTATTTAGGCTGCTCACAAATGGTCCCACAAATGTTAGGGCTGAGCCTGAATATGTCTGCAGTTCCCACATTGTGAATACAGAGATCCTAAATACGTGTGCTTTAGCTGAGTGCAGCGAGTGTTATATAGTTGCCATTGCTACCAGATAGTCAAATATTGACATTAAAGCTACAGAAGAATCTAGGAAGGAAGGAGGTGGGAAGACACAGTAGGGTGCAATAGGAAGGCCATAGGCTTGGCTAATTAAACCTAAAGTCAAAATTTGTTTCTATTATCCACAAGGTGTGAGTGAATGATTCACGTGATCTTGGCAAATGGCTTGTAACTCCTCTGTGGCATCGTTCTCATCACGTGGAAGACAGAGGAAACAGCATGGGTCTCAAACATTGCTGTGAAAACTACATACATGATGTCTGTAAGTGACTTGCCCAGCTCCTGAAGCAGAGTAGG
>CM052900.1:63469485-63548111 GCA_028534135.1 Potos flavus | reverse complement strand
TGTCGGAGAAAATCATAAACCCACCCTGGAATGAACTCTACCTTTACAGGGTGGTTGAGATTTTCCTGAGGGACCTGTAGGAATCCTCTGCATTTTGTGGACATTTCTGGAGGTGGAGTTGAGTAACGACCACAGTGAAGTCATGGAGGTCCCTCATAACACTTCAGCTATCACTAGCTTGTTGGTCTATACTGTTCTGTGAAGACAAGTCAATAGGGTTCATATTAAAGCACACCAATAGGGGTGCCTGGGTGGCTCAGTTGGTTAAGCATCTGTCTTCGGCTCAGGTCATGATCTCAGGGTCCTGGGATCAAGCTCCATGATGAGCTCCCTGCTTAGTGGGGAGCCTACTTCTGCCTCTCCTTCTGCCCCCACCCAACTCATGCTCTCTCTCTCTCTATCAAATAAATAAATAAAATCATTTAAAAAAAAAAAACAAACAGGGGCGCCTGGGTGGCTCAGTGGGCTTAAAGCCTCTGCCTTCGGCTCAGGTCATGATCTCAGGGTCCTGGGATCAAGCCCTGCATCAGGCTCTCTGCTCAGCAGGGAGCCTGCTTCCCCCTCTCTCTCTGCCTGTCTCTCTGCCTACTTGTGTTTTCTCTCCTCTCTGTCAAATAAATAAATAAAATCTTAACAAAAAAACCAAACAAATAAAAAATAAAGCACACCAACACCTCTTTCTACATAGTTAGAATCTATAGAGTCCTCTGAAATACTTCTCTTCTCATAGCAGTGGTAATAACCAAATCATGTTATCAGGCTGGCTCTCCAGAGAACTGGGAGGACTCAGCTGATGCCTCCCATCAGGGCAAAAAACAGAGGTAGCCTTTGGATCTAAATTTGTTCAAAGGCAGCACAGACTAAAAGACAATATCCAAGGCAGTCACCAAACTGCATTCATACCTTCCATAAAAATGATACAACATTGGTCAGTGCAGATAAAGAATGAAATCAGAATATAAAATCATGATCAACTTGACACAAACATCTTCATCTGGCTACGTCTTCACACAACAGCTGTTTTGGGGGAATTGTATTCAGCATATGTCTTCTTTCTGGTCCATGACAAGTACCAGAATGAATGAATGAATGAATGAAAGGTGATAGCAATAGCTAGACCCCAGGGGACCAGCTCATCATGAAAGTTTCTGAGGTATAATTCTGTCAACACAGAGTGACATAGAGTTCTGGGAAGAAGGCTGGGTTTGTTTTCATACTGGGAAAGTAGTGCAAACATCCACGGGCATGTCGTTCATGCTCACGATTTAAACTATTTTGTTGTCATGTTTATGATAGTGGGCAAGGCAGCAGCATAGTCCCAGGGTCCTGCCTCAGACATATCACTCTGCTCGCACCAGGAAGCATTGAGGGCTCTTGATGATCACGAGCAGCTGTGTTCTCTCTGACAGCTGGTCCAGAGTGCACTTCTCAGCACGTCCATCCCCTGCGCCCATGAGTTGGGACACACGCACACTTGGGCCCCTTCCTAAAGACCCACAGCAACATCACTCTGCTACTTGGAGCCTGTGAGGCTGGGTTCATCTCAAGATCCCCCAAACAATTTAATCATGACAACTTTCTCCATGTAACACCTATTAATATTTGACGAACCATTTGAGAAATTCTGCTTTGTGGTAATTTATGCATAAACAATATTTTATGAAAATTTTTTGTGACCTGAAAGGGTTTTTATGATTTTTCTTTTTTCTTTATTAATTCCCTTTATTAAGAAGCATTTGTGCTAAAGTCACTTTTTTATTTTGCTGGTAACACAGGCTTGATTTTTTTTTTAAAGCTTACCATTTTACTCACCCATATGTATGTATACAAGAAATTCTCTTACAGATGGAGGTCCTGGGGCTTGGGGAGGCCCTGGGTGAAGTTGTTGCTATGAGGATGGCCGGTTTTCAGGCGGGGAGGATGACGGCGGCCACTATGAGAATAAAAGCGAACCTCTGGAACGTAGAGAAGAGACAAAGGGAGAAAGGTTGGAATGGGCAGAGCCTTGTCTCTAGGAAGGAGGAAAACTCAGGTCCTAAGCCTGGACTAAACCCTCCACCCACACCTCTGGGGCCAGAATCCAGCCAACCGGGCAAGCCCCCTTCCAGACACATTCACGTCATGGTGGTACCCAACCGACTCAGATAGCCTGTGCTTCCTGGATGGGGAGAAGACCGTAAAAGAAGATGGTGTAGAAACAGTAGGAGGACCTAGAAGCACGGCAGCTGAACATTGACTTTTACACCTTGTCTGTATCCACAGCCCAACACACATGAGCCTGATGCTGCCCAGTTTCTGACAGTGGGCTTGCCGGCCTCTGCTCGCCATTTGAGATCAGCACCCCAACCCCTGCTCCCTTTGTTAATGGTTTGTTTGTTGCTGTGAACATTAAGGGTGATTAGGGGAGCTGCGTCTTCCAGAGGAAATTAAGTTATACAGCCAAGCGTTCAAGCTTGGTATCTATACGTTGCACCCCTGGACTTTCAAAGCAACAGGCCAAGTTTGCCCTCGGTCAGGGGGTAGGGGAGAGGGAATCTCTTTCTGCAGCCCTTCCTACCCAGCACATCCCCCAGGCTCCAGCCCTGCTTCTAGACTCTTCCCTCAAAGCCCACCTCTTCCTCCGTGATGTCCTGGGCGCCACGTGACCCCTTACCATTGGTCCTCCCACCACCACCTTCATCCAAACTGTCAGGCTTAATGCCAATAACATCCTAAGAAGGCTTTCTGATTCAACTACATCATGGGGTGCCTTGGCTGGCTCAGTCGGTAGAGCACGTGACTCTTGATCTCAGGGTTATGAGTTTAAGCCCCATACTGAGTGTAGAGATTACTAAAAAAATAAATAAATAAATAAACTGCCTCATGAGGCTGCACTGAAAACTAAGTGGTTTTTATGCTTTTTTGTTTGATCCTTGCTACTTATTTTTTTCAAAACTCTCTACCTCCTTTGACAGACACAATCCAATTCCAGAAGGTTCTTTCTGTTCAAAATTCATAAGATACATCATTTGGCAACCATCACAACAATTACTGACTCAGGCAAGAATCACCAATGGATGATGCTAAGCTAGTGGGTAAAAGTTCCATGAAGAATAGGAAACTTATACAATTATCAAGGTATCTCCCTACCAAGACACTGACTAATTATAAAGGGAAAAATAGTGACTTCAGAGTGGAAAAACTAGGCATATACCACCTTAACTAAGTGACCAAACTTCTCCTCACTGGTGAGGACAGAAATGAACCCTCTGTGCCTCCTGATAGCTCCATTGACAAGAACTCAGTAGCACTTCATTTGAGGGATGCTTCCGCCAGAAAGGCATAGCCTAAACCTAATTATGAGGAAATACCACAGAAACCCAACACAAAGTATGATCTGGGATGTTCTTTTGTTATGAAGTGTATTTGTGGTACAATTGCCAAGATTTGAATGGTCTGCAAATTAATTAATAGTGTTGTATCAATGACAGTGTCCTGATAAGAGAATGTTCTCAGGAAATACCCACCAAAGGACTTAAGAGTAAAAGGGCATCATGTCTGTAACTTACTCTCAAACAACAGTTCAGAAAAACTTACTGATTGATAGAGCACAAATCTGGTTAAATGTTAACATTTGGAGAATCTGACTGAAGGATAGATGGTGATTCTTTGTGCTCATTTTGGAAATTTTCTTTAAGTCTGAAGTTATGAAAACCTAAATACGTGAGTTCCTAGAGACCATAAGAGCGCCTAGAAAGGAAGTTTGGCCTCTCTAAAATTAGAACTGGGGACAGAACAGATTCCAGAGTTGGGAGACCAGCTTGATTTGAGGGGCTAGGCACCCTTGCTAACGATCAGAAAGTCTGGAAGGAGGGGAATGTGGCACTGGGGACTCCTCCCTCTGAGAGAAAACAGAAATGAAGTCACAAGCAATTCCCTCTCTTATCTCTGGACATTCCCCAGTAGACCCCCAGACCCGCAATCTGACTGCATGAGACTTTTTTGTACACATAGTTTACTATTGTGGTCTAATTGCCATGTAGCCCAATCTTGTATATCATCAAGTGACAAATAATTTTGTTATAAATTTGATAAAATTCCAATCTCAGGTTATTGGTATGCTTTCCATTATTATTTAGCTCAGTTTTTAACTAATTGCTCGTTCAGGTAGTTTGGTTATTCCTTTACAACATCCAAAGATTGATAAGGACTTGGCCCAGATTTAGCCCTGTGTGCTTTTGGGCACGTTGCATTGCTTCTGTAGTATTCCAGGCTGAGAAGCCAGGACTTTCCAGAAGGCATAGTAAGCCAAGTGTTCGAGCTTGAGCTATGATGTCAGGTGGAGAGAATGGGGTTCAAATCCAGTGTGTACCACTTCAAGGTGAAGTTGGGTGGGTCAACTTCCTCTTTCGAGGATCTCTTCTTATCTATCAAACATAGAAAAGAAAGCCCCATTGTTGTGAAGACTGGTAGGAGGCTTTAACATAAAACAACCCAACTTGCCCAGTTCCTCATCTGTAGTTGTGACAGAAACCCTTGGAAATCACCCTCTTCCCAGCGAACTCTGGATGAACCAGCACTCAAGCTTGCCTCTGTAAACACCTGCTGGATCTCTCCAGCAAAGTGAACCCTCTCCTCCCTGCAACCTTTCCAGCTGTTTTTAGGTCAGTGCATGCCTGATATGATAAATAGGCAGTTTAAATAAATAGAAACTTAGAAAAATGAGTGAAAGAGTTGTTTCTATGTAAACTAAGCTGATATTTGGAAAGAGTCACAGGTAAATTGGTAAAAGTAATAATTCTGCTGATTTAGGAATTATTTAGGTGGGGGTGAAGCGGCTCTAGAAGGTCAGAGACTGTGAGAGAGATGGCTTTGCGAGCCTTTCCTTTGCTTCCACAAAGCTGTAACTGGAAATCAGAGAGGAGGGTTCACGGGTGTGGTTTAGGTAAGAAAGATGACACAGAAGGCCAAGCTGGGGATTCACGCTCAGGGGTAATGTCCTGGTATCCCCTGAGAGATCGGCAGTGAGCAAATAAATGTAAATGCAATTTTAAGTTGAAGTTCAAGTCAAATATCTAAGGTACATTTACATCACTTTTTTTATTTCCCCCCTTTAAACAGCTTTTTCGATTCATTAGTCCCTGTGTGTTAGATGAAAGGCCTTCTGATGTATTTTATTAGGAACATTAGTGGTAGGTAGAAATCATTGGTTTGGCATATACAAGTACTCCATATTCTCTGAGGATGTTGACTGGGGCTTTTTCCCAGTGGTTCCCCATTTTTGCTGCTCGTCTGCACCAGCTGGGGAGCTCTGATGATTGAGTCTCTCTCACTCCATCCCCAGACTTTGATTCAATTATCTGAGTTGGGCCTGGGTAGGTGATTCTTATGTGCCACCAGGGTCGGGAACCACTGCTCTGTATTATTTGCAACTTGGGCCTCAGTCTGTGGCCATCTTTGCAAGAGTCAGCTGGAGAGTCTTAGCCCCCTCTCTGTTCCTCCCTGCAAAGCCAACCAGGGAGGGGGCTTGTGCAGACAATCGTAAGAGTTCCTGAGTTGTTGGGAGGAGTCTGAACCCTTGGAGGGCAGCTTCCAGAAAAGTAAAAGGGGCATCGGGACAGTCCACACCGTGGCAATGGGATGAGTGGCAGGTCAGATGGCAGGATGGGTAGGATGGCATGAAGGTATGGGCTGAGATTGTTATCCTCATCAGCCCTTGAGTGCCACGATCGGGCAATATGAAGATGAAGATTGTGTTGGAGGAAAATTTCCTTGAAGTCAGGCATTTCATTTTCCTATCAGTGGATTTTGGATGGTCTTATGCACAGTCAATTCTCATTATTTGTGGTAATCATGGTCTATAAAGTTGCCACACATAGTGAATTAGCTAATATGGAACCACTGTTCCTGAGAGGAAGACCAGGTTAAGTTGCTGAGAGCCTCTGGCCATTGCATGTTCATCAATTGATGGATAAATGACCTCGTTTTGTGTACTTCTGTTTAAAGACACCTTATTTAATGTATACTGTTGACTCACTAACATTGAACTCATAGCCAACAGCACCATAACTCATGCCTGAATAAAGCTTATCTAACACATACCTTTCCTCTTTAAGGTATATCCCAGCCTTCTTGTGCTCAGAACGCTAGACAGCATTTCGGCACTACCCTTAGGAGACACTTTAAACAGTGAAATCACCAACACAAAGCACAAAAATGCAAAAAACCTGGCACTAAACAAATCCCCAGAGGACACAGGTTTATGGTACAAGAGCCTGAACAAGAAGGCAGAGCATCACCTTGTTTGACCTCTGCAGGGTATATGTGCATGAGGAGACATGGATTCTCACTGCTGTGCTCATGTCCATGCATGGCTGTGAGAGCACTGAGTATTGATTTTAGGATTACACTTAAGTTTTCGTGAGTGGGTGAATTTACAGATACGGAATTTGAAAGAATGAGGATTGCCTATACGTACTTGGTACCATTTCTACTACTTCCTCCTCCTCCTCAGTCATGTCCCTCACTTTCTTCAAAAGCCTGCTTCCCCTGCCAAGAAGGATCTTTGTTGATGTGCAACCTGCCTCTGATCTTTCGTCTGTGTTTAATTCCCAACTGAGAATACCCTTGAGACAACTAAATCCATTAATCACTGAACCAACTGATACTAATGAAGTATTTTAAAGCACACAATAGAACTTTTTGTTTCAAGATTTTATTTTTAAGTAATCTCTACACCCAATGTGGGGCTTGAACTCACAATTCCGAGAACAATAGTCGCATGCTTTACTGTCTGAGGCAGCCAGGCACCCCCTAAAGTACCTAATAGAACTTTTGAGAAGTCTGGTGGGAGAAAGATAAATACAAGAAGCAATGGCTTCCAAAGAGAGGTTTGCTATTTACTAGCAGTTGAGGGGAGAAAGTTACCATGTGAAACAAAGGCAAACCATGTTGGAAAGGACCTATGTCTAGTTTACAATGAATGTTGCACACAGGTGCTTTAGATGTCTAGAAAAGAAGGATACCAATGAGGTCTTTAAATAAAACTTTTCCAAGACATGGAACTTTCATGGGACTTAAAAAAAATATTTATTTGACAGAGAGAGCGAGAGAGCACAAGCAGGGAGAGCACCAGAGGGAGAAAGAGAAGCAGACTTCCCGCTAAGCAGGGAGCCTGATGTGGAACTCAATCCCAGGGCCCTGAGATCATGACCTGAGCCAAAGGCAGACACCCAACCATCTGAGCCACCCAAGTGCCCCTAGAACTTTCATGGGACTTAAGAAAGACAAATATAGAGAGTAGGTGGGGAAATTTTCAGGATATATGAATGCAACCTGAGAAGTGGGAATGAATATTGATTCCCCCCCACCCCAAATAAGAATAACGACAGGAACTTAAGCAGGATGCTTGTATGTAAGGAGTTAGAAGTGATAGAGCTGAGTGTAAGTCCAGCTCTGCCTGATGATGCTTTGTTCCTTGTTCTGTCAGACATTTTCCCAAAACCACTGACAGGACACTCCAGATGGATGAACCAGCACCAAACATCTTGTGTCCCAATCACATGCTTTTTGTCAGGATCTCAAGGACTCATTGGCAATAGTAGCTATTTTAATTTAGGGCCAATATATTTGAGAGGTTATCCTGAAGAAAGGTCCAGGAAATGGGGTCTCAGGTAGTGAATAACTCCATAGGATCCGTGACAGATTTCATTCACACATTCAATACCTTCCAACATGTAAGCCACCCCCTCCTCTTCAGCAGCAAACTAAATAGCTACATAATAGTGAACATCATAGGTATAAACCATCCTACTTCTTGTTGTTGCCTGAGGCAATGCATTGCAAACCTTTGCAGTCTGTTACCAGTAATAAACTACTGTTGTACAGGATTCCGTTACGGTGGCTACTTGGCCATAGCTATAGCCTCAGGGGAGCCAGCCTCCTAAGAATGTTGTTAATAACCCACACTTACATAGTCAATTAAACTACAATAAAGAGGGTAAGAATATACAACGCGGGAAAAGTCAGTCTCTTCAATAAATTGTGCTTGGAAAAAAAACAGCTACATGCAAAAGAATGAAACTGGCCCACTTTCTTATATCATACACAAAAATAAACTCAAAATGGATTAAAGACCTAAATGTAACACCTGAAACCATAAAACTCCTAGGAGAAAATATAGGCAGTAAATTCTTGGACATCAGCTAGAGCTATTTTTCTAGATATGTCTCCTGAGGCAAGGAAAACAAAAGCAAAGATAAACTATTGGGACTACACCAAAATAAAAAACTCCTGAACAGCAAGGAAACCATAATCAAAATGAAAAGGCAACCTCTTGAATAGAAGAGGACATTTGCAAATGATATATCTGATTCAAATATATAAAGAACTTATACAACTCAACACCAAGAAAAACTAAAACCCAAAGGGTCCAATTAAAAAATGGGCAGAGGTGAGCCTGGTGATGGGTATTAAGGAGGGAACATATTGCATGGGGCACTGGGTATGGTACATAAACAAAGAATCTTGGAACATTGAAAAAAATAAAAAATAATTTTTTTTAAAATGGGCAGAGGACCCAAACATATTTTTTCAAAGAAAACATACAGATGGTGAGCAGACATATGAAAAGATGCTCAACATCACTAATCTTCAGGGAAATACAAGTTAAAACCCCAATGAGAGCAACTCACACCTGTCAGAATGGCTAAAATCAAAAAGGAAAGTAATAGCAAATGTTGGTAAGGATGCGGAGAAAAAGAAACCTTCATGCACTCACTGCTGGTGGAAATGTAAATTGATGCACCCACTGTGGAAAACAGTATGGAGGTTCCTCAAAAAATTACAAATAGTGTGCACACACAATAGAACATTATTCAGCCATAAAAATAGGATAAGATCTTGTCATTTGTGACAACATGGAAGGATCTACAGGGCATTGTGCTAAGTGCAATAAGTCAGACTGAGAGAGACAAATATCATATGATTCCACTTATATGTGGAATCTAAAAAAACAAAACAAATGAACAAACAAAGCAGAGACCGCTAAATACAGAGGACAAACTGATGGTTGCCAGAGGAGATTGGGGTGGGATGGGGTGGGGTTGGGCAAAAAAGGTGAAGGGGAGTGGGAACTAACAGGCTTCCAGTTATGGAATGAATAAATCATGGGGATGAAAGGTACAGCACAGGGAATATAGTCAATGATATCATAACAGTTGTATGATAGCAGAGGGTAACTATACTAGTGGTAAGCATAGCATTAACATATAGACTTGTTGGATTACCATTAATGTAACACTGTGTGTCAACTATAGTTTTTTAATTTCTTAAGTTTTTAAAAAGATTATTTAATTATTTGAGACACAGAGAGAGAGCGCGGGCGCGTGCGCACGCGCGCTCCAAGCACAAGCAGGGGGTAGGGGCAGAAGGGAGAGGGAGAAGCAGACTCCGTGCTGAGCAGGGAGCCCTATGCGGGGCTCAGTCCCAGGACCCTGGTATCAAGTCCCCAGCTGAAGGCAGACACTTAACTGACTTAGCCACCTAGGCGCCCCTACATATTGATTAAAAAAAAAAAGAAAAGAATTACAGGAGAAAAGGAGAACATATTAATGAAAGGTAATCAATCTAAAGTGCTTAGCGCAATGTCTGGCATCTGATAGGCCCTATGTGTTTGCTGTTATTAATACAAAGAGGAAATCTCCTACAGGGCACTGTTTATTTTCCTGTAAATTCTACACTGTAGCATAATGCTGGAATCCCAGTGAATCTCGGTTAGAACAATTGGTCATCCGCTATGACTGGGACTAATATTATAATCTTGGATTTCTATGTGGCATTTACTGAGTTGGACCATGGGCTTGAGGATGCAATCATTCTTTCAACAAACATTGGTTGTGCGCTTGCTGTGTGCCAAGCACTGTACTCCATGCCGGGAGGGAGAGAGCGCAGAAATGAACGGATAACAGCTACCATTACGGTGTGCTAGGCACAGTGAGAGCCCTTTACAGAAGGCATTTCATCCTCCCAGTGACCCTGCGAGGTACGCACTCTCATCTCCATTTTCCTGGGAGGAAATCGAAGTTTTGAGGAACTGAGTAATTTGCCAGTCTATTCAACTTCATAGTCACCCTCCGCCCCAACGCTACACGCTGAACATCCCCGAGTACAACCTTAAGGAGCTTACTCTGTACTGATTATTAAGAACTCAGTGAGACCCTGAACACCTACTCGGCACAACTCATCCTCTTTCGTGAGAACTCCAGATGTGGGGGATCAGAGCGCGCCCCCTCTGCTGCCAGGGGCACCTCACTTCCTAACACTTAATATGGAATAGGATATAAAAGAAGCAAAGGAGATGCGAGAGGTTTCGTCGCCAGGCTACCATGTCCAGGCTTCGGAGGCTCTCCCTGGAAGATCCTTCTGTCCCCGTCACAGGAGGATGTTGGGACCCAGCGGCTTCACATTCTCGAGCAGCACGCTGAGAGGTTAAGTTTCTCTGCCTTCAAAGCTCGCGCGACGGCCACACCAAAGACCCAAACCTTGGGCAGGGGCCAAACGGTCACTTCCCCGCCCTCCCGGCGCAGTATGCAAATCCGAGCACCAGGAAGTAGCTGGGACCTCTCGGCCGAGCCCAGCGACAGCCAGTTCCTCTCCCGCCGCTCCGGGCTGTCCGCCGCTCGCTCCCCTGCCGTGGCGCCTCCGGGCCCGACGCGCTGCAGCCTCCAGCCCTCGGCAGGCGGGGCGGCCGCGCCACCCCGGGCCCCGAGCCCGCAGCCTGCCCTGCGCGGGCCCCGCGGGGCCGCCCCGTCGCGCCCCCCGCTCTGAACTCGAGTCACCGTGGAGCGCCGCCGCCGCCGCCCAGCAACTTTCACCCGGAGCTGGTGAGTCCCAGGCGCGAGCCCGGGAGGTGGGCGCCGGGGCGGGGCGGGCAGGGGCCGCGGTTGTGCCACTGGCCGGAGTCCCGGGTGCCCGGCCGCCCGTGGGCCGGGGGCTGGGGGTGGCCGCGGGCGCGCGCCGCCTCCTGGCCGCACGGGCGCGGGCCCCGGCGGTGAGGGCACCCAGGTGCCTCCAGCCTGTGGGTGGCCGGGCCCTGGGGAGCGGGGGACGCGGGGGCGGGCAGCTCCGCAGGTGTCCTTTCCGCGGCGGCGCGCTCGGGGGCCGTGTGAGGTGTAGGCGCGGGGGCGGGGGCGGGGGCGGGCGCGGACCAGAGGGCTGGTTGCAGTCCCCGCTCGGGCCACTATCGGTGCGCCTCGGGGAAGCCCATCTCCGCGCAGAGCGGGCGCGCGGCGGGGATCCTGGCGGGGACTCCTCGGGTTGCACAATCCGGTCTCCCCGCTGGGCCCCCAGCTCCCCGAGGGGAGGGATGGGGCCCGGCTCGGGCTGTCTCCCAGGCTCTCGGGCAGCTGCACTCCTCCGGTGCCCCGGGCGGGAGCGTGACGTCGAGGGGCTGCGGCAAAGGCTGGTGCGCATCCTCTCGCTGAGCCCGGCGCCTCCCGGCGTGCAGACGAGCAGTCCCGTGCCTCAGCCCGCCGAGAGGAAGCGAGAGTTATTTTAAGAATTCAGGGGTTGCCTTTCCTTCGCCCTGGGGGAAGGGTGTAAGCGTCAGTTCCCGCTTTCCTGCGTTATCTCGGCCCAGTGTGGCATCTTCTCCGAGCTGTGCATTTGTAACCCTCCTACTAATAGCTGACGTGGTCGTCTGGTGGTATTTCCGTGTGTGTTTGTGTGTGTGTGTGTGTGTGCGCGTGTGCGTGTGTGTGTGTGTTTGAATTATCCCAAACCCACCCAGCTTCTTTGCCAGAAACCCCAGTTGAATCTGGGCCTTGCAGTTTCCTAGCTGCGGGTCAAGTTGGGCCTATTATTGAAATTACCTTTGTGGGTTTTTTCATCTCTGGGAGAACATGTTTACCTTCGGAGCTATTTATTGGATGTAAAGCCCCAAGCGCGTACACAGGCGTTCCATAAATGGCGCTATTATTATATATAGCAAATAATTCTGTCCATTAAAGCAGGGTTCCCTGGTTGTTTGCAGTTTGTTGATTTTAAACCTGGGACTACATGTCTGACTCAGCCATCTGACCTTCCTAGTAAAGCTGCTTAATAAGTACACCAGAGATTTGCTGTCTACAAAGCTAGGGTCTGGGAATCTCACTCACCCTAAGCACTAGCTCATAAGGATGTTTGGCTTACTTCTGATTTGTTGGCTGCTCCCCACGCTGCCTGTAGGGTTTAGGAGGGCAGGCCTGTTTGTCCCTGTATAGGTGAAAGCTATGGGGAACAGGCACTGAAGAAGTATAGGAATTTCCTAAGTCCCCAGAAGCCCTTCCTAAGTAAGGTAAACTCTGCTGGAAAAGGGTGGGATTCAGTTAGTCCCTGGTTTTCCTTTGGAGGTAAGGAGATAAATGTCTTGAGGCTTAAAGAAATTTAATTTGATCCCAAGGGACTATTGGTGACCAAGCCTCTTTGGATGCAGAGTGGGGTAAAACCCTCTTCCTGAGTGACGGGTAGAGGTCAGTTCATGTAAGGAAAGAGAAAACAGGAGCTGAAAAACCTAAATTTGGGTCTCTCCCATCATTGACCAGAGCTGTGATACGGAATAAGTTGGGTTAATGACTTGGGCCATTTATGCAGGCAACATTTCCTTCATAGCTGTAACCAGAGTTATATTCTGATTTGTCCGTGTGTGTCTAGTCTGCATTCACCACTGCAATGAAAGCTCTCTGAAAACAGCTCTGTCTTGTCCAAGACACTAGCTAGCCCCAGTGCCTGTCATGCAGTCAGGATTACTTGGAAGAGAGAATGAGTTTGGTTCTGTGCAAGGCCGAGGAACAAGGAGGGTTCCTAAGCCATTTGAAGCCCGCTGGCCCTCTCTCCTAGTTTCTAAAACAGGGATTACTCACTGTCTAGTTAATCCAGTGTCCATGTTCTAAGTGGGAATCTCTACACAGGACAGTTTACTCTGCTGTTTCCCTGGGAGCAAGGGCTTGACTTGGAGTGGTGAGACGTAGCTTGCAAAAGTAGTTCATCCAATCAAAAAGACCTACTTTATTTTAGAGTCATAGATGTTGCCAAGATATATGAAGACTTTGCAATATCCCCCCACCGCTAAGGGTGTTTTTTTAGCAGAAAAGTGGTCCACAGTTTTGTGAATCAATGACTCTCTAAACCCCTTAGTTCCATTCTATTTGTATTCAAAAATAAATCACCAAAACATCTGAGATGTCAGTTGGTTCAAATGAATATACAGAGATGTAATTTAATAACCTTAAAGGATATGGTCCATAAACCCATACAAATGTAAATCAGTATAAATAAGAATACAATGTGTACATGTCTATAGTATGAAAAGTTGTTACATCTAGCTCACACTGCTGATCCTAATGACCTCCATGTCCTCAGGCATGGATAGTATTAACATTGAAAGGTCACTACAATCATTAATTGGAACACTGACCAATGACTCATTGATGACAGAGGTGGCCTCAGATCTCTCTTGGGCTCTACCTGGCAGTGACGTGCTCACACCTTCTGCTTATTGGAAACGATTCCTGAGAATCGCTGATTCCAGGGTCAGAAGCCTTACTGGTCTGATTTCCTGTGAACCTCGCGTGGATCCCAGGATAGGCAGGGACAGGTATAAAAAAAGAGGTTTGGTGTCATGTCCAAGGTTACAGACCTGGTTAAGTGACACCACTGGGCAGAGAAGGTATGTTTTCTGGCTCCAACTTTAGAGTGTTCCCCACTTTTCTGCCTTTGCTTCTGTAGTAGGTACTCAATTACATAAAAGCAAAGAAATTATCACTTAATAAACATTTTTAAACAGAGAACCACAAGGTAATTTTCTTCTATCACTTGGTAATGGTACCATCAAGCAGGGCACTAAAGGCATGTTCAGGGAGGTGAGTTTCTGTGCCTTTCAGCACTTCTTCCTGCTTGGGGACAGGGCAGTCCTGGTAACTGCCAAGGTGACAGCTATATCAGCTGTGACTGCCTCGGGGCTATCGGGGCTTATGGGTTAAAAAAGAAGCACCCAGGGTTGCCTCCAGCCACTGCTAGAAGTGCCTTCCCTGAACCTTACAAGCCTCCTTGTGTGGTTGTTACAGCAGTGAGAGCATCATTTGAGGTGAAAATATAAAGTAGGGGAGACAGGGTCCATAAGATGCTCATTAAAACATGCACTCCTTTACTGAGCACCTGCTATGAGCCAGGTGCCCCTCAAAGCCCACACTTTTACGACGGACACACACTGCCTACCATCTCTAAAGACTGGTGACGAAGAGAAGGACATATAAGAGGAAGTTTCTTTTCTTTTTTTTTTCCAGTCAGAACTATTGAATGATTTCTTACAGCTGTCCAGTTTCCTGATACTTAAATTGCGAAATGTTGAGTTGACTCTATCATCATTTCTGAAATTTATTTTGAGTAAGTTCCCATTTAGGGGAGAAGCCCAAGTGTAGACAATGTATGGGAATCTGCCAGTTGAGGAATTAGAATTTTTGAAACAGCCTCATTTCAATACTTGGACCTTCTTTTGGATACATTTGGCTTAAGTTAGCTGGAAGGGCTGTCTCATAATTTAGAAGAGCAAGTTCAAATAATGACTTGGGATGATGTGTTAAAAAGGTACATCCATACTGACAAGTTGCAGGGCCTGAGAATATAGCCTTTTTTCTTTATTCTTGGACTTTTTCCTCAATCTTATTCTGTACTTCACTTTCCCTTAATACTGTCAATGTTCCTTAACTGTCATAAAACTATTTCTTGAAAGTTCTACTTGCCGTCAGGATGTCATTTTCGTTTGTATAGAACTCTTCCAAAGTTTGATTATTTGACCGTCTTTGTTAACCTTCACATATTCCCAGTCTCCCTTCTCTGGCCCCTCTGGTCAGCTCTCTGCCCACCCCCTTATAAGGTCCCCAAACCATGAGTTGACATGATAGGAGCTGAGCATTTATGGGAAGAGATAATTGGTTCATGTTGTTGTAACTGTTCATTTCTTGTGATGCTGACTTATATAAATGATGTCCCGTAAAATTATATGAATGGGGATACCTTTACAGAATCCACATGAGTGGGTGTTTCTTCAGGCTCTAGGCTCTGCCCTCCTTGGGTTGTAGAACACTGGGCAGAGGTCTGAGCTATTCCTGTCGCTCAGAGGGTCTTTTAAATCTGTCTCATCTCCTTTTGACAGTTCACACCTCAGGCAAGTCAAATAATGCAGGGTCTGCCCACACTCCCACCATTCTGTGAACATCTAAACTTACTTTATAGATCCCAAGCCATGCTGATTGAAACTTCTTTGCCAACACGCCTCTCCAGTCCTCCTTCCACTGTCTATTGGTACAACATCTGGTGGGGAGCTGTCACGACTTCCTTGGGCCCACTTTTCAGCACTGGTGAGGATATGCAGTGAGACTAGAGAGGCGGGTCTGCATCCATTCTACCTCCAACTAACGCAATGATGTCTTCTTGGCTTTTGAGCCTTCGGGGTGCCTCTGCTCTTCCTGTAAATGTTAACCCCCATGGGGGTGAGGGGAACAGAGAAGCTCGTCTGAGAGAGACCCTCTGGAGAGGGAGGACCACTTCTGCTTTCCACGGGGAAGCTGTGTCACGTAGAGCAGAACTGTAGCCGCCAGCAGCCTGACAGGAGGAGGCCCGAGGGAGGGGGCCGGCAAGGAAGTGATACTTCCTCCTGCTTCAAAGGCCCCAGACCCAGTCATTTGCTTGCAGCCCCACCTTCCTTACCACCAAACGCAGCTTTTTCCTCAGGGTTCTTTCTACCACCTTCTACTCTGTTCATTTTCAGTTTGCCCCTGAGAGAGAGGGAGGGAGGTAGGAGGGGGAGGGAGGAAAAGAACGAATGTAGTCATCACTGGAGAGCCTTCTATGGTGAAGCCCATGGTGGCCATGCTTGATTTTTCAGCATCAGAAAGATGTACCTTTTGATATTCGCCATCATGGAAACCATTATGAATATCTTAGTGGTTGTTTTGAAATCTTTTAATGTTCGGGCAATATAACAATTTCTTAATATAGTTATAATGGTTCGGTTCTATTTTTAAAATTGTTTAAGCTCTATCTTCTAATTAATTTTTTGGGATAGAACAGTGACTTTCACGCTTCTTTGACCACACTCCACATCAAAAAATATGTTTTACCTTGTGCCTGAATGCACGTCTATTTGTATACAAAGAAGAAAAGAGAAAGAAAGAAACACCACTTGGTAAAGAACGCCTCCTTCTAGCTTGTTGAGTAGTGTGACCCAGAGCAGTCCCTTTGAGACCAGCAACATAGTAGAATCTATTAAAAACCCATGGGGGAGCCCAGCAATTCCACAAGCTCCAGTCCGATAGGAAGCTTATTAAGCAAATACAAATTAAGACACACCCATACAGTGGAACACCTGGTAGATATCTTTAAACATAGCATTAAATTACATTACTAAAATGAAAGATGTTTTTAAAAAGTTGAATCACTATATTGCACACTGGAAACTAATATAACACTGTATGTTAACTCTACTGGAATTAAAATTAAAAAAATAAAAATAAATACAAAATAAAAAAATAAAAGGTTTAACGCAAATGTGTAGGTAACATATGATACTATTTCTGAAATAAAATATGCTTTGTAAGGTATGCATACCAGTAATTTTGATACTAAAGTTTTAATGGTGATTATTTCTGGGTTATGGGTAAATGCTGATTTTTTTGCTTTTGTACATTTTTTTTTTAATTTTTAAAATTTTATTTATCTTTAAAAATATTTTATTTATTTATTTCAGACAGAGAGAGAGCATGAGTGGGGGCAGTAGCAGAGAGGGGGAGAAGGGGCCCTGATGCGGGGCTCAACCCCAAGACCCTGGGATCCTGGGATCGTGACCTGAGCTGAAGGCAGCCACTTAACTGACTGAGCCACCCACGCGCCCCACATCTTTATTTTTTTAAGAAGAGAATCACTTATATGATTTGAAAATAGCAGTATAATGAGTGATGACACGAAGCCAGTTTGAGTGCAGGGGGAAGGGAGGAGCAATCAGAAAACATTGGGGCAAAAGTGGCCATTAATGGCCCTTGTGTGGATATAATTGTAAGCAGACCTGCCCCTGGAGGAACTTATGCACTACGAATATTGTAAATAGGTGTAACAATTTTTTTTTTTTTTTTTTTAAGATTTCACTTATTTATTTGCGACAACGAGAGAGCGTGCACGAGTAGGCGGGCAGAGGGAGAGGGAGAGGTGGGGCTAGATCCCAGGATCCCTAGATCACCATCTGAGCTGAAGGCAGATGCTTAACCCACTGAGCTACCCAGGTGCCCCAGATATAACATTTTCTTAAAGGAACGTCCACTTCGTATGTTCAATTATATTTAGTTATATTTAGTATGGAACTTATTTCTTGAGTAACTTGTGCAGGAATCATTCCAAGGCCCAAGAACTTGTTCTAGTAAGGTGGTGGTTAGCATGGAGGACCATTGCCCAGGATACTAAATGTTGGATTTTATTGTGTAAAAGGGAGACTCATTGGAACCTTTTGGTGAGAAGCCAATTTTGTTTCCATCACAACTTATTGCCTAGACTCTTGGCTACATATGGTGCTGCCAAATGATGAAGAGATAGTGAGCACTCATTGCTCTGAATTAGGTAGATGATTAACCTGGGAGCTAACAGGCATTTCCACAGAGATTAATTTGGGGCTGAAAAGTAACATTTATTGTTGTTTTACATGATATCAGAAGGCTTAACCTTGTAGTCACTAACACATAGGTACTTGATCATTGTCCTAAATGGTCATCTTGCCCAAACATTTATCTAAATGCTCTTGATGATGGTAAGCACTGTTGAAGCAGTAAGCAATTAATTTGGAGTTGAGATCTAAGTTTCTGTGCTATTTAAAAGGAGAATATGTTGTAAGGCAGCAGCCTGGTATTGGGATCATGTTTATGATATATAACTTAGTTTATCAAAAGAATTTACCATAACTAGGAGTGGTAGTATTTGGTCAAAATGGCATGATTTGGCAATGATGCCAGCAACTACCTTGCATAATCAGATACGTCATACTGATCATCTGTTGTATTCAATGCCTCTGAGGGATTACTAATTTTAAATTTGTGGGGAGATAATATAAAATGGTAAAAAGAAAATGGGCTTCCAAGTTAAAGAGATCTGAGTTCCTGTCTTGGTTCCCCTGCTTATGACTTTAGGTAAGTTACTTATCCTCATCATTTAGTAATACCCAAGTCTGTGGTGGTGATTGGCAGAGTTCTAATCTCCTAATGCTGTTTCTGGTACACAGTAGGCACAGAATAAAAGGGACTGCATCCTTGAATAATGAGAGGCTTCATGAGAGAGTGACAGACATATACTATAATAGACACAGTCCCTGGCTTCAGATGAAATCTTAATATGGAGTTTATGGTCATCAATATAATCAAATGAGCACTGTAAGAGTTGATTTTTATCTCTCTAAACAAAAGCCTGGTTGTTGTCTCTCTGGACAACGGGCCACATTGACTTTTTGAATTGTTTCAAATTTAATGGATTAAAATATATGTAAAAAAGAAATTCTAATAAGTTAAATCTCATAACTGCCTGTGTATCTTTTACTTTATGGTTTTCAGTTATTTTAAAAGTTTTAAGTGAGTTATCATGAATATATTACCAAATGAATTAATATAACCACTAAATGAGAATTGTAAATTTCCTTACATTTATTTACAAGTGGATAATCAAAATTTCTAAACACTTTAGTGAATGAACCTCAAATTTTACCTTGTTGCTATAGTTATAAGTCTTCAGCAAAATTAGGACTATACAATCCAATTAAACAAATGACACGGCCCATCTGGTGTCATGTGTCAACCCTTGGGCTCTTGATATCACCTATCTGCCTCGGTATTTGATATTTGAATCATAGAGTCTTGTAGAAGGAGGAGATTCTGGTGGTGTGTCTTAAGATAACCCTTAGCAGGTAGTCACTTTCTGTTGAACATTGGGTCTCAAATGTTAGTTTCTTCCCAGGTTATCCTAATGCAGGTGGTGGAGCCCACATCGTTAGAAGCACCAGGGTAGGGTGCTCAAAGTGGCCCATTTCATTTCTGGACAGCTGTGGATATTAGAAAGCTTTCTCTCCCATGCTACAATATTTCATTTCCATAATTTCTGCCTACTGCTTCTAGTTCTGCCTTCTGGCACTGTTTTGATACATTCGAAGCTGTGGCTATCACTTTGGGATATGGAGGGACATTATCAATTGCCTGTCCACCCAGCACCACCACTCTACCTCTCTTCCTAACAGAACCCAGATTATTTCAGGACCCATCTTCTCTGTGGAAGGTTCAGCAGAAGTTTTCTCCGTCCCCATCAATAGGGTGGCCCTAACTGGTCAGAGGCTCCTACTCTCATTGGTTCATAAATGGGTATACTTTGGGTTGGACAATAATCAGTAAAGCAAAGTAGTGTTCCATAGATGGTCCCAAAATACGAATAGAAAAGGAGTGGAAGGGGAGAAGAGAAGAGAAGTGAGAGATAAATGAGGAATAAAGAAATAAAATAAACCTCATGGGAGAGCCAAAAAATTAGAAGAAAAATATTGTAAGTTATCTTGATTACTAATCTGTTATGTGCACAGTATGTGGTTGTCTACTCTGTATTATTTTTTTCTCTAGTCACACAGACTGGTGTGGGATTATTAGTAATTACTGGGTTTCCATAACTACAATTTATTTTTCAAATATATATTTTTTGAGTATCATGTGTTGGGCATTGTAGTGGGTACTCTGGGGGAAACAAACATTGGATGTGTGAGATTCCTATCCTTAAGAGTTTACTGTACTCTTTTCTCTCTGGCTGGTTCACCGATTACAAGACTGACAAATTAATATGCCATAAGGCAGGACAGGAACCTTGCTCAGGAATTCCCTTGGCACCTTAATCAGTGCCCAGAAACCAGTATCTTTGGGAAGAAAGAAGGCAGCATATGAGGTGGATAGAACACAAGATGCAGAATTATCACCTTTGGGCTCCAATTCCAGTTCTGTCCCTTCCTAGCCATGGGACTGCTGACAGACTGCTGGCCTTGTTAACCTCAGGGTCCCCCCCGGTTGTGAGGTTTCCAAGATGCAGTGGATTCAGAACTAGCTACACGTGAAGCATGGAGTCAGTGGTTGTTGTGGAATCGTTACTATCAAAAGAAATTATCTAGTTGCTATCAAAACAGCAAAAACAGAAATCAGAAGATAGCAAGTGTCGGCAAGGATGTGGAAAAACTGGAACTCATGTGCACTGCTAGTGGGAATGTGAGTTGGTGAAGCCACTGTGGAAAACATGGTGGCAGTTCCTCAAAAAACTAAACATAGAATTACTGTATAATCCAGTAATTCTATTTTGGTATTTATCCCCTAAAATTGAAAGCAGGGTCTCAAAGGATTATTTGTACACCCATGTTCATAGCAGCATTATTCACAAGAGCTGAGGGGTGGAAGTGTCCATCAGCAGATGTGTGGACAAACAAAATGTGGGATGTATGTACACTGGAATATTATTCAACCTTAAAAAGAACATTTTGACATGTGCTAAAAGGTGGATGAATCTTGTGAAAATAGTAGGGTAAGAGAAATAAGCCAGTCACAAAGGACAAAGACAGATCTTCCCTGACTTAAGTTGGAGTTACATCCAAATAAACCCATGCATTTCATATGCCTTAACCTACTGAACATTGGAGCTGAGCCTCACCTACCTGAAATGTACTCAGAACACTTACATTGGCCAACATCATCTGATGAAAGACTATTTTATAATAAGATGTTGAATATCTCATGTAATGTGTTGAATAACGTACTACTTGTTGCTAGCCTGTGAAATGATCCCAGTTCACGATTCCATGAATGCATATCACTTTTGCACCATTGTAGAGTCAAAAAAAATCATAGGTCAGATCCTCATAGGTCAGGGACCAACTGTATTGTATAATTTCACTCACCTGAGGTCCTCTTGGAGAAGTCAGATTCATAGAGACAGAAAGTAGAATGGTGGTTATCAGGGGCTGGGGGAGGAGGACACAGGAGTACAGGTTTAACAGCTTTAGAGTTTTAGTTTTGCGAGATGAAAAGAGTTCTGGAAGTGGATTGTGGTGATAGTAACACGAGAGGAATGAACTTAATGCTGCTAAATTGTACACTTAAAAATGGTTAAGATGTAAATGTGTGTATTTTATCACAATTTAAAAAATGATTTTTTTTAAGATTTTTATTTATTTATATGAGAGAGAGAGCACAAGAGGGGAGAGGGTCAGAGGGAGAAGCAGACTGTCTGCTGAGCGAGGAGCCCAACACAGGGCTCAATCCTGAGACTCCGGAATCATGGCCTGAAAGGAAGGTAGACGCTTTTACCCGACTGAGCCACCCAGGTCCCTCACAGGGTCCCCCATAGGACCTTTTAGAACAGGTTGGACTAGATGGCTCTAAAAGGTGCTTTCTGATTTGATCATGCTGTTTTTTTCTGTCCATGTACTCACCGATTCCAAATTGTAGGGAAGACTATTGCTGATGGAATTTTTTCTCCTAGGCTCGAAGGGGAGCTTTTTTAAAAGTTTTCCCCAGGCAGAAGTGGTCTTTTTCTTTTAATTGAAGATTAACGTACATGTAGCAAAGCAGCTTAAAGCCAACCCTCGTGTGACCAACCCCGCACCCCAGCTCAAAAAGCAGATCTGCGCTCAGCCCAGCGTCTCCCTGTGCACCCCCAAACAATACTCACTTCCCTCAAAGACATCTCTCTTCCCACTCCTAGTTTTAATTTAGTTTCCAGTGTCGGCTTTTTAACAATAAGGTGTAAGCAACTGAAAAGCGGTACAAAGCCATTTGGTTTGGCAGATAAACAGATTTTCAAGCTGTGGGTTTGGCAGGCCCTGGCCTCTCCCCCGCGTGAGGAATGACTGCAGTTCAATCAGAGAGCAAGTCCTTGTCCTGTTTTAGACCCTGGCTATTCAGCTGCGAAAATTCTCACACGGGAGTTTGATCGGAGCCTCATTTAAAGACCTTTTTATTCAACCATTAGTTAGTAAAATTAGGCAGCCCTAGCCACGTACAGCTTGCTTTTCTGCCCACCTCTGCCCAGCTAAGTGAATTTTTAAATGCAAATATATAAATGTGGGTGTGATAAAGGTGGTTGCCAGTGACCCTCATGTAATCAAATATCCTGCTCTGGCCACAAAGCCAGCCTGTGCATAGACATTGGAAAGAACTAACTAGTTTTGGGAATTCCGTGATGCGATTCCTCAGGAAACTAGGACTCCTTTTTCTGACATGAAGTACCTTTATTACTGACTGTTCTGCCTCACATAGTTTTGACATTTATTTTTGTTGGGGGGGGAGAGAGCCATGATTTGACCTGTGGAATTTATCAGTCCATGAAGGAATGCTTCATTTATTCATCATTCAGAAAACATTTCTTGGACACTCAGCACTCATGAATATGCATGTATATGACCCACGGTCACATCCATTTTGCTCTCAATAGCAGAATTGTGCCATAAGGACTCAGGAAGTACAAATATTTTAAAAAGTAGAATGAGGAGTACAAGTTTCTAGCTCATGCGAAATAGGAAGAACGCACACAGGCAGGGAGTACTGAAGTGAGGACTTCCTGTGAGAAAGTCACAGGCTGTGGTCCGGGTCAAGGTCTGGGGGAACCACACGCAGGGAGGACAGGAGGAGCCCACGGTTTGACTGCCTGCAGCCCACAGCCCCCGGCCACAGCGTCTGAGCATGGCCTCTTTGTGTTCTCACCACGTACGTCTCTTGGCAGCTGTGGGTGCTCCAGAAGATTTAAAGAAAGACTGAATCCTGTAAATGGAGCGAGGGCAGGGCGAGGTCCAGGAGTCTGACCATAGTAGGACCATTGTTGGGTGACAATGTGTGTTCTTCAGTTGACAAAAAAAGTAGAGAAGCAACTTAGCAGGATTCCTTACTTACGCAACTGAAGAACTAGGGGTGTGCACCAGTCAACTTATGGTCACTTGCGAGGAATGGGGTGGCAATGGCATGAACTTTGGGGTGTCTGAGGAACAGGGTGATGTCATGGTTTCATAGATTCAGGAATCAGGACTTGGGTTCTAATCCACGGATCTCCTGCTCTAGGCTCAGGGCAGGAGGTGAAGCTCCTTTCCACTCCCAAGTCAGTAATGACACCCTTGTCTCCTACTCCAGCCCAGTGTTGCAAGGATGAAATAGGGTAAGAGACCTGAAAGGCCTGGGCTAAATCTAATTCACTACACATTCGTGGCTGTTGTTTGGGGTTCAACTTCACTACCCCTGGCCTTTTCTTTCTTTTCAGGCAAAAGGTAAAGGGAAAACATTTTCTTTTATTATTAGGCTGTCTTTAAGCAGGAGAAGTAAAGCAGGTAAAAAAAAAAAAAGAGAGAGAGAGAGCGCTAGTTTTACAGATAAAGAAACAGAGGAAATGAAAATCTTGCCAAATTTGGTCAAAGCCCACCCTCAGGCTCCCTCATCTCCATTTAAATGCCCTGGTTGCAGGACCCCAGTGAAATCATTGGTGTGAGTAGCTCCAGGGAGCCCCGTGCCCTGGCCTGAGAGGGGGTTCCATGCAGGCTCTCCTTCCACGCAAACCTTCCGATTGACCTTGGAGCGACCATGGCCTATTTCCTCCCAAAAAGAAGATGAAGTGCAAATGTTAGTACATTGGCCTTGATTCATGTGACTCCTATCATGCCATATAAATGAAAATCCAGATTTTAGGCTAAGTGGTCTTCTCTATTGTATCTTAAAAGATACTTTCTCTTTCTAATAATAGATTACATGGTGCTTGAAATCTTGCTAAATTAAAAACACTTTGAGATCAGAACAAGCTTCTCAGATGGTAAGCAGACCTCTGACTTCACCTGTGGCGTTTAAGAGGGTCTTGACTGCATGGGACCCTCTAGTTCTAACAGTAGTACGGCTGGTAATCCCCCACCCCACCTTACTACCTTGGATTTCTCCACTAATAAAAAATGTACTACTTAATATGTACTCCAAAATATTTCAAGATCCCTTTGGTAGAGAGATAGAGCACTCTAAGCCATCAGAATAACTTTTAAGATCAATAAACTTTTTTTTTTTTTTAAAGAGTAGTAAATTTAAATGAAAGTAGATTTGCTTTTAAGAAGCAGCTGGAGGGGCACCTGGGTGGCTCAGTGGGTTAAAGCCTCTGCCTTGGGCTCAGGTCATGATCTCAGGGTCCTGGGATCGAGCCCCGCATCGGGCTCTCTGCTCAGCGGGGAGCCTGCTTCCCTCTCTCTCTGCCTGCCTCTCTGCCTACTTGTGATCTCTCTCTCTGTCAAATAAATAAATAAAATCTTTAAAAAAAAAAAGAAGCAACTGGAGCTTTTTTAAGTTGACTTTTAAAATTTTGCTGTACAGTTCCGTGATTTTAAATAAATGTATAGATTCATTCAACCACTGTCATAATAAGGATGCGGAATGGTTCTCTCACCCCTGGCATCTGGCAACTGTTGATCTGCTCTGCTGCTATAATTTGGCCTTTTCCAGAATGTAATAGAAATAGAATTGTACTGTATATGACCTTTTTTACAGTGTGGCCTTATTGAGACATAATTCATGTACCATATAATTTACCCATTTGAAGTATGCAATTTTTAGTTCGTTCACAGAAGTGAGCAACCATTACCACAGTCAACTTGAGAACATCTTATAACACCTTGAAGAAAAAATAAAAAAAGTGATAAAAAATAAAAAATAATTAAAAAATTTTTTAAAAAATGATAAATCACTTAAAGAAATCCTTTACCTACAAGCAGTCACTGTCCATTTCCCCCAACCTCCCCAACCCCCCTTGCCCTGGGCAGCCACCACTCATCCACTTTCTTTTCATATAGATTCCAGGCAACTGTTTGTAATGATATTTTGTGCATGACTTTTGATGTTTCCCAGAGTGAACTATTTCCAGTTTTATTAATTTAACATTGCAGAATTTCTAGGTGTAATTCATAATGCAATTTCTATAAAGCTCAATACTGTCGGCAGGTTGAGAACCTTTATTCTGTCTTTTATCAAGAAGGATACTCAGAGTAGTTTTTCCCTTTTAGATCTTCAACCTAAAATAAATAAAGTTCCTCTCCAAGAGAAGACTCCAAGATTATAAAGGGCAGTGTTATTAACACTGGAACATAAATCATTTGGGAGGGAATCCTGGAAAGCTGAGCTTTAAATTCTGAGGGTAAACTGGGCATTTTGCCCTGCCGCATTCTGCTGTCCACCCCTCTCTGCTGCCCGAGGGCTATGGTGATGCTCTTAACTACTAGGTTTACTTTGTGGGGAGGTGGTCTCTGGAAGCCCTAGCTCCCCCACCTAGAGAATGGACGTGAGGGTCGCTTCTCACAGACTCTCAGAAGCATCAAGTGAAATATGATCATTTGAGCCAATGCTTCTTAGTGAGAGGTAATGTCATGTAGGGACAGTGGACAGAGGACCCGGTCACATGACCTGGCTCTACATTTGCAGGTATAAATTCTCACCGTTGGAGGTATAATCTTGGGCAAGGCACTTGACTTCTGGTCATCTCCATGTGGCCATCTGTTCTGTGATGATTAATTATAGAAGGTTTTTGGAAGTTTAGCTGTGATCATTTATGTGGATATACTCAAAACATAATAGAGTCGTAACAAATATTTAATATTTGCTTTTCTTTTGGTAAAGGAATCATTTTTGGCCATCAGAGTCTTCAGGGAGCTTATTCCATGCAACTATATGTAAATTACTGAAAAGATTTTGCAAAGGCCGTGGCAGTCAACTTAGATGCATGCTTGGACTTGAGCCAGCACTGCGTTTTGAAATGTTTGTTATAGCTTAGAAGCACAGTGTGTTGCCAAAAGGGAAAGAATGTTTGGATGAACGATGGACAAAGGAGAAACCCATACCAGGATGACTTAAAGTTTTCCATGCATTGCTTAGTCTCTGTAGGGAGCAAAAGGAACTTTCTGGCCCTTAGGTCTTCAAATCCAGACAGTCTTACTGAACACTAGCTAATGATGAGACACAGGATCCAATTTGCAATCATTTTTTTAGACGAAAGACTGACCTATCCAGATCAGAGAGGAAAAGGAGCTGGAAATGATTAGTTTTGGTGCAGAAGGGAAAGCAAGTTTCTTTCTTAATTCCAAGAGTTTTAGGATGATGCCAGCATAGTTATGACTTGTTTTACTTTTGTATCAAGCAATATTTCACAGAAAGTATAATGGAAATAGCAATTTTATTGAATATGTGTCCTCTGTGAGGTGACTGATTCCTTACAAGGTGTTTAATTGATATTCTTGTTATTGATAAGGAAACCAAGGTTCAGAGATAACAAATTATCCTTATTGGCTCTTTTAGCTACTAAGTAAATGGAACCTGAGCCAGCTTGACTCCCAAGCTGGTGTGTTTCACAGGCATACCTCGGAGATACTCCAAGTTCAGTTCCCAACCATTGCAATAAAGCGCAAATTGCAATCGAGAGAGTCAAATGAATTTTTTGGTTTCCCAGTGCATAAAAAAGTTCTGTTTACACTATACTGTGGTCTATTAGGTGTGCAATAGCATTATGTCTAAAAATAATGTACATACCTTAGTGAAAGAATATTTTATTGCTAAAAATGCTAACCATCATCTGAGCTTTCAGTGAGTCATAATCACTAATCACAGATAGCCCTAACAGGTATAATCATAACGAAAAAGTTTAAAATATTGTGAGAATTACCAAAGTGTGACACAGAGGCATGAAATCAGCAAATGTCGGAAAAAGCAAAATGCAATAAAATGAGGTATACCTGTATTTAACTTTGAAAGTTTATTTTTATTTATTTATTTTTTAAAGATTTTATTTATTTAGTTCAGAGAGAGAGGGAGAGAGAAAGAGGGCACGAGAAGGGGAGGGGCAGAGGGAGAAGGAGAAACAGACTCCCCGCTAAGCAGGGAGCCAACAGCCCTGGGATCGTGACCTGAGCCAAAGGCAGACGCTTAACTAAGCCACACAGCCACGCCTGAAAGGTTGTTTTTTTTTTTAAATCATGACTATAACATGTGGAAGGTAATGTCCACTTTAGTTTATCAAGTTGACTTTATACATTTACTTAAATGAAAACAGAGGGAAATGGTTGCTCCCGAGAGACTAATAATAAAAATGACACGGCAAACATTTTTTGAGCACACACTGTGCATCATTAACACTTGCTAAGTTTTTCTTCATTTAATCCTCACGACAACCTTTTGAAATCAGTACAGTTATCATCCCCTTTTTGCAGACAAATAAAGATTAATTAGCCACAGTGTCACATGGCTCTACTGGCCAGAGCTGGACTTGAACCCATGAAGTCTGGCTGTCAAGCTAACTCCGAGGCTGCATGAACCTAATGTCTAACTATTTGGTCTTGTAGAAGACAGAAGCCCAGACACTAGAACCAGTCAGAGCAAGAGAGAGCCCCCCAGTTCTGCCAATTTGGTGTGATTTTTACCATGGTCATCTCTTGAAATGACAAAGAGCAAAAAAGTGTGTTGAAATTGCACTGAAACTTTATAAACATCACATCAGGAGTTTAAAGCTCGATCAAGATTAAGCCGCTTGAATTTATCCACATTAACTTCAGCTGGCAACTCAGTCAAATCTATTAGAGTTGCCACCCTTTGCTGGGAAAGAATAATTTTCCTCTTCAGCCAAAGCAAAGCAAAGCAAATAATTTGTTTTATAGCTAAGACTGAACCATGATTGGATTAAGCCTTTTCTTCAGTATGTAGCTCACATTTTTCTTTTGCTAATTACTTCCGTAGCTGGCCGTTTTTCTTCCCATTAAGCAGTAACTCTTTAGTATAATACACTTGCTAACTCTGTACCTTGAAATGCTGCTGCAAATCCTCGCAGTTAGGAAGGTTAAGACTGTAGTTAATAGATTACTAGTGGCAATGGGTGGGATAATAGGCAGAGAACTTCCAGGTGAGGGGAGTTGTATGGCGGCCTTCTCCAGCTGGTTCCCCTTCGCTTTTCTTTGTGGCATTTATGCAGTGGGTCTAGATGCCCGAGCCAAGCTGCTTTATTCCCTGGGAGGCCGTGTGAACTATAGGGCCAGTACTTTTGCTCATCACTTGGGCACATCATGGTAGACTGTCTCCTACATGGCTTTTTCCATTTCTGAATGGTGGCTCTCTGAAAAGAAGTTAAAAAAAAAATGGATAAGACTTCAACTTTTCCTTTAAAAAAGGAAAACATATTAGAATCTCTCTGCTTTCTTTCACTGCTGGGGTGTCAGGTGGTTCTTTGAGTAAACCCCAGATTTCTCTTGTCTTGAGGAAGTGGGTCTAAGTGGAAGTGCTTTGACATTGACTTTAACAGAAAAGGAGCTGTTAACTCTCAAGGCCAGTCCTTGTGCTCATTCTTGGGCTCATGCAGGATCCTTTTTCGGTACACCTTGTGGCTAACCGGAAACACTTCTGGTGATTTCCCTGGACTGATAGTCTCCAAATATGGCAACTTTGGGCTTGATGTCGAGCAAAGGCGCCGTGTTACACTTGTTTTCTGTGGGAGTGAAGGCGTTGCAGGGGGAGTCTTGCGTCAATATTTTTCACACCGATTCAGAAGAAACACAGGGCATAAATTTAAATGAACTCCGTCAACTGACAGTTTGGAACCATTGCTGGACCTCCGAGAACCTTTGGGCCATAAAACCACTGTGCCATCCTGAACCTGAGTTGGAGGCAGCAAGGAGGGAGCTCCCAGGCAAATAGCTGGTGCTAAGTCCTTATCTGGATTCCTGGCTCAACCAAAGACGAACAGATGAGAATGGCCAAAGCCCAAACAGGCATGAGGATTGTGATTTGGGTTAATATACTACCCGGGGCAGTGACGGATTCATTCCCAGACAGACACAGGAGGGAATCTGGGGTTAGAAGCCAGATGAGTCACTGATTACATATTGTCATTTAAAAAGTGTCTTGTATTGATATGAATGGGAAGGTGTCTTCACGTTGGAGCAAAGAGAAGTGTAGAGCCCTACTTTGAGGTATTTCTTTCAAGCCTTCAGAAGAACTAAGTGACCTAGTGGGGAAGAGGGAAAATGGTAAGCGTTCTGCATGCAAGATTTGTGGGACAAAGTTGAAAAAGATGAAGTAAACTTTAACAAGAGAACAACGATGCACTGAACTACTTCTGGTTTTGACTACCAGTGGTTCAGGAAATGAACAGGTTGGAAATTTTCTACTGTTCTAAGTTTTATTTTTAAGGTCAGGAGAGAAATTATTTCCCTGGAAGCTTCTTTTTGTTTCTGTGTTGATAGTTTAATCTGAGGACATTGGGGTTTATTGAGACCCTCCCATTTGAAAACGATTTCTACCTATTTATGATTAGCCAATTGTTTTTTTATGTAGAATTTAGAGTGTTTTATCCTTTATACAGATCTTGAGGTCTCAAACATACAGTGGCATTATTTTATCAGTCATAAAAGTATTTGTTCTCTGAGCATTGATTATAAATGATGAGGCAGAATGACTCTTGAAATAAAGGAAAATGATAGCGATAGTTTTATAATAGATAAATCTGAGATAAGGATAAGTGAATTCTGTTTTTCCTAAAATGTACCCCAAAGCTAATACTTTGTAAATTCTACCATTTTCTTTATGGCTATAGTATAGCTTTATTTTCGGCTCTCAGGTTTGTAGAACAGAAATAAAAGTTTATAGCAACAAAATATGATATGAAAGCCAACTTTCCTGCATACCAGCAAATATATTAAAATTATGGACTCTATTTATCAATTAGAGCTTTACTTTCTTTCCTGAGCACTATTTTCTGTTTTGCGTTCAGGTATAGGGTCAGACTGGCAGTGGATAAATCCCAATCCCCATTCCTGAATAAGGGCAGGGAATTGTAATGCCATTTGGGATCGTTACTGTTGAAGTTAACCGGCAGGGCATCTGAAATTAAATCATCCATGGCATTTCCATTGCCGTGATTTCAATCCTGGCATGAAGTTCAGTATTTGCTAAGGTTCCTAACAAAACTGTATGGTGCCTTTCTTTTTCAAAAGCAGGTGAGGTTGTAGTGTGGGGTTTTTGTAGTTAGTTCTCAATCCTGGCTGCTCATGGGAATTAGTGGGGAGGCATTTAAACCTTCTCATGCCAAGCTGGGCCTCAACCAATTAGATGGGAATAGTGGGGAGCCAGGTTCAGTCCTTTTGAGAGGTCTCCTCGAGATTCTGCTTATATATCAAGGTTGAGAAGCACTTCACTAGATCTAGCCATTGTGGAACTTTTGGGCTATTGTAAGAAAACATTCAAATCTATGAATTAGGGTGGTGCTGTTAATACCTGGTTATTTTCCAGCTGAATGTCCTATGTCCTGGAATGTGGAGACATGCCCAGAAAAGCTGCCTAGCTAGGAGTTCCCCCTTTGAGGAAAGCAACTGCAGTGGGCACCAGTTAGGAGGGTGGATAGTTTCCTGGGCTCAGAGTGCTTGTTCCACTGTCTCCCTCACACACTTAGAAGCACCTGGAGTGGGACAGGGACATACCACCTGCTGGGACAGTCTTATTCACCAAAACGGCTTTGTCCTGGCTGTGTTTTAAGGTATGTGGGGTCCACAGAGCTTCCGTCACTCAGGGACCTCACATTCAGGCGTGGAGTGTCTCCCATTTGCAAGGTGCTCACTCCCCTTTCCCCAGGACATGGCTCCAGCAGTCCTGAAGGTTGCCCACTGGTCTTGACTTCTGTCAAAGTGACCCATGAGTGAGAAGGGAGTATGTATAGGAAACCACGACATAGCGTAGTTCCATCAGAACTCATCATTCAGTAGTTTGTTTGTTTTTTTCTCTTTCCACATGCAACAGGTTGACTGATGTGCTCAGAAATGGGGAATCTCTTTCGTCAGAGGGCTGGGATGGGGAGGTCTGACCTATGAATCTGGGGCACATTATGCCATCTCAGAGCTGCTCTTTAGTCAGATATTAGAATTCCTTATCAAGATTCATTTTTGTTTTTGTTTTTTAAGATTTTATTTATTTGAGAGAGATAGAGTGAGCATGAGTGGGGGGAGAGGTAGAGGGAGAGGCAGACTCCCTTATGAACCCAGAGCCCGATGTGGGACTCAGTCCCAGGACCCTGGGATCATGACCTGAGCCGAAGGTAGACACCCTACCAACTGAGCCACCCAGGCTCCCCTAAGGATTCATTTTGAAAGGGTATGTGAAAGCACTTTGTTGAAAAAGTAAGGAATGAAATATATCCCATTTAATCTCCAGCTGAGCTGCGGTAGAAACCTCCTGCCTGAGAGAAAAGGAGCAGCCCTCTGGGAAACCAGTAACCTTATCCAACCTTTCCTCTTTCTGCAGCATTCATGGTGGTTCAGGGAGCCATCAGTGTCCATTAAAAAAAAAAAAAAAAAAAAAGACTGACCATACCAAAATGCTGGTGAAGATGTGGGGAGACAGTAGTCAAAAATGGGACAGCTACTGCCAGATACCCTTTGGCAGCTTCTTATAAAATTTAACATGCATTTGCCTCACAATCCTGCATTTCCACGCCTTGATATTTATGCAGGAGGAATGAAAACATACATCCACAAAATGACATGTGCAAGGATGTATATAGCACCCTTTTTCATAATATATCTAAAAAAACCAAAAACCCTGGAAATGTCTTGAATACCCATCATCAGAAGAGTGGTTCAATACATTTGGATCGCAGACTCATAAAATGGGATAAGACTCAGACAAGAAAAAAAGGATACCGACACATGCAAAAGCTGGGTGAGGCTCACAAACATGTTAAAGGAAAGAGATACATCCTGGATGATTTCATTTGCATGAAGTTCAAGAGAAGTGCTCCCAAGGGTGTGACTTAGAAGAGGACACAGGGGACTGTCTGAGGTGATAGGAATGTTTACTATCTTGTTCTGGAAGCTGGGTAGGTGGATGTGAACATACATTGATATCAATCTCAGATAGCATTTAAGATCTGTACATTTCATTATATATACACATTTTTTTGGTGGATCATCAGAATTTATTTTTCTTGATTTTTTACAATTGTGGTAAAATATACATAATGTAACATTTACCATTATAACCATTTTTAAAAAAAGTGTGCTGTGGCTTTAAGTACATTCATATTCTTCGGCAGCCATCACCACCGCCCATCTCCAGAACATGATATGAATACATTTTGCTTCAATAAGAAAAGCAAACTAAAGATAACGTCATGTGGTAAGGTCCAGTTAAGCTCTAACTGAGGTATTAACCTGGTGCATGGGTGAAGCCAACCCTGACTCTTCTTTTGTCTGCGGCCCTGAAGCATGTCGAACATATGTCTACTGTGGTACCTGTCATGTCTTTTCGGCATTAGTATCGATTTGCCTGTTTCTCCCGCTGGTCCCTGAATTCTCGAGGGCAGAGAGTGTCTTGCTCATCCTCTTTCCTCCGGCATTCATGTAAGTGAGGCTCTCATGAAAGTATGCTGAATGCCAAATGGTCCCAATGTCAGATTTTGGCTTGGTACACTTCCGCGCTCTTCTTTTTTTTTTTTTTTTTTTAAGATTTTATTTATTTATTTGACAGAGAGAGAGAGAGAGCACAAGCAGGTGGAGTGGCAGGCAGAGGGAGAGGAAGAAACAGGCTCCCTGCTGAGCAGAGCCCAACGCAGGGCTCCATCCCAGGACCCCGAGATCATGACCTGAGCTGAAGGCAGAGGCTTAACCGACTGAGCCACCCAGGCACTCTCTCCACGCTCTTCTTAAAGAAAATATGAGCCTGCATTTTTCACAGCTACCTCTGTATAATGGTTAAAGAAACTGTGAGAATTTAGAATTTTGAAATGGGGAACATTTAGTATGACTTCCTGGAACTACTTGATTCTATTTAACATGTGTGTTTTATCTCTTTTCTTCCTTCTTGCTGGAGTCTGCTTCTGGACTCCCACACCCACCATGACTTAGGCACTTCCCTTTCTCCTATGCCCTGTGGTTTCCTGTCCTGCCTCCAAATCATCTATCTAAACAACACAAAAGAGCCTGGGCGACCACTGAAAATATTTTATCCTCCTAGCAGCTCAGAAGAGTTGAAACTAAAACTTCAGGTTTTTCTTCTTCAGAAACTCCACAATTTCCCAGGAATAAGGAGGAGGATAAAGTCATGGGAGGCATTACCGTACGCTGCCGTTTAAGGCCATGGCCATGGTGCTTTCGGGCTGTGCCACAGATGGTCCACCGGCAGCCCCTTCTTCCTCTTCTGAGCCTGAAAGCCAAAAATAAGGTTAAATGTGATAAGGGCTTCCATCCCCAGACAGCTAAACAATTTGTACCGTTTCTAATTGTGCATTCCCATTCGGACATAATTTTTAATATAGATTCAGCATTTTATCCTTGGTCTCCAATTTTATGCATTTTCTTCATAATAAGGCTCTTGGCTTAGATTTAAAAAAAGTACTTTGCTTAGGGCTCAAAGGGTCCTTGCTTTCAACCTACCTTGTGATTTTCATCTTGTTACCTTTGAATTAGGCTTATGGCATCTCTGCTTTTTATAGCATTCATATCAACACTTGGGTCTTTTGGCTTTCTACTAAATTATTTTTTAATTATAGGTGTAAAATATAATGAAACACTCCAGTAGCTGCATCCACTATCACCTTGTACTGAGTAAGACACTGCTCCCAATGACTCTGAACTTGGAGTAGTGGGCAGCACTACTGTGCAATCCGTGGAAAGGCATATTTGATGGCTGTTGGGAGAAAGTCTGCATTTGGCGCAGGAAAGCTCATTCAGGGATGTCACCATTTTACTATAGCAGTTGAACATGTGAAAGTGAAGACCATTTGGAATTTAAGGAAATTTCAATTTACAGATGGGAAACTCATTCATTTATTCATCAGCAAATGCATCAGCAAATATTATCAGCAAATACAGAGAGACTGTTAAATGCCAGGTTCAGTTCTAGGTGCTCTGGAGACAGTGAACAAAAGACACAGGGCTCTGCTCTAATGGTGCATGCATTGCCAGTTAGGATGGAAAACAATATGCTAATTAATAAATGCTCTCAGGCTGGATGAAGGGGCTCTGAGGAAAGTAAGACTGGGTAATGTGACAGAGGGCATGTTGAGGGGGCACTAGTTTAGCTAGGTTGGCCGAGGGGTCTCTTTTGAGTTGTGATCTGCATGATGTGGAAGACAAGGAGAGGAGGAGGATTTTAGACAGAGGGGACGGCAAGTGCAAAGGTCCTGAGGTGGGGATGAGCTTGAGTGTCTGCAGAGAAGAAGGATGTCTCCTGTGACTGAAGCCAGGGGGTGGGAAAGTTTGGAGAGGCAAGCAGAGGGCCCTCTCCAAGCACTCCTGCCTTCTCTGATCGAGGGCCCTCAAGACTTTTTATTCTAATTTCTGAAGAAAGCTGGGGGAGGGTTTTAATCCGTAAAGATTTGGCTGTGTGGAGAATGCAGGGGCAGACAGGGCTGGCTGATTGAGCAAATAAAAATACAGGATGCCAGATTCAACTTACATGTCAGGTAAATGATGAATCATATTTTAGCGTAAGTGTGTCCTGTGCAAAAACAAATTACTGTATCTGTGAAATTCCGATGCCACTGGGTGTCTTGTATTTTATCTGGCAGTTGGGGCACCCATGCATGTGGCCCTGGTCTTGCAGCTGAGGAGGGTCAGACCAGGCATAGTTTATGCTTGTCAATGAAAAAACCTTGCTGCTGAGTTGGATTTGGGAGTGAAAAAAAAGAAGAATCAGGGCAACTTCTCGGTTTTCATCCTCAAGAACCGAGGGCGCCCTTTACCAAGGTGGAGATGATGGGAGTGGTTGTGTGTGTATGTGTGTGATGAGGACATGTCTTATTTAAGGGTATAGCAAACAGGAAGTGGAGACACGGAAGCCTGATTCTGAGTGAGCTGAATGTCTTTGTGATTTGTTCCCCATCTGTCCCCATCCCTTCTAGCCTTCTCTCTTCCCTCTCCCCATCTAATATTGTTTGGCTCAAATGGAAAGAGAGGAATAATTCAGAAAATAGTGTGACGGGCACAAGCCACTTCCTAAATAAACCCCAAAAAAGGAAAAGTCAATGCACTCCATAGGAACCTAAAGAAACAGATTTCTGTGTACCTCTTTTGTAATGTAACTTTACAGATACCTTGATAGGCATAATGAAGGAAAATGATTTTTGCAATGAAGAGGTCATGTGGGCGGTGAAGGACAAACGAGATAAACCAGGCTCAAAATGTCTGAGTTACACCATTTATAAAATCCAGCATTACAAGTAGACCTGACCATGGTCGCACTTAAGTATTTTCTGAAATTTTAGATCAAATAAGAAATTCTTTCATTTGGAGTAAAAAACAGGAGTACATAAACATAGCTACAAAACTGAATTTCCTGATAAAAAATATCTTTTTAAAAAAATGGACTATAAATAATATAATTTCCTTTAACGTGGCCATTGTAAAAAGTTCATTCACCTTGACTTTATTCTTATGTAGTATAATGGCACGTTAGCACATAAGCATTTTGATTAGAGAGGGTTTGGATGTAAGACGGCATCGTATCCAGAGAATGTTTTTTTTTTTTAAGATTTATTTTTTTATTTATTTGATGGGGGGAGCAGAAAGGGAGCCTCAAGCAGGCTCCCTGCTGAGCAGGGAGCCCAAAGCCCGGCTCCATCCCAGGACCCCAGGATCATGACCTGAGCTGAAGGCAGAGAATTAACCAACTGAGCCACCCAGGTGCCCCCAGAGAATGTTTTAAATCAAAATTGGGTGTATTCCATGACTTTTTCTTTTTTCTCTACCCATTCTTTTCTCTTTCTCTCTTTTTCCCCTACCCCTTCTATTTGAATCTTTTAGATAGGAATTTTACCAAAAATTCACATTAAAAGTACAAAGAGTTAATGAAGTTTACTATGTCATTCTCTTTCCAAAGAATCTAACATTTTAGTAGGGGAAAAGGTATCATACTAAGTCAAATCAGTGTAAGGGTGACCTGTGTTGTTTGACCCCCATACAAATGCTAGTTCCGGGGTCTGTCAAGTGCAGGGCCCAAGAATCTCTTTTTAACCAATGTCCCGGTCATTCTTGTGAGCAGGCAAGTCTGGAATACACTGGCTTGCGTGAGAGGTTTAAAGGTGTCGTAGTTGAATTCCAGCTAGGATAGAGGCATGTGTGGAGGAGCCTTTGGAGAGGCTGGAGGAGAAATAATTGTACACAAATGATTTCATTAGTTACAGGGTTCAGCCACGTTTATCAGTGTCTTCTCGTGGGCTTGGAAGCATCCTGGGCACTGAGAACACTCGGGTGGAATTAACAGCGAATCAAGGGCTGGGCCAGAGATAAGCAGGGAGCAGGAAGGATGCAGGTGCCCTTCAGCCTGCAGGTTGAGGTCAGTGTTTCCCACAGGATATGGTGCTTGAGATGGGTGATTGGAAACAAGAAGGAGGTTGCTTGTAGAGGGTGGTATTGCAGGGAGGGGCAGGTACCCAGTCGCAGGGGAGGAGGAGGAGGGGGGATGAAAGCCTGCAGGGTACTGGGTGTGGCTGGTGTGTAGGATGAATGGGAAGGGGAAGAGTGGCCTGTAAAACCAGGAAGGTAGGTCACTGTGGAAGGAGCTTCTTGCCAGGCTCTGAGGAATGAGGAGGCAGAGGAGAGAGAAAGAATCGTAGTTTTTGGAAAGCTACCTGGGGCAGCCCAGCAGTATGTAGCGTGGGGAATGGAAGGCGGCAGTAATGGAGTGTGCGTGCGTGTGTATGTCTGCGTGTGCGCGTGTGCGCGTGCACGCTCATGGGGGTATTGGAGAGAACAGGAATGGGAATGCAGGAGGAAGGAAAGCCTGGTCGGAGAGTTTTTAGTACAGCTCTGTGAGGTTGAATGGGGTCCTGAAGTAAGCCAGCAGGATTCAGGCACTCATTCTAACAGGATTGGGGGAACCCTGCGTGTGTGCTCACAGGCAACCCTGCTGCCTCCATGAGCATTTTATGTATTTAACGTGAAGTGTGCTGAGATGACCGCATACTTTTGGGTACAAATGTTTTCTTAAGATGAGAGTGAAAAAGCAAAGGCGGGAATGTTCTGATTTCCTGATGTGAGATGCACTCAGTTCCCTTGAAGTTCAGGGAGGGACTGACTGCGTGGGTGGATCAGGCCCCATCAGCTGCCCCCACCGGGCCCTGGGGAGACTGCTGCCCTTCCGGCCATCTGTATGCGCTCCCAGGAGCAGCCGGAGCTTTGGGACCTTTCCCTGAGGTTGCCAGGACCTTTGGTGGCCGTCCAGACAACGGAATCACCATGGCGGTTGTGTTCCTGGTACCTTCCTCCCGCCAGCCTTGGTCTCCCCTTCCAGGCAGGAGAATATGCTGTTTCAGAATGAAATCCGGTAGATTGACCTATTTGGTAAAATAAGAAGGATCCAGGAAGTTGCTATTCTGTGAACTCCCCCGTCCCTGTTCATTTTGTTTCTAACAGTGAAGCCAAGTCTCAAACAAACGCAGAAAAGGTGAACAATGCTAATGAATTTGTTTCCAGTGGGAGGCAGGGCCAGCTAAACTTGAAATGGGTTCTTCGCCATCTGCTTGTATGCCTGAGGTTTCACCTGCTTTGAATTAGGATAATTTAATAAAGTCCAATTAGACTGGGAGAGTACTAATGGGTTTGTTAATTAGATGAAAAAATTACACTTTATGATACTTCTGCTAACCGCGGGTTGATGGCTGAGGCCATACCCTGTCTTAAAGCCCTATCTATTAGCTGTTCTTCTTTCCGTGTCTTATTTAATTTCTATCACGCTGAGTTGGGGCTGTCTAGTCTCTGGCATTCTAGAACTGGGTGCTGCAACTCTTACTGTTCTTTGCCCGATCTCCTGTGAACTTTCACTCTGTAATTCCAGATCTCCTCAAGCCTTTTTTCTTTGTTTCTTTTTTTTTTCTTTGTTTCTTTTTTATTTTATTTATTTATTTGACAAAGAGAGAGACAGCGAGAGAGGGAACACAAGCATGGGGAGTGGGAGAGGGAGAAGCAGGCTTCCTGCTGAGCAGGGAGCCCAATTTGGGGCTCGATCCCAGGACCCTGGGATCATGACCTGAGCCAAAGGCAGACGCCTAACAACTGAGCCACCCAGGCGCCCCTCAAGCCTCTGATATCAAGGTTTAATTATATTAACTGTAGTTTGTTTCAGTATATTTTATTACATCCAATTTCTTTGAAAATCAATACCTCTGTGAAACGCAAACCAAACACTGAAGTATTTGAGGTTCTAGACTAAGTCTCTGAAAGCTGGTTTTCTGTTTGTTCACTTTGCTGTGTCCAGGTTGCTGGACCTCGAGCATCACAGTCTGTCAGATAAGGAGGTTGGTTTGGACTCATTAGTGGTTCTAGAACTTTAAATGTTTATTTTATAATTTAGCAGATTTGAGAGTGTGTGTGTGCTTGCATGTGCAAATGGGAAAGGGGGGTAGGAGCAGGGGGAGGGGCAGAGAGCAAGGGAGAGAGACTCTTTAAGGAGGGTCCCTGCTCAGAGCTCAGAACCTGCTCTGGGCGATCTCACGACCCTGAGATCATAACCTGAGCTGAAATCAAGAGTTGGGATGCTTAACCCACTAAGCCACCCCAGAGCCCCAGTGGTTCTGGAACGTAAGCAGGTATAAGTATCCTCCAGAGGGTTTGCACAAGCCCAGATTTTTTTTTTTTAAAGATTTTATTTATTTATTTGACAGAGAGACAGTGAGAGAGGGAACACAAGCCGGGGGAGTGGGAGAGGGGGAGAAGCAGGCTCCCTGCTGAGCAGGGAGTCCGATGTGGGGCACTATGTGGGGCTCAATCCCATGACACTGGGATCAGGACCTGAGCCAAAGGAAGATGCTTAACGACTGAGTCATGCAGGCATCCCAATCCAGATTGCAGCTCCACCCACAGAGTCTGATTCCGAAGGTCTGGGTTGGGCCCAAGCATTTGCATTTTTTACCTGTTCCCAGGAGGTGCTGAGCTTGCCGGTCTCGACTGACCTTTCAAAAGTCTTCTCCAGCTCAAGAATTTTGATTCTGTGTTCCTCTATAAAGCATCGGGTGGGGCCTGGTAACATTTCCAAACAGGTGATGGTGTCTGCTGGTTTCTGCCCTCAACTTCACGGGTGTTTTCTCTAATTGCTCCTTGCTCCTGCAGACTTCTGCCAGTCACACCCCTGGGGCCCTGTTTCTCTGCTCCCACAGCTCCCTCCAGCCACTAAAACACCCATTACCTGTCAGCATCCAGAGACCAAGGCACACCGCTTTCACAGTGTGCAGCCGTCCTGGGTTGGACGGTGGTGCCTAGTGGCCCTCACTTCTGTAGTCCAAAGTGGGGACTCTTAGGGGTTTTTTTTGCAATAAACCCTGGAGAGCAAATGGTGCTTACCTAACAGCTCACGTCTCAACTCTGGCTCCGTTGCTTACTGTTTCGATCACCTTGAAAAAGTCTCTACCTCTCTGAGCCGCAACTTTCTCATCTGTTAAATGGGATGAATAATAGTATCCGCAGGATTGTTCTAAGTATTGAATGAAGCAATCCATGTAAAGTGCTTGACACAGTCCCAGGTACCTAGTAAGTGTTAAATAGATGTTAGATTTTATCAGGTTTGGTCAGCAGCAATGTTTGGATGGGAAAACAAGTTCAGCATGGATTAGAGATGATGATAATACCATTACCCTGCATGAACCAGGCACCAGGCTTTTGAAATACTACTCATTTCACCATTAAGTGGGGAAAAAAAGAGATCTTCTTGCTGAAGTCTATTAAAATTTGCTTTAATAATAATTAAATTCTCTGTACTTAAAAAGAATGTGAAGCAGCACTACCAAAAAAAAACATTTAAGGGTAAAGTAGAACATGGATTATGATTTCTAAAATAAGTGGATATTCAGTAAGCATGTATTTACTATATCTCACAAGCTCTAAGGCAAGCATATTTTTACATTTTAATACCTCTGAAATCACAGTTAAAGTCATCTTAATAATTTAAAGGGTAGCCATTCTGTTTTATTTCTTTTTTACGGTTTTATTTATTTTGAGAGAGAGAGAGAGAAAGAGAGAGAGACCATGCAAGCAGGGGGAGGGGCAGAAGGAGAGGGAGAGAGAGAATCTGAAGCGGACTCCACGAGCTCAATTCCACAACTCTGAGATCATGACCTGAGCTGAAGTCAAGAGTCAGATGCTTAACCAACTGAGCGACTCAGGTGCCCCCTGCTTTGTTTTCTTTAACAGTACGTAAAATAATGATGTAAAAATCAACAGTATTTTAGGTTCAGGAAAACATAACACTTTGAGTAAATTAATTTGTTAATTCTACTTTATGGTAAATTATTTTTGTGATAGTCCCATTTGTTAGCTAAGTCTTGAGAAAAGACTATCGAGTTAATCATTGGCTAAAGAAGTACTGGTTTTAAAGAAACATTTTATTTTGGTTTTTGAGGGCAGAAAGGGAAAATACTGCAGAGAAATATTGGGTGTGTTGAACATTAATGTGCTTTTAATATCAGTAAATTGCAACTGATGAGGTTGTGTTTCCAATGTATACTATTAAACAGTCCTATTTCCTCATTTAAAAATAGTGCTTCTAAGGCTAAATCTTTTATTTCTTCTAGACTTTGTCAAATTACTTTGGGTGATTTTGAGAGATTTATGCCTGATTTCCAAACATAAGACCACTCTCAAAGGGTGTAGGCAAAATGTAGATTACAGAGCGGTGGAGACCTATATTTACATCATAGGGCAGTGATGTAGACTCTTACCCTGGAACAATTGTTCTAGGTGGGTATCCTGTCTTTGATGATGATTCCTGAGCACCAGATGTGAAGGAAGATATAAATCCCTCATCATGTGCTGAATTTCCCAATACCCCACCCCTGAGAGAAGAGCACAGACCGACCTCTCTCTGGCTCTATCCTAGGAATGTGAGGATAGTGACCGCCCTGGAGACTGTGCAGAACAGTTAAATGCGGCCTCAGGCGGTGTGTGTGCAGGAATGTGTGTGTGTTATATCAGAGAGAAGACTTACAAATTATCAAGGAAAATTTAAAAATAAAAATTTAATTTGGGGTGACGGTTAAGGTCAGGGAGAGTTGTTATTTTGAAACTGCCCTTTTAAACTTTTGATGTGCCGGAGACACTAATAATAACATTTTGTCAAACTTGCAAAGTTGCAGGAGTGAGGAAGAAGAAGCTGGTGCTAATGGGCTGGTGATGTGAACTAAAGAAAGAAGGAAAGGAAAAGAGTTTCCTAAATGTTCACACACTGGGTAATTATCCTCCATTAATACGAAGACATACTTGACTCCTTGGAGATGGCCATGTCTTACAATATTTATGCTTCCAGTATCCATCTTTTAATGTGTTCAACAAATGAAAATTATCCCAGATTCACGGATGCATAGAACTTGAGCTGGAAGACATGGATATTTTGTTTGACCCATGTGTTTTACAAACAAGGAGAAGGTGTAGGTCCAGGAAAAGTTAAGGAATATATTTGAGATACTCAGTGGTCGAGACTTCAACGAATTCCTCCAAATATCTTGATTCGAAGTTCCATGTTTGTCAAAGACGATTACATAAATAAGACTGATTTAAACTGAATAACCTGTTGTGTTAGTAGAAGTTTGTTGGGTTTCCATGGAGACTTCCTCTGGCTAGCTTAAGCAGAAATGGGGAATTATTGGAAGGAAGCTGAGAGACATTGCCCAAAATTGCCCAGAACTGAAGGAAACGCTGAGCAAACAGAGCTGCAGTGGGAAGGAAACTGGGTGGCCTCTGGACAGCCCAGCTCGTGGATCTCCTGCTGCTGCTGCCTCAGCCCTGCTATCTGGCCACTCTGTTGCCTCCAACCCAGATGTGAGACTCTGCAAGGCTGGCCTCACCTTGAGTGTGGTCTGCTCACATGGGCCTTGCTGCCCAACCATCCCATCCCTCCCTCTCCCATGACCCTGTCTTTTCTTCACTGTACATGCCATCACCTACCAGTCTTCCATTTACGTGTTTGCCTCTGGAGATTTTTCAGATACTGATGTCCAGGCCTAACCCCCGGAGATTCTGACTTAACCAATCGGGGCACTTATTTTTAAAAGCCCCTCCATTGTGTTCTAAGGTACAGACAAGGTTAATAAGAATCGTGGTCTTATGCATTGCTAGAACAAAGACAGAGTGCCCTGTCTTTGTTGCCCTAACCACTGCAGCTGAAAATATGCCTAAAAGAATTAAAAATGAGAAATCTAGAAAGGATTATTAAGGAATTGTGAGGCAGTTATTTGTAGATACCCACACATGAGTGAAATTGACAAGAGCCCTCTCCCCGAGTGCCTGCTAAGTGGTGTAGTGTAATACTTTTGTTAGTCCTTAACAGTGGCTTTACCTACAGAGGCAATTTCCTCATTTTCCAAACGAGTGAATGTCCCAAGGTCGACCACTGGCTTGGGATTCAAGCTCAGCCTGTACCCACAGTTCTTGGACAAAGGTGACCATTACACTGAGAGCGCCCAGATTCTGAGCAGCCTCTCCCACGTTCCTGTATGGGACCACACAGGGGCTGCGGTGAGGATCCTTCACCTGTCTGGAGGTTCAAACAGCCAACAATGACATCCCAGACAGGATGGTGGCTGAGTGTTGGGATACGTAGTCAAGGGAGAACACATTTTTAGTAAAAATGCTAGGCGAGAAAGAGGATCTCAATTATTGCAAGAAAAGCAGAACATGCTGGGCCTTCAAGGCTAATTAACGGAAGTGTGAAGAATGTGAGTGAGTGAGAGCCTGAACCTAAAAGTAGTTTAGTTCAAAGAGGAGAAAGAAGTGGTGGGGGTGGGAGTGGGGGGGAGAAATGAAATTTTGAATTTTGTTTTTTTAGGAAACTGAGAAGTTGTGTAGCGTTTGGTGAGGAGAATGGGAAACATAAATATGAATAGTCTGTTGATATAGTGCTTGTCATAAAAATAACGGAATAGAAGAGACGTCACTGAAGAGTCTAGACAGCCTTCCCTCTGCCTGGGTGATTTGAAATGGACTGCTTTTAACACAGTGGGATGGACGACAGGCCTTTGAGGGTTCTTGAAGAAAGAATCTGTAATCCTTTTGGGTTTAACCATTAGGCAAATTTAGCTTCCTGGTTTCAGAAAGAGAAAACACACCCACAAAAAGAAAAACCCAGGCCCGTGGGAACAAGTAACTTCCTCCTCCTGGGGCTGCTTGAAAACCCTAATCTGCCTGTCATGAGTCCCTTTCCTGCTCAGCATGAGGCTGGTTGGGGAGGCATCCAAGAGGCAACAGGGGAGTGAGGAGAGAGAGCACGCCAGCTTGGATAAGTAACTGAATACACTTTGGCTGAGAGGTAGGTTTGGAACGTGGTTCTCAAGGCAAAGAAACTGGTGAGAGGCAGCCTTCTGTGTGCTCCTGGGGGAATGAAGGACCTGAGTGACTGTGCTGAGTGACCCCTCTTTGCTCCTCTGCCTCCTCTGTCCTTCCATCTAACACATCTTGAAGCTGAAAAATCGAATTCTTCATTTCTTACTCGCGCGGTGACAAAATCCGAGAAAAGCCAAGGCCAAGTGAAAAAGAAATATCCGCAAACACAGAGCTCATTTTCCTGCCAAATATGTGAGTGTGTGCTGCAAATTCAGTAAAGCGATTTAGCAGATTAATTGAGGGGAGCCCCGTGTGAGCTGGGGAAAGGTCTACAGTCTGGGCCACTTAGACTTCAGTAAAGCAAACAGAGGGTAAGAATTGAAGTGGAGATGAGGGGGTTCACTAGAAGTTATCTGGGGTGCTGTGAAAATTGGGGTGGCTTTAGTTGTGAGTGGAGTCCACACTCAGGAAAACTCCTTCGCAATTTTTATTTAACAATTTTGTTTGTGCCAAAGGTTGCAGGAGCCTTTCTTCGCTTAAGAATGATAATGTCACTATAATCTGGCCCTCCTTGTTTTAGGGGACAGGGAGGGAAAACGGGAAGTAACACATTGTTCACTTGTTTTGGGAGAAGCATTTAACAGATGCTATTTCATTTAATCCTCACAGCTACCCTTGAAGGAGGAATATTATTTACATTTTATAGACGAGTAAAGTGAAAATGAAGTTTAATTGAGTAACTTGCTGATGTTTATATGGCTGTTAATAAATAGAGGAATCAGATTGGACCCAGATTTCCTCATCCCAAAGCCCTTTGCTACTTCACTTCAGAAAAATTATTTTTTTAATGGAGAGATTTTCAGCCCAAATTCTTTGAATGGTCACAGACTCCCAGTTAATGAGAGCATTTTGGTTGTTTTCACGGTCTAGATACGTCTGAAATGAAAACAGTTTGGGGAACTAACATTTACTGATCACCTATTAAAAACCAAAAAAACATATGGGTAATTAGTTTTACTTAGAGAATTGTTTCTGATTGGGATTTCTAAGTTCAATTTTAATTTAATAAATGGTGTTTTATTGCTGACTCGGTAACTGGGTAGTGGTTCTGTGTGAGTTTGGGTGGTGGAAGCAAGGTGTCTACAAAAAGGCAGAATAGACAGTTTCTGCCTGCAAGGAGTTTCTAGTCTAGCAAGGAGAGCTCTACACACATTCATAGACAGGCAATTTAAGAGTTAGGTAACAATATCAAATAGTACTATAAGAGATGTCTTGGGGCTTGTGCCTAAGTTCCAAATTGATTATAGAGAGAAGCAATCAGAGGAAGAGAAGGGATGTAACCTGAGGGGATCAGGCATGATGGGGTGTGAGTTAGGTTTTGGAGGATAAACAGGATTTGCCTGTATGGGTAAGAGCCAAGATGCCAATCAAGGCAGGCTCAGGCTGCCATGTCAGTACATACCTGTGTCCATCAGGGAGCCTTCCGTTGGGAGTAACACAGGTGCTGGTGAGGTAGACTGTCGCCAGGCTGTGGGGGGCCGCATGGGCAAATTAAATATTTGAGATTTTATCTTATTGGCATGGCAGTGGGGCTGATGGCAGTATTAGAGGTGATGGTGTACCACTAAGGACTGTAAATACACATCTAACATTTGTTGCATGTTTGTTCTATGGGGTGCTCTATTCAACAAATGAACGTTTGTAGAACACTTCCAAGTGCCCAGCACTGTTCTCTGCTCTGGCAATACGCCAGTGTCCAGAACTAACAAAAATCCCTGCTCTCCTGTGAGGAGAGACAGACAGATGATAAAATAGGTCTTGTAATCTGAATTCTTGTAATAATGCTGTAGAGAAATGGAAATGGGGAAGTGAGCAGGTTGAGGATGAATGAGAGGACATCGCCATTGTAAAACTGAGCCCCGCGTATATGTATTAACTCATTGAAATGGTGAAATGATAGAAGGTGGTCTGAAGAATGTTGAATAGAGAGGGACATGAAGATGACGTCATTTGCAAAGATGAGCGAAGAGTAGGGGATGGACCGATGCTGTAGGGACTAGCCGGGAGGCAACTGCAAGAATCAAGACGAGTCTTCCCTAAAATGCTATGATGTTAGTAATTAACATCACATAGGGTTTAGTAGAGAAAGAAGACTCATGTAGGAAAAACCACCAGAATACACAATTTTTCTGATCCACACCTTTTCCTAAGCCTTGAAACCAAGGACAATTTATATTGCAAAAGGGACAGGGCTTGGTGGGGAGTTGTTTCTACTGCATAAAGTGTGACATGGAGGTCACAAAGATGACAGAGGTTCTGAGCCTGAGTGAGTAGGATGCAGAGAAAAAGGAGAGTCCATTAAGAAAAATGGAAATTCAACAGAATATCTGTCATGTCGTTTCCTTGATTTGAAAATTTCTGAAATTAATTGGGGCATCCTCTGGCATATTCAAACTGAGAATCAGTGGTTTCTCCTTACAATGGGGTAGGCAAGATGAAGTTAAAGGTGGTGGGTTCCCTATGTCAGGAGATCTCCTCTCTCCTCCTGGTGCACCTGGCCAGTGGCCCCACCCTCGGCTGTCTTTCTGCCTCGCTGCTCAGCCTGACGGCACCCACCTGATCTGTCCTAACCCGCCATCTGCTGCTGCTCACGTTTTAAAGATTACTGACCCTGAGTGATGGTAATTTTTACATGGCCATCCTAGAGCAGAAGAAACACCTCAGAGTTCCATTTGTTGGATTGTTGGGTATAAACAACTTAATAGTATTTGTTGGAACAACTTAGTACCATTTGAAAAAACAGTACACACACACTGAAAGTAAAAAATATGATTTTTGTTATTCTTTTTTTTTTTTAAAGATTTTATTTATTCAACAGAGAGAGACACAACGAGAGAGGGAACACAAGCAGGGGGAGTGGGAGAGAGAGAAGCAGGCTTCCCGTCAGGCAGGGAGCCTGATGTGGGGCTCGATCCCCACGACCTGAGCTGAAGGCAGATGCCTAACAACTGAGCCACTCAAGCGCACCTATTTTTGTTATTCTTAAATGAACACAAGTGTATGCTCATTTAAGATGTGTATACCTGTGTCGGGGAGCCTCTCAACTTTTGGAAATGTATTTGGACACCACTACCCTTACTTTCTGTTCCATGTTTATCTTCACATTTCTTTTCCATGTGATACTTCCTTTTTATCACAGCAACCACAGAAAACCCTGTTTCACACAAAGTTGTTGAAAGGAATACAGTACAATCTAATGTTGAAACTGAACTACCTTGAGCTATTAGCTCTCATGGTGTCCAACAGATGTCATTATGTTTCCCTTGAAAATTTGAAATCTCCCCAGGCACCCCTTGAGTTTGCTATGTACCCTGGGTGCCTTGGCACACAGTTTGGGAACTATGGTACAGCCTGTTCTTTAGCATCTCTTTATCTTTTCCCCACCCTTATGACACTTCTTGGCCATACCCATTTTAATTAAGAAAGTAACTTTAGACCCAGCGATGGCCTCATCTCCATTTTTTACTTGCAGACTCCTGGCATGAGTTTAGAGTGACTGTCTCAAGTCCACTCCTGGTATCTTACACCACACTTGATAAGTCATTGCTTTGTCTTCGAGCTTAGTCCAAGGAGTTGTTTCCAGTTCTTCTTCCTCACATCTTTTGTGAAGAAAATTGTGACCCTGTGACCTCTGGTCTTCTGGGTTAGAATCATTGCCTGGCTTTTAACCATCATACTTCATTGATCACAGGCTCACGTGGGTGCCAGGCCATAGGGAAGACGGGCTTCCCATGCCTTTAGCTCTCTTGAAAACATTGAGAATCCACCACAACGCCATGGGGATGAGTGCCATTACCAGTCCATTCCTGTCTGAGGAAACTGAGGCAGGCTGACATCAAGGCATTGCAGCAGGACAGAACATCATATGGGTGTTGCTTATCTCCCAGATGAGAAAGCCCCAGAGGTCACTCTGAGTGGAGGTAACTAGTATAAATGAGCAGCTCACCAAGTTTGATTTTTAATTTTACAGTCATATTTTTATGAAAGTAAAACACAGTAACTTTTTTTTTTAAAGATTTTATTTGTTTGTCAGAGAGATAGAGAGATCGAGCACAAGGGGGGTATGGCAGGCAGAGGGAGAAGCACGCTCCCTGCTGAGCAAGAAGCCCGATGAGGGACTTGATCCCAGGACCATGGGATCGTGACCCAAGCCGAAGAGAGATAGCTTAACTGACTGAGCCACCCAGATATCCCCACTGTAGCTTTTTTAAAAAATAATGTTTATTTATTTTAGAGAGCGCACATGAGTGGGGGGTGGGAAAGGGGCAGAGGGAGAGAGAGAATCCTAAGCAGACTCCTCACTGAGTGTGGAGCCCTATGAGGGGCTCGATCCCACCACGCTGAGATCATGACCTCAGCAGAAATCAAGAGTCGGATGCTTAACTGACTGAGCCACTCAGAAAGCCCAACACTGTAGGTTTTTGTAGACATTTTGTTAATGGAGAAAGAGAATAAAAACTGACCAGCCATAGAAGCGTAAAAGTGTTTTTATTTCTATTTTAATTTGATTTTAATATTCTTTCCAAACTTTGTTCTACATATGTAGTCATAATGTATATAACACTGATCTTGCTTTTTTAAAAAAGTCACATTATAAACATTTTTTTAAATTTAGGTACATAGTTCTTTTAGCCATCCTTAAAAAAATTCTTAATCACTATCAAGGTGATAACTTGCACATAATTTGAAAACCAAAACAGCTAAAAAGCTTTAACATAAAACAGCAGATTCCTACCCCACCTTCCTAACGTCCCCGATCCAGTTTTACTCACTAGATCCAACCACTTTCTTGTCCTCAATTGCAGTGGCTCTGTAATAGCCCCTTAAATGGACCACATCATTTATGTACCTGCTACCCAGGCTATTTTTACTCTTAGGCTTACTGAACTATCAGTTGACAGTGGTAGTTCTTCAGGATTACTAATTGCTGATAAAATCCTGTTGACTGTGCAAATGTATATGGGTAAACTCAGGGCTACATTATCCTATGTACTTTGCCTTGCCATTTTTATAAGCCTAACTCAATTTCACCTTTCATTTATCATAAATAGCCATAGGCATGTTGTTAGGATTCCTGGCTTTATTATTAAACATTACCAGAGCGCCCATCTTTTACCAGTTATTTTCCCAAGCTAATGTTATAGAAGTTTAGGAATTCAGCTGAGAAGATTTAATGAAATTCTGTTGTATTTTACACCATAATTATTAAGGCAGGTAGCAGCCTGCCCTTGGTAATTGAAACTTCGGGGTGTTAGGATAGAGCACAGTGTATGGATGTGTGCAAATTTTCTCAACAGAAATATTTTAAGGTAATCATCCTTTCAAAATTGAGGATCTGTTTTCTGAAATGCTGACTCGAAAATGTATGCTACCTATTCTGTTACAATATACTTAACAAATTAATAGATTACTTTTTTTCAGGCAGTTTTAGGCTTACAGAGTGGTTTATTAAATGGAAAGTACAGAGAGTTTCCCATATAGCACTCACCACCCCCCAGCTTCCCCAAATTATGAACATCTTGCATTTGTGTGGTACGTTTATTATAAATGATGAGCCAATATTGGTACATTATTATTAATGAAAGTCTAGTTTTTATTAGGTTCATTCTGTGGGTTTTGACCAATATCTAATAACATGTATCCATCACTACAGCATTGTATGGCATAGTTCACTGCCCTAAAAATCCCCTGTGCTCCACCTATTTATTCCTTCCTCCCCCTAAACTCCTGGTAAACACTATTTTCTTACTGTTTCCAGTAAACAGTGCTATTTTACCTTTTCCAGAATGTCATATAGTTGCAATTGTGCAATATGTAGCCTTTTCAGATTGGCTTCTTTCATTTATCAATATGCATTTACCTTTTCTCCATGTCTTTTTGTGGTTTGATGGTCCATTTCTTTTAATTTATGAATAATATTTTTTGCATGGGCTTACTATCATTTCTTTATCCATTTCCTAGTGAAGTATTTCTTGGTTGCTTCATAACTGCTTAGCAGTTATAGATAAAGTTGCTATAAACATCCATGTGCAGGTTCTTGGGTGAACTTAAGTTTTCAATTCATTTGGGTAAATGCAAAGAAGTACAATTACTGAATCATATGTTAAGAGAAAATTTAGTTTTGTAAGTGGTTGTACCATTTTACATTCCCCCAGCCGTGAGAGTTCCTGTCACTCCACATCTTCAACAGCATCTGAAGTTGTCAGTGTTTCAGATTTTTGCCATTCTAATAGGTGTGTGGTGGTACATATCATTATTGTTTTAATTTGCAATTCCTTCATGACATGTGGTGTTAAGCATCTTTTCATATGCTTATTGACCATTTGTATATCTGTTTCAGTGGTTTCTATTCAGACCTTTTGCACATTTTTAAATTGGATTTTTTGTTTTCTTATTACTGATTTTTAAGAGTTTTTGTAACTTTTTGGCTACCAGTTCTTTATTTGCGTTTTGCAAAGATTTCCTCCCAGTCTGTAGTTTGTCTTATTTTCTCCAATGTCTTTCACAGGGCAGAAGTTTTAAATTTTAATGAAATTCAGCTTACCGATTTTTTTTTTCATACATTATGTTTTGGGTGTTGTATCTGAAAGTCATCACCAAACCCAAGGTCATCTAGATTTTCTTCTGTGTGTTATCTCCTAGGAGTCTGATGCTTTTGCATTTTACATTTGGTTCTGTTATTCATGTTGAGCTAATTTTTGTAAAAGATGTAAGATCTGGGTGTAAGTTAATTTCTTTTCATGCTGATGTCAAGTTGTTCAACACCATTTGTTGAAAAGACTGTCATTTCTCCATCGAACTGTATATGCTCCTCTGTCGAAGATCAGTTGACCATATTTCTGTAGGTCTATTTCTGGGCTCTCTATTCTGTTCACAATAAACTTTTAAATGAACTTCTGTGTTAACTTCAGTGAAAATAAAATACATTTTCATAAGGGGGGTAGGTAGAATAGATCATTCCTACTATTTCTTCTAGCTTTATCTCATGAGACTAGTTTATATTGAAGTATAGAGTCAGGCTGATGATTTTCTCATAAAAAGTTTCTGGGTCAATTCCAACAAACTCACATCTGTGTGTATGTCTTTGTGAGTCTGTGTCTGTGTCTGTGTGTACAGGCCAAGTAACAGACGTGAACTGCACAAGATTTCTGGGGATGCCCCTGAAGTTTTATAATGGGTTATTAAACCGGTCTTGCACTGTTGACTAACAAAGCATTTTGTTCTACCCCAATCTGTAACAGAAAATATACTTAAGGTCATTGCCCGTAATTAAAACATCTGATTTCCTGCCCATGCAGCTTTCATCGGGGGACATTTGGCAATGTCTGCAGACATTTTTGGTTATCACTGCTCGTGAGGACGTGGGGGAGAAGGGTGTTACTAGCTTCTTGGGTAGAGACCAAGGATGCTTCTAACTACCTTACAATGTACAGGATAGCCCCCACAACAAATAATTTTCTGGGTTCAAAATGTCAGTAGTGCCGAGGTTGAGAAATTCTGTTATACAGAAGCTGATTTATTTATATCCGTGGCATGTTTTCTTTGCGTTAACCTCTAGAAAACCTACATTTTTGTAGATTTACAATTGTACCAATACTTATGGTGTGCTGTAACATTCAGCTGCCTTCAGATGTCTTGGGCTTAGTTTCACTTTTTTTCTGATTTCATAGTAGTCTGCATTATGTTGCATGCATTTACGTAAAGCTGCCTTAACTCTTAAAGTGGAATATAAATACGTAATTTTATATATTTTTTAATATATGTGGCAGAATTCTTGATCACAGAAATCTGATGCTAGACACAAAGTCGATGTTTATACTGCTTCTTAGTTGGTTGTACATACATAATTAAGACTCTATTTTTCATTTCCTCTTCTGGTCCTTTAAATGACATGTTTGATACATAAGTTTCTATGATACATAAGTTTCCATGAGCTCATCTTGTTTTCAGTGTGTTCCCTTTTATCGTTAAGAGAAACAAAACCAAAAAAACCCCATTGTTTCAGCAATCCCCTGTTGTCTTCCTCTGTGTGGAATTGCTCAACTAAGAGTTATGCAAATCGGGATCAGCAGTGTAAGTACAGCTTCTTACTGCACATTGATCCAGGGGAATGTCACCTGTCTCTGGTGTATTTGCCATTAGCCACACACTGGTCATAAAAGGGTCAGGACCCAGGCTTTCCCTCTGACCATTCAGCCTCTTGCTTGCTTCTCTCCAGCCATACCAGCTCCTTTTCTGCCCCTCACCTCATTCCAGCCACAGGACCTTTGCACAGCCTCTTACTTCCACCTCCAACTCCCTTCCCTGAGACCTCCCAACTTTGCTAGAAGTCAAAGAGAAGGGGACATTGCTTATTCTGTTCACATGGAAGCCTTAGTGGCTGTCACCTCTTGAGACACCTGACAGAGCCCTTGCTGTCTCTTCAGAGCCCACTTAGGTGCATTTCCTGGATGTTGAGCAGTTTTCCTTATGTCTAGTAAAAATCTTCATGATTGACAGTTTATTTCTGTTTAAATTCTTAGCAAAGACTATGACTCCTGACAGCTGCAACCTCTCCAAATTCTTTATTCCCACTGTTTATCAGAGTTTGAAAGATCTTAGGCCATGGGTTCAGATTCTCTTGTTTGTTCGTTTGTTTATTTCCTATGCTGTACTTTTGATCCCCGTGACTTACTCACTTTATAATTGGAATTTTGTATCTTTTAATCTCCTTCACCTATTTTGCCTATCCCCCATCCCCCTCTCCTCTGGTAACCACAAGTTTTCTGTATTTATGAGTCTGTATCTGTTTGTTATTTGTTTTATTTTTTAGATTCCAGATGTAAGTGAAGTCATATGATATTTGTCTTTCTGTTTGACTTACTTCACTTAACATAATACCCTCTAGGTCCATCCATGCTGTTGCGAATGGCAAGATATCATTCTCTATTATGGCTGAGTAATATTCCTCTGTGTGTGTGTGTGTGTGTGTGTGTGTGCATGTGCGTGTGTACACACCATTTCTTTATCCATTTATCCACTGATGGACATTTCGGTTGCTTTCATATCTTGGCTATTGTAAATAATGAAGCAGTAAACAGAGGGGTGCATGTATCTTTTTGAATTAATGTTTTCATTTTGTTTGGGTAAATATCCAGAAGGAGAATTGCTGGATCATATGGTATTTCTATTTTAAATTATTTGAGGAAACTCCATACTGTTTCCTACAGTGGCTGCACAAATTTACATTCTACCAATAGTGCACAAGTGTTCCTTTTTCTCAACATCCTCACCAACACTTGTTATTTCTTGCCTTTTTTATTTTAGACATTCTGACTGGTGTAAGGTGATATCTCGTTGGGGTTTTGATTTGCATTTGCCTGATATGATGAGTGATGTTGAGCATCTTTTCATGTGTCTGTTAGCCATCTGGATGTCTTCTTTGGAAAAATGTCTATTTAGGTCCCCTGCCCATTTTTTAATCAGATTGTTTGTTTTCTTGGTGTTGAGTTGTAGGAGTTCTTTATATATTTTGGATATTAACTCCTCATTGGATATATCATTTGCAAATACTTCTCCCATTCAGTAGGTTGCCTTTTCATTTTGTTGATGATTTCTTTCACTCTACAAAAACTTTTTAGCTTCATATAGTCCCAATTATTTATTTTCGCTTTTGTTTCACTTTCCTGGAAAGACAGAAAAATATCGCTAATGCTGATGTCCAAGAGTTTACTGCCTATCTTTGCTCTTAGAACTTTTGTAAGGTTTCAAGTCTTACATTTAGGTCTTTAATTCGTTTTGAGTTTATTTTTGTGCATGGTGTAAGAAAGGGGTCCAATTTCATTCTTAGCTGTCCAGTTTTCCCAACAGCATTTTTTGAAGAGACTGTATTTTCTTCATTGCATTTTCTTGCCTTCTTTATCATAGACAAATTGACCATATAAGCATGGGTTTATTTCCGGGCTCTCTCTTATGTTCCATTGACCTATGTGTATTTTATTTTAAATTTCTAAAAAATGTTTTCCATTTTTGTACAAGTTTATATATATGTACGTATATTACATATTACATATGTATAATAAAAATATAAAAATAAAAATACATATATATCAAAAATACATTGTATATATGTGTGTGTATATATAATTATATATATATATAATTTATATAAAATAGAAACAGCTTTAAAATTTTTTGAATAAGGGTAACTGAATACATGACCTAAGGTCCTTCAAACTCATATATATGTATATATATTAGGAAAATCATATTTTGTGTGTGTATATGTATATACATATATATGTGTATATATATATACATATATATGTGTGTATACATACATATATATGTGTATATATATATGTGTGTATATATATATGTGTGTGTGTGTATATATATATATACACATATGGATACATATATATGGAAAATTTAAAACTTGGAAAGGCAAAACCAAAAATACTTGCAGTCCTATCATTGGGAATATTGTGATATTTTAGGATATTTCTTCCTAAGCTTTTTTCTACTCATTTCCCCCAACAAAAATGCTGTCATGCTGTATGTACTGTGAATATCTTTTTTTTTTAAAGATTTATTTATTTATTTGAGAGAGAGAGAGTGTGCACAGAGGGGAGGAAGGGGCAGAGGGAGAGAGAGTCTTAAGCAGACTCCAAGCTGAGCTCAGAATCCGAGGCAAAGCTGGAATGACCTGAGCCAGAATCAAAAGTCAGACACTTAACCAACTGCACCACCCAGGTGCCCCTGTACTGTGAATATCTTTTTATGTCTTTCTCTCTTCCTCTGCCTGTACACACACACAATATTTTAATAACTACATAGTATTATTTTGTGTTGATGTATCATCTTCTAGGTCAGTTTTCCAAAAGTCAGTTGCCTAAAGGCCAATCTGATATATTTATCAAATTTTCCAATTTACCAGAAGACTCGTTTCTTTTAACTTCTTGAATATTATGTCCACTTTTTAAAAAGTATATTCATTTTTTAATGTTTCTCTTGCTAGTTTTCAAATGGCATATCAACCTTGTTGTTTCTGTAATTTAAAAAATAAAATTTTAATTTAAGCTTAAATTTAAATTTAGAAGCATTAGAAAGAAATTACAAGTGACCAAAACATTCCCAACACATATGACATGCTAACGCTCTAGTTTCTAAAAAGAAATTAGAATGTGTTGACCCAGCAACTATTTGCAAAACCATTTAACACAGAGGGATAAAACTGTCCTGAGATGTGGAAGGGAAGTGAGGATGTGTAGAGGAATTTCTAGAAGGAAGCAGGAGATTTGCACCTCAGATGTAACAAAAAGTGTCACCAGGGTTGATGAATTTTTAGAAATTAGTTTAAAATCCTAAAAATGTAAGGATGAGTAAAGTAAGGAATGAACTAGGAAACTATAGAAACAACCATATCTCAGAGTACACTTAAGCTACTTGCTAAAATTTTTAAAATTATGTTCCTAAATATTTTAATTTTAACCCCTAAAAGGAAAAGGCTCATGTTTTAAATATAAATTTAATACCAATATTATTCAACATAAAAATGATGATAATTCCTTATCATCAGATACCCAGTAAATGATCCAGTTTCTCCAGTTAGAGTTCTTTTTAATAATTAAGCTACTTATTACTATCAACTGATGTTAATATAGTCCTAAGAAGATTCAACAGTCCTGTTTTTAAAAATAGAACATTTTGAGGGGCCTGGGTGGCTCAGTCTGTTAAGTATCCAGCTCTTGATTTCAGCTCAGGTCGTGATCTCAGGGTTGTGAGATTGAGCCCCAAGTCAGGCTCTGTGCTGGGCGTGGAGCCTGCTGAACATTCTCTTTCCTTCTTCCTCTGCCCCTCCCCTCCTAAAAGAAAAAGAACATTTCTTAAAAGGCATCATAGAAACTTTCAAAAGCTTTTAAAACAATTACATTTGATAAGAATTGTTATACCCTTAAGCTATTAAAATCACTTCAACTAATACACAGTTGTAAACTTAAGCTGTCCCACAATAAATATCCTTTTCTACAGAGCTTTGTGTGACCAGTTATTTTTGTAGAAACAATGTATTGCTAGAAGTGGAATGTTAAGAAGTACACACATTTTAAAGGACTTTAATATGTATTGTCAAGTTAAAGATAGTGTCATTTACTCTCTCATGCCAAGCCCAACCATTTCATTTTATGGTGAAGAAATTAGAGCCGAGAGAAGAAAGTGGTTTTGTCCATAATTACAGGACTGTCGTGGCTGGACCTAGCAGCCCTGCTTTCCAATTCCTAATTTGCTGCACCTGTCATTATCCACTGCCTTCTTCCAGGCAGGAGTCAAATTACCTTCAACTTCTGTGCTCTAAATTCCAAATGGTCAGGTATTTGAACCCTCGCCTACCTCTTTAATTGTCTTTTTTGGACTCACTGTGATAAAATCCGTGACTAAAACTGTATGGGCTTGTTAGGGTGCTGATAAATGCAGTCAATTTGCTCTTTTTATGCATCATTATTTCAGAATATCTTAGTATCAGCTTAACATTAGTTGTGCTACACATTCCTGTTATAGCTAAGTGTATAATATCTGGGTCTTCCTGCTGCTATGCGTATGTCCTACAGCATATAATAGAGAAAAAAAAAATGCTTTCAAACCAGGTAAAGACATTGGCAAGCACAAGGTAAATTAAAATGTATCAGATTCATCTATTCAGATCAGATCACAAAAACATAAAGAAGATGTAATGAGGAGGAAACCAGCACTACACTGCACTACATCTGCACTACATCTCTCCTGGGAAGGGTGGGGAGAGCATATTTTTGAATTAATTTTTTATTGATACATGCCATAAATTCACCCTTTCAAAGTGTACAGTTCAGGGGGTTTTAGTATATTCACACGGTCGTTTCAGAATCCTCTGTGTCTTATGTGTAGCGTGCTTGCAGAATGTACACACTGCAATTCAGCTGTGCAAAAACAAAGGGAAAAAAGCCTTCAGATTCTTTAACTATCTCTCTTCATCCCTCTGAATAGCGGCAGGTGGGAAAACAGCCTGAAGTTTGCCAACAGGGTTTGAATTTTTTCCAGTTTAATCTTTTTTCCATCATGCCGCCACTCCTTCAACCTAGGAGCTTCGTCCTTCACGTGTTTTCTCCTCCTCCCTTCTCAGATGGTACCTAAGTAGATAAAGGGTTTCTCTTGTGCTGTTTGGGGAGAAAAAGCCACAAATTCTCTCCACGTTCTTTGTATGTCTGCTGACATATGACTGAGCACTGCTGGTTGTGGGGAGTGTTACCCTGACAGCACCCCCAAAGCCAACGGATCACATCAGGACACTCTGAAAGTTCCAGAGCCCCCGTATGCCTTTGACAAGCTGAGTGAGGGGAGCCTAGAGACAGCTGCCCTGTGTGCTTCACTCCATGTGAGGTGGGAAGCAAAGAGGGAGGCAGCGACTCTTTGAGATCTATCTATGGCCTCCTCCAGGCAGGGTCTAGGTGTGTGGACTTAAAACTAATAAATGTTCTTCAAGCCACTTCCCACCCCACCCCCACTTTCCCAGTTGGCCCTTCCTAGTAAAAGTGGTTGGGGGTGGCCCCCTTGGACACACATTCTATCCCATTCATACTCTTTTAATGCTCCTTCAGGCTCCTCTTTATCACATTTTATAACTCAAGCAGTACTGCTTATAAAGCACACCACCTCCCTCCCTTCTAGGGGGAGCCCAACCTTCCTTTCAGACTGGAGATGATATCCACACCATAGAGCAGCCCTAGGATCTGAGTTGTCAAGGATTTGCTCTTAATATGGAACCCAGAGGAACACCTGGAGCTAGGATCACCAGATACCAAAATGACATTGCCTTAATTGCCCCAAGACACTGTTCCTGTTACATATGGTATTTAAACCGGAGGGACCTCATATTAGAGGCTGGTCAAAGCCAGGGTCTGGACCCAGGTGGACCTGGGTTACCAGCTTACTAACTGTGTCAACAATGGTTTTCTGGGAGATTTCACAGAAGAAAAAGACCAAGAACATTTGAAAATGATTACCACGACATATAAAGGAGAGAAATCTTAGTTGTCTAAGTAAAGAGAGTCTGGCTATACCTTTTTAAATTTTATCTTTTTCAAAAAAAATTTAGGAAAATGGGCAAAAGAAAAGAAAGCCACTTAAGGTAGGAACTGAGGGAATTGATTGTGGAGTTTAGTTCTGGAGTTTTCTCCTCTGCTGTCCTGAGGCTACTTCTGAGGCTTCTCGGACCCCTTTTCTCTCTGATAGGTTGCTTGAAGAAAACATTGCAACTCTTCCATACGTAGATTTCGCTTCTCTGAAAACATCTCTTGAAGTCTCATTCTTGAAAGTAAAGTAAGAAGGAAAACAATCAAAGGGTGTTGAAAAGGCTTCTATTTGGGCAGGCAAAGTAAGGCTCTTAAGTTAACTAACTGGTCCTGGAATGCAAGCATGAGGCGTGGCCATCGTTTTAGGGATACATTCCTCTGAATGACCCTTGAACCAAACTCAGCCTACTTTGGAAGCTCAAGATCACTTTTGTTTGGGATTGTTACCACCCATCTCTAAGTCCTTGGGACTTCCTTTCCCTTGCTCCTGTTTTTCTAAGCTCACTAATTCAGAGATAAAACTCACTCCATGGAGAGGCTGCAAAGCTTTGGGTGGCTAAAGAAATTCAGCTTTAGGGACGCTTGGTGGCTCAGGCGCTTAAACATCTGCCTTCAGCTCAGGTCTTGATCCCAGGGTACTGGGATGGAACCCGCATAAGGCTCCTTGCTCAGCAGAGAGTCTGCTTCTCCCTCTGCCCGCCGCTCCCCCTGCTTGTGCTCTCTCTGACAAATAAATAAATAAAATCTTAAAAAAAAAAAAGTGCAACTTTTAAGCCGATGGATGACGTTTCACTTTTACCTAAGACCTTTGATAACCTGGCACAGGTTCACATCAGGACTTTGCTTTCCTTATCTGGGCAATGCCAGGGACAAAATAGGTAATTATATGTTCTTCTCTTTTTTCCCCCCCGCATATATATTTCCAGTAACTCCAGAATGACCACTTGATATTGCAAGGTCAGGGAAAAGGTCGCTAACAGCAGAAAGATTTCAGAGCTCCCAATGCGTCTTTGGATGAGTAATTGGCTTGTTGCTGGGAAAACACAATGCAAATTGAAGCAGTCAGTTTGGGAAGTGGTGGTGAAGTTCAATGCCAAAAAAAGTTTCTAGTTTCTTTTTGGTGGCTGCTGGAATAAAGAGAGAAAATTTACAAGTCATAAGAAAAACCAAAGGTGATACCAACACAGTTTCTTTGTAGCATTTTGTAAAGGCTAGAAATTGTGGTTCTGAGAGGTTAAATTCTAGTAACTTTGTTTTTAAATTTTAAGATCTAGGATTGTGTAGAATTGTTAACAGGTGGATTCAGCTTTCATGGGGGAAGTGGGATACAGTGGGATGTAATATCTTTCAAGCTTAGGAAATCTATGACAAACAAAATATTACCCTAAAGGTATGTAATATGCAAACTCAGGAGCCTCTCTCACTGCACAGCTTCCCTCCCCCCACTTTAATTACAGAGTAATGCGTACATTCACATTCAGGTCATCCTGCAATACCAAAGTATACAACAGAGTAGCAAAGTGTCCGTCCAGAAGTGGGGAGGGGGGGCAGGGGGAGGGCAGTAGTGGAAGAAAACCTCCATTTAGATGGTCCAAGTGGCCTGGGTCCCATCCTGGGGGGATGGGATGGGAGATGTGCTCCTACTATTCCTTCTTTGGGGTGGGGTAAGATTGTACATGTGCTTCTCAGCAATGTGTTTCTCTTGCAATGTTGGAGGGAAAACTGGTATTTAGATCTCATTTATTTATGTGTTTACAAACATGTATATAGCTCTTACTGTGTGCTGTTTTAAGCGTACTTTTAAGCACTTTACAAATATCAGCTAATTTAATTCATTTAATCATCATAACAATGCAACGAGCCAGATAAAGTCATCTCCATTTTTCAGAAGGATATTGAGAGACAGACGGGTTTGGCAACTTGCCAAAGATGATACAGTTAATGATTGATGGACCCAGGATTTGAGGTCAGCGAGCCAACTCTACAGTCCTTACTCCAAAATATCTTGTAAATTGTTGTATCTTCCTTAGCAATTTTTAAGAGAAAATATCTGTATAGGATCTTGCGCCTTATAAGTGGACTTTAAAACCTAACCACCAGGATGGTGGGTATCCTTTCTTTTTCTGTGAATATGTGGATTTGCTTTCATGTGGATATGTGTGTGTAACTATGTAAATGTGCATTTTTTAAATCAATAATAATTGATGGTCAAGAATGCCCGAATTATACAAATCTCTCTTTTTAATTCACCCTAGTCTCAGAATATGTCAGTTTGACCCAATTTAATGAACTTTCCCCTATCGATGGACATCTAGATTGTCTCTCTGTGTAATAAAAATAACATTCATGTGAACATCCTTGTGCCCTATTCAAGTTTATCTCAAGAACAAAACCTCTAAAACTCCTTACCATAAAACAAATAAACTAAACCTGACAACCATGTGAAGTGATGAATGTGTTAACTAACTTTATTGTGGTCATCATTTCACAAGACACAGTATATGAAATCATTATGTCGTGTACCTTAAACTTACACAAAATCATGTGTCAATTATATCTCCATAAAGCTGGAGGGGGAAAAAATAGAACAAATCGATCCCCAGAAGGAGACTTCTGAGTGGACCGTTGCTTCTTTTTTGAGCACTCGGATGATCGTAAGGCATTATTGGATCCGACCACGGGCACCAGAGGTGATGAATGAAGACTCATACTCAGTCTTCTCTCCAAAATCTTTTTTTTTTTTTTTTTTTTTAAGGATTTTGGTATTCTAAGGCCCTTTCACAAGGATAAGCCACCCAATGGATATTTGTTCCAGTGACCAACAGACATTTTTGGAAAGAAAAGTTACCCGCCTCCCATTTCCTGGATGTGTGGGTAGATGTCCCTTTGTGGGTGAATGGTTGCCCAGCTGGTTGTGTCTCTTCAGACCCTGTAGTTGAGCTCATGTAATGAATATCCCAGGGCTGTATTTGCATGTCAAACCCCCTTTATTATCATTATTAAATGAAAATCTCCACATATGCAATGTGCTTTCATTTATTGCCATGAGACTTGAAGATACTTACAGCCGAAGGACTTGACGTAAAGTCCATCATAAGAAACCTTAAGCATTTGTGCCGGGGCCTTGCCGTTCCCTGATGAGCTCAGGTCTACTTCCTCTTCCCTTTGTGAAAGCGCCTTCAGCCGCCCTGCACTCTTGCTCTTCCTGACAGGAAATCTGCTCTAGCAAATCTGGTGCCCACCATGTTACCCCATCTCCATTCTCCTCTTTTCCTGGGCTCAGTTTTTTCTGTTTTCATTTTTTTAAAAACTCATTATTGTCCTTTTTTGGTGAAAGCATTTCAAGTCCTTTTAAGAAAGAAGCAAGCCACAAAAATAATCCCTTCATTCAGCATCGTTAATACGCAGATAAAGCACAAGTTTCAAAATAGCCATCGTATGGCAAAATGGAGGACTGATCACGTTCTTTCAGCTAAAGCTGTGTGTGAGTCCCAGAGCTGGCATTCCCCAGTTCTGTGGCTTGGGAACTGGTCATACGACCTCTCTAGGCCTCAGTGTACTCCTCTGTAGAGTGGGGTTAGTAATACCATAGGGTTTCCTCAAGCTGTCTACGAAGTGCTTAGAAAATGATAAACGTTTAATTAAAAAATAGTAAGTGGCGAGTCATTGTACAGTGTAGCTCATATCATTTGCAAACGTGTAACCACTTTCTCAGTTTTTGGGGGGGTACATTTTCTTTCTGGTACCTTCGCACAGCAGAAGGTGTTTGCAAGACCTGGTCTGAGTTCATCCTGTGTCACAGCAAGGAGCTCTCTGAGCTTTCTTGCTGGACTGAGAGCAACTGTAGGGCCCCAACCCGGAGCTCTCTGCTGGGTGGGCAGTCAGCAGAGGCCAGCTCAGTCTGAGCGACCAAGGATGGTATCTCCATGTGAAGCAGTGTTGTAATTGTTTCCATCTACGGCCCATGCGTTGGTTCTCAGAGATCCATGGTGATGGGGGAGGGGAAATATGAAATAAGCATAAAGAAATGATAATCCGTGGACTATCACCACCCCTCACACATCCACCTGCTTTCTATTTCCATCCTTCGACTTCTTCCCAGGGCCACTGCCCTTGGACAGTCACCATTGTCTCTTTGTCCAGTCCTCTCAGAGGTTTGGGTCACAGATGTCCCGGTCCAGCTCTCTTCTCCCCTCTTGCTCCTACAGAGTTCTTTCTGGGAAGGAGTGGTCTCATTGTATCATTTCCCTGGGTAAAAAACTTTCCATGGCTTCCTGCTGAAATAAAGTCTGCACTTTTTGGCATGATCTAGAAATAACACCCCTCAAAGTACTTTTCTTACCTCATCCCCTGTGCGCCCGTGTGTGTGTGCATGGACACACACACACACACACACACACACACACACATTGCAAGGGTTTCTAACATTTTGAACAACTTTATGGGAAAAAAAAGGTATAATATAATATCTCTTTATTTTCTCCCCACTCCAACTTTTTATTTTGAAAATAAAGCCACAGGGAGGAAAAAAAAAATGAAAGAACTTCCTCACCTAGATTCACTGATTTTTTTTTAACGTTATGCCACTTTTGTCTCCCCATTCCATTCTCTTTTTCATCTTGGCCAAAGTGTTGTAACTTTCAGACACCATGAGACTCCGTTCTTGCACACGTGTGTACGCATCTCCTAAGATATGGACATTCTTCTGCCTAACCACAGTGCTTTCATCATATCATCTATGAAACCCCGCAATTCCCTAACATCATGTTCAAATATATTCAGTTTTCCCCAATTATCCCAACCTGTGTCCTCCTTTACCCCCACCCTGCCCTCAATCCAGGATTCATTCAAGATTCACCCATTGTGTTTCTTTAATCTCTTAATTTTGAATAGTTCTGTCCTAACCCCCAATCCCCTGTACTTTTCAAAGTATCCAGACTAGTTATTACACATCGTGGATTTGTCTGATCATTTTGTTCCTCTAACCTCTGTGTTTCCTATAAACTAGAAGTTAGTTCTAGAGGTTTCTGTGTCTTTTAAAACAACTGAGGTGGGTTTCACCACCTTTCCTTTTTCTTGTACACCTTTTGCAAGGGGGGTCAGGATGAGCATGTGGGAAGACGGGGGAGCAGCAGCCAGAGGTGGTCCATCCCTTAATTCTTGCAGCGCATATCCCCTGAGCATCTGCTCTGTGCAGGCACTGTGTAGTTGCTGGGAATACTGCCCTGAAGAAACAGGCTGAGGGTCTCCCTGTCTGCCTCACTCAATTCTGGTAGGGGCTGACCACGAATTAACCAAAATGTAATGGGATGTCGGTCGCAATTAGAAAAAGAAGAGTGTGAAGCCTGAGACATGGGCAGAGAAGTGATCTTTTCAGTAGGATCATTGGTGAAGAGCAGTCTGGGCAAGTAACATTGTATCTAGATGAGGGTGGGAGAGAGACAGAGACACAGAGACAGAGAGACACTGAGAGGGAAAGAGGGAGAGAGAGAGAGAGGAAGAGACAGAGACACAGAGAGAGACAGACAGAGGAATGGAGACAAAGAGAGATAGAGTGTGCGCTGGAGCGGGGCAGCTGGCCAGGCAGTGAGAGTGTGAGCAGCCCAGAGTGGGGGTGCGTCAGTGTGAGGGGGAAGCAGTGGCTGTGAAGAGCAAAGGGCAGCGGCAGTCAGGTGGCCCCTCCAGGGCCTCCTCTTGGAGCCCGCTGTGTGCTCAGCGGTGGGCTCCATTTTCCCTTCTTCAACAGCACTATCTTAATGGATGATCAGTGAAACACAGCTTTTTTGAGAGGGGTGGGGGTTGAGACTGGTGAAAAAAGCTTGCCTGTTTACTTACAGATAAACTCTAAAACTCATCTCGCTTATTTACAGATCAACTTAAAAACCCTTCTCCATTGCAGAAACTTTAGCATACTAAAAAAAAAAAAAAAAAAGCTGTTTTGGATCAAAGAAGTACTTGCTTCCCCTTTATTCTGGGAACTGCAGCTCACTAGTTTCGGAAAGAGGTGTGACTGTCCTTTAAAGGCTTCATATCTCCATGAGATGATAAACAAGTTGAAGGCTGCAGGCCCACTGGAAGCCTGCAGGACAAGGTGCAGAATTGAGCTGAGGCCTGTGGTTGACAGTTTGACAGTTTGGAGATCTTGAGGTTTCTTAGAACAATTCCTCCTCCAGGAGTTATTTCCTGATTCCCACCACCAACTCCCCAAACTCCGAATCATCTCTCCCTCCTCTAAAGTTCTAGGCAGTGGTCCCCCAATTGCAGTGCTTCCGAATTCCACAGATTACACCCCTCTCAGGGGGAGGGGACACCCTGCCTCCACTGGGCCCCAAGGAATTTCCTGGAATGCATCCAGGCAATCTGTTCTGTTGAGTTTGATGATCCTAGCGTTCCTTCAGCTTTGGGAACCACTGCCCTGTGGAACTTAATGGGAGCTCATAGCAGATTTTTTGTTTTTAATGTATAGATTTAACCATGAGGCTATGCTGTAAGGCAAGATTCACATCTGATTTCATTTTTTAAATTCATCTCTAGTCCCCAGGTACTTGGTGCAGTGCTCTATATATCCTAGTATTAACTGGAGAAATGAATAAAGGAGTTCAGCATTTGGAAACATGGTTATTTCATTCTGCACTGGTCAGGCATGAGCCCCTTCTGTCCACGGTTCTTCCTCTGGAGTACTATGCGTGGTCACGGCATGCTGTTGCCTTCATTTGTGCCCCTAGCTCTACCATCTCTCCTGGTTTCCACAGTCACATACTTACTGGGAAGCCCACAGGAGCTGACCAGCTGGATGTTCCTCCAGGCACCGTCTCTCCCACATCAGCATCTCCTCGTTTATTTCCGGTCTTGGTGAAGGGACACCACCATTTTCCCAAGCCCCAAGCCACATTCATTTGGAGCCAGGTTCTGCGCCACCTAGCTCTTAATCATGCTTGCTTTTGAAGCCTCAAGCCCCCTCACTTGATCTTGCCCATTGTGTCCTCGTGAAATGACAAAGTAAGAAAAACGGCTCCCCAGCATGGCATACAAGGTATGCCTCTGTTTCCATCCCAATTCCTGGCCTTCCCTACCTGCTCCAGGGCTAAAGTGTTTCTCATTGTAGACCTAGTTCCCTGAAGGGATCAGCTTGAATCTGTTCCCTGAAGGAGTGAGATGAACCATTTCCCCAAAGGGAAACTAGTTCCCTGAAGGGGCCATGTTATCTCCAGATCAGTATTTTGCATGTAAAGTTCCTTCTTCCTTGAATCCCTTTACTGCCTCTGCCACGTGACTGACATCCCTCCCATTTTGACTCAGAGCATTTCCTTGGGGATGTTTCCCCTGACTACTTCTTTTTCCACTTGCCTGAGTTAGGTGCCCTTTCCTAGGTCCTGTGCATCCTCTGTCACTGACTCTACTGTAATTTTAATTCAGAAATCTCAGCCACAAGAATAGGAGCATCTTTAGGGCATGAATGATGTCTTCTGACATGAAATTGGTGCTCAATAAATAGTTGTTGAATGAATGAATGAACAAACAAATGGGTATATGAACAGTATTCACATTTGAGTTTGTTAAGCTATCTATAATAAAAAATAAAAATGTATTCTTTTTATTCTTTGTGAAAGGAGATATTTTGGTAGCTTGAAGCCATTTCTAAAATGGTAAAACAATGTCATTGCTTTTATATTCCCACAGGAAATATGGGATGTATAAAATCAAAAAGGAAAGACAATCTGAATGACGATGGAATAGATTTGAAGACTCAACCAGTACGTAATACTGACCGAACTATTTATGTGAGAGATCCAACGTCCAATAAACAGCAAAGGCCAGTAAGTAGATAGTCTCAGGGGAGAATTCCCACAGCAGGATCAAAGCATGGCTGTGTAATTTAAACACCGAATCTGTAACATGTGCATGCAAAAAAAAAAAAAATCACATCCATTACTTGGGCCTCAAATAATTCTTGATTTGCTTTATAACTTGATCCTTTAAAGAGTTTGTAAACATTTTAGAGATAACCAGACCACTTATTGTACAATAAAGGGCCTTTGATCACCTTCTCATGTGTAAAGAAAATCATCTTTCATATCACCTGTGCAAAGACCCACCCTTTATACATAAAGATAAATCTATCTGTCTATCTGAACTTGTGTGACTTAGGATAGGTAGTGAGATTAGCGCAGTGGTCTGGAGGCAAAAGGAAATTCTATTCAAGTCAGAATCTAAAATAAATGCTGATATGCCCCTTAGCATATCATATTTTATCCCCTATCTTGTCATTCTTCAGTTAACTCCAAACAGTAGATTCTGAAGTTGTCATGACTTATTATAGAGAATTAAATTATTAAAAAAATACACAGCTAATTCTGCCCCCTAACCTTGGACAAATATCTGTACCAGAAATTTCATATGAGTGATGTGCTATTCGATGCAGTTGGAAAATGCTTGGCAAAGGAAGGCTTAATACTCTATCCGATCTCATGGAGAAGAGGACCAGAGCTTTGGATAGTTGTTATGTTAAATGCACTTTACTTCAGATCTTTTATCCTTTCTATTATATATATATGTCCCAATGCCTTTATTAAGAATTTTCATAGTGTCTCTAGTCTGACATGTTTTAAATATAAGGCCTTGGCATTATAGTGTGTTATTGATACCAAGCCTTCTGCCAGCTCTTCCCTCACCACTCCCCATTATCCTGTAGGTTTGACGTATGTCAAAGTCTCATGCCATTGCTGAAATTCAGAAGTTACTGTTGGCCTTCTCAAAAAGTGGAGATGAAGAGTGAATATATTATTGCTATTAATTATTGGCATGATGTTTCTAGATAGATAAATTAATGTTATAATTCTATAGAAACTCAAAATGTGTAAGACTATTGCTTTAATAATTTAGTGATAATAAATACGTATAAATATATTTTAAAACATTACATAAACCAGTATAAGTATAGAATTATATTACATAAAAATGCTTAATAGAAAAGAAAATGATTGAAAGAATTGGTGTCACAGATAGTTTCCTCATTATAGAGTTAAAGAGATCTCATAAAAAGAATCTGGCTTTTCCTGATATTATATGCTAGGTATTTTATATGCTTGGAACCCAAGTTTTCTTTTTGAAATTATCAACGAAGATGCCCTTGATTCAGAAAAACAAAGGCAAATCATATAAACGTACCATTTTTCCTCTTCCTAAGAGTAAAGGAAGTTAAACATGGGATTGGAAGGCAGAGTAGTAAACTGGTTTGCAATGGCAACTCCCTCCTGGATTCTGTCTTTTAGTCTGTGCCTTCTCTGGCTGCCCTTGTTTCCTGAGCCCAGTAGAGTGGCCTTATCCCATGGCCATAGATAACACTCCCAACTGTGGCCAGATGTGCCAAAAATGGATGCCCTGGCTCTGTGACAGAGGAGCTCTGATAAGCTGGTGAGGTGGAATTGATGGAATTCAGCAACACCCCAAGGAAAAGACATTTTAAGGAAAGAATTACGGCAGATGAGTTGGCCTATATGTGTTTTGGTCTTCTAGAAAAGCTGTTAAAACATTTGTAAATTAAGGACTCTTTGATATTTGAAAATCAGCTTGCTGCTTTCAAAGTGATTTAATTAGTTTCTCATCTTCTAATTATTTCCTCTAAATCATTTATAATTGATCATGCAATCCTAATTATGCAAATCCCCATGATTAAAAAATCAGTCTAGAACTTCTTACAGTAAGTATTCAAGGATAACACGGACCCCCGATTTTCTGATAGCAGGACACAGAGTAATGCCTCCTCCCCCACTGGCCCAACCTCATAATTGGAGATTTTATGGGCTAACTTTCCAGAAGTTCAGTTAAAAAGAAAAGAAAGAAATTTAAATTTCAGTGTAAACTGTTTTTGGTCCCATTCCATTGAGTCACTGAATCAAATGAGGGAAAAGTTGCATGATTTGTGGATATAGGCCTTGGGCAGTACTTTCCTGAAAAAGGGCCCATGAGGTCTTATCATCCTTCCCATGGTCACTGAGAGAAAAAGGAATTTTATTTGAAAGGTCATTGAGGTGGCCTTTTGTCCCACAGACCTTCCTGCTAATCCACCTCCCAACTGAAGTAACGGGATGCCATCTGTCCTGGTGACAGGAGCAGGGTCAGCCTTAGGAAGCCTGGATCCATTAGGAACTGTTCTCAGGGTCTAGTGACAGAGGCCTGACTCGTTTTCTGAACAAGTCTGGGAAACACAGAGATCAGCAGTTCTGGTCAAAGTGGCAATCCTACCAAGCCAGCAGGGGCTCAAGCCATTCCCATCTTTTGCTCTGGGTTTCCATGCTGAGACTCTAGCCTTCACCTATTCACTTCCTGCCACCACCGGCAGATGACAGCTTTTAGAAGGAAGAGCCATTCCACTGAGCTGTGTAGAATGGGACACAGCTCCGCAAAATGTTTTCTCTGTTCTCCTCTTCTTTCCTGCTTCCTAAATTAACCATTCTAAACCTCATTTATTACTGTGAGGAAAATGATGTAACATACAACATGAATGTGAGTAAGAAAAGCTAAATGTCAGAATCCTTTTCCTAACCAATATTCTCTCCTAGGTTCCAGAATCTCAGCTTTTACCAGGACAGAGGTTTCAAACTAAAGGTAAGTTTCCATAACAACATGGTGGTTTTCCTTTCTTTACTGTTACAGATGCTATAAGGGAGTCAGCTTGGGTGTTTTTTTATTTATACTTTCATTGCCGAAAAATACATGGAATATAAAATTTATCATTGTAATCATTTTTACGTGTCCAGCTGAGTAGGTTTAAGTACATTCATGTTTTTGGGCAGCCAGCACCACCGTCCATCTCCAAAACTTCTTCATCTCCCCCAGCCGAAACTCCGTCCAAGTTTAACGCTAACTCCCCACTCCCCTACTCCCCTCAGCCCCTGCCAGCCACCATTCCACTTTCTGTCTCAATGGATTTGGCCACTTTAGGTACCTCAAATAAGTGGCATCATAAAGTGTTTGTTCTTTTGTGTCTGGTTTATTTTACTCCTCATAATGTCTTCAAGGTTCATCCATGTTGTAGCTCGTGTCAGAATGTTCTTCCATTTTCAGGCTGAATAATATCTTATTGTGTGTACACACCACATTTTGTTTATCCATTCATTTGTCACTGAACATTTGGACTGTTGCTTCCTTTTAGCTCTTGTGAGTAATGCTGCTCTGAACATGCCTATATCATTTCTGAATTATAGGGCTGGAATTAATTATAGCTGTAGGTCTATATGACTGGGGATAACATAAACTGTATCCAGTGTGGATAATATGTTGCTTCCTGCAGACCGTGTAGGCTCTGAGACCCACTAGGCAGGAAACATACGTCATCGTCCATCTTTTGTGCCTGATAAAGTCTCGTTAAAATGTTTCCATTGATGGATTCTTGAAGGTCTTCCCTTCCGTCCTTCATTTGTAGATCCGGAGGAGCAAGGAGACATCGTGGTAGCCTTGTACCCCTATGATGGCATCCACCCGGATGACTTGTCTTTCAAGAAAGGAGAGAAGATGAAGGTCCTGGAGGAGTAAGTATGCCCATGCGCCCTGTGCCTGCTGGCCCTTTACTCGGGCCGCTAAGTCCTGGCCCCTTCCTTCTGCTCCCAGCGGTACAGCAGCAACAAGCAGCCTCCCATCCTCCTTGCTGCTAGCAGAGCTTTGGGAGTGCAAGGAGTGGGGCCACGGGAATCTTCTCTTAACATTCTCCAGCTTTCCCTTTGAATAGAGTTACTGGTTTCTTTCTTTATCCATCTGTGCCATCTTAAGAAGTTTGTGTCTGTCGATTGCATGTTATTTTAATGCCGTGTTTATTTAGTTATATTGCTCAAATTCAGCCTGGGTTTATGGGTCCGAATTGGTTTGATTTTTAAGGGTGCTGTGCTGAAGCAGCCTTTGGAAAAGCCCCTACTCAGCAGTTGTCGTCCTTCTGTGAAGACACTTAGACATTGTCATGTCCTTGCCCGCCCCCCCCCCCCCCCGCCCCATGCTGACTTACAGACCTGTGGCTCAGACCACAGGGACTTGATACTGAGAACAAGGATTTCCCAAGGATTTCCCCCTAATCTTGCATACGTTGTCACCCTGGCCCACCTGCCAGGTTTGGAGGAGGGAGACCCCTTAGTAAGTACAAGGTGCTGAGTGGTTAAGAGCAGTTGTCGCTTACCAGGTGAGTGCGAACTTGGGCGTGATCCTGGCGCTGCCTCTTCGTAACTGTGTGACCTTGACAAGTCACTTCAGCTCTGTGCCTTCATTTCTTCACTTAGGAAATGGGAGCAACAGGCTCTGTCACGGAGTCGATGTGAAAATGTCGTGTGCGCATGTATGTGAGCACAGCGTAGACATACAGTAGGCAGCTGCTCCGTGTCCATTGTGGCTGTCCTTCATGTCTTGCAAACAAGGCGCCTGACTGTGTGGGAATTTGAACCTCATAGTTGAGGCTTATGGGAACCCTTCCGTTCCTGCCTCCTTCCTCGGCCCCAGCCTCCTCCTTGGCTCTATGCTAAGGGCAAGAGCATGGGGATGAGCCTACCTGCTTGGCATTATTTTCGGTTTTCCATTTTTCTTCAAAGCATCTCTCTATGGAAATTAGATGTTTTAACAAAGGAGTTTATAACGTGAGAGCTATGCTTCGTTGTTCCCTTGAATCCCGTTTCTGTAAGGATCCTACAGCATTTCTTAGAGATCCCAGGGGAAATTACAAATGTGTTGCTTCTGCAAGATAGGAACCATTTTCACCAACTCTTGTGTATGCAGTGCTGTGCACAGGGACCCAAGTTGTGAGGCTGTTTTCCTTTGCCTTAGTCTTCAAACATAGCTTTATTTCAGCAAAAGGAGTGAATTTTTCTGCTGAATTCTGGGGTTCCATGGATCATACCATCCTCCCTCACCCCATGAAACAGACACCTCAGACAATTGCTATTGCAGTTCTTGACTCATTGGATACGCACACTTATTTTTTAAAGACTTTTTTTTTTTTTTTTTTAACGTAATCTACCCACAAGTCCAAGGACAAGTCTCATGCTCTACCAACAGAGCCAGCTGGGCGCCACTGGATACAAACACTTTTTGATGTCTGTTTCTCTTTCCAGGCATGGAGAATGGTGGAAAGCTAAATCCCTTTCAACAAAGAAAGAAGGGTTCATCCCCAGCAACTACGTTGCCAAAGTCAACACCCTGGAAACAGAAGAGTGAGTCCTTACCTGTTGCCATCTTGGATGGTTTTGTTTGCTGCCTGAGCTTTCTTATGCATTCCCTACCTTTTTCCTTCCCTGGAGCATAACATCCATGAAATGTGACAATGTCTTTTCAGGTGGTTTTTCAAGGATATAACCAGGAAAGACGCAGAAAGGCAGTTGCTGGCACCAGGGAATGGTCCTGGAGCTTTTCTTATCAGAGAAAGCGAAACCTTAAAAGGTAGGAAGTGGTTTAAGTCCCCCTCTAAATCACTGCTTAGAAAATCATTCTTAGAAACTAGACTACAATTCTTTTTTTTTAGAAAAAGATATATTATATTCTGGTAGTGAAAGTTTTAATGGTTTGATAACAAGTAAACTCAAAAGTTTTGCTATGAGAAGTACCATAGCAGACATAATTACGGCCATTTTTTACCACGCTTTATGTTTGTTTGCTGAGCCTCTTACATTATGACTGAGAGTAAATCTTGAAATTTTAAGAGAAAGAAAATCAAAATAACTTTTCAATTCGGTGAAATAATTAAAAAAAAAAACTAGCACGAAGAAGGAAAACGGCATGTTGGTAAACTTCATAGCAACAAAATGGTAGCTTCATTTGTCAGGTAGACTTCTTATAGGACTTAAATTGTGCACTATATACATACTTAATTTACATTTTGCATATTTTATGACAACATGTGTACCATGGTGTTTATAAGGCAGGTCTTTTTTTTTTTTTTTTTTAAGATTTTATTTATCCATTTGAGAGAGAGAGAGAGTGAGAGAAAGCATGAGAGGGGAGAAGGTCAGAGGGAGAAGCAGACTCCGTTTGGAGCTGGAAGCCTGATGTGGGACTCGATCCCAGGACTCCGGGATCACGACCTGAGCTGAAAGCAGTTGCTTAACCAACTGAGCCACTCAGGCACCCTCTAAGACAGGTCTTACTTGTAAAATATAAGCATAATCTTTACTTGTGCTTTCCCCCACAGGAAGCTACTCTCTTTCTGTCAGAGATTATGACCCTGTGCACGGTGATGTTATTAAGCACTACAAAATTAGAAGTCTGGACAATGGGGGTTATTACATCTCTCCACGAATCACTTTTCCTTGTATCAGTGACATGATTAAACATTATCAAAGTAAGTAAAAACTGAAGGTCGGACAAGATAAAACAGATTTATTATGAAATGCAGGGTGTCAAACACTTTTTTATATTAAAATTCTTCTACCTCATATTTCTTTTGGATGAAGTCGGAGGATCGTATTCTGTAATTGATTCTAAATTAATCTATAATTACATATGCATTTAAAATCAGATTGGATCTTAGTGAATAATTATCCCAGTTCTTCCCACCCAATCCATGCTGTTTGACAGTTAATGTTCCAAAACCGAGAAGGGAAAAATGAAAACTCTTTTCATGTAGTGCATATTTTTACAATACATCTTTAAATATTTGGAATTAGAATGCAGATTTGCAGATCTGTGTCTTTGTATGTATATATGTGTGTGTGTGTGTGTGTGTGTGTGTATAAAAGTAATCCATAGTCTGGGTAAAAGAAAACAGAAATAACAATGACAAGAAAATATTTAGAAGTGGCAAGTCAATGGTCCTCTGTCTCCAGTGCCACTTTTTAGCCCTGTGAAGCCAAACCCATGGGTGGCCTTTAGGTTTATTCCCTGTGTGATTGAAGTCGGTTTTGGTGGGTAGCTGCTGGTACTGTTTACTTCTGCAACCCACTCCAAGGGGATACACATTGTAGGTTTGCAAACAGTACTAATGGATAAAATCAAGGATGTTCAGAATTATCTTTCAGGTAAGATTTTCCAAAATCATGATTATACAAAAGATAGCCCCAGAGCATTTTTAGGTTCATAGACTACATAGAGCTGGAAATGATCCCACTAGTAGCCGAAATTTCTTCATAGATACTAGTAAATTACAAAGTAGGACATTTGGTAACCTTTTTTTTTTCCTCTTTCACATTAGAGCAGTCAGATGGCTTATGCAGAAGACTGGAGAAGGCGTGCATTAGCCCCAAACCACAAAAGCCATGGGACAAAGATGCCTGGGAGATTCCACGGGATTCCATCAAGTTGGTGAAAAGGCTTGGTGCTGGGCAGTTCGGGGAAGTCTGGATGGGTGAGTGTGGGGCTCTGGAGAAGGTGACCAGAGAAATAAGGGCTCAAGCCAATGTCCATCCATGTTCTCAGCCAAACATTAAACCATGTAAGAAGCATCGTTTCTTTTGTTTTGCTCTCCCCACGTGGCTCCAGGAACTGGCCCTCAGAATGGTTTGATTGGACTCTCTTCCTTGTAACTCTCTTCTTTTTAAAAAATTTTTAAAACAATTTTTAAAACTGTTTAGTTGAATTATAGTTGACACACAATGTTATATTCATTTCAGATGTATAACATAGTGATTTGACAATTCTGTATGTTGTGCTTTGCTCACCACGAGAAGTGTAGTAGCCCTCTCTCACCATACAACATCATTCCAGTATTATTGACTCTATCTTCTGTGCTGTACTTTTCATCCCCGTGACTTAATTGTTTTATAACTGGATGTTCGTACCTCTTTCTCCCTGTCTTCTACTTCACTTCTCCTCCCCGCCTCCCTGCCTCGCCATAGTCGCTCTTTTAGAATGAACGTTTATAAAGAGAACAGTGGGTTTTTATCCTGATTGTTCATTATTCTCTCATCACCAGATTCTCTGGACACATATTTTAAGGGCAGGAAATTTGTTTCCATCTCTGGGAAAATTATATTCGGGATGAGGATCGTCCTTACTAGTGGGCATGATAGGAAGCATCACATTTATTGCACTTTCTCACCAAGAAAGTTTCTAAAGATGCTCCAAGTGCCGCCATTAATGAATCATTCCTTACGTTAAGTCCTGCCTTCTGAGGCTGATGAAAGGTAACGATGAAATTAGAGCAGTGACTTCTCCAGGGGATTTTTTCCCCCATGTCTTTTCTAAAGTTTGTATAGGGAATGTGAATTTTCTTTTTCTTTTGTGATATAATTTTTAAAATCTTTTTTCAAAAAGTCATGTTCTCTTCGAGGTTCTAACTAAAAACGCCGCTGCTCTTGTGAAGGATAACAAGTGAGGTCATACACATCTTCATGGATCACTTTTTCTGTGCCAGCTTTGTTTGAGTGAAAAGCAGCTGTGATTTCTAGAGAGATGAAGGGGTAGCTGCTTTTAATCCTGTGCAGTCCCAGCCTGCTGGGACCATGTAGGCACCTCACTTGCCTATCCAGGGGTCTGTTGAGGGAGAGGTTTCTCCTCTAACAGGAGGCAATACTCCGATCCCCTGGGATCAGCGTATTACCTCCTCCTGTTGCTGTTGCTTTAGTTGAAGCATCTTTTAAATATGGGAAATACTGACCCAGCATAGAATGAGTTCTCACTGCGCTATAAGTCTGTATACTTTTATGAAATTCAGGTAAATAATAATTACACAACCTGACAGTCTTCATTTTGGTTGGCATATTCCAGAACCAGTCAGTAGTGCCCGTCAGGCACACCATTTCCATCCCAGTCAGCAGATTCGTGGGTGTGAGTGTGCACTCTGGACGTGGCCTCTTCTCATTCACACTCTGCAGCCCAGGTCATAGAATCGAACTCCCCCTTTACCTATCTGCCCTTTTCCTTTTTATTGAGGTAACATTTGTGTCACATAAAATCAGTCATTTTAAAGTAAACGATTCAGTGACATTTACTACATTAACATTGTTGCGTAACCACCACCTCCATCTAGTTCCAGAATACAGTCATCTCCCCGAAAGGAAGCACTGTACCCATGAAGCAGTCATTCCCCATTTCCCACCTCCCCACCCGCAGACCCTGGCAACCACCATTCTACTTTCTGTCTCAACGAACTTGACTAGTCTAGGTCCCTCATGTAAGTGGAATCATACTGCATTTGCCCTTCTTGTGGCTGGCTTATGTCACTTAACATAATATCCTCAGGGCTCATCCATGTGGTAGCATATGTCAGAATTTCATCCTTTTTTATGGCTGAATAATGTTCTACTGTATGGATATACCACACTTTGTTTACTTATTTATCTGCCAGTGGATATTTGGGTTGTTTCTACCTTTTGGCTATTGTGAATAATGCTGCTACGAACATTCATGTACAAATTGTGCAGACAAATCATTTCATTTCTCTTGGGTATGTATGTTCTTTTAGCAGTGAAATTGCTGAGTCATATAGTAATTCTATCATTAACTTTTTGAGGGATCATCAAGCTGTTATATGCTCATTTAAAAAAAAAAAAAAACCACCTTCTTTGATTCCTCTGAGGTATTTGTATTTATTTCTTAATGTGTTTTTTTGCAAATCCACAGGAGAGGGGCTGGAATTGTATAATAAACATTGCGGACCCTTCACCTGAATTCACCAGTTAGTAGTTTGCTCTATTTGCTTTTTCTCTTTTCTACATGCATACACATAAACATACATATTTTATTTTTCTTGTTGTTGTTGAATGACTTGAGAGCGAGTTGCAGTTGTGATGACTTTTCACCCGTAAATACTGAAATATGTGTCTCCTAAGAGCAGGACCATTATCTCACATGATACATTGGCCACGTTTAGAGATCTAACATCGATACGTACTATTACTAACACAGAGTCTAGAATTCCTTTAGTTGTCTCAATAATGCCCTTGAGCTCACTAGGATCATGTATTTGCATTGAGTTGACATGTTTTCACTATCCTCTAATCTGGAACAGTCCCTTGGTCCTTCTTCATCCTTTATGAAACTGACATTTTGTAGAACATGGATCAGTTGTTCTGTAGAATGTTCCTCATTTGGATTTTTCCATGGTTTGGCTCAGGCGATGCCTTTGTGCGTGAATAGTATCTAAGTAGTAAGCGATGGTATGTCCTCAGGGCATCTATCAGGAGGCACTAAATATTAGTTGGTCCCATTATTGCTCATAGTCTGTTTGGTTTTAAGGAGGTCTACCAGATTTCTCCATTGTATATATTACTTTTTAGTTCCTTTTCATGATAAATTAATAGTCTGTGGGGAGATCGTTTAAGACCATGTAAATATCTTGTGCTCCAAAAGAAGTTTCCCCAAATGGTTTCAGCATTATCTGCTCATGTTGAGTTCTCTTCCCTCTTAGAAGCCATCACTTCTCTAAAGAGAAGCTGCCCCTGTCTTCCTCCATGCTCCCCACAAACGTGTCTTTTCCAGCCCACTGGCTCACTGAGGGAACCAGATACCTGCCTTCTCCCCCTGGCCATCTGAGTGCTCTTTCCTCCCTGTATTTACCATTTACCATGACTTTGAGTGGGGAGAGGTGATGAAGTGGGGGATGAGGAAGGACAGGAGGAGGAGAGGAAGGAATATCCAAGCTGTGCAGTGTCCACTGGCCCCCTTCTAGGCGCATATTCATCGATTATCTCTCATAGTCACCACAGTAACACTGAGATAGGAATTACTGCCATCATTTGATAAACAAGGACACTGGACTCAGACAAGTGACCTGCCCAAAGACATTCAAGGAAGTGAAGAAGCCAGCTGCTTTGGCATCCCAGAGACCTGGAATCTCTTGCTTGCTAATAAGCTATGTACAAGTTAATTTGACCTCATCAGTTTCCTCATTAGTAAAATGGGTAAACAACCATCTTCTCAGTTGCTGAAAAGAGAATGAGATTATATAGCTGATGTGTTTCCTATACAATATGGTTCCATGCACTCTAGTTTTATTTTCTTTATTTTACTGTATTGGACCATAGTCACTAGAAACTATATTTCAGTGGATTTTCCCCAATTTCAGTCATGAGTTCAAACTAAATAATCCAGTTAGACCTTCCTGTGAATATTTGCCAGCAAAGGAATTGCATACCTGTCATGAAGAGAAAAATAGAGGGAGCTTAACGGGGTGTATTCATCTGTTCTAAAACAATAACCCTGCATATGAAATGATGGTTTGGAGTTTTGTTCCAACCTCCTCATGTTCAGCTGTGAAGCTGGGTTAAAAGCATCAAACTACATGCTATTTTCACTGGAGAGATAAGGGATAAGACATGCTAGTCTGGGAAGTTATTGCTTTGAGGGGAAGAGATTATGCTAGTCCTCTTGTGTATTCTTAAAATTTTCTTCTTTTTTAAATATTAAAGATCTTACTTATTTATTTATTTATTTATTTATTTATTTATTTATTTCTCAGAGAGAGCGAGGGAGAGAGAGTGCACAAGCAGGGGGAGCAGAGGCAGAGGGAGAAGTAGGCTCCCTGCTGAGCAAGGAGCCCAGTGTGGGACTCAATCCCGGGACCCTGGGATCATGACCTGAGCCAAAGACAGACACAACCCACCGAACTACCCAGGTGTCCCCTCTTAAAATTTTCTTGAGGGCTACTAGCAAGTAAAATGGTAATCTCTCCACCAGCTTTGCCATGGTGGTGGTCACAGGGGCCGTTTGCCAGTCCAGCTCGGTCAGAGAAACTGACGAGGGGGTGAGCTAGCATAGCACTGGGGTGGGGGCAGGGAGCACATGCCTGAATCAACCTGCTTCCAGTACATTTCTGTCCTGAGTGGCCCAAGTCTGTGCTGAAGTCGTCACCTGCAGATCAAGTCCATTGGTCCTTCTGAGATTAGGAAAACCTCCGCTTCCAATTCCAGATATATTAGATCCTCCTGCCCACTTCTCACGTTTTCCTGTTCATGAGCTTCCACTGGCCACCTGCCAAATCTTCATGCTGATTTTAGAGAACATTTTTTAGCATGTGCCCAGGTGATGCGGGAAACTGAGCTTTAGAAGAGAGGAGAAATGTGGCATTGGAAAATACGTAATTGTTCTATCCAGAGTGTTACTTGGATTTAAACTGTTTGAGAGGGTAAAAATCTGGTGAAAATTCATCATTTGAATAGATCTCTGATAACTGTGTGTGTGGTAAAATGCATATAACATAAAAATTTCCATCTTAACCATTTTTAAGTGTAGCGTTCAGTACTATTATGGACATTCCCATTACACAGCCAATTTCCAAAGTTCTTTTTGTCTTGCAAAATTGAGCTTCTGTACTCTTTAAACAAGAGTTCCCTTTAACACTCTTCTCAGACCCTGTCAACCACAATTCTACTTTCTGTCTTTATAAATATGACCAGCCTTGGTTCCTCAAATAAGCAGAATCATAAAGTATGTACTTTTTTGTGTGACTGGCTTATTTCACTTAGCACATCCTCCAGGTTCATCCATGTTGTAGCCTGTGATGGAATTTCTTTTTATTCTAAAGCTGACTTACATTCCATTGTATGTATATACCATATTTTGTTGATCCATTCATCCATTGATAGACACTGCGTTGATTCCACCTTTCAGCTATTGTGAATAATGCTGCTATGTACGTGCATGCACAAATTTCTCTTTGAGACCCTGCTCCCAGTTCTTTGGGGTATATACTCAGGAGTGGGATTGCTGGATCATAGGGAAATTCAATATTTAATTTTTTGAGGAACTGCCCTACTGTTTTCCATAGTGGATACACTTTACATTCCTACCAACAGTGCACAAGGGTTCCAATTTCTCCACATCCTCACTAACACTTTCTCTCTCTTTCCCCTCTTTCCCTCCTTCTTTCCTTTCTTCCTTCTTTCCTTCTTTTCTTCCTTCCTTCCTTCCCTCCTTCTTTCCTTCCTTCCTTCCTTCTTTTCTAAGGTAGCCATCCTAATGGGTGTTAGGTTGTATCTCATTGTGGTTTCGATTTGCATTTTCCTAGTGATTAGTTATGTTGAATGTACGTGTTTATCTTTTCATGTGTTTACTGTCCATTTATATATCTTTTTTGGAGAAATATCTTTTCAAGTCCTTTGCTCAGGTTTCATTTGGGTTTTTTGATTTGCTAATAATGTTTTACAAGACAGAGGTAGCAGAGGCTCATCTAAAAGGTTATAACAGAACCTAGCTTTTATAGGCATGATGTGAGGATCAAA
>CM052900.1:63404815-63468985 GCA_028534135.1 Potos flavus | reverse complement strand
CTGTGTGAGGGCTGGTGTAATAGCAAGGTCTGCCATTTAGAGCTGCCTGAATTTTGTTTTTTATTTCTCTATTTTATTTCTCAAGAGATGAGCAGGCTAGTTTTTCTCGTTGATAGAAAACAAAGAACAAATTAAAAATGATATTCCTGTTAACCAAGTAAATTAATATTTTTGTGAAGCTTGAGAAATGGTTCATAGACCACCAGTCACATTTTATGGTCCAGATTTTTTTGGTCTGAAATGCAGTTAAAAATACTAGGAAGTGACCTGTTCTGGGGGAGGAGGGGTGAGGATAAAAGAAAGGAGTTTCTCCCTCAAGCTGTTTCCTCTCGTTCGTGTGATCCTCTTGACATCTGGCTTGGTGACACGTTTTCTCCCTGTGGATTATTGGATTCCAAGGGAACTGACTGGTCAGTGAAGCCAAGGATGATATTTCCTGTTACCACGTGGTCTACGAAGAGACTTTATAGAAGAAAGAGAACTTGTTTTCAAATATATTTCCATTTGAACCAACTGCATTGAAATTAATCACCAGCCAACTTGCAAAATTGACTCCATGCATCTTTTTTTTTTTTTCCATGCATCTTTTTTTAAAGCCAACTTCCATTTTGTGGTACTTAGGTGCTCTTTAGCAAATTAGTCACACCTGAAAATAGAGCTTTCTCGAATTGTCACCCCAACTTTCTTCACTGTGCCAAAGGCACTCTTCAAGACATTCTTTATTTTCAAATGATTTTTTAAAAAAAATCATTTGCTATCTGTAATGCCAACCCAAATCTCCAAGACTAGGTTAATTGAACCTACACCCTACTGGAGAATATCTTGGTAAAGTACAATTCGATCCATAGCACCGAATAAAAATCATACCTTTAGTGCAAGTTGGAAACCTGCCCTGTTGTTTAAATCCCACAGCCCCAAGACACCAGTAAGTGGGAGCTGCTGCCATTCTTGAGCTCTGCTCGACACAGCTGTTTTAGTCACTGTTCATCTCAAATTTCTTATCAGCACTTTTAATATCTTTAGCAGCAGTGCTATTTCCTGATAACTTTTCCCCTACCCTTGGAAAGCATTTTTTTTTCTTCATCCTTTACCCATAATTTTATATGATGTAAAAGTTTCAGTGAGTTCCGTTGTTTGATGACAGAGAATAGTTTTGTTTCTTTTGCTTTTATTGCTGTGTAATGTGACAAGCAGACTGGAAAGTATATACAACACAAATATTCAGTATCATAAATAATCACAAAAGGAACACTGGTGTGGTAGATACTGACCGAGATCACACGCTGGAAACTTGCCAGCTCCCAAAAGACCCCACTTATCCCTTCCCAACCCCCACCTTGCCATCCCCCAAAAGACCGTCCCCCAAAGGCAGCTGCCATTCTGACTTTTATGATAATGTCCTTTTCTTTACACTTCTGCTACTTTTGTATATGGGGGTGTACATCCTCAAACAATATAGTTTAGTTTTGCCTGTTTTTAAACTTTATATAAATGAATCATACCAAATGTACTCTTGTATTATGTCTTGCCTCTTCTGTTCAGCATTATCGTTATGAGATTCATCCATGTTTTGGGGGGTGTAGCTACAGTTCATTTACCTTCATTGCTCTATAGTGTTGTGTTATATCTGTACTCAAGTGGTACGATGGCTTATCCATTGATTTCACTATTTATTGATGGAACTGGACATGTTCCCAGTTTTAAGCCACTATGAACAATTCTACCAGGAACATTTTCTTACTGGTGTGCAAGGGTACATGACTTTTTCTAGGGTGGCCAGGAGTCTGTTTGCTGGATCATGGGACTATGAATCTTCAACTCTCCTAAATACTGCCAACTCGGTTTACAAAGTGCTTGTCCCAGCAAAATGTTCAAGAAATCTCAGTGTGCCATTTCCTGATCAACAGAATTGTATCTAGAAGGAGGTGGGCCACAGGTCAGCACCGCCCTTGTGTGTGTGTGTGTGGTCACTCAAGGTAATTGCACTTGAAAGAAGGCTGCTCTGTCAATATCCATCATGGGCCCCAGGGAATGTTGGTAAAGATAGAAGCTTAACAGCTGAATTTCACTGATGTTCAGAAAAGAGCACAGAAGAAGGCAGCCTTGGGGAGCTGTTCCAGTTTCCCCGCTAGGGTCATGTGCTCACCAGCACTCACATTGTCAGTGGTTGATCTGGGTGGTGGTGTGTCTTCCTATGGCTTTATTTGCATGTCTCTGATTACTAATAAGATTGAGTTCTTTTTACATGTTTCTTAGCCATTGGGACTTCTTTTTTTAATTTAAATTCAATTAACTAACATATAGTGTATTGTTAGTTTCAAAAGTAGGGTTCAGTGATTCATCAATCTTATATAACACCCAGTGCTCATTACATCACATGCCCTACTTAAGGTCCATCACCCAGTGGACTTCTTTTTGAAATGTCTATGCAAGTCTTTGCCTATTTTTCTATTATTCTTATTGATTTATAGGAATTCTTTATATATTCTGGACACTAGTCCTTTGTCAGTTACATGTGTCAAAGAGAGTATTTTCTTGCTGTTTTGCCACTGGCACAATCATGTATAACTGAGGATCTATGTGTAAGCTTTTTTTTTTTTTGCATTTTATATAATTTATTTCTTGTATTTATTATTGGAGGATAGTTGGCGCACAATGTTATATTACTTTCAGATGCACAAAATAGTGATTTGACCATTCTATATATTACTCACTGCTCACCCCGGTAAGCACAGTCACCATCTGTCACCACGTAATGTAATTGCAATATTATTGACTACATTCCCTATGCTGTACTTTTCATCTCCATGACTTATTTATTTTATAACTGGACGTTTGTACCTCTTTGTTCCCTACACTTATTTTGCCTTCCCCACACTCCTTTCCCCTCCGGCAACCATCAGTTTGTTCTCTGTTGAGTCTGTTTTTTGTTGTTGTTTGTTCATTTGTTTTGTTTTTTTAGATTCCACATCTAAGTGAAATCATATAGTATTTGTCTTTCTTTGTCTGACATATTTCAATTAGCATAATGCCCTCTAGGTCCATTCATGCTGTCGCCAATGGCAAGATCTCATCTTTTTTATGGCTGAGTAAATTCCAGTGTGTGTGTGTGTGCGTGCACGCATGTACATGTGTGTACCACTTCCTTATCTATCCATCTACTGATGGACACTTAGGTTGCTTCCATATCTTGGCTATTGTAAATAATGCTGTAATAAACATAGGTGTGCATCTATCTTTTGGAATTAGTGTTTTCATTTTCTCTGGGTAAATACCCAAAAGTGGAATTGCTGGATCATATGGTATTTCTATTTTTAATTTTTTGAGGAACGTCCATACTATTTTCCACAGTGGCTGCACGAATTTACATCCCTACCAACAGTACATGAGGGTTTCTTTTTCTCCACATCCTCACCAACACTTGTTATTTCTTGTCTTTCTGATACAAGCCATTCTGACAGGTGTGAAAGGAGATCTCACTGTGGTTTTGATGTGCATTTCCCTGATAATTAGTGATGTTGAGCCCATATGATGTTTTCATATGTCTGTTGGCCATCTGTAAGTCTTGGGAAAAATATCTGTTCAGGTCCCCTACCCATTTTTAATCAGATTATTTGGTTTTTCTGGTGTTGAGTTATAGAAGTTCCTTATATATTTGGATATTAACCCCTTATTGGATATATCGCTTACAAATATCTTCTCCCACTGAGCGGGTTGTCTTTTCATTTTGTTGATGGTTTCCTTTGCTGTGCAAAAGCTGTTTATTTTGATGTAGTCCCAGTAGATTAGTTTTGCTTTTGTTTTCCTTTCCTGAGGAGACATATTTATAAATATGTTGTGAAGTCTAATGTCCAAGTGTTTACTGCCTATGTTTTATTTTTGGAGTTTTATAGTTTTAGGTCTTATATCTTAGTGTTTAATCCATTTTGAGTTTATTTTTGTGTATGGTTTAAGAAAGTGGTCCAGTCTCATTGTTTTGCATGTAGCTGTCCAATTCTCTTAACACCATTTATTATAAAAACTATCTTTTCCCACTGTATATTCTTGCCTTCTTTGTCATAGATTAATTGACCATACAAGTATGAGTTTATTTCTGGGCTCTCTATTCTGTTCTGTTGATGTATATGTCTGTTTTTGTGCCAGTACCATACTGTTTTGATTACTATAACTTTGTACTATACCTTGAAACCTGGGATTGTGATGCCTCCAGCTTTGTTCTTTCTCAAGATTGCTTTGGCTATTCAGGGTCTTTTGTGGTTCCATACAGATGTTCAGATTATTTGTTCTAGTTCTATAAAAAATGCTGTTGGCATTTTGATTGAGATTACATCAAATCTGTAGATTGCTTTGCATAGTAAGGTCATTTAACAATATTAATTCTTCTAATCCATGAGCACGGTATATCTTTTTATTGGTTTATATCATCTTTAATTTCTTTCATCCGTGTTTTATAGTATTCAGAGTACAGGTCTTTTACCTCAGTTAAATTTCTTCCTAGATATTTTATTCTTTTTGGTACAATTATAAATGAGATTGTTTTCTTAATTAGTCTTTCTGCTACTTCATTATTAGTATATAGAGATACAACAGATTTCTGTTTATTAACTTTGTATCCTCTGACTTCCTAAATTCATTTATTAAATTTATTCCTGTAACTGAACACCTATGTATAAACCTTTACACAAATTTATAATGAATCTTTCTTATTTTAATTTTTTTAATTTTTAATTTTTTTATTATGAGTGTACTCTTAATCCCCATCACCTATTTCACCCTTCCCACCATCCCTCTCCCCTCTGGTAATCATCAATTTGTTCTCAACAGTTAAGAGTCTGTTTCTTGGTTTGTCTCTCTCTCTCTTTTTTTTCCTTTGCTTGTTTGTTTTGTTTCCTAAATTCCACATATGAGCGAAATCATATGCTATTTGTCTCCCTCTGACTTATTTCAGTTAGCATTATACCCTCTAATTACACCTATGTTGTTGCAGATGGCAAGATTGCATTTTTTTTTATGACTGAATAGTATTCCATTGCATATATACGTACCATATCTTCTTTATCCATTAATCTATCAATGGACACTTGGGCTGCTTCCATAGTATGGCTATTTAAATAATGCTACTCTAAACATAGGGGTGCACGTATCCCTTTGAATTAGTGTTTTTATATTTTGGGGGTAGATACCCAGTAGTGTGATTCCTGGATCATGGAGTAGTTTCATTTTTAATTTTTTTCGAGGAACCCCCACACCGTTTTCCACACCAGTGCCTGCACCAGTTTGCATTCCCACCAACAGTGCAATAGGGTTCCCTTTTCCCCACATCCTAGCCAAAGCTTGATGTTTTTTCTTTTTTATTTGAGCCATTCTGACAGGTGTGAGGTGATATCTTATTGTAGTTTTGAGATAGTGACTTTTCTTGGTTCAAATGCAATGTTAAAAGACTTTTACTGGTGGGGTTTACTCTAAATTTACACTTAAGGGCAGTAAGAAAGATCATATTGTGTGTAATTATGCATTTAAGTGGAAAATCAATTTAATAGACTTACGATTCCATTATTTTTTGTAGGTTGTGGCTTTTGAAAATAACCTAGTACAGTTTTTTATTTTGTCAGCTTTCTATTACTGGCTTATCCATAATGCTAACACTTATTTTACTTTGTATATTACATTTTTTCATTTTCCTGTACAACACTATAAGCTACTATTAAGTACGAATCAAAGTGAAATATCAAGGGAAAAGTTTTAACAGAGTAATAAGTATCAATGATCAGAAGAAAAGTTAGTAAGGATGGCTAACTGTTAGCTGTAAACTAATACTAATACTTTTTCTGGCCCATTTGGAAGTGTGGAAATAGAGACATAATTTCCTTTAAAAAAATAATTCCCTTTGTAAAGAAAGATACATATTCACTCACGAAATGAATCGAAATGGAAAAGAACAAAAGAAAGTAAAAGTTACTCCAAATTTTACCACCCAGAGATCCTCATCATTGTTGATGTTTTATTGAGCATGCTTCCAGTCATCTTTGTGTTCTGTACGGACACAGATAATTATGTGATCTAACAAAGAGACCAGACACTAGATACTAGACATGACCATTTTGTAGGGCAGGTTAAAACAAAACAAAACAAAACAAAAAAAAAGCCATAACCTGCAGGGAACGTGCTGCCACTCCCCCCTCACCTTTTTCTTGCACTTCCAAAAGAAGTACAGAAAGAGAGGAAAAGAAAGGGGAACGTGATTATCTCTATTTCTGCTTTGTCAAACCATTGAGAAAAGGCGGCCCCAGGAGAAAATGAGGCTCAGAATTAAGCACACCATTGGGTCAGGTTCCAGAAAAAGGGACCTTGGGGAAACTATATGAAGGAATTAGTATTTCCCAAAGTGCATTTTGCAGGATGTGAAAAGGTACATGACAGTGTGTCCTGTGGTCAAGAATGTATGGGAAGTGCTGAGGTTAGCCAGGGCTGACAGGTTTCTTCACTGCCAGACTTCTGGGCGGGGGATGGGGTGGCAGGCGGTGGGTCCCAGACATTTCAGTACAGAAGCCTTTGCACATGGTGAGTCACCCAAGTCCAGTTCTCTTGAGAAACTTGGGGAAACGCTTATTTGACTCTAGTATATTATACTTCAAAGTTAGTATATATAATTTTAAAGTGCAAACCTTTTTTTTCCTGGTTACAAAAACAATACTTATTCACCGTAGAAAATTTGGTAGTTAAATGTATCGTGAACACAAATGAAATCACTTTAATTGCACCATTGGAGGTGGCCAGCATTTGGCATATTTCAGTGTATTTTCTTCCAGATCTGTGAATGTGTGCATGTGCGCATGCACGCGTGTGTGTTTGTGGTTTGTAAGAGTATACTGAGCCGAGCTACGTAATTTTGTTGTTGTTGTTCTTGGATAAAGAACATTTTATTCATTAGAGGAAAATCTTTATCCCTGTGATGAATTGCATATAGTTTTTTTTTTTTTCCAAAATATTGCTTTATGAAACCTTGTTGATTTTGGAATAATTTTAGATTTTTTTTGTAAAGATGATACAGAGAATTCTCACACACCTTTGACTCGGCCTTCCCTAATGTTAACACTGTCTAGAGTTTTGTGTCAGTTTTTTCTCTCTATAAATTTTCTTCTAACCCTGCATGAACTTTTTGGTTTTCAGTTGGATCAAACATGCCCTCTCTTCTGCTGTCTTGCTAGGTTACTATAACAATAGTACCAAAGTGGCTGTGAAAACCCTGAAACCAGGCACTATGTCTGTGCAAGCTTTCCTGGAGGAAGCCAACCTCATGAAGACCCTTCAGCATGACAAGCTGGTGAGGCTCTATGCCGTGGTCACCAGAGAGGAGCCTATCTACATCATCACCGAGTACATGGCCAAGGGTGAGCACGTTCCCCAAACCCAGGGCTTTTGAAAGGTTTCAGCCTCCAAAAGTAAAATGTTTATTTTTTTAAATTTTTTAAAGATTTTTATTTATTTGAGAGAGAGAGAGATCACGAACAGGGTGGAGAGGGGTAGAGGGAGAAGCAAACTCCCCGCTGAGCAGGGAGCCTGAGGCAGGCCTGGATCCCAGGACCCTGGGATCCTTCCCTGAGCCAAAGGCAGACGCTTAATGGACCAAGCCACTCAGGTGTCCCAAAGTAAAACGTTTAAATGTTCACAGAATAGTCCAATAATTTTAATTCCAAAACAGCATGCTCACTAGTGAAAAATCAGAACACATGGGGAAGCAAAGCATTTTCGTAAACCCCCTCACCAGAAATACTATACGTATTATCTGTATTATAGAAATAATATATACTCTTTCTATATTCTCTGCATTTGTCTTCATAGTCATATTAGCCATAGGAATCGCGTGCAATACATAGAAGACCCCTAATAAATATTTGTCCAAAAAATACGTATCTCAAATAAGAGTATTTTTATTGTATCTTTAAAACGGGAGTTCTTAAGATCCTAAAATGCATTCATTTTCCTCTATAACATTATCTATGTGCTCAGGGTATCACTTTAAAATGGGAACATTTTTATAACTGTTTGAGATTACATTCCTCTGTAATCAGAATCACTGACCAAGAGGTGTCCAGCAACCATGTTTTCTCTGACCGATATTACCTTCAGATAACAGGGTTTGAATTACTACCCTTCCTCCTCCAGGTCAGTTAGACATATTAACAAACTGCCAAATGGTTCTTTAAAAATCTTTAGAAGGAATGAAGGAAGAAAAGAAAAAAACATGGACAGTAGTACCGAATTAAGAATCATGCATCATGGAGCTCATAGTGTGATGACTCCGCTAAGTAGATTAGAAAGATGAATATAACAGTTTCTTATTTAATATATGTAAATATTTCAGAATATCAGTCACTCAGAGTCCTTCTAAAAAAAGGACATTGTTGAAAAATAAACAAAAAAACTACCCCTGTGGCTTAGGTTGCTATAACCCAGAAACTGAACTTTGTGGTTCAGTAAATACTTGTTGAATTAAGTAGCTGGTAGTAATGTAAAGATGAGTTTCTCCTCATGACAATACTTAGCTTTTATTGAGTACTTACTGTATACTAGATTGTTTTTGATGCATTCCCTGGGGGATCTCCCTTAATCTTCTTAGCAATCTCAGGGCTAAGTTCTGTGTTGAGGATGAAATAGCAGAACATTTACTGAGTATTTAACCGCTGTCAAGCACCGTGGCCGTGCTTTAAATCTGTCCTCACAAGGCCTCTGATAATAGCTAGTAGGACATGCCCTCTTTACAGGGACTAAGACGTTATGGATAAGCAACTTGCCTAAGGTTGACACTTTAAGTTCTAGGAGAAAAAGCAGGGCTTGTTTTAGTGATGAAGCCATAGGAAGTAGGAGGATTTATTGACACACTTTCTTTTAGGTACAAAGCACAGTATGTTCACCAGATACTCACTGAGCACCTACAGCAGATGCTGTCTCCTGTGCTTTGGATGGACACAGATAGGAGCGAGCCTCACCCGGTGCCTGCTCTAGGCAGACCCGCTGGGAGGACCTGCTGGTTTCTGGCTCTAGGCAGCTCTGAAGATCAGGCAGCTGCTCTAAGTGGATTGTGGTGGCAGGTGCAAAGTGCTCTGAAACACAGAGCTAGAGAAACAGTGTCCCCTGTCACCCTTTCTTACCTGGCCCACATGCCACATTTCTCATCAGGCTGAAGGTAATAGGTTAGAGGGGCCTGGATTTGACCAACTTCAGGAAAAGGCACTATGGCCATACAGAATCGCAAAGGCAATCTTTGTGTGCTTTCCCTCGCTAGTAGTCATGATCGTTTGACTTTTGTTTGGATTTTGGTCTTGTGTGTTTGAACTACACTCACTGGTCCCTCCTCTACCAACAGGCAGTTTGCTGGATTTCCTGAAGAGCGATGAAGGGGGCAAGGTGCTGCTTCCCAAGCTAATTGACTTTTCTGCTCAGGTGAAGTATCAAAAATCCAGGGTGCATGTAAGTTCGCGGAGACCTCCCTACTTCGGAGTTATGATGTTCCAGGGAGAAGGCATTTGTGTTGACTGTTTCCCAGTGGTGGTTCTGAGAAAGGGGCCTTCCAAAGTGCACTTCCTTGGAGAGAATGATGGGTTTCACACTGAAGGCCTGTGTGTGTGCGTGTGTCCAGCTCTGGCTTGGATGTCACCTTCCCTAAAACAAGGCAGCCTCTTATACTTATGTTCACACCTGCACCAGCTAAAGAGACAATGCGGCAGAAGGGGTCACTTGTTGCTGCTTTTTGGAGACGCAGTCCTGAGCGGTCTGAGCACAGCACATTCAAAATGATGCACACGCAGTAGTAAGTTACTAACCTAAGGTACAGGTGCTTTGAAGTCCTTAGTATTCTTGAAAACAGAGGAACTATATTCTTTTCCTTATCCTTCTCGTGGGATACGTCTTTAGGGTTCTAAGGAATGTTCATTTATAATATTTCTAGTACTAGCCTAGAAGTTGCAAGTTTGTTTAGTTTGGAATCATACCTTTCCTGAAGCACCTTTAAGGGCAGAGGGAACTTACCCAGAAACCCAGCAACGTACCTGGTGTGTCAAGGAAATGCATGTTTGAATGATGCCAGCTATTGACTATTAATAGTCTAATTGTATCTATTAGTCATTTTCAGTAATTTGCTTGTTTTGTTTCTCAATACTGTCCATGGGTAGTTCATGTTGGGAAGGCCATGTGCCATAAAGCCCGAAGTAGCCCAAGAGATTTCCAGAAGTTCCAGGAAAGGGTCGCCTTTATGATCTTCATTTCTTACTCCTGTTTCTTCCCTCAGACCCTCTTTAAGTTGGGAAATTGATAAGGCCTTCTTGGGAAGATTAGATCAAAGGAATGAATTAGTATGCGGGTGAAGTACTTCAAGAAAGAGAGGATCAGAACACTTTTCTACAGTAGAGTATCGTGGGCAGAGTTGGGGTTCAGCATCCGAAGACTGGCGTGGCTCATGTCTCGTGGCTCTGACTCGATTGCCATAACCACGTAGGAAGTCTTTCGCTTCTTTGGGTTAGTTTATTCACACATCAAATGGGAATGGTAATTCCTATTTTCAGGAGAAGTTGTTGGGGGTCTAATCTAATCACAGACTGGCATGGACACGAGCACTTCAGAGCCTCTTGGTGGAAGCTGAGGGAATCTTGGGGATGACAGCTCCCATCTCATCTACCCAAACTTGGCAAACTTTGTAGGTTCCTTATCTGAATAAGAAATTCAAAGGTGATCTGGAACCCCAACATCTAATGTGGAATGAACCAAGATAGCTGTGGTAAAACTGGGGGAAGGGAAAGAGTCCAACAGCCCTGACTTTACTCAAACTCTATGCTGGCCCCTGAGAGGATCTATAGACTCCAAGGGTTCCAGGACCATTTTGAAAACCACTGGTCTGCAGTAAGAGGAATGATTACTTGGATGGATGCGGCTCTAGATCCTATGTAGGTAGGGAGTCAGAAAATGGAGAAAGCAGAAGTTGTCACACTTGACATTGATCAAGAAGGCCCTTGATGGGGGTGGTGAGTTAGGCATCCCTCATGGATGAGATACTTGAGGAGTGTAGCGAAGGTGGGTTGCACCCACTTCTCGGAAAGGGAAGGGGGCTGACAGGGTTATGGAAAAGTGGGCCATGTGGCCTGGAGGCCTGAGTGGTGATAGTTCAAGTGCAGCTGAGGGTCAGATCTGTATGTGCCTACAGTTCTGTAGGGTTATATAGGGTGTACAGTTATATGGAAATTATGCACATCAGGATGTGTACCATACCTGGAGAAGGACTTTAATTTGTCACATGGGTATTTTTTATTTGGTTTTGCATGGCTTACCTTATAAAGCCTTATCTTGACATAGTCCAAGTTTTTAAGGTCCAACTCGGGGTCTCTGTATCTATTCTTTAACTTTCTACCTTACTACTATCGCTAAAAAAGGTAACTTTGTCTAACTTACAAATAAGCTGGGGAAAAAAGTTGCTTTCTAAAACTTTGTAGTTTGCAAGGAAGATTATCCCAGAGCCTGGCATGGACCATGACTTTCAAATTGTAGGTTCCAGGTGGCTTCAGTTGACTCCCCTGTCAATTGTGGTGGGGCTGATCCCTTCCCCCCAGTGATGGAGGGGCCTGGGATAATCAAGGCCACCACCAAACCAGTGTTCCAAATCCAGCTCCTGCTGGATAACCTCTTGTTTCCCTGCAGGGTCTCTTTCCCAGAGGTGGTCCCTGGGTGGAACTGGTGGGACACCCAGTCTAAGTGCATGGGGGGCGAAGTGACCGTGGGAGAGTCAGCAGGTCAGTACCACCCAGGATGTCACTAAGCATGTGGTTCTTCACAAAATTCAAATTTCTTTTGCAACCAAATAGGATCTCCTTTTGAGCACATCTTTGTTCATGGTGCAAACCTCACCCAGACTCTTCCCCAATCCTTCTCTCAAGGTGGGCCTCCTGAGACCTCATGTTGCCCCACCTTTGATTACCATCTGCTTCATTTGCTTGTGGCTTTTCTTGTTATGATATCGATAACATGAGAAGAGGGCCTGAACCTTGGCAAGAAGGAGTAGGGCCTACAGGCCTGAAATCATGTACCTTACACATCGGTTTTCTGTTGACCACATCCGATATGCATTCCCACCGTGATATTGTCAGTACTCTTTGTGACCAGCACTACCAACATTCCTCTGAAATTATCCTCAGTTAACTCTATCATTTCTCCCTAATGGATAAGGTGAGAATAAGAAATCTTAATAACGTTGGCCCAGGGTGATAGAGGACACCTGGTGCCCATATACTGGAATAATCTGTCCTTTCTATACCTTCATCCACTGGACTCTTTAGAGTGGACATAGGGTAAAGCAGAAGATTTATATAAGTCCATATTTGAACTCTAAACTAAACGACAAGCAGGCTATAGTCTGTACTTTCTTCTGTTAGCATTGTCAGTAGCACCAAAGAGCACAAGAGGATATAATTAAACTCAGCTGTTTTTCACAATAAGGGGTGGAAAGTAGAAAGAAACTAGCTTATTTAATCTCACCCCAGAAAGATGAGGGAACAGGGGTGAGGGACAGCACTGGGACTTTTCCCATCAGCCTCATCAGCCTCTTCTTCCCTCTCCCCACAACCTACTTCCCCAAGCTCTGCTTTCCCCTCACCATCCTCCCGTTACACCAGTCGAGACAGGAAGTGGGTGAGTGCACATGACAGCCTCTCAGTTCATGTGAGAGCTGATTTCATCACTTCCTGTCTCAGGATGAGTCCTAAAAAGCTCTTCTGAGCCCAAGTGTAATTCACCCCATGCGATCTGTCTCTCAGCTTACTCACCTTCCTGGGCTTTTAATGGAGAGGAAGAAATCACAACTAAAGTAGTTTTACCATTTCTGGTATGAAATGAAACGATGTTCTACTCTTTGTTCTAAAATCGAAAAATTACTCCTCTGCGGAGAAAGTTTGATACTTTGAGAGCAGAGAGATCACATAATTCCCTCCCAGCCTTTGCCTCCTGCAGGAGAAGAAAAATGAACTTGTAAAGGCTGGAGGTTGAAATCTGTGGGAATTCCCTTCAAGGGAGGTGGAAGTGGAATCATAGACTTGTACAACTGAGGGGACAGAAGGGGGAAATTCACAGTTGCAAGATGGACGGTCAGAGAAATCATCTTGTAATTCTGGCCAAGTGAACCAAAACATTTTCTTGCTCTTTGGTGGCAACATCACTGAAGGGCAAAAGTTACCAAAAATGGAATGGACAATTGTGTGTAAGTAAAACTGCAATAGAAACAGAAAAGTCAGTTTTTGTTACAATTATGATAGCAAGTACCCTTTCTTTAACTCCTTCCAGTTGATAAAGCACTTCCACGTCCCTTATCTAATTTGAGCTCAACTACCTTGAAAGCATTTATGTCTTTATTTACTACATTTTACAAATGAGGAGGTGACCTTGAGTTTGTCTAAGCTTACAGAGCTAGTGGCTGAAATTGCTGGACTCAGTCCTGGGTCTTCTGACTTTAGATAACTTGTTCTTTCCTCCGCACGGTCTCACACTTGCATTCCAAGGTCAGAGTTGCTCCTAGGACCGTTTTGTACCTGACACTGTGCTGATAACACATTTTTACTCCTTGATGGGTTTTGCTTATTAGAATTAAGGATATCTAGCTCCTCCTCCAAAAAAAACTCTATTGCCATAGATCTTTCTTTCACACAGTGATTATGCTCAACTATATTTTGCTCCCTACATTACATTTAAGACATATTTTAAGTTGGAATTTGATAAACTGAGGAAGGTTGGAAATCTCCATCCGTGTAATTCTCAACCTTTTTGAGTAGGAAGGCCGCTCACCATTAGAGCATTTAAGTACCCCCTCAATAATAGTGTCTGCTGACTAAGAAAACAAGACATAGACTGGAATCCCTTGCAATAACTCTAGGTTGGGACCCACCCATCTGTTGATGGTAAATGAGTGTCTGGAGGGAATTTGCTACAGAAGTTGTAGAGTGTTTGCCAATACCATCAGGTAATATGTCTGTTCATTCTACCTCTTTGTAAAGAATCTAAAAGATAGGTTCTCCTTCTGCAGCTCATGGCTACCCTTCACCCCCTTCCCCCCAACGTAATATAAGGAAGCAACTACTTTATTTCCCAAACCTTTATTAATCACTCCCTGATTGATAGTATCATCCCATTCTATTTACTTAAACTGGAGGAAGAATTGTGTGGAGATAATGAATCAGATCCAGGGTCTCACTTCTTTATCCTGGGATTCTCACGCATGACTCCATATTGAGGCCCCATGTTGCCAGTTCTTTCAGGCACAGAAGCCTCCTCAGGGGGAAAAGGCTGGCATGGAAGAGATAATTAATTAATTCTACAAAATAATCTGAGCGTCACGCTGCGCTGGCTGATGGGGCATGGTTGTCATCCAGGAGGCCTTACTAAGGAGCCATGGCTTAGAATGTAAATCCCAAGACAAAATATGGAGATGGTGGCTAACTCTGTACAGAATAGGAGAAACATCGCTCTCATTTTGTAAATGGAGATCAATATCATGAATAGAGGCGAAGGCATGAAGCAGAGGGTTGGAAAACCTGCTCCTGCCTGGGGGCAGTCATTTCATAGGCCCTGTCCTCATCTGTAAAATGAGAGGCACAGGTTAGGTTTCCCACAGTCTGATACTCCAACTCTAAAATTCCACGACTAAGAAAATCGACTGAAACTATCTATGTGAATCATCACGCGAAAGTGAAATGAATGATTTTGGATGTGTTCAGATGATGCTGATGTAAGATTTTGACATTGCTGGACACAAAGGATGATGAATGTATCACAGGGATATGGTACTCTGGAGCCTGCAAATGCTCTCTATCTGTTTTGCATTGTGAGTTTTATGTCTGAGACTTAAACTTTGACTATGAAAACTTGCAAAGGGGCATCTGGGTGGCTCAGTTGCTTAAGCGTCTGCCTTTGGCTCAGGTCATGATCCCAGGGTCCTGGGATGAGCCCTGAGTCAGACTCCCTGCTTGGTGAGAAGCCTGTTCTCCCTCTCCCTCTGCCTGCCACTCCCCATTTGTTCTCTCTCTCTCTCTCTCTTTGTGTATCAAATAAATAAATAAAAATCTTTGGGAAAAAAAAGAAAAGAAAACTTGTAAAGTGGGCAAATGAAACTAGAGGTCCCATGAGAATTGCAAAACTGGATCTAATGCAGTTTCCTTCTGAAAAAGTTGAAAGAATGGGAAACTGTCAAACTGTCATTTAAAAATAGTATAAAACGAGAACTCTCTTTTTCCCCACTTTGCTAGGTGGGGATGGGGATGTTTGGTTGGGTTACATGGAGGAACTATGACTGGTTGTTCAAAATAGCAACAAAGGCAGACGATGTTACTCGTTTCAATTTTGATTGAAGACTTTCTAGCAGCGGTGACAAGCGTTAAGCTAATGTAAAGGGGAGGACATGGTACTTCTGGTCTGCATGCCAGATCTTCCTCTTAGCTCAATTATTTTGTCCAGGGGTGGCAATTTCTGGTCAGTGCTACTGTAAGTCACAGAATAATTTCCTCTTTAGGGACTCATCACGGAAGCCTGCAAGGCCAGAATTAAATTGAAGTAGTTTAAGAGAGGACAGAGTTTATTATCAGCCGCTCACTATTTAAAAATGGAGATGGGAGTACTTTGAAAGGAGCAGCAGAGTGTGAATTCCTGTTGATCTTTGTCTGAAGCCCTTGGCTTGCCTTCCCCATGTTCCCCTCACCCTCTTGGGACACCTCCCCCTTTATCACCCACGAGCATGTAGAGAGAGCATTCTGGCTGATCAGTGCACAAGGAATAGGGCAGGACCTTTCTGGGATGGGCCCTGCAGGCTGCTTTCAGAGCACGGGCAGCAGGGTGGAACCCAGGGGGCGAGGTCACAGGAAGAGGTAGGCTTCCTGGAGGAGAGGTGACTCTAAGACCCAGGGTTGGCCCTGTTAGCCTGGGAGGAGTTGGATTAGGGCGTTGTCTTTGAGGGAACTTGGTGCATCAGGACACAGGTAAGAGACATGAGGGTGTGCAAATGGGGTGTGTGGAAAGAATGGGAGGGGGGACACAGAGCTGAGAAAGACTGGAGGTACTGCCCTCTCTTGAGTTACATAGGAGGCACAGCTAACTGTTTTCTAGGTGACTCTAGAAAGATATATTTGTGCTGCTACACCCACCCCTCACATGCCCTAAAGACGCTTGCTGTAGCCGGGAGTTGGAGGATGGACAGGAGCTGCAGACTGTCCTGGAAGGCTGGCCGTGTGGACCATCCTCTCAATGGGGATTCCCAGGGAGAATGGGTGTATTCCCAGGGAGAATGGGTGAAGGGAGCAGAGCCCCAGGGAGAGGACAGAGGCCAGCCTGGGGACAGTAGGAGCGTCGTCCTGGGAGACGGCCCTGTAAGGAGGTGGGGGGGGACTTCCATTGGGAGGAGGGGGGAACTGCCATTGGATTTTTGCAAAGAGGAAGTCCTTGGAGAACTTGGAACTTGGCTGCACCCTGTGAGTGTAGCACTTTCGGTGGAAGCCAAAGGCCTGGCCTCATCGCCCTTCTCTGTTCCTGGCTTTCGTCCCCTGCACCCAGTTCTTTGAATCCTTTCCTTTGTCTGTACAGCTTCTTCTCTCAACCTAGGTGGCTCTTCTTCACCCTCCTGCCCTTCTCTCTCAGTCCTCCCCCACCATTCCCCAGCCACACTCTCAAAACAACTGATTTCTGTCATTACTTCAATGCAGTTTGATAGTCCTTATTTTCAAAAGCAAGTTCATACTGATTTTTTTCTATGAAGGAAAAAAATGAAATAAAATGACTTAAAGAGAGATTTTTAAATGATTGATCTTTTTATTTAAAAAGTATGCTTTTGTGGTATGCTATAGAAAGAAAAAAAAAAAAAAGCTTTCTTCCCCCATCCTTGGAATGTGGGCCTTAAGACTGTTACATTGCTCGTGGGGTTTCGTAAAATACAGTTTTAAATCGAGTCACCAAAAGTCGCCCCCCCTCCCCAATTTAAGAACGGTTTGCTGTCTTCAGAGTTTATTCTACGATCAGTTTGGCACCTGGAATGCATTTCCTCAGTTTCATTGTGGTGGCTTCACAGGCTCTGGCCAGCATACCCAGAGGCCTGATTCGCTGTCCCCCACCCGGGAAATTGCATTTCTGATCCCTCTGGTGCAGCTCAGAAGCCAGACTGAGTTCTTGCCCTAGGAACCCAGGGGCCGGGGATGCTGCAGCCAGCAAGGGGCCGCCAGAGGACACCTGAGCCGCAGGTGCTGCCCTGTGGCCTCACCCCCACCTCACGAGGACACCCCCTTCTAGGAAACCCCTTGCTGGCCCCCTCCTGCAGCCCCCAGAGCTCCTGCCCTCGGGCAACAGCCAGAGCCCAGGAGGTTGCAGTCCCCAGGATGTGGGCCTGCAGGGGCCTCCCAGACGGGCTTCCTCCCACCATCCCTCCCGCCATCCCTCCCCCACTCCAGGGGCGGCTCCTGGAGCCTCTCTTCTTTCAGCCCCTTGCCCTGATAGACAGCTGGTAAACAAACCCTCTCGTTCCTTCTTCTGAAATATATCTCCCTCCCCCCCACTCACCATCAAGTCTCATCTGAACAATGGTGGTTGCCTATTAACTGTGTTGCTGGACTGAGTGAGTAGAAATTCAGGGCTCCCAGGGACATGTGACTGTCTGGTAAACAAGGAACAATGTCTTAGTGGCAGTGTTCCCTTTGTATTTTACCTGACAACCTCTTCTTAAGGTCTCTTTGGCTTCCTCCTCTCCAGCTGCATGGAGGAGGCAAGGCCAATTAGATAAACATATGTGTGCATTTTGTATTATGGTTAGATACACATAACATAAAATTTTATCATTTTAATCATTTTTAAATGTACAGTTCAGTGGCATGAAGTGCATCCACACTGTTAGGCAACCATTCCCAGTATCCATCCCCAGAACTTTTTCATCTTCCCAAACTGGAAGTCCCCACCCGTTGAACACTGACTCCCCATTGCCTTCTCTCCCTGCCCTTTTCTTCTCTGTCCTTGTGCAGTAGATCGCTTGAGGTGTCTCACCAGTACAATGATTTTGCATCCCTCCTTCGCACCTTCCATGGATTCCCATCCCATTTGTAAAATGTCCTGATGGCCTTTGAGCTCAGCTCCCCAGCATCCTGCTTTATTCCCACCAGGTGCCCACCAGGCTCTGTCCTATCTTACTGCCTCTCCCAGGCTCCCTCCCGGAAGCTACCCCTTCTGCTCCATGCCTCCCCCCACCTCCTGTTCAAGGACACCCTCCCCAACCATCCTTCCTAAAATGATTCCATTCCAAGCCCCTCTCACTCCGTTCTTCTCGATCTCGGCCTCTTGTTCGTTTCTTTCAGAACACTTACAGCAATTTGAATGTTTTGATAAGTTCTTGTTTACCTTTTGTCTCCCCAGCACTTAGTGCCGTGTAAGTAGTAGGTGCTCAGTAATATTTGTTGAATGACTATATCGACCCAAGTGGGGACTGCCTCTATTCAGCTGAAGACAATAAATTCTTTATTCTCTGCTTCATAAGCTCTGGGTCACGATGCAGGTGTATTTAACCGTAAAATATTTTCCTGATACATTTATTCTTCCTCTTCCTCCAAGTGTGTTTACTTTTCTGCACAAAACTTACCTTGTTGGTATAAATAGAAGTGAGAAAAGAAGAAGGAAGTAGAATACAAGTATCTGGGCCTTGATGCAAAGACAAAGAGCTGCTTTGTTTCTCCTTGTCAGTGGAATAGAGAAGAATGCCAGGAGGAATGAGAAATTATAAGCAAAATGTTTAACACTGAAGCCAGGAGCATGGGTGCATTTAACTTGGGGAGGGGGAACACTGAGCAAGGCTTTCCTCCCACGGTGCCCTTCAGATCCTTTGGCAGCCTTTCCTTGGGACTGGGGAGAGCCCTGTGTCTGTGCCTGCAGCAGATGGCAGAGGCAAGAATGCCTCAAGTGGCCGTGAAGCTGGCTGATTCTTCTCCCAATATCAGGATTTCCAGCTCCTCTGAAGTATTCTATCCCCATCTCCTCTCGTGTCTAGAACATAATTGTCTGGGCGAGGCCTTATGTTACAGAACCCACTGCTTGCACAATTGCTAATGCAAATCATTTTCATAGCTTCTCCCTATGGAAGATCTAGACCTCCTATCTCCCTGCCCTCACTGCACCCCCCGTCAGGACCCCAGCTTTGAGGCTCACCCTCCCTCCTCGTTGTAGCTGTCCCCGGGCCCCTGGACACTTGTCACTGCCATGCTTCAGTGCTTTCTCCCCCCAGCCCCTGGAGACCCTTCCGTTGTCTGCAGGGATCCAGGCAGGTAGGCCTTCAGACTCAGGCCTCTCTGTTTCTTGACTTCCTCTCCTCCAAGACTCTGTCCTCTCTCCTCCACTGCCCCATGCATCCCACTCCATGCTGATGAACAACAGCTGCACCCCTCCACAAGTCACAGCTGGTTCACCAGCCCCCGTCTGTCTGGCTCCCCCACCCCCCAGGACTTTACCTCCAACAATCGCTTCCCAGCACTCCCAACCTATCAGAGCCTCCAACTCTTCCCACATCTCCACTCCCCTCGTGTTTCTCTTCTGTCCTGATCTGGCTTCTGTAGACCCACTTGGGTCTCTCCCTTTGTCATATGTGCCTTAAGTCCAACTCTTTACCTGTTTTGGCCCCGTATGTCACAGCTGCCACCAGTGCTGATGTGACATGCTGGCTTTTCGCACTTGTAATTCAAGGCCAGTGATGGAGGTGACTCCTCACGCTTCTAGACAACTGTTTCTCTCCTTCTCCTTCTCCTCCACCACCAAGCCTTACCTCCCACCCCTTCTCTCCCTCAGTGGATTTCCTTGCTGTCTCTTTCACCAACAACAGAAAGCCGCCCCCCTCTCCCTCCTTCCTGGTGTGACAGCACCCTGAATCAGGCACCAGGTCCCATCCTTTCTTGCCATTTCACGACATTGTTCTAGAAATTCTGCATTAGTATTTTCCCCTCATTTTTGTTCCGTTCTCAAAGGAATTATAACAAGTTCTCCCTTTCCTCTCTCTCTCTCCAGCTACCTCCACTTCCATTTTTCTCCTCCCTTATTGTAAGATCAAAAGCCCTGGAAGGACTATCCTCATTTTTCCCAATTCCTTTCCTTTGTCCTACTCTTGAACTCAGCACCATTGAACCAAACAGGTCCTGGCAAGTCCTAGGTGATCCCACCATGCTGAGTTCAAGGACATTCCTCTGCCTCTTCGGTGGCAATGGTTGGTGCAGCTGATCCGTCTCAGACATGCTCTCTTCATTTGGCTTCTGGGATGCCATTCCCACTGGCCATTTCCTCCACACTGACCTCCAAGTGATGCCACTGAAAGTTCCTCCTCTTCTCAGCCTCCAGTTGCTCTTTGCCTCACTGGGAAGATGAGCCGAAGGCCCCGCAGTGGCTATCTGCCTGCAGTGATAGTCTTGCCATAGATTATCTTTCAGAAGTTCCATCTTTTCATAAATGTTTTATTCTTTTATTTGTGTGGAAGTCTGTGTCACAAGCATTCATGGACTTGCCTCATCGTGAGACTCCCCTTGGGCCCTTGTTTAAAATCTGTAGATTTCTGGGTCCTTCTTTTTGAGATCAGTAATTAAGAAGTAAGGCCCAGGACAAGCTACAGGCTTCTTAGAGGCTTGGATGTGTCTGAAAAGCATTGCTCTTGAGAATTTGCTGAACTAAGCGAGTGATCGTTTCTCTAGGTCATACATCTTGAAACGTTGACCCTTGGACAACACAGGCATTAGGGCCACAGACCGCCCCCCCCTCCAGGCCCCTCAAAATCTGTGTATAACTTGTGACTCCCCCCAGACGTAACTACTAGATCGAAGCCTTACTGATAACATAAAGTCGGTTAACATATTTTCTATGTTATACATACTACATACTATATTATAATAAAGTAATCTAAAGAGAAAAAAATATTATTAAGAAAATCATAAGGAGGGGGAAGCTGGGTGGCTCAGTCAGTTAAGTGTTTGCCTTTGGCTCAGGTCATGATCCCAGAGTCCTGGAATCGAGTCCCACATCCAGCTCCCTGCTCAAGGGGGAAGCCTGCTTCTCCCACTCCCTCTCCCTCTGTGTGCTCGCTCTCTTAAATAAATAAGTAAATACATACATACATACATAAATCTTTTTTAAAAGAAGAAAAAAAGAAAATCATACAGAGGATGCATTTGTAGAACTGTACTGTATTCATCTACAGAAATCCACATATAATTCCACACAGTTTGAACCTGTGTTGTTCAAGGGTTAAGTGGATGGCTGCTTTTCCTGTAGCCGGTAGGGAGGATTGAATTTCATTCCCTCCTTTGAGATTGTGAAGACCAGTGATTGTTTCCCCCAGTCATTAGGCACAGAGGAATTCTACCTGGTGAACAAAATACCCGACAGTGCTTTTTCCCCAGATTCAGCCATTTCAGCTTCCCCACCTTCTCCCATACCCTCAGGAGAGGGAAGATGATATGAGAGGCAACCTTCACGGGCCCCATTCATAAACGCATGCTATTTTGGAAACTTATTTCAAGAGGGTTGAAATACAAAGATTATGCCAAATCTGTCTCGGGTATATTGGAATTTATCAGATCTCATGGTAGGCTTCATTAAATGGGTCACAGGAAAAATAAGTTAGGAATTAATTTCAGAGCTAGAACTCAGGCTTTGCCCAGAGGTTCTTTCCACCCAATGAATTCAAGTTCTCTTAAGTATTTTGTTGGAATTGAAATAAGGCACCTGTGCCTATATATTTTCTTTGGTTCTTGGCTGTCTGACACAGGGTATGTCTGTCGGCCCCACTGGGAAGTCAACTCCACGAGGTTAAGGACTATGTTTGGTTGCTCATGGCATCCGGAACAAGACCAGGCTCCTAGTGGGCAGACTGGATGGGGTGCAAATAAATGGAAGATGGTCCTCAGGCTAATAGAAGACCCTGCCTCAGAACGACAGTGACTTTCAGTCTTTTAACATACTAAGAGTGTCCTGAGAAGCTACAAGTGACTAGACACTCAGTTTCACCCCCTAGCTGCTTTCTGTCAACTTGCGGCATCTCCATGTATGATATGATCATATAAATGAATACGTACTTAGTGAATAATCCTGAAGATCTTTGAAGGTTCCTATAGCACAAAACAAGTATTTATGCCCTGGGATATTCTAAGAAAATGTGATCCATATCAGATCTCATTTTTATTTTACACAGAGGTTTTTTTTTTTCTTATTAGAAGTCAATTCAGGGGCGCTTGGGTGGCTCGGTGGGTTAAGCGTCTGCCTTCCGCTCAGGTCATGATCCCAGGGTCCTGGGATCAAGTTCCACATCGAGCTCTCCGCTCAGCGACGAGTCGCTTCTCTTCTCTCCCTCTGTGATCTCTCTCGCTTTCCCTCTCTCTCAAATAAGTAAATAAAATCTTTAAAAAAAAAAAGTCAATACATACTTAAATAGTATTCAGATCCTTTTATTCTCTTGTGAGCATTTTTGTGTGTTCTTATGTTATATTTCAGTTTTGTTTTATTTGTTCAATCATTTTTTTAAGCTTTATATCAATCATGGGTTAAAAAAGAAAAAAATCAAACTATACTCTAGCTTAGAAACTAAAAACCTTATACCCCGATTTCTTGATCGTTAAGTATTCTATCCCCATCTGCTCCCGTGTCTAGAACATAATTGTCTGGGCGAGGCCTTATGTTACAGAAGCTTATGTTACAGAAGTTGTTTAATTTTAACAACTCGAATGCATCTTTCCAGGTACCAGCATAGATTATGGCCATTCCTCTCCACCCCTCATGGAAATGCATGATATGTATCATGCTGCAATTCTGTAACTAATATATCTGAGCTATTTTTTTTTTATATCAGTGTAGAAATATTCCCCTCTTTCTTTTAAAGCCACTTATCTCTGCTCCTGTCTAGATGTCCTGTGATTTATTTAACCATTACCTTATTGATGGACATTTATGTTATTTTCCGGGGATTTTTGTTTTTGTTTTTCCTGTAAGAAGCCGTATATGGGGAAGAGCCTTCTCTACATGTTTGTATATTTTTGCAGTTGTGTTTGAATGATAAATTGTAGGTTGTAGATCTACCCAAAGTGTGTATACATTTTCAATTTTGATAGTTATTCCTGAAAGTCTTTCCAAAAAAATGAGGGCACCTTTAGCTTAATCCCCTTCCCCAAAGTGGGTATTGTTAGCATTCTCTAATCCCATCTGATAAGTCACATTTAGCATTCATTATTACAATTTGTGTTTATTTAACATAGATGAGGTCAGACACCTTTTTCTGTATTTATTCTTTGCAGTTCATTTTTCTGGGAACGCTTTCTTTAAACTTTTGCTCATTTTTTTCAGTCAGCTCATCACCATCCATTTTAATTATTTCTAATGACACATTAGATTTGTTCTGTATGTGCTGTTTTGTATGTATTGGACTGAATATTATAATTTCTCATTTTATGAAAAATCCTTCACAAATACATATGTATCTTTACAATACAATATTCTACTGCTACGATTATATCACGATTTCCTTAACATTCCCTTACAGATTAACATAAGAAGAGTCTCCAGTTCTTCACTAATACAAATAACAATACAAAACATTTCTGTGGACAAACCTGTACTTATTTTATTTCCCCCGCCCTTCCCCTGCCCCCAGTAGCCAGATAACGAGATCAGAACATGAATGTTTGTAAGTCTCTTGATATTCCCAGCTTGTTTTCCCTGAGCAAAGTTTGGCATTTATGGAGAGTGAATTGTTTCTCAGTTTGAGGTGTTTTAGGAGAATATCTGGGTTGGTTCACATTCCACCTCGGAGGTGATCCACATTCAAGTTCAGAAATGAGAGCAGAGCCTTTTTTTTTTTTTTTCTCTCTTTTCCTCCCTCAGTGGGAGAAGTCGTGAACCATTTGCTTCCTTCTCTTTTCAAGGTGATGAGCAGGAGCGTGGCTCATTAGCCACAAATCAAGGAGTAGTTTACTTAGGTCATTGTAGTAGCCGCAAAATTAATGTAGCAGAGGGGACAATAAGCAAAGGCTATTTCTAATCCCGAGTGCCATTTATCCACTGTACGGAAGTGGCGAGTCTCTTTCACGAAGGCGAGAGCGGGGGACTCTTTGGCAGATCATCCCTTTACCTTCTCAGGCAGTTGGTAGAAGAGAGCTAGCTAGTCACACAGAGTCCGGAAGTCAGCTTCTGCCAAGGTTGGTGGCAGCCTCTCAGCCAAAGGGAGCTGGCAGGTGGAGGGCTGCCAGCTGGCGTGCCTGGGGCTGCACTGGCATACGGTGCTGGCAGCTTCCCGCCACTTGTCCCTTGGCTCTCCAAGATCAAGGTCAGCTCAACTGTTTGTCATTTCACCATTATAAGCCAAATCTGGATTTAGGTCTTTCTATGATTAAGATTAGCAGCAGGAGTAGTCAAGAGAGTAATAATCTCTCATCGAGCATTTTTCCATTCTCCTTGTCATTCTCATCTGGGCTTTACCAGGTTGCTACTATTATTATCACCATTTCGCAGAGTGGAAAGCTTGAGGTTTCAAGAAGAAACTCACCCCCGTTTTATGTAAACCCAAGCTGAGTCATTCTAAAGTTTCAGAACCCTCGTCACAACGTCCGACTCTCTCCCGAGGCATCATCGGTAATCCCTCTGCTTCCTGACAATCCCTAGTTACGCTTTCACATCATAGCCAGGTTTAGCTGAGGCTGGATTGAGGAGCTGCCGAAGGGGAAGAAGTGACGTGGGAGGATCTGTGGCTGCTTCCCACTTTGGTCTGGTCCCACCCAGGCGTGCATGGGTGCTCCCATCTGGTGTGCCCCGTAAGCTGCCAAAGGCAAAGAGCCTTTGCTGGGTGCTCATCCTGCTTTCCTACAGTGGGAGGCTTCCAGGACAGTTGTGTGTGTGTGTGTGTGTGTGTGTGTGTGTGTGTGTGTGTGTGTGTGTGTGCGCGCGCGCGCGCGCGCGCACGCGCGCGCATGCGAGCTTGGGGGCGGGGGCAGGAGGGCTAAAATATACAGAACATAAAATTCACCATTTTCATCATTTTTAGGTGCCCAGTTCAATGGCAATAAGTACATTCATGTTGTTGTGCAATCATTACCACCGTCCATCTCCAGAACTTTTTTCATCTTGCGAAAATAAAACTCTATACCCACTAAACACCTTCCCATTCTCCCTCCCACCAGCCTTTGACAACCACCTTTCTCTTTTCTGTCTCTATGAATTTGATGGCTCAAAGTAGGTAATATGAGTGGATCATACAGTATTTGCAGTTTTGTGACTGGCTTATTTCATTTAATATAATGTCCTCAATTTTCATCCATGCATGTGTCAAAATTTCATTCCTTTTTAAGGCTAAATAATATTCCGTTGTATTTCTAGACCACATTTTGTTTGTCCATTCATTCATCAGTGGACACTTAGGTTGCTTCCACCTTTTGGCTCTTGTGAAAAATGCTGCTATGAACAGAGGTGTACAAATACCTGTTACATATTGTACAAACACCTACTTTTAATTTTGGGGGGGAATATACCCAGAAGTGGAATTGATGGATCACAGGGTAATTCCATGTTTGTATGGTTTGTATGTTTTTATGTTTTCATTTATTTACTTTTATTAACATATAATGTATTATTTGCCCCAGGGGTACAGGTCTGTGAATCATCAGGCTTACACATTTCACAGCACTCACCATAGCACACACCCTCCCCAATGTTGTATGGTAATTTTTTTAAGAACACTCATTCTATCTTCCATATGGCTACCATTTTATATTCCCGCCAACACTGCACAAGGGTTCCAATTTCTCCACATACTCACCAACACTTATTTTCTGCTTTTTTGTTTGTTTTTTGCTTGTTTGTTTGTCGTTGTAATAGCCATCCTCATGGGTGTGAAGTACTTCAACAAGTTTCCATAAGAGAATACCTATGGGAATTAGTTAAAAAATGTGTCTTTCTTTTTTGCTGAAGAAGGTGAATCTCCTTATGGAAACTTACTGATTTGAATATGATATTCAGTGACATTGTGAATGTCTTCCTGAGACATCCTTGCATACTGTTGGATTAATTAAATGTTGACCAGTCACAGGAACCTCACCAGCCCTAAGTTTGCATGTAGGAAACTGCCCTCATCTTTGAGTTTTGAAAGTAGTGTGACAGACTGCAAACTTTAACGTGGCCACTTTATTATTTTTTTTTTTTTAAAGATTTTATTTATTTATTTGACAGAGAGAAAGAGACCACAAGTAGGAGAGAGGCAGGCAGAGAGAGAGAAGGGGAAGCAGGCTCCCGGCTGAGCAGAGAGCCCGATGTGGGGCTCGATCCCAGGACTCTGAGATCCTGACCTGAGCCGAAGGCAGAGGCTTAACCCACTGAGCCACCCAGGCGCCCCGACGTGGCCACTTTATAAATTTTCTTGTTTTTTTTTTTTTATTTCTCTTTTCTCTCCTGTGAGCGTTCCACTGTTTGTACCTCTTTGTAAAGGAAGAAGCCAATCTAGATGAATGGTTAAGAACACAGGTGGTGGGACCAGCCAAACTTGGGTTCAAATCCAAGTGTATCCAGGAAGAAAACTGCCTTCTCCAAGACTCAGCTTCCTTATCTTTACTGTGAATATTACTGCCTCATAGGCTTGTTTTAAGGATTATAAATGCCTGGCCAGCTGCCTGGGCAGAGTAAGCAGCCAGTGCGTGCTAGCTATAATCATCACCCTCACCGTCACCATCAAAGTGATACACTTCACTACTTCTTAGCAGTTTCACTTGAAAGAGAAGGATAAAGAAAAACATTATAACCAAATAAAGCTAAAACAACATTCTAAGAAATTTTCACCCCAAAACACAGCACGGAATAAGCTCTCTGTTCCATTCCTTCCTCTACCAATTACAGATTGAAGAGTGTAGGACTCCAGTACAGAAAGATCAATGAATATTAATAGAAAAGTGTTTCTACAAAATCAAGGGTGATAAAACAAATGCTGTCATATTTGGAGTACAGAGGAGATGTGTTCTTACTTAAGCTTTCTTTTTGAAAGCTCCCTGTTGTCTTTACATTCTATTTTTCTGTGGTCATTAAATGGTCTTTAGGTCAGATTGACCCTAGGGGCTCCCTGTTACAAAGGATCCTTCACATAGACCGTAGGTTTTACCCAATTTCTTTTCATTGGTTCCATTCCAACTTATTAATATTATCATTATCATTATTTCACATGCTTCCTAGGACTTTTGAAAGTGATTAAGTATTTGAATTTTATTTTTCCCAAGTGTAGGAAGGAAATATGTATCTAAAGAATAAAGTTATCGATGCTTACCAGAATAGGTAAAGCAATAAAACCAGATTTTTATTCTTTCCTGCCTTTTGGCGCTTTTCTTGTTTAATTTCTCTCATTGCTTGTCTAGATGACAAATGTTTTCCAACCAGCCAATTCTTAGACAGGTTGTATTTTCAGTTCCAGATTCTCATTTAGGCTGGAATTTCCTGGGGCAGATTTTAGCTTTGCTTGAGAGATCACATTGAGTCCCTCAATTAGGTTCCTTTCATTCCTTTATTCCCTCCATCATCTGACTCAAATGTGGGCTTCTTCTCATTAAAATAAAAAATAACTCACTAAGCAAGATAGCTTGTTATTTGCCAATTTCTCAGAAAAGTGATAGTAATTAGGATGAATCACAAGAACACCAGAGCAAGACTTCCAGAGCAAACATTTTGTTACTTGTCCAAAGCATCACTCAGATTCTCTGGGGAAAGCAACTTAGTGTGTGTGCCAAGCAACCCATCCACAGAGCACAGGCCTGGGATGGGCTACTGAAGGCTCAGAGCTTGAGCATCAGAATGGGAGAGAGCCTGCTGGAAGCTGGGGCATACATACTGTGTGAGATGCTGGGTTGACATGCTTCTGATTGGTCCTCTGAGAAAAACAGGAAAAGATGAGTGACCTCTGTGGTCATTGCTAGCAAAGAAGGTCACTTGCGAGGGGGATTATTTGAGCTCTGCTTTGGTATGTAAAAACATAATTGAGATTTTTTTTCCCTCTAGAGTTGTATTCCCCATAAAATAAGCTCATTGGACATTTACCCAGCAGCTGGAGTCCTTAGGTATTTCCTGCCCCAGGCAGAACTGTACTGAGGTTCCCAGTCGGCCACTGGCAACTCACTTCTCAATAAATGTATTTGATGAGGGAAGCTGTGCATCACTGAGGGAGCGGGAGCCATGTTGCCTTCCTCAGAGCAGCCCAGGCAGGGGTGTGTGAAATGGGTCTGCTGAGCTGCCGCCATGTTTACTCCTCATTTTGGGAAGAGGAACACAGACTTTCTATCTGAATGTTAATGTAGGAGAAGGAATTCAAATGAGTTAGCTCAGCTTACATGCTTCTGAAAACTTTGGTCCGATTTCTGACCTTGTACCCTGGGGGAAAAAATGTATTTGCCAAGTAAATAGAACTCTAGATTTTGTGTTCTGTCCCCACTTTGGGCATCGTAAGTGTGCACACAGGCATGTATGGGTATTTATGTGGTTGTGTGTAGTCGAACATGATAAGCAGAGGGCGCAGAGGCTGTAGTGCTTTACAGAATGTCGGCGTTCTGAAAGCTGGCCGTATGCTTCTACGTATTTGTGTGTGTGTAAAATTGCATCTGTAGATACGAATATATCAGAAAATAGACACACACTGGCAACACTACTGTGCGGAGTATACCGGTAAGGCCTCTCTGAGATGCTGAGGAGGGTCTGAAATCCACCCCTGATCTAGCTCCCCCACCAGCCAGACAAGCTGGGTCATCGCCCCCATGCCTCCCCGGAGGACATGGCACCTTTGACCTTGTTGTGGCCGGTGGAGGGTACATCTGCTGGGAGGGATGATACTTTCTATTTCACACCGGGAGCAGAAGACACAGGCCAGCATATTTGGGGTCAGAACATTGGATAATACCTTTTTTCTCTGGTTGCACGTGTGTTTTTAGCCCACTCGTTTCCCCCGTGCAGACACTGGATGAGCAATTCCCTTTCTTCTGACACGGCATCCAGAAGGCCTCTCTGAAAAACTTGTAGTGCATGGGATAGGAAGTCTGCTCCTTGAGCCCTTGGCAAGAAGACTGTCCTTTACCTTGGGGAACAGCATTTTTAATAATGGCCCCTGTGCCTAGAACTTACACTAGGTACTAGATGCCTGGAACTTCACCAGAGCCCATGTGGGTTACTGGCTCAGGGTCACTATCTTAATAATTCCTCTTGGCTCTCCCAGGATGGCAGAACACAACACACACATACACATACACACATACACACACACCCCAAAGGGATCAATGTCCTCATCATATATTTCCACTGAAGGGGCAAAAGGAGGAACTAAGAAATGTACATTTGCCATGCTCTGTGAGCCGAAGGACATGAGAAATGCAAAGCACACCTAAGCGTAAATCAGCTAGCTTTAAACCTAGAGTAGGAAAACATCACTAACATTGTCTTCTTACATGAGTGCTCTCATCTTAGGTAATGGGGACACTTTTTATTTCAACTTTCCAGTAGCTTCACACCCAGACTCTCTCCTATAGAGGAATGAGTACACGAACATGAGAGACATGTTTTATTCCTTCGGTAGCCTCAGCAGGGAGTTTACAAAAGTTGAGGTTTTCTCGAGTTTGTACATCACCAGGCCTGGCCTTGTGAGGCTGCTGTGGTCCAGGATGAAGAGAATCTCTTCATATGATTTAGAACATAAAGATCAAATCATTCCCAAGTCCTCAAAGTAATGGCAGCCCCAGAACCATGATACAGAGAGAGAGGGAGGCCGCGGTCCCCTGTCCCCAAGCCGGGAGGCTTTAGGAGTCTCTCCCTGAGTGATAGGAAACACAGAGGCTCAAGACACATATGTTGAGCTGTTGATGGACTAGGTCCTCAGATAAAGCATTCCCAGCACCTCTGTCATCGAGTCCCGAACCTTAGCCTGCTTCCTCCTGGCCCAGGCTCCTTACTGCCGTCTGTGCTTACCTGGCTCATTCTGTGGCTTAAGCTGAGTTGTATGGGAGCTTCCTTTCCCAGGCATTTTGAGGACAGCAGTACACTTGGCGAGGTTGTAGGTAATGTGTTGAGACCAAGAGCTTTTTCCAATCTATGTAGAATGTTAGTTTTTTTTTCTTTAAGATTTTAAAAGAGACAGTGAGAGAGAGAGAGAGAGAGCATGAGCAGGGGAGAGGGAGAAGCAGGCTCCCCACTGAGCAGGGAGCCCAATGCAGGACTCGATCCCAGAACCCTGGGATCATGACCTGAGCAGAAGGTAGACACTTAACCGACTGAGCCACCTGGGTGCCCCCCTATGTAGAATTTTGAATCCTTAAATAGGTTAAGTTTAAAAGCATACGATCTAATGTGGTGCTTCTGAAACTTTAACGTGCATGCATATCACCCAGGAATCTTGTTCAAATTTGAATTCTGAATGAATACATCTGGGTCTGAGTCCAAAATGCCACACTTCTGCCAAGCTCCCACTTGATGTTAGGGTCGCTCCTGGCCTGAGGGCCACACTTCGCATCACAGGTGTCTAGAGCGGTTCTGCACCTGGGCTGCCCATTGAAATCACCTGGGGAGGCCCCACTCCCATAGTTCAGGTTTAATTGGATGAGGGTGAGGCCTAGGTGGTGGTAATATGTAAAGATCCCCAGGGACACACCCAAAATTAAGAAATACTAGTGTAGGGTTAAGACTTAACTGCTAAAGGGGCGCCTGGGTGGCTCAGTCATTAAGCGTCTGCCTTCGGCTCAGGTCGTGATCCCAGGGTCCTGGGATTGAGCCCCGCATGAGGCTCCTGGCTCCATGGGGAGCCTGCTTCTCCCTCTCCCATTCCCCCTGCTTGTGTTCCTGTTCTTGTGTTCTCTCTCTCTGTCAAAAAAAAAAAAAAAAAAAAAAAGACTTAACTGCTAAATGTACAGAAGGGAAATTCAACTGACTTCCAAACCATTGTGCTAACCTGTGGTGTGACTCTGGGAAAGAAATTTCCTTTCAGCCTCATCAGAGTTCTAAGGGGAATGACAGATATGATAGATAGGTCGTTAAAATCCGCTAGCAGGAATAAGAGATGTGGATAGTTGGTGCCGTGTGCTAGAGGCTCTGTCCGTGCCACAAGCACACATCTGTGTGGGCCAGTCTGCTTCCCTAGAGGGGGTCCCAGCACAGGTCCCTCACAGCTATTGCCCAAATGCAGGTGCAGGCCCAGCCTGAGATGGTGGCCAGCTTTGGCTCTTTGGGGTTCCTGCCCCTGTCTGTATATAGCTATTGGAATGTGACCTAAGGGCCCAAGGACAGGAATGTGCATGCCCTACACCTGCCTGAGGGATTTACATTCCTTCAGGTAAACAGAGGAGGAGCAGGGGGCCCTGGGACCACGCAGGTTAGCGGAGGGGTGTCTGGGAAGGCTCCCTGGGGGAAGTGACATCTCCACTGAGGCCTTCAGAATGAGTTGGCCGGGCCCAAGGGCCAAGACTGAATGTTCCAAGCAGAGCAGCTGTGGAACCAGGACACAGGACAGGAGCTGGTCATCGGGGAGAAGGAGGAAGGGCTGAGCAGGGGCTGGGTCACACAGGGCCGCAGCGACAGCGGTAAGGAGTTCAGACACGGGGGCGCCTGGGTGGCTCAGTCAGTTAAGCGTCTGCCTCAGGTCGTGATCCCAGGGTCCCAGCATCGAGCCTCAAGTGGGGCTCCCTGCTCAGTGCTCTCTCACTCCCCTTGCTTGTGCTCACTCTCTCTCTCTGACAAATAAATAAGTAAAATCTTAAAAAAAAAAAAAAAAAAAAAAAGGAGTTCAGACCTTGTCTTGAAGCTAGTTTTAAGCAGGGGCGACCTGGTCAGACTTGCACAGAGGGTTCAAGTATTCCTGCCGAGGGATGCGGTGGCCCAGGGTGAGGGCCAGGACCCGACTCCAGTGTCCCCCGGTCGGGGTCACGCACTTGACCAGCACTATTCAAGGGCCGCGCGAACTACACTTGCTTGGAAAAGCTGTACTTATTAAATTGTCATTCTGCAGAAGCAAAAGATCTGACCTCTGTTGTTCTTTTTGATGTATGATTTTCTCGGTTCAAAACAGTGTTCCTCGGTGTCAGTCAGATGCAAACTGCTGGGCTGACGGGACCCCGAGAGACTGCCCTCATGTGTGCTGATTATTACACGCCAGACTTTTGTGGCCACAAAAATCCCATCTGCCCAATCCCCTGCAGCCAGTGTGCTGGCAACGTAGTATTCTGTTAGTACTGGAAACCCAGCACAGTTCCTGAAGAACTTTCTGAGAAGAGGCCTGGTGACAAGGTTGAGGATTCCAATAGATACACGTGAAGACTGACAAGGTGCAAGGTGCGCCTTCTGCCCTGGATGTGTTTCCTGTCTGGCAGGTGTGACAACAGTAAACGCAGGGAACAGCATGAAAATAAAGACAGAGCTCTGATCAGTACGGGCAGATGGTTTTCGTACAAATCGACCACTGAGGGTGGGCAGACACTGAAGAGAAATCAGCCAAGAGGAATTCAGGGAAGGCCCTCTGGGCAGAAGGTAGATATAGGGATTGGCCAAGGGGAGGGAGGAAAGGCAGTCGGGGGGAGGGTCCAGGAGAAGCACAGCCAGTAAGCCGAGCTCCCTGCGAAGCAGTAGGGCCTCGCTGAAAGGGGGTTGGAACTGAGGGCACCAGTGGCGAAAGTCAGGTCCTCCAAGCTGAGACTTCTGAAATTCAAGATAGAATCTAGATGAATACATTCATTCCTATCTGACAGAATCCTAATTAGAGCTGTCCTTGTCACAGCTCACCAGATCCGGGGACATCGTTCTTTCCTTCCTTCCTTCCAGATCCTTATCTTTATAATTTGGTAACGTGTTCCCTAAACATCTCATTTTGATTTCCTTAAAAACCCAGTTTTCTAGCAGGCAATGAAGTAGGAGTTTCACCTCCCCTACTTTATGGTTTTGTTTCAATCTTGGATTCTTTCCTGCTGTCCTGCTTTGTGGTCAGGGTGAATCTCTCTGTTCCTTCTGGAGCACAGAGTAGGGAGAACTCAGAAAACCGGTTCTGCAGGCTGTTGTTGATTAACCGGACTGCATGGATGCTGCTGACCAAGGACATCCTGTACTCGATACCCCCATCACTTACTCGTATTAGCACGTCACTTTCTCCAGCTCTGTTTTCTCCGTTGAAACACTGGGATCATGATACCTGTGTATCTCCATGCAAGAATTTAGTAGGGTCTTAAAAAGATTCCCCACACATTAGAAAATGTCAAGACATGCAGCTATGTTAAAAAAATCACATTGAGACGTGACCCCTATATTGGAGATTTGGGGTGGGGACAGCTATTTTAAAGGACTCAAAATACTAATTGTAATTTACCTACTGTGCTTAAAACTTGGAATGAATAACGTCCACGAAAGGATTTCAGGAACTCGTACGTGTTTTGGTTTTCCTTGGTGGTCCTCTGTGATAGCGTGCCCTAAATTGAAAATGAGAGCCTCTTTCTGGTTTCAGATTGCAGAGGGAATGGCGTACATCGAGAGGAAGAACTACATTCACCGAGACCTAAGAGCAGCAAACGTTCTGGTCTCTGAGTCACTCATGTGCAAAATTGCAGATTTTGGCCTTGCTCGAGTAATCGAAGATAATGAGTACACAGCAAGGGAAGGTATGCTGTCCTCACCATCTTTACTATCTTTACATGTTTTGTTATTTAGTTTTGCTTTTGTCTGTTGTTGTGTTTTTTTTTACAGAGCAATTACAATAGTCATCCTCAAAAAAAAGAACTCATTTGGTAAAATGGTCACAATGTACCATAGTTGCTGTTTGTGGGTTTGTTTTAATATTTGTTTTTAAAAATTACTCTCCTGATTAGCTCCACATACTGTTTATAAAGTTTACAGATGTTGTCATTTGTATTTCAATTAAGCAAAGGAAAACAAAAAGAGACTTGGCAAGTTCAGAACTCTTTGTTTATATTATATGTTCAAGCTTTTTACCCAAAGAATGAAGTACACTGTTCTTTTTTTTTTAATTAACACATAATGTATTATTTGCCCCAGGGTACATGTCTGTGAAGTACACTGTTCTAACTGTAGAGAAGACACTTGCAACAGTAATTCTGTATCCTGTATTCTGTCCTTTTCATTGCAAATTAAAACTTGGAAATTATCACACACACAGAAATAAATGTAATGCACTCCTTTATTTGACTGCGCTCCATATTCTACACATACTAAAACACACAGAGAGGATGTCTGGGTGGCTCAGTCAGTTGGCCATCTGCCTTCAGCTCAGGTCGTGTTCCCAGGGTCCTGGGATTGAGTCCCACATTGGGCTCCCCGCTCAGCGGGGAGTCCGCTTCTCTCACTGCTGCTGCCCCTGCTTGGGCTCTCTCTTGCTCTCTGACAAATAAGTGAATAAAATCTTTATAAATAAATAAATAAATAAATAAATAAATAAATAAATAAGATGGCAGCTTGAGAACATCATTTTGATTTGTTTAGCATCTCTTGTGCCCATCATGCTTCAGGCAGTTCTCCTCCTGCCTCAAAATTGCATTCTCTTAGGTGGGTGACAACTTGTCCTCAGCAAAAAGGCAGGTGAAGGAAAACGGTTTGAAGAAAGGAAGTGAAAAATAATAGCTAAAATGTAGTGAGTAGTTGCAGTATGGCGGGCACTATTTTAAGTGCTTTTCTTTCTCTCTCTCTTTTTTTTAATTTTAAAGATTTATTTATTTATTTTAGACAGAGATGGAGAGAGCACAAGGTAGGGAGGGGCAGAGGGAGAGGGAGAGAGAGAATCTCAGACTCCCCACTAAGCATGGAGCTCCATACAGGGCTCGATCCAGGGACCCTAAGATCATGCCTTGAGCCAAAATCAAGAGTCAGATGCTTAACTGACTGAGCCACCCAGGAGCCCCTCTAAGCGCTTTTCATACGTTATCTCATTTATGTTTACAATAACCCTATGTAATAAGCTCTGTTGTTGTTGCTATTATTATTATCATCCCCACCTTATAGGTGAGGCCTCAGAGAGGTTCAGTGGCTTCTAAGGTCCGTAGTAAGTGGGAGAGCCAAGAACCAAACCCAGGAGATGTAGCCTCAAAGTTTGCCAGCTAGAACATAGTCCACTGTTGAATTGGACAACCCTGGTGCCTCACAAAAATAGCTATCTATTCTTCTTTTTTTTTTTAAGATTTTATTTATTTATTTATTTATTTGACAGAGAGAGAGAGAGAGCACAAGTAGGCAGAGTGAGCACAGACAGAGGAAAAGGGAGAAGCAGCCTCTCTGTTGAGCAGGGAGCCCAATGTGGGGCTTGATCCCAGGACCCTGAGATCATGACCTGAGTTGAAGGCAGACGCCCAACTGACTGAGCCACCCAGGTGCCCCATAACTAACTCTTCTTGGATGAGACAGGTGGCTTAGTGCAGAGAGCCTGGGTTCTAGAATTAAATAGTAGCCATTTCAGGCCACCATAATAATTACCTTTTGTTGGTATTTACCCCCCGTCACGCATGCAGATCAACCCACTTAATTCTGGCACCAACCTTAGGGAAGTTCTGTCTCCTCATTTTATAGATGAAGGTGCCAAGAACACCCAGAGACAGTAATGAGTGGCTTGCCAGGGTCACACCAAGTTGTGTGACCCTCCCACCACGGCCGCTCTGGAGCCACCCTGCCCCACCCCCCACCCTGCCCCTGCCACCCAGCGATGGGGGGTCAATCCCCAGAACGTGCAACAGTGAGTGCCCTACACGCCATACCTCGCTGGTCCATGAGACTGTCTGCTGTCCTTATTGATCTTGTTCAGATTTCCAGTTTGGGTCTGACACCACAAGAAAATCTAAAGCAAAGACCTCACAAAGGCAAACGTGTTTAAAATTTTTAAAAATGGTTGGTGGGAACCTCTAACCTTTCCAGGATGTAGGGATGGCATTCTGTGCCTGAGTCCCTACCTTCCTCGAGGTGTCCCTGCAAGTTACCCCCAAGACAGGTTTATCCCTTAGCCTCACCAGCTCCCCGTGAGAATCCTAGTATCATTACTATCTCTCTCTGTGCAGATCGTGATGCTACCCAGTTCCTAAAAGTAGTAATGTTTGGGCTGAGCAAATGAAGGCAGGAGATACCTTAACCTTTGGAATAGTATCTAAACTTTCTATTGGTATGGGCTTACAGAGATGTCCAAAAGAAAGTACACATCAAAAAAAAAAAAAAAAAAAGAAAGTACACATCAAGAGATAATTTATATTCCATATAAACATAGCATGGGCTCATTGGAGAACATTTGAACACTGAAGATATATGTTTTAGGGGCTGCCGTTGAGGGACAAATACACAAGCTAAGAACAAATGCCTTTACATTCTGTGCCATGTTATTTTGTTTAAAGTGGACTCGTTATGATGTCTCTAGGAGGATACACAAGAAACTTTGCTTTTCACAGAGGGAATGCCCAAAAGGGAAACAGGGGAGGGAGGGAACTATTTTCAGTACTCCATTTTTGAACCACCTCTGCTGTGTGCTATGTGTATGCACTACCTATTCAAAAGAAATAGTTAAAATTTTCCCCCAAAGAAGGAAAGTATGAAAGCCACATGCCCATGACTTTTTTGGTTCAGCTCAGAGGCTGAAGTAAGACATGTCTTCTCCCTTAGGTGCCAAATTTCCCATTAAGTGGACAGCTCCAGAAGCCATCAACTTTGGATGTTTCACAATTAAGTCTGATGTGTGGTCCTTTGGAATTCTCCTGTATGAAATCGTCACCTATGGGAAAATTCCCTACCCAGGTACTGTTTCCTTACCTATTTCCATTCAAGGGGTCTATTTGAGAAAAAAAGCCAAATGGCAGAAGGCTTAAAAACATAAACCCATATCCAAAACCCATATCCAAAAAACATAAACCCATAAACTCTTTGTTCCAAATGACTATCTTGAGTGGAAAGTATTCGAAAAATGCTTAGACACTTCTCTGCCTTCTTATTTGATTGAGTGCATCTTCTCCCCCCCTCCCCCAACGAATTCTACCTCTTAGTGCCCAGAAGGTGCCTGGGACCGTCATAGGTGTCACAGATATGAGGGCGGATTAGAAGGTTAGACACAGGTGCTCCTCCAAAGCAGTGCACCTGATAGAAGAGGAAACAGACACAGAAATGAGGATTCCCAGTGCTTTTGGATTAGTTTTGAAACTAAGATTTATATAAAGTACTTTGGAGCATCTGCCTCCTTGGGAAATAACCATCTCTGTTTATCAGTGAAAGATTTTTCTGATCTATAACTTACCGAATGTGAAGACATTCATTTGGTATCTCTAGATTCCTGATACTGAAAGTCCTTGGAGCCAGACTGCACCAGCCTTACCTTTAATCGGGATCTGTGCTTGAATATGCAAGAAGAAGGATTTCTCCCAAAGCCTTCTTGTGAATGTTAGGCTATTTACAAAATTGATGGATATAATGAATTTAAAATTAAATCTTTAATGGTTAACTCATTCTCTCATTTGAAAAATATCTGAGGGTGCCAGGCTCCTCTGAGGGGCCCCAATGCAGCAATCCCAGCTCCTGCCTTCGAGAGTTGATATTCTAAAGAGTAGGAAGGGACTGGTAACAGTCAGGCGACTGCTGTCAGATGGCACAGCACCCCATCGAGTGGGTTAAAGATTAGCGAGGAGGAGGGTTGTTGGTTTTTTACTGTGATCCTGGCAGCAGCAGGGCTACAGGGCTGTCTTGGAGGCTGAGCGTCTAGATGCTGAAGTGAATGGAAACATTACTGGAAAGTAGGGAAAATTGGGAAAAAGAAATATTTTCTTGATCAGTCCTGATCAATCTGACATTATGTATCTATATCTGTTATCTGTATCTATATCTGTAAAATAGGGAAAATATTTCTTGATCAATCCTGATACCTGATATTATGCATCTATGTCTATGATCTATATATATCTACAAAGATTATCTATTCAGATTATATATATATATAATCTGATATCTGATCAGATAAGCATTTAACTTCATCAAATGATCTGTGATATGTCTGACATGCTCCAGAACGACACACAAATGATGCCCTTGAGGCTCAGAGAAGGAGACTCTTGCCCAGAACTGAATCACTAGCTCCTGGCACAGCTGCTTCTGAGCCCCAGGCCCGTGTGCCTCCCAAAAACCTTGTTCTCATCCACTATGCTCGGTGTCCAGGATTTAAAAATGTTTAGGGTAAAAAAAATTGTTAAAAAAAAAGCAGTAGAAAAATGGTAAAAAAATAAAATAAAATTAAATAAAATGAATAAAGAAGATGTTGTCCATATATACAATGGAATATTACTCAGCCATCAGAAAGGATGAATACCCAACTTTTGCATCCACATGGATGGGACTGGAGGAGATTATGCTGAGTGAAATAAGTCAAGCAGAGAAAGTCAATTATCATATGGTTTCACTTACTTGTAGAACATAAGGAATAACATGGAGGACATTAGGAGAAGGAAAGGAAAAGTGAATTGGGGGAAATCGGAGGGGGAGACGAAGTATGAGAGACTGTGGACTCTGAGAAACAGGGTTTTGGGGGGTGGGCGATGGGTGAGCCTAGTGATGGGTATTAAGGAAGGCACGTACTGCATGGAGCACGGGGTGTTACACATAAACAATGAATAATGGAACACTACATCAAAAACTAATGATGTACTGTATGGTGACTAACATAACATAATAAGTAATAAATAATAACAATAAAGTAAAATAAAACAAAATAAATGAAATAAATAAAATAAATACAGTAGGCCAACCAGAAAGCACTGACCGATCTACTGCCCAGGGTAACTTGTCCCCTGTAAGGACGGGAGATGCCAGAGATACCATGTTGGGAGCCCTAGATTGATGATGTATTCCGGTCATGAGAAAAGCCTCTAGCATTAGGAGATGTGAACAGAACGGAACAATCCCATTTACATAAATATCAGAGGACTTGATTCACAGATAGCACAGAAATTGGTGAATGATGCCAACACGGGCCATTTCCATCACTATTATAAAGCTGCACGTGGGAGAGACACCACTGATAATTGAGTTTTCCGGGCATACTTTCTTTACCCAGAAGAGTGCTGGATATGTTAAGTTTGTTGTTGTTTTTTTTTTAAGTGGTTTAGAAACCATATGCCTAGCTTTGCAAAATAATGGGAATAAGAGAAAGGAGGGGACAAAACAAAGAGGAAATAAGGAAAGCAAATATAAAGTGAATACGTATTTTTTAAAGGAAATGAAAGACTAAAAGATGAAATATACCAAAATGTTACTATCCTTGGACAATGAAATGATACGTTTTATTAATTTTCTCTTTCATAAGCTTCTGAAGCTTCCAGTTTTTAATTTTTCTAATTTTTAAAAAAATTATGTCTTTATTAAATATTTCAATTCTTCTTTAAGTAATATACATGCATCAAAAAATCAGGTAGTACAAAAAGACTTTTTTTTTTTTTTTTACGAAAAGACTTCTAATGAAAAATTGCCTCCCTGGCTTCATGCTCCTCAAAGTCATTTACTTTCAGGAATTTTAGTTATTTATTTTAATATTTGTTGCTCAGAATTCAAAATATTATACTATTATCTCTTAAGTAAGAAATTTTCCCATTTTACTTATCATTAAGAGTATGATCCCATGGTTCTAATTCAAGAGATACAAAGAAGTATATGGTGGAAGTGGTGTGCCTTTCATTCCTTATCTCCAGCCTCCCCTCCTTCCCCTTGCCCCCATTGGAACCATTATTATCAATTTATGGTGAATTGAACAGAGATATTCTAGAAATATCCATGGAGGTACAATTAGAGGTGTACCAAATACACATGTTGGCTGGGTGCCAAGACTGATATCACCAACACAGAGCAAACTTCTAGGAATAAGAGAGTAAAATATACAATTTTGTCAGTAAAAGTTACCTGTCAAAATTCTAGTAGTCAAATACCAAATATGGGGCAGTAGAGGGTAGGAGTGTCATTTCCTATTTGCAGTCCTCTGTGTTGAAATAGATTAGTTGAACGAGTACATCTAATATCATGAACTTTTGTGCACACCAAATGTAATTCAGAAGTCTTTTTCTTAACAGGTTTTTTAGAAAGAGGCCTTGTACCTATCAATCATAATTTGGGCAAATGCCCAAAACCCTTTGTCTTCAACTACTGTTAGTCCATTTCAATAATTTTCTGTTGAGTTTTAAAATCTTTAGTCCCCCCCTCCCCCCACCCAAGGCTCAAAGCTATGAGGAATCCTTTTCTTAAGCCTTCTCTTGTTCTCATTGATGAGTGAGCACTGGATGAGTAAAGACAGCTTATCATGGTTGTTGCTGGACATGACTTTGGAGTTGGTCCTCATGAAAATTTGAGGCATCAGAGTTAGTAGTCTGCTTCTAATTCATACTTAGGGCTTTTCCCAAATAGGACTTTCTCTTGAAAGACTCATGACCTAGATAAAATTAAATCACTAAGTAAGTACCATTATCAAATTTGCTTATGTTATGAATACTAGTACACCAACTTTTCACCTAGAATTTTAAACAAATTCCTGCACTGGATCTGGCTTCTTGTGCAGCTGGGCCAAAGCGGATGGCTTCTGAATCCTGTCCTGTGTCTCAGATCCTGTTTCTTCTATGGAGGAACTCAGCATCTCTGTTTATGCCTAAAATTTCACTGGTCATTGTTATGTTAGGCTGGGTACTTGTTTTGTCCCTTCTATTTGGAAACTTGTAGCCATGGATTCTGGGAAATTTTCTGGAAATTCGGGAAATTTTCTAGAAATTTTCACCATTTTCACATTTGAAAATGTCCTCCTCTCCATTTTCCGTTTTCTGAGTCACATGCTGGAAGGTGGAAGTCTCTCTGAGTCTCCTGTCTGCTCTTGTTTCTCTCACTCTGCCCTTTAGTATTGCTGGAAGACTTATCTCCTCACCCTTCCTTTGATGAGATGTCTTATGGGAACAAGGGTCTGTGGTGGTCCAGTCGTCCTTATTAGCACCCTCTCGGGTCAGCGTCTTCCAGGTCCTGCCTGTGGGGGACCAGCCTGGCTATCAGCATTCTGGAGGTGCACTAGGGATGGGGCATCAGTGTCTTTCATTGTTGTCGTTGTATTTTTTTTTTATTGTGGTAAAATATACACAGGATAAAATTTATCATCGTTCAAGCGTACGATTCAGTAGCAATAAGTATATTCACATTGGCGTGCAAACATCCCCACCTTTAGTTTCCATGATTTTCTCGTCATCCCTACCTTAAACTATTACCATTAATCAATTACTCCCCATTCCTCTGCCTTCCAGCCCCTGGTAACCTCTATTCTACTTTCCGTCTCTGTGAATTTGACAACTCTAGGAAGCATATAGTATTTGTCCTTTTGTGTCTGGCTTCTGTCACTGCAGGTGGTGTCCTCAAGGTTCATTCAGGTTGTGGCATGTGTCAGAAGGGTCTCATTTTTCCATCTTCGGCCTTTCTCCTTACTCTTGATCTTCCATTCCACACTTGACTCCACCTCCACTGGCATTCCTGAGCACGGGGTTTGTCTCCTGCAGGTTTCCCAGCGTTACCTGAGGCACCTGCCAGTTGGGTTCTGGGTACAGTCTGCAACCACCAACCTCTCCCTTTGCGTGCACGGTGACTCCATGGGGACCCTTCCCAGGGCATGGTGGGATGAAGCATCCTGCCTGTTGCTGGGGTCCCTCTCTTGATGGCACTTCAGTTTCACATTCCTCCTCTTGGCTCAGCCCACTTCTATCTCTGCATGACAGAGGTTTCACCAAAGATGGAGTTTAAGTCTTTTTGTTTTAGGATGAAGTAAAGGGGGGAAAGGAGGTCCAAAGTAAAGGGGGAAAGGGACCAAAGATCCTTACCTCACTAGCTTAAAAGGAAACTATAATAATGTTTATATATGAATTTTCTAAAAAAAAAAAAAAATAGAGGGGATCTTTGTGGTCGGGGGTTTATTTTGCTTTGCTTTTACAGAGAAAAAGGAGGCTTGAAAGTGACAACATTTTCTGAAGCCTCATGTCTCCTCTGGCTGTTTCTTCCCAGACATGTCCAGCATCTTAGGAACACGTGTAAATTGGAATCAGGGAACTCATCTGCTGTAAGTGCCATTTTGATCACAGGCAGGGCTCAAAACAACAATGAAAAAATCGCCTTTTTGGAAGTACTACCGGGTGGGAGACTGTGTCTCATGGCAGCTGCTACTTCCTTGCTCACACACAAGAGAGGCCCCCTTGTCTCTAAAGACTGTTTTGGTTTCTGGAGCTGCTGGACTCCCATCCAGAGGAGAGAGAGTTGCTCACTTTCTATTTCTTTTCTCTTCTCTGCTGTAATGCATTTTTTCTTCTCCCTGTGCTCCTTCACCAACTTCTAGTCTCTGCTAATTCCTACCCACTCCAGATTTCACTTCCTGCTCCCTACCCACCTCCCTCTTCTGGGGTATCTCCCCCATTGGGCTGTGAGCCATTTGTGGACAAGACTCAGTCTTAATCGTCTTTGTATCTCTCAGAGCTTAGCGTTAGCCCATGTCCCATAGTAAGCGCTCAGGAAATGCTTGTGGAGAGAATGGAGGCTGGAATATGAAACTGCTTGCTTTTCTGGTCACTGGCCAATGGGTGTTTGCTTTCTTTAATCTAGCAACAGAGCAATGACCAAGTATCAGGTTTAAGGTCTGAGGTCTGAGGTTTGAGGTCTCCCTCCCCTTTCTTTCTTGTCACTTAATAGCCTTATTTTGCTCATTGATTTACTCAGGCATTCAGATTTCTTTCTTTCTTGCTCTTACTAAGTCAGATTCCCCCAGACAGGATGGAGCACACCTGGCCTTTATCTGCACCATGGAGAGTCCTGCAGAGTTAGGAAAACAGATGAGAATGAGGAAGGAGAATCTGCAGTGGGACAAGGTGGGGGGTGGGGCGGGACTAGAAAATTCATTGCAGCTTCGGGTTCTCCAAGCCGAAAGTGAAAAGTGAAAGAGGTATTCCTAAGAAGTTGGCCATCCAGCTGCCATTTCTGTCATCCTGAATGTTAGTCCTCCTCCCAGGATCCCAGAGTTTCACCCAAAGCCATGTAGAAGCAAATAGAGGAATTTCATCTGAGATTTATCCAAGTGAGCAGGGTTACTGACAAGAGTCATGCTGAAACCACATAATTTCTGGAGACTGGAACCCCAAATGAAGAAAAGGCTGCAAATTGGTCTCTTGGCTTCAAGCAATGAGAATAAATCGAAGTCTTTCCGTTAGAACATTACAGTTACACAAATATCGGAAGATCGTGGTTCAGAAGACTTGAGCAAAATTAGTTCACCATGTAAACAACTTTCAAGAGATCTCAGTGTTTATAAAGTTTGCTTGGAACTTTTCATTTCAAAAAAGAAGGACTCTTCCAAGACAGAAGTAATCAATGTCTTCTTTCAAGGGTTTAAATCCAGGCAGGCCCTTCAGTCACTGTGTTCTTAGAAAAAGAAAGGTTAACTAAGGGCAGAGGAGTTCCAAGGTCACTGATCATGCCCCTCATGGTAAGAAATAAACAGAAACCCCACTTCTACAAATAGAACAAAAGTTTCACAAAATCGCACTGACTTCCACTATGTATGGTGCATTCTGATCTTTGCTATTTCATTCTTTTTTTTTTTAGCTTTTCTTTTTTTTTTAATTTTTTATTATTTTTTAATTTTTTAATTAACACATAATGTATTATTTGCCCCAGGGTACGTGTCTGTGGATCCTCAGGCTTACACATTTCACAGCACTTACCATAGCACATACCCTCCTCAATGTCCATAACCCAGCCACCCTATCCCTACCCACCCCTACCCCCCAGCCACCCTCGGTTTGTTTCATGAGTTTAAGAGACTCTTATGGTTTGTCTCCTTCCTGGTCCCCTCTTGCTATTTCATTCTGTTGTGATTTGTTTTTAAAAAATACTGGTAGCTCCCTAAAAAATTCAATTTGTCGATCTCAAATGGGTAGTGACCCACAATTTGAGAAACACAAATTAGAGAATAAATTCAAAAGAAGACTCTGTTTCAAATCTAGTAAAATAGCTATTTTTAGGATCTTCCCAGTGACCACCAGTGGTAAAAATCTATGGCTGTGGAAAGGAAATTGGCTGTGATAAATGGAATTCTTCTTGTGCCAGGCATCAGACATATTCTACCTGAAAATATGCTGCGTGAAATACCTTTTTCCCTACAGAACGAGGTATCCACAAAACAGGAAAAACATGCAGATGTAGATAGGTCCTGCTAAACCACTAAATGAGCATATTCCTTTATTCCATTTTAATCATGGAGGAAATGATCTTTTTTCCCCTTAAACCTGTTCTTGGTATCAAAGATGGATATTTCAGCTTCTGAAATACTTTGAGTCATTTGACCATATTAAAAGCCACCCTTGATTACCAGTCTTCTTGTAGAGCTCAGTAGGAATAATGAACACCCACTTCCCTCACTGGGTGTTGAGAACACGCACATTCCAGAGTCAGTGTGAGTTCCGACTTGGGCCTGTATTGAAGACTTTGTAAGGGACACTTTAATGATTGGGACATAATTTTGACTCCTTCCAGTAAACTTACAGGGAAAAGCTGATTTTAAAAAATATATTGGTACGAGATAATGTACCTGAAGATGATTTTTTGGTATATGTATTGCAGGTAGAAGCTGGAAACAATACTACAAAAGAAATTGAGATTGAGGGTTAGGATTGAGTTTGAGAAGTTCATTTAAGGGTCAGTCAAGTCCATTATCCTTCTGCCATTAAAAACTTGTTCTGTCTTCTGCTTCCCATGTTGGCCTATTGTCACTCAGACAAACAATACTGTCTTGATCCTCTTCGTACTAAAATTTACATTATTTAGTTGCTCACAGAAATCTCCTTAGCCTCCCTATCCATTTGTGAGGGCTGCTGTAACAACATACCACCGACTGAATAGTTCAAATTAATTTTCTCACAGTTTTGGAGGGTATACGTCTGCGACAAGGTGTGGGCAGGTTTGACTTTTCCTGAGGCTCCTCACTGGCCTGTAGATGGCCACCTTCTAGTTGTGTCTTCACACGGGCATTTCCTTGGTGCCCATACAATGCCCACACATCCCAGGTCTCTGTGTCCTAATCTCTTCTTCTAAGGACATCCGGTCAGATTGGATTAGGGCCCACCCTAAAGGCCTCATTTTAACTTGATTACCTCTTTAAAAACCCTATCTCTATAGGCAGTCACGCTTCAAGGTTGGGGACTGAGGAATTCAGCAGTTCTGAGGACTTATATGAATGTATTGGGGGGGGCACAATTCAGCCCATAACCACCTCTAAAGTTTGCTTCAAGAATGGATGCAGGATGGGGTGCCTGGGTGGCTCAGTTGGTTAAGCATCTGCCTTCAGCTCTGGCCCTGATCTCAGGGTCCTGAGATTGAGCCCCACATCAGGGAGTTTGCTTCTCCCTCTCACTCTCCCACTGTGCTCGCTCTCCCTCACCCTCTCTCTCTCTCTCAAATAAATAAAATTTTAAAAAAAGAAAAGAATGGATTCGGGATGTGGGGATCAGAAAGCCCACTGCAAGGCTCAACCGAGGGTCCAGTTTCTCAATGGTACATTTCTTTTGCTTTAGGGAGAACTAATGCCGACGTGATGACCGCCCTATCCCAGGGCTACAGGATGCCCCGCATGGAGAACTGCCCAGATGAGCTCTATGACATCATGAAAATGTGCTGGAAGGAAAAGGCAGAAGAGAGGCCAACGTTTGATTACTTGCAGAGCGTCCTGGATGATTTCTACACGGCCACAGAAGGGCAGTATCAGCAGCAGCCTTAAAGCACAGGAAGACTCGTGGCCATTCGCTGGGATGGCTGCCTCCTACAAAAAGAAAACAGGACAATCCCTGGTTGCGCTAGGATCTCATGCACTAGGATCATCCATCGTCCCTGCTTCCTGAAAGTGAGGCTAGGTTACTCAGGAAGAACACTCTCGACATGGAAGAAAAGTATTCTCTTTCTCATTGGCTGATGCCCACTGGTTACCGCTTGGACCAGTCCCAGCTGGCAATCTTGCTTTGCTAGACCAACATCTGCAGACAGCCTTCTGAGAAGAAAACACCTGTTCTGTCCAAAACGGGCCCACTCTGGCCTCTTGTTTACAGCTTAGTGTGTGACTCCGAGGTTCAGAGGCTATTGCAGTGAATCTCAAATAGTAACAGACTTAAACTCATTTATAAAAGTAAAGTAACCAGATGCAGATCATGACCCTTCTTTGCATTTTCTCTATGCTTTGGCTTATCTATTAAAAAAATTACTAATCCAATCTGTTACATTTTGCAGGTGAATTCCGAAGGTTAAAATGGTCTCTCTCAGATTGGGGTGAGGCCCCCTCCCCCTGAAATCTGAGACTGTTAAGCATTTTCCTTCTGTGGAGACTGCTCAGGACCCCACACATGAAGCAGAACAGCCTCAATGCTCTTTCTGGTCTGTCCCTGTAGAAATGTCCCTTGTGAGCACGCAGAGCTGCTGTGTGTCCCCGTGTGGACCCCGCCAACGGCCAGGGCTGGCCCAGACCTCTCAGGACAGGGACCAGGGCCTCGGGAATGGCTCTACTCTAAGAAGGAATATTTTTTAACAGTCCAGCTTTTCAATTCCACAATTTCCTATGTAGACACTTTCTTGACACTGTACTTTGTGAGAGTAATAAGATTCTAATCTCTGCAGGGTCTCTTAGGGCCTTATAAAATATAAGAATTTTCTTTATTGCTTCCAATAATTTGAACGTTATTTTAATGATGAAATGTTAATTTTAGTTGTACTTGAGAAAAGTAAAAACGCCATCTTTGGGTCTATTTTTGTGATTCAGCAATCTTTTCTAAATTGTGTAAGGCGTGTGTGAGACTATTCATACAAGGATATGAAAGCAGAATAAGTGACTAAGGAGGCTGGAAAGAGCCCCCATAGCACAGGATACGAGAGGTTCTGTTTACTAAAGTTTTCTACTGTAAGCTTTGAATAGAAAATGCTGTATCACCTCATGTTTCACTTATGCTCTTGTGTATATACCTAATATTTCTATTTTTTGATTTTATTTTAATACACCTGGCCCAATAACATCTCGAGCTTTTTCCTTGTGTTTAACATTTTCAGTTATCATCATCGTAAAAATGAGTACCATTTGGGGGGAAATGGGAGGGAATTCCATATAGTTACATCGTTTAAAGAACTTGTACAACTTCTTGGAGCAAAAAAAAAAAAAAGCGAAAAAGAAAAAAAAAAAATGAAAACCAGGAGTTGACATCCTGGATATCCCTTAATAGGGCCAAATAGGATTATTTTCAAATAGGCTTTTAGCAGGCATCATTAGAATTTCATGTTATGTGTGTTGCCTAGGTGTGGGTACCTAGGGAAGGGATAAAATAGCCTGATGTTCCCTAAATTTTCACCTATTTTCCTGTGCATTTTTTAAATGCCTTTCCTAAAATATTCTAAAGTTCTTGATTCACAAATGCCACGCTTACGAAGATGGACTATTATCACCATATAGTGTCTGCACAGCTGATGACTTGATTCACAATGGGTCAGTCTTCTGGACACACCCACCTGTTCACATTTCATTTCAGAATCACACAGATGGCTCAGTGTGTTATGTGGAGAGAAAGTGTAAAGAATCCCTAAGGCAAAAAGAAGTCTCTAGAAAATTAGTAAGTTTATCTTCACCTTGTTTTTCTTCTCTCAATTCTGCTTCCTTTTGCCATTTTACATTCAACTTTCCCTCTCAATCAAGTCTGTGAGCCTTTCCTCCGTCACCCTGGGCCTCGTCACTCCTTCCAGGATATGCTCCAGCCACGTCATACCCAAGGGAGAGCAAGCCCAGTCTCTTCCCTCGTCAGGAGGATTCCAGCTTCTTCATGACTGGCAGACAGAATGAGGGGCTGGGTAGGTATTTGTGTCACGATAGAGTCTCCCGTGGAGAGCAGTTGCCTGATATCATCACATCCCTGATTGTTATTAAGGACTTGAAAGGTAGAATGGCTGTTCCTCTACCCTCTCAGAACTACCCTCTCAGAACTTGCCTTGGTGGTTCTGCTGTGAGGTATTTGTGTCACTACTCGAAAAGCTTCCCTAGTGGATATACTGTGTGCCCAAGCTTGAGAGTCACTCCCTCGCTTTGACCCAACATTGCAAAGTTAACGGCTCAAAGGAAAGCCAGCCCTCTCTTTCCTCAAACGGTTTGGTTGCCCCAGGAGGATGGAAGAGTCCAGGAGGAAGGAAAAGAAGAAAAGTTGTCTTTTTCCATTCTTACGACCATGAAGCTCACTAAATCTGAGGTAAAACTCATAGGCTTGACATGGATGTTCTCAGTAGAAGGGACACTCCACAGACCCTCCACACAGACTTCCCTGGGTTCTGTCAGAACCACACTGGGAAAGCCTACTGCCCAGGCCTTCTCCTAGGGAAGATACTGTACTGCAGAAGCCTCGACTCCTGTCCCCAAGGTGTAAAAGAGGCCAGCAGAGGAAGGGACCATACTTATTTACTTACACAGTGGGACAGATCAAGGGCACTAAAATCTAAGTATAAACTCATTTCCAGTGTTGCCTATGGTGATAGCTCTCCTTTTATCTTTCCCTTTGCTGGAACAATCTGCCTCATTGGGGCAGTAGCCACTGGAAAGGCAGTCAGCCCTGAAACACCAGCATCTGGTACTCTGAAGTAAAGCAGATGCTCCTCCCCTCGCCGAGCTTGGCAGCCTTCACTATGGTAACGGCAACCCTCCATGGCCCCTTAGCTTCATGCATTCTCAGAGGCGATCACACCACCCACCTCTCCTCTCCGTGTCTTTGTTTTCTACTTCTGCCTAGTTGAATGGAGGTTCCAGTTCTCTATCAACTGCATTTTGACTACCTGAAGTTACTAGGTTAGGGAAGAGCCTTGCCGTTCTTCCTGATGGAAACAGTGGTTATAAATACATAAAGCTGACTATATACCCACCATTCGCTCAGTGCTCTCTTTTGCATTTTGGCACTTTATAAAACTGAACCTGTAATGCACACCACAGCCCTTAACGGTATGGACAATGTTATGTCTATTTCATGGCTGAAAAATCAGACGTAAATTTAATTTTGGAAGAAAAGTCATGCAAGAATTCAACTCACCACTCCCACTTTTTAAAAAGACAACTTATAGGGCCACCTGGGTGGCTCAGTTAAGCATCTGCCTTCAGCTCAGGTCATGATCCCAGGGTCCTGGGATTAAGCCCCACCTCGAGCTGCCTTGCTCAGTGAAAAATCTGCTTCTCCCTTTCCCTCTCCCCCTGCTTGTGTGCTCTTGTGCTCCCTCTCTCTGTGTCTCTCTCTCGCTCTGTCAAATAAATAAATAATTTAAAAATAAAAAATAAAAAGACAATTTATAGAGACTATACTTTTTTTTCCTCTTTTCTTTTATTTTTTTCTTTTAAGTAATCTCTGTGCCCAGTGTGGAGCTCAAACTCATGACCCTGAGATCAAGATTGCATGCTCTACCAACTGAGCCAGCCAGGCGTCCTGAGATTACACTTCTGAATAAAAACGCTTTGATAACATTTATGCTTCATTTAATAACATGAAGTTGTATTAAACGGGTAAAATTTTATTCCAGAGAGTTCTAATGTGACAGATGTATAAGAGGAAAGCCTTCCGATTTAATTTCCTGTGTTTTTATGAATCTGAATACTTCAGGTGGAAGTGAGTGCCAGAAGCGTCACCAGGTTCCCAAGATGGCCACAATGTGATCTTGGGGATTTAGTTTACATGTGGAAATAATAGGGGCAGTCTTGGTGGCCTCCATCTCTAGGTCATTGGAAAGATTAGTCAGAAATAATCGGGATTGTCAGTGTTCAATGTTAACACAAGACTTCTCGAATCAAAGGTGGCTTTATTTACAGCACTCAAAGTAGATACCATGTCACAAAACAGAAAAACAATACGCAAATTGTTTTTTTTTACACTTATGTAGGGCTTGGACGAAAGTCCTTAATCCCTCATCTGCTACCCTTAAAGTCTGATGTGTTTCTGATTTCAGATTTGATTTTCTTTTTGATTTAAAAGGTTAACGCAGTGGGGTGCCTGGGTGGCTCAGTCAGTTAAGCGTCTACCTTCAGCTCAAGTCATGAACCTGGGGTCCTGGGATTGAGTTCCACATTGGGCTCCCTGCTCAGTGGGGAGTCTGCTTCTCCCTCTACCCGTCCCCCTGCTCGAGATATCTCTCTCTCACTCATGCTCTCTCTCTCAAATAAATAAATAAAATCTTTTAAAAAAAGTTTACCGCAATAAACAGATTGAATATTTGGCAGTAAACCTAAACTGGAGAAGAAACCTTTAATCAAATAAAACATTTCTGCAGAAAAATGCCTAAACTCACACTAAGTGGGATGAATATAGCCTGTAAATACCTTCAGGGTAAGTTCTGCCATCAAATGATTTCTTAAAAAAAAGAAAAACAAACAACAAAAACAAAAAACCAACTTGGTTTTTAGAGTTTTTTGGACTTTGGAATTGTGGATAGGGGATAGTCCTGTACTCCGAGATTTTGAAGAATGTGCAAGACCACAGGGCCTTTGAGTATTAGTGGTGTGTCCCATTTGGATAGAGGACTTTGGGACTGTGGGTACTCAAAGCCCATTTCCTGCAGCCATGTTCCAAGATGCAGCATAGCTTTGAGTCTCTTTGAAACAACACAGTCATGAAAATAATCTCTGCTCCAATTCACCTCAGGGACGTCTGATACTTAGCAGTTCCAGTGAGGAAAAATACCTAGTGGTTTTAGTTGACCACAAGAGCTACCAATGGTGGTGTGGTGGCTAAACTAGTTAAGGAGTGCAGTAGTGAGTTATGCTAGGAGCTCAAAAAGGGCTCCAAACAAAAAAAGATGTTCTTTCTTCATCACACACAATTGAGACCATGTGGAAGCATTACATTCAATTCTGAACGCCTGATGGCGGATTCTCAAATCCTAACTGCTCTGGAAAAGTCACTTTGATGTGGGCGATAGGGTATGCGTAAAAGAACTGGGAGCATGTCAAGTGTGGAAGTCTTTGGGCAGTCGGGGGAGGGGAAGCCACAGCACAGATATTTTGACAGGAGAGATAAATGGAATCATCTTAAAACATTTGCTCTGTCCAAGAATTATATTTTCAATCCTACTTTGCAAGACATTTTGAAAGTGGCTCATCACTCCTCATCTTTTTTTTGTCAATGCACTTCACTTTAAATAAGGTGTTCTGTGGGTTAATAGTAGTCATTCAATACAGTGCTTTACTGAGCACTTCCTTGAGGGCAGAGAAGGTAGTAGACATGCGAGGGACGCGGACCGTTAGTCTCAAATTGCTTGCTTTAGGGGGGAAGTACAGGGATGATACAGGGAGTGCAAGAAAACTACCATAAGGGGGAAAAATAGGTTCAGAATAGGAAGAAGATCATTCTGAGGAGAGATGGCAAAGCTGGTTACAGGAACAGGCATGGAGGTAAAGAAAAGAAGCCTTCATTAAATAAGTGACCTCCGAGAGAGGGGCTTTGGGGGGAGTGCTGCAGGGTGCTGGCAGGTGGAAAGGAGTCTGCAGCGAGAAGCTTCAGAGAGAGGGTGCAGCAAGGTGAGAGCAGCGTGGGAAGCACCAAAGGACAGAGCCCCCCAAACATGTAACAGTAGGGCACTGATACTCAAACTTGAGATTGCATCAGAATCACCTGGAAGATTCATTATAACAGATCACTGCCCTCCACCCTGAGTTTCTGGTTCTGGGGTCTAGGTAGGTCTGGGGAGGGACCCAAGAACAGCAGCCGATATACCTGGGTCTGGACCACTCTTTGAGAGCCACTGGAAATGGAGGTTCTCAGCAGTTGGGGAACCAGGTGAACCAGGACGAAGCCACAGTGTGGAGAATATGTGGAGTCCCAGGTGAGGAGTATGCTTTTTTTTTGAGCATGCCGGTGGCTGCCTTACACATTTGAGGGAGCCTCACAGGAGGCAGAGCAGCACGGAGCCGGTGGCCCAGAGACTGCAGAACCACATTGCCTGGCTTCCTAGCCCAGCTCTGTTTATTGTGCTCAGTACAAAACAGGGGTGAGGATAGTACTCCCCACATAGGGTTGTTATGGGGATTAAACGATGTAATATTTCATTGAGTGAGGCACCGAGTCAAGTCGATGTGTTTGTGAAATAAAAACGTGAAATAAAGATGTTCAGTAATCAAGATGTTAAATAAAGGGATGCCTGGGTAGCTCAGTCAGTTAACTGTCTGCCTTTAGCTCCGGTCATGATCCCAGGGTCCTGGGATGGAGCCCCGCATCTTCTTTGGGCTCCCTGCTCTGTGGGGAGCCTGCTTCTCCCTCTCCCTCTACCCCTCCCCCTGCACTCGTTTTCTCTCTCTCTCGCTCTGCTCTCTCTCTCAAATAAACAAATAAATAAATTTTTAAAAAGATGTTAAATAAAATGCAATGTCAGAAAAGCAGAGTATGAAGTCCAATCAGTGAGGGGACATGAGGGGGACAGATGGACAGGAAAACCAAGGAGGAGGCTGGTATGGCTGTCCCAGTGGTGGGGAAATAAGCTCCCTGGCTATGACTGGTGTGCTTTGGCAGACACTGCAGATGCAGACCCTCTGAGGGCCTTGCCTGGCACCCCAAGATGGGTTTCTTCTGATGTGGAATGGGGTGCAGGGATCTGTTTGTGTGGCTCTTGTTTTTTAACAACCTCCCTCACCTGTGAGATCCAATTTCAGTATTCAAATTATGACCCTGATAAACGCAAGTAGGGAATTGGATTTTGGAGGTGTTAACTGTTACAGGTTGAATTGTGTCCTTCCAAACTGGTATGTCGAAGTCCCAACGTCCAGTACCTCAGAATTGACCCGATTCAAAAATAGGGTTGTTACAGATGTAATTAGTTAAGCCAAGAGGACTTCATCGGTAGGTCCCTAAATCAATAGAACAGCCGCCCTTATAAAAATAACATTCTGGGAAGAAATAGAACACACATAGAGGAAAGATTCCATCAGCAGCTCCGGGGAGAAGAAGACCACCTACAAGCCCAGGAGAGAGGCCTGGAACAGCACCTTCCCTCACACTGTCTGAAGGAACCCACCTGCCAGCACCTTAATCTTAGCCTTCTGGCCTCCAGCACTGGGCAGTGATACACTTCTGTTGTTGAAACCCAGTCTGTGGCCCCTAGTTATCAAAACCTTAGCAAATTAATGCAGCAGCCTCGTGAATTATAAGAGTGGCTGATAAAAGGGGAAATTGTGGAAAATACAAATGGGGAGAATCTGCAGTCAGGGAGAGGAGAGCTAGGCCAGCAAACCAGACAAAGAAGTGTCTGCTAAGGCAGGAAGTAGGAGAACTAAGCTGGTGTGCTGTCCAGGGTCCACACACCCGGCAGCAGTGTGTTTCAAAATGTAGGTTTTGTACTCAATGTACTCCAGTGTGGTGAGGCCAACAGATGAGGAGACAGTTGCCATTGAAAAGATAGTTGGGGGGGCTCAGTCGGTTGAGCATCAACTCTGGGTTTCTGCTCAGGGATGTGAGATCGAGCGCCCTGTTGGGCTCCACACTCAGTCTCCTTAAGATTCTTTCCCTCTGCCCCTCCCCCAACTCAGGCATTCTCATGCTCTCTCTCTCAAATAAATAAATACATCTTTTTTTTTTTTTTTAAATGGAGGAAGATAAAAACAGGGCAGAGCAGGCAGGCGTTTTGTCTCAACAGGAGCAGAAGCTCCCTGAGTGCAAGACTCGTGCCCCACTAGTACCCCATCCCGAGTGCCTCGAAGAGCCCTCTTAAACTCCAGCTGCATCTGGAAAGTGGTGGGGGAGAAAGGATTGCAAAGAGCTGAAGAGAAGGGGTGCAAGGATGTCCCCCATGAGCTAATAGGGAAGGAGACAAAGGGCAAAGTGGTTGGGGCATGTGGTGGGGGCCCAGCTCATGGCTTGGTTAATTCAGCCAAAGAGGCAGCCATGCAATGTCCTGGCTGATGCAAGTGAGCCGTGAAGACAGTAAGCAGGGTTCAGAGGAGCTGAGGTGAGTGCAAATAAGGTGATGGCAGAGGGTAAGTCCTGCCCTGCAGAGCCTCCACGCATCCTGGATCCTGGCTCACGGGGAGAAAGCCCCACAGCGTGCTAGGAGCCACCTGTAAGGTGTGGTTTCCAACTGGCTGCTGGGTAGGGCTTACAAGAAGGACAATGGGAGCCGGAGAGAAAAAAGAGGCGAGAAGAGGAGCATCAGTGGTGAAAAGCTGCGGTGCTCCAATGACTTAGGCTGCAGAGGAGGGCCCCACCTGCACGCAGAGCAAAGGCTATGCTGAGCCTGCCCAGTGGGCACTAACTCCCCACCCCCTCACTCCTCCCTACTCCCCACCCCTCCACGCCACCTCCCTCACCTCAAGCTTCTGAAGGGGCACCAGAGGGGGAATCACACTGGATAGAGAGCTCTGGAGCCAGAGTAATCGCTGATTCTTAAGATGGGAAAACGTGATGGGCAGTGTGATTGTGGCCACAATCCTGGGCACGCATGCAAACGCACGCGCAGGTGGCAATCATCATCAGTGGCGGTGTTCTTCCACCGTATCTTTATTCCAAGGGACATGTAAGTGTGCCAAGCTTTGTTTTTTTAAACATAAAATTATTTCAGAGACAGAATGCTTTCCTATTATTACTTGCCGGAATCTTCAACGATTGTGGTATTTTGTTGTCAATGTCATTTTAAATGACGTTTATCCCTAAAGAAACCAGAACTCATGGATAAGAAATACGAGTGAGTTGATCTCAACTATAGGAAATGTGTAACAAGAAGATCCCAGCTGTTCACCCATTTATTCCATCCACTAATATTTATTGATCACCAGCCGTGCTGAGTGCCGGACTAGCTGGAGTGTATTTCATATTAAAGAACACCTAGACACACACCTCGCCCCCACTGCACACACACACACACACACACAGCCCAGAGTGATTCTGTTATCACTTATCTCTCTCAACAGCAGCTTCCCATCTGTCAAGAGCTTTAAAAATAGCCAAACCATATTGCAGAGAGCTGCTTGGGCTGTGGGAGGAAATAAAGAAAAGGAGAGAAGGAAAAACTTAAGAATCAGCTTAAAACTCTCAACTCCAAAGAGTCAGATAAGAAAGAAAGACTTTCCGTCTTTATTTATCAATAATGTAACAAAGAATCTCTTTAAGGAGAGAATTCCCCCATGCACAAGCTTCTGGGAGGTGTGCTGTGGATTAGAAAATAAGGTTCTCTGTCCAGAAGACTAAACTCAGGGCAGAGAAGAAGTGAGAGCACCTCTGGCTCCTCACAGAGCCGAACTTGAAAATGGTGAATCTGCACCAGATGCGTATCCCCAAACCAACATTCAACAATAGGTGTGAGGTTTAAAATCTGAATGTGCAGGGGTGTCCGGGTGGCTCAGTTGGTGAAGCGCATCTGACTCTTGTTTTCTCCTCAGGTCATGATCTCAGGCTCCTGAGATCAAGCCCTACACTGAGTTCTGCGCTCAGTGGAGAATCAGCTTATCCCTCTCCCTCTGCTCCTTCCTAGTCTCTCTCTCTGTCTCTAAAATTGATAAATAAAATCTTAAAAAAACAATCTGAATGTGCAACCCCACAAAGAAACTCCTGTGTTCTTACACCAAGTGATGCAAAACAAGGACTGAACTCTCTCTTGTGAGAGAAAAATAATTGTAAAACCTTTTTAAAAGGACAGAAGGAAATGTCCTTTCTTTCCTTTCATGGATCACCTCTCATCAAATGTAGAAGTCTAGCTTCTGTTATTTTCTGGGGTTTTCAGGCTACTGTGTTAACTTTTTAATGAACGTCGTGGTTATCACCGTAGTGTAATTAAGCAGAGACCTTAGAGAGAAATACAAATTCTCAGTGTTCTGCCCCATTATGAGGGTGCTGAGAGGGTCACATGGCCAGTGCTGCCTGGGATATGGATTCCTCTCCTACTGCCTCGTGTTGAACAAAGTTGAAATAAACTGGTCATACAACTTCCCGGAGTTTCAGCATAGCAGTAAGAAATGTGTGCTGAGAAGGGCAGCTCCCGGACTCTGAATTAGACATCATAGACATGATAAGTCTTCTGTCTCATTAATCAGCCTATTGTGTTGAGATTCTCAACCAGTGACCCCTTGCTTATTTGGACAGTCTGGACAATATTTTTCCCTTTCTTTCAATGATTAGCCTCATGCAATTTGCCCAATTTTGCAAAATCTTATCATGAATTAAGAGCTTCAAAAATATTGATGCTATGATTGAACTCAGCTCCACTTCTAGAAATCTTAAATATGTAAAAGTACTTAAGTAACTCATAGACTCAAACACACTCCTCTAGCACTATTTATAATTCAAAAATACTGAAACTCTCTAAAGACCTAATTTCAGTCCCCATGTATTAAAGACCTGCTATGCATCCAGAACTATGCAATACACTGAGTATATTTATGGGCCATTTTAATCAATTAAAAGGAAAGGTTAATTGATCTATGTAGAACACTTTAAGTGATATATATTAATGAGGTAGGAAAATGTTCATAATATATTGTTAAATAGAAATAACCCAAATATGAATTATTTACAAAGAACTATTAGACCTATTTTTTTTAAAAAAGAAATGGTGAAAGGTATGCAAAGTAAGAAAGAAGGAAAAGAAGGCTTTTCAGGAGAACACACTCAAGTAATAAAGATTGAATTGTGTTTTTTTTTCTTTTATCTTTCAACTTTCATTATCATCTATTACTTTAATAATGGAAAAGAGAAATGCTCAAAGAATAATGGAGCTAAATACTATTTGTAGACCAAACAAAATCTATTAAAAAGCAGATTTCTTAAAAAAAAAAAAAAACCCTTAGGGATGGAGACATGTCAAAGGGACACAGGAGCCAACTGAAAGAGCTCCCAAGAGTCGAAGCTGGAACAATTCGAGTAACCAAATAATCAAGAAGTATTGGATTATAATCCAGAGGGTAAAATAAAAATTCATGAGTCTACACTAGGATAAATGAACAATTCAACAAATAAGTGGAGAAGAGAAAATTTTCCCATGCAGAAGAATTCCAAATAATTTATGTAAATATTTCACCTTCAAGGAGATGAGGCATAGCACCCCACTTCCTTCCAAGGAGGACAGTATGGGAAAGGAGGGAAAAGGTAACGTGAGAGTGAAGAAACCTGACAAAGACTGCATTAGCCCGGTGATAAAAGTCAACATTAGCAACAGTGATTAGTCTCTTTGATGGTATGTATCCTGGATAGGATAAAATGGCACCTAATGCCTGTGGTCTTCCTCCCCCAAATCTATCACCCCAACCTAATTATTAGGAAACATCGGGCACATTCCAATGCAGGGGCATCTTATAAGATACCCAACCAGTAACATTCCAAACCCTCATGGTCATGAAAAATGAAGACAGCCTAAGAAACTGTCACAGCCAAGGAGCCTATGGAGACATGAGGACTAAATCTAACGTAGTATCCTGGATGGGATCCTAGAACAGAAAAAGGACATCAGGTAAAAACTAAGGAAATCTGAATAAAGTGTGGACTTGACTTAATAATAATGTGTCAATATCAATTCATTAGTTGTGACAAATGTACCATAGTAGGAGAAACTGGATGCAAGGAATATGGGAACTTGCTGTACTAGCTATGAAATTTTTCTGTAAATCTCATACTATTCTAAAAATAAACTTTGTGGGGCGCCTGGGTGGCTCAGTCAGTTAAGCATCTGCCTTGATCTCAGGTCATGACCCCAGGACCCTGGGATAGAGCCCCACGTCTGGCTCCCTGCTCAGAGGGGAGTCTGCTTTTCCCTCTGCCTCTCATCCCGCTCATGCTCTCTCTCAAATAAATAAATCTTTTAAATTTTTTAAAAAGTAAAGTTTGTTAATAACAGCAACAGAAAGATAAACAAGTTCCTTGAATCTGTCCTTGAATCTGTTCTTGGTACCGTGAAGCTGTAACAGTTACCATCCTGTCATTTACCTTTACCCAACATCTTACTTAGAGTTAACATTATTCAAGAAGTCCATGTTTGTTTCAAGTGTAGATGCTTATCCATAAAGTTAAAGTTAAGAACAAAATGGAAAGGGAATATTTTTATCTGACTTCTGGAAAACACAAACAAACCAATCCCTGATAGTAGGCTTTAAAAAACTTACTATTCCAGTTAATGCCTTCAGGGGACAGCGCCATCTAGTGTTTAATTATATAAATGAACCAATGGTGGTTCTGGTTCCTTCTCTATAGGAGGCTATACATTACCTTAAGTCCTATTTCAAAGCTGAAAAGAACAATGAACTGGAAATATATCTCTACTCCAAACCCCCAGGAAGTGCTTATAATCTCAAATGACCTAAGTAATCCAATTGAAATAACCTGGTTACATTTACAACTTCAGCCTTGAATCTTTCGGTTTATAAAATGTGTACGGCTATTTTCAAAAAGTCAGCCCAAAAATAATGTGTATGAAAGAGATTTTATCAGAAGTACAAACTAATGAAAATGTCTAATAATGTAGTCACTGTTTAAAAGTTATAAAATGACTTATGCCTTATAAAACAGCAGATCTCCTTTCCAGCTGTTAGTTCTAGAAACTGCACAGTTGTGACAAATTCCTATTGTGTTAACTTTAATCCAACCCTTGCATCAAGTCCCTTGCTTAATAAGTCCATGCCTATTTTAATGAGCTGTTATTCATAAGGTTATGTCTTTATTAAGAATAAACAGTAAAAGAGGAAAAATGGGCTCAATTAAGGCCTTATATGTCTCAAGTGAAAAGACTCAAATGATTAGTTAATATATATTGTTTCTGAGTCTGAATGATTTTTCAAAATGTTTCACAAAAAGAAAGGAACACAGCTGAAATAACTGACACCTTCCAATTGCAAATAACCTAAGAGGTAGTTTGCCTAGAATATAAATGGCAAAAATTTACTTCCCACCCCTAATTTCCTCTGTGCTTGGCATAATAGGTGGGGGGCAAAATCCCACTCCAGTTATAAATTTGAATGATGCTTCTTATTCTCTTCTGACCACGCAGACATATTAAGATAGGCCCTAAAAGCAATTATTTCCAGCATCCCTTGAATTAAGAGGTGTGTCCTTGTAAGAAGAAGTCACCTCTCAGGTAAGATTGGTTCTGGGTTTTGTTTTTCAGAGTTCATTAAGATTTAGTTAGTAAAGGGGCGCCTGGGTGGCTCAGTGGGTTAAAGCCTCTGCCTTCGGCTCAGGTCATGATCCCAGGGTCGGATAGAGCCCGGCATTGGGCTCTCTGCTCAGCAGGGAGCCTGCTTCCCCCTCTCTCTCTGCCTGCCTCTCTGCCTACTTGTGATCGCTCTCTCTGTCAAATAAATAAATAAAATCTAAAAAAAAAAAAAGATTTAGTTAGTAGAGAGCGTAAAGGCACTGATAACAACTTATCCAGGTTAGAATTTTTTCTAGTGCTTTGGTTTGCTTTTTCATATAAAAACTTCTCTTAGGTTTGGGGCTTAAAAGTTTTCCTGGAAGCAAGCAAATTATTATCCAACTTCAATGATGATATCTGAGTTACGATGTGACTATGGATGATTTACCCCCATTTTATTGGTTGATGTCTTTGCTCTGGAAATACCAAAACCACTCAGCTACAAAACAAAGCAGTGACAGCAAGAAAACAGAAAATGTCTGAAATGTAAGACACATATCAGAGAGGTGTAGAGTATTTTCTACTACAAGGATTAGCCTCAAGAGAACTATGTGGTAATAAACCACAGTAAAAGAATTTGGACAAAATTGACTCTGACAATAAGCATGGTGATAACGGGAAATGGTCACCCCTTCTTCCCTGGAAGCAGGTGCCTCCCATCCCACATTCACCACCACACCTGCCCTGAGCAGCTCTAACCTGGAATCGTGGCTGCAAAGAGGCGTAAGCCAGGTGCCTTTCCATCGTCATACAGTCCCAGTTCAGCCATGCTTTGTTGTTCCTCGGGTCACCCCTTATCAATAGTGATGCTTAGGACATAAAGCAGAATTGGTTTCCCCTGGTACACAGAGAGAAAGCCAAGTATTTTTCCTGGTGATAAAAACAAACAGAAATTGTCTAAGGAAGCGATGACACTGGAACAGAAAATAAGAGTTTGGGACAGAGTCAACAGTCATCCGACAGTGGCTCTCATCTGTGCTAGGAATCTTCGGGAACAAGAAGCATCAGTTCATAAGCCTTTGCCCACAAGACTCTAAACAGAGGCTCTAAACAATGGGGAAACTTCTGTAGAAGATGTGCACAAGAAGTAGATGACCTACAACAGAGCAGTCAGGCACAAGGCTGGAGAGGTCCCCAGGACAATGGGCTAGGGTCTTCCTCCTCCCAACGTATACTGGGCACAATTATGCCAGACACTCTGGAAACATTTCCCTTTCATAACATGAGCTTACCAGAATAACTATCATGTTGCTCTTCTTCCTGAGCTGAAGCAGAGCAAGGACCAACTAGAGCAAATGTTCAGCACAGAAACTAGCCTATGTTTCAAGAGAAAGCTACATGACCCTCCATGCCCTGGAAGAAGAAAAGCCTGCGTTTTACGATGACCAAAGACAGACTTTCATTTTATGGCAGTGCAGGTTTTATGATTCTGAAAATTTTGCTTTTTTCCTCTCAAAATCTAGGACATGACAAAGAAAGGAATTATTGTTATCAGTCTAAAAAGCTTGGGACACGGTGCATTTCTTTTTAAGTCTGTATCATAAATGTTCTGTACTGTGATGGTTTTCACAGATTTAGAGCTTTATCTTCAGATCTCTTAGCACAATGTATTGGTACTTGGAGAGCAGAACAGGCGACAAGCCTCCAAGGCATGTGAAGGAGAGGCAGTTTTACCAGAGACAAAGCACCACTAGTGCGTAGCACCAAAGTGATATGCCACCACTAACTCCAACAAAAATAGAAAACAAAACAAATCACTACCCAGAACCTTATGAGAAAAGGGTTGGAATCTAGTGGTGCTGGGAAGGAATAGCTTTCTGATGTGCTAATATGTTCTCATGAACATTAGTGGGTCCTTGGGTGAGGAAGATAGAATTTATCCCCTAGACAGCAGAGGAGTGCCAGCAAAGAGCCAGGAGAGCTGCCCCATCAGGATGAGTCGTGGGAGCAAGCCCATGGTGGTAGGGGGCTCAGCTGCAGTGACCTGCAGGCTCTGTGGACTCTCCCCCTGCTGTCCATGGAAGGCAAAGTGACAGTTGCTGTTACTGGACTTCATTAGTTAAACACCATCTGTAAACTGAGGCTAACGCCATCTGCCTCACAAGACTATATTCAGGAATCAATGAGCTAATATGTGTGAAGATGTTTACCACCGTGTCTGACACAGAACGAGCACTCAATAATGATTTTACTTCTCATATCTCAAAAAATAACATTAAGAATACTTACAAGTCAGAAATGCTGGGCATTCGATAGGCATATTCCTGGTATTGGGTGGCGCTACCGCCAAGTGAAATATGACTTCCTCCTCTCTCCCATGGGGCAACTAGGAGCCCTTAGCCATGGCGTGGGGGATACTTTCTACTCCTGTTACTTTAGGGCCAAGCCGGCTCCGTGCACTCTTTTCTTCTTTGCTGAGGGTCCCAAGGATGCTTTCTTCTCAATGGCAGCCACCGCTGGCCTATCTGTTGGGATTTTTGTCTCCAAAACAGGATTCTCTTCAGCTCTCACTCTCTTGCTCTTTCCAAAGATGAATATAAGCCCCTTCCACTTTAAGAATTTTTCAGAGAGAAACAGACATTATGAAATAAGAAGTCACAAAGTCCAGCCATAGTGGCACCTGGTCCTCTAGCATCCAAAACCTGACTCAACAAATAGAAGCCCTAATGGGCTCCTGCTCTCCCTTCAGGTTCTCCTGAAAGAGTGATTTCAGTGAATAACCACGCCCCACCCTCAATATCAAAAGGGATGCTGGATTTAGTAGGATTTTCTTTGAGAAATGTCTTTTCATAATGGTTATAAATTAATTTAAAAATAAATAAAAGTTATAGGGAATAAATGCATTTCCTTGTTGGCTGAAGGAAGTAGGATTTCAGTTTTAATTCATCTCCTCACCATTTTGGTGTTTGTTGGATAGCGACTTCAGAATTGTTCACCTACTTCACAAAATTGTATACATAACTGTAATTATAAAGCTATCCCTTAGGGCTTGAGTGGATTTAAAACATTTTAATGACTTTCAGTGACACTGGTAGGTGAGTTGAGGTCACAGAGATTTATAATTGAATGAAGTCTAGAATATATGTCACTGCAGGTGTGAATACATTCCCCACCAACTACCCAGGCAGATTAATGACCAAGGGGTTATTTCATTAAATTTTCGAGTAAAAGTTAAAATAAATGTCCCTCAGGAATCTCTTCAAAGTTGCAATTAAATTGTGCAATGATTTAAATTTTCTCTTATAAATTTCAGCCTAATCCTGAGTCCCTGGGATTAATAAAAACATATAGAGATATATTATGCTGTGAGTTCTGGAACCTCCTGAAGAACTGAAGAGACATTCTTCAAGAAATGAGCTGGGCATAGAGGCCGAAGAGGGTCCTGAGAGCTGGTCTAATGGCACCGCTTTCTACAAGGGGTCAGGCAGTACCAGGGGAAGACACCATATTCTCCAGTCCCAGCATAACGGCAAAGAAGAAGGAATGCCATAGTACCTCTGTTGAGATGGACATGGAGAAATGGAATCTGGGGATTGAGGTATGATTCCCCTTGGTTCTCAAGAACCCTTGGTAGCCACTGAGGTTCTGGCAACTCCACCTATGTGGCTGCAAAAGCCTTCCAGTCAGGTTGACAGCTGACTATCTTGCAAGGTCAGTAATGGGCCCTTACTGTGCTCCAGAAAGTAGATGGGGTCTTGCATATTCATCAGAAGGAAGAAACTAGAAGAGTTTCTAGGACTATCATAGCATAACTTGGATATCTCTTCATCATGCCTTTCAAAAGTTTCCCTTTCCAACCAAGCATGAGGAGAGAGAGTCCTGCACAACTATCTCCTACTGGTGGGAAGAGGCACTGAAAGCCATGATAAGGTTTAGATTGTGGTGTGTGTGTGGTAGGGGAGAGAATAAAATCCCACCACACAAATTGGGTTTATTTGTTCGTTTTCCCCCAAATCCCATGTCAGCTTGAATTTTCTTCAAATAATACACTTTTTCAAAGACTTGTCCTGGGCCAAAAGAGTGGAAGGAAAAATCTTCCTTAGGACTAAGTCTATGAGGTGCTATTGGGGGCTGAGGAGAAGAGCGATGTCATCTGAATGAGAGTATTTCTTCAGACTCAGCCAGCGACAGGCCCCATACTCAGGGCTCCTGACTGGATCCTCAGAAAAGAACATACTCTGGGCTGAGATGGGTTCAACCTGGGGGCTGGAGTTGAGGAACTACATGAAGGCCTAAAAAGAAGGAGAGAGAAGGGTCCCTTGATAAAATCAGATCATTCAGACTCTTACAGATGCACCTTCTTCCAAACAGGCATCAATAAAGAAAGCCAGAAAGCAAGAGGATGTTAGTTTGTTTGAATCTCTTCTTAGGGAGGGGCATGAAAGTCAGCGTTTCCTGTCCATCCACTCTATGTCAGGTACCTTGTTAAATGCTTTAGATCCGTGTTCTCATGAAAAAGAAAAAACAAATTATAAACTTTTTTTCTAGCCTTTTTTGAGAAGGGAGAAGCTGACATGGGAATGAAAAGAAAAGGACTCTTTTAAAGAAAAGTAACAGTAGAAGAGTAAGAAGACAATGAAAAATGCTAAGTATTTATACCTGTATAAGTTTATAGATTATCAGGGCAAGTATGCTCTGGTGCTCCTCTATGTGTTGGCCAAATTAATTCAGTAGGATCCAGTGATGAATGATAGAATTTTTAGATCCAACTCGAGGAAGGTTGAGCTTTTTTCAGGATAATTATAGAAAAAAAATAAAAACAGTGTTGAAGAGTAGCCTAAATAGTCATTCTCACTCAAAGAGAGAGGCAGAGAAAGCCAAACAAGTCAAGAAAACAGAGATCTGAGAAGGCTGAGAGTCTTCACATGCAAGGGAAAAGGAGTAAGGAGTCAGGACATTGGTTAATACTCATTTTTTAATAGGAATAATAATTAATTGCAACATTTGGTGTCCTTGTACATAACATACATAATCTTATTTTTTTTTTTTTTTTAAGGA
>CM052900.1:63298628-63404315 GCA_028534135.1 Potos flavus | reverse complement strand
CATTTCGAGTTTATCTTTGTGTATGGTGTAAGAGAATGGTCAAGTTTCATTCTTCTACATATAGCTGTCCAATTTTCCCAGCACCACTTATTGAAGAGACTGTCTTTTTTCCACTGGATATTTTTTCCTCCTTTGTCAAAGATACATAATCTTATTTTTGACAACCCACTGTATAAAATGTTTAGCTTCTTATTCTCACTGGAATGGATCAAAAATGGCATGGTTATTTGTGGACGGGTCCAGAGGATACAGGCCTTCTATAATTTTTTTAAAGATTTTATTTATTTATTTGACAGAGAGAGAGTGAGAGAGAGAATACAAGCAGGGGGAGTGGGAGAGGGAGAAGTAGGCTTCCTGCTGAGCAGGGAGCCCGATGTGGGGCTTGATTCCAGGACCCTGGGACCATGACCTGAGCTGAAGGCAGATACCTAATGAATGAGCCACCCAGGTGCACCAAGATACAGACCTTCTATAAAGGATTGGGAACCCTGGGTTCTAAGTCATAAAACTTTCCTCTATATGTAGCTTCCACCAGAAGAGAATATTTCTTCTTTGGCATCCTCTTAACCTGGCTCAGATTCCTACCTGATGTCAAGTAGCATTTCAGGACAATAAGGCACCACAGAAATGACGGTACTGAGCCCCATCCTGTTTCTATACCTGAATCATTGTTCGTGGAAGTGGTGAGGTGGGGATTGTTTTAACCAGCTATTTCGACATGAAAGTAAGTATGTTCCCATCCAGCCCAGCAGGCCATCTATTTGTTGGGTGCCCACCTGTCTCCAGCCATTGTTCTTTCTCCTCATTAGTCCTTCAGAGCCCATCAGTCTCTGAGCGAGTCCACAAAACATCTCTGTCTTCACTCACCCTTAACACGTTTGTGCATGGCACATACATCAGATCCAAATGCAAAATAGAATCACATTATCTTTTTCAGCCTAATGCCTTATCCTGGTAGACAGGAACCTTAAATGACAAAGGATTTTTTTTTTTTTTTAATAACAAGGGATTGCAGAAATCTCACCACATCTTGGTACTTGTGCAATGGCTTGGAAAAACGTCATTATATCGCAAGGTAGCTACAATTTGTCTAAAATGAATATAGTCACTCCAGCTTTTTTAAAATTAGTATTAGCATGATACACCTTTCTCCATCTTTTTACTTTTTATGTATGAGTGTTTCAGAATATAATGTATTGGTAGAAAACCTGAGGTATAGCAAGGTCAGTAATCAGGAGATGATTGTCGTTAGAAAGATAGTTTATTATTCACAGTTCCTAAGAGGTGGGGACACACCATGCCACAAGGGGCCACACGGGGAAGCATCAGGGTCAGTCAAGGGGCAGAGAGAGAGGGGAACTGTTGGCAAAAGTCTTTATTGTGCTTTCTTCAGGGTGAAAATGGCAAAGAAAGACAAGCAGGTTTAGGATTGGATAGTTCGCATAATTTCCATGGGTTCCCGGGCATAGGAGCACCTGGCTCTGGTAGTTTGAGCAAGAGGATAATGACTCAGTGTGGTTGGGAGTGTAGACTCTGGATTGATTAGCTTGTATTTGAAAAGCACACTCCAAGGATGCCTGGGTCACTCAGTTGGTTAACCATCTGCCTTTGGCTCAGGCTGTGATCCCAGGGTCCTGGGACCAAGCTCCACATCGGGCTCCCTGCTCAGCAGGGAGTCTCCTTCTCCCTCTCCCGTGCTTGTGCTCTCTCCCTCACTCTCCGTCTCTCTCTCAAATAAATAAACAAAATCTTAAAAAAAAGAAAAAGAAAAGAAAAGAAAAGAAAAGAAAAGAAAGGAAAAGAAAAGAAATGAAAAAAAGAAAAGAAAAGAAAAGAAAGAAAAAGAAAAGAAAAGAAGAGAAAAGAAAAGAAAAGAAAAGAAAAGAAAAGAAGAGAAAAGAAGAGAAGAGGAGAAAAGAACAGCACACTCCACTGGGGAGAGGGCAATGTGGGAGGCAGGAAGTCAAGGAAAGGTGACTAAGGTATATTACTGGATTGCCTAGAAAAAGACATGTCAACATAGAGACATAAAACACAGAGTTTACTGAAGCTAGAAGCATGGTTAATATACTGAGTCCTAATTTTTAAACTGAGTTTTGTTTTTTTTTAATCCAATCTGACAATCTCTGGTTTTTAACTGGTATGTTTAGGCCAGTCCCATTTGAATTGATTGTCAATATTTAGCTGGGTGAAAATCTCCCATATTTGTAAATGTTTTCTATTTGCTGCATTTATACTTTATCTCCTCCACTTTTTATCTTCTCTTATTTTAATTGAACATTTTATTTGATCCCATTTTCTCTCTCCTCTCTTATATCATTTATACCTCTTTTAAAAACTAGAGCTTGAAATATACCCTACAAACTCTAAGTCCACCCTCGTGTAATACTCTATGACCTCATGTTATGTGGTTACCTTATATTAGAATATTCCAAGTCCTTCCTCCATCCCTGCGACATCGCCAGCATTCATCTTACTTATCTATATGCTATAAACAACTAACACATTGTTATTTTAACTTCTTTAAACAGTTCCCTTTTAGACCAGTTAAAAATAAAAAAAGTAAAGATTTATTTACCTTAATCTATACCTTTTCTAATATTCTTCCTTCCTTTTGTAGATCTGAGTTTCTGACTTAGATCATTTTCCTTCTGCCTGAAGACTTTATAGGGTAGGCCTGTTGGCAGTGAGTTCCCTCAGTTTTTCTTTGTCTTCAAAAGTCTTTATTTCTCCTTCATTTTTGAAGGCTAATTTTACTAGATATAGAATTCTGGCATATTATAGATGTAGAATTCAATCTTCAACACTTTAAAGATTTTGCTCCACTCTCTTCTTGCTTGCATGGTTTCTGAGGCGTCAGCTGTCATTCTTTTTTTTTTTTTTTTAATTTTTAAAAAGACTTTATTTATTTATTTGACTGAGAGAGAGCACACGCAGGGGGAGCTGCAGAGGGAGAGGGAGAAGCAGATTCCCCACTGAGCAGGGAGCCTGATGCAGGGCTCAATCCCAGGACCCTGGGATCATGACCTGAGCCAAAGGCAGATGTTTAATCGACTGAGCCACCCAGGTGTCCCTCAGCTTTCATTCTTATCTTTATTCCTCCAGAGGCGAAATGTTTATCCTCACTCTGATGTCTTCCAGTTTTCTCTTTGTTTTTGACTTTCTGCAGTTTGAATATGATAATGTCTTCCTGTAGATTTCTTGGTATTTAACTGACATGGCGTCTTCTGAAATTCCTGGATTTGTGGTTTTGTGTCTGTCAATAATCTTGGAAAATTGTAAGACATTCCCTCAAATATTTCTTCTACTCCACTCTTTTTAATTTTATCTCTGATATTCCAATTATGCATTTTATACCTTCCAATATAATTCCCCCATGGTTCTTGGATGTTCTGCTGTATTTTTTCTTTCTTTTTTTTCTCTTTGAATTTCAGTTTGAGAACTATCCTTTGACCTACCTGCAAGGTCACTGATTCTTCCCTTAGCTATATCTAGTCCACTGATGAGCCCATCAAAGACATTCTTTCTTTATGTTATAGTGCTTTTGACTTCTGGCACCTCCTTTTGATTTTTCTTTAGAGTTTCCATCTCTCTGTTTACATTATCTATCCATTCATGCATGTTATCTACTTTTTCCATTGAGCATTTCACATATTCATCATAATTATTTTTAATTACCCTTCTGATAATTGGTCCTATCTGAGTCTGGTTCTGATGCTTGCTTTGTCTCTATGTCTGTGTTTTTCTTGTCTTTTGGCACACCTTCAAAAATTTTATTGAAAGTTAGGTATGTTTATTTGGTAATAAGAACTGAGGTAAAGGCTATTTGTGTAAGGATCTATGTTATTCTGGCTAGGATTTGGGCTGTGTTTAGTGTTTGTTTCAGCTATGAACACTAGAGGCTTCACATTCTGCTAGTGGATTTGTCTTTTCCTCCCTTCTTGCTTTTGGGGCTTTCTTTTCACCTGCTGTGTCCTGCAGCTCTCTCAGCTCCTATCCATTATGACTACAGTTACTATTGCTGATAACATCATGAGAGACTGTGGGGGAGAGGGCATTCTCTAATTTTGTAATTATGTTTCCATCTTTTAGCTGTCTCATCTCATGAGCCACTCAGAAGTGTTTCTGTCCCTTCTCCCAAGCAGAGCTTTCTCCATTCTTTGCCCGCAGTTCTTTTCTTGACTTCAGCATCTCCATTTACTTTCCATGGAATCCTCTACCCTGTTGACTCTGAGTTTATGTACTTGTTTTTCCTAGGTGAGATAGGAAGGCTGCAGTAGGTGGGAGTGGCTCCTTTCCTTCCTCAGTGAGGATAAGGTTTCAGAATTGTCTCTTCAGTCCTTCCCTTGGAGGTCAGTCCTTTGTCAGGGAGAAGAACCTGAGAGGGTTTCATTTTGGCAACTCTTTCTCTACTGATAATTCACTTGGGGAGCTTTTTGGAATCCTGCTTGTGAGAACCTGGTGGGGTCCCTGGAGGAGAGGTCTGTGAGCATGTGGGCCCCACTCCATGACTGTAGCCCCAGGAGTTTTTTCACTGCCTTTCTAGTCTGTTCTCAGCCTCCAGTAAATTTGCCAAAATTACTGTTTAAATATTCTGACCAACTTCGCATCTGGCAGCTCCTGCTCCAGGTATCTTTCTGGTTGTGATTGACTCTCCAGATTTAGGGGAGGTGGTTTGCCCTGTGACCGCAGTTCTCTGACGGGTACAAGAAAATTCTTAGATTTTCAGTTTTCCCAGCTTTTTCTTGTCATAAGGCAAGGAGCAATGACTTCTGAGCTCTTTATATGTCAGAGAGAAATCACTCTAACATCAGCAATTTAAATCACTATGACAAATGTGGCTCTTCATAATGCTGCAGGGAGGAAATGAAAAAGAAAGGGAAAAACCAACTCTTCTGGCTGCAATTGGTTTTCATAAGGCCCATCTGAAGAAACATTTGAGAACCAGATGAAATATATCTTTGAAGTGGTTTTAGGAATTAAGCAAAGCAGAAACGAATCTACTAACAATAGGGTAACCTTATAACTTAGCATCCAAACTAGGACATTTTCGAAAGTAAAAGGGAGAAATACCCTGAATTACATAAGAACAAAAACATAAACCAGGACTGTCCCAGACAAACTATGATATATGGGCAACCTTACTAACAGCCATAGTCGTATCATAAAAGACAATGGAGGCCGGGAGATCAGTTTAAAATAATTCCTTTTTCTTGTCACAATGACTCGTTATGTCCATAGTTTTGCCTATCTCCTTGGATTTGCAGTGCTGGGTGCATTTATTTAAAATGAAAAATGAGTTAGCACCTATTGTTTCCTAGAACTCCTTTCTAACAAAAAGCTTTGTGTTACTGAATGTTACTAGAGTCTTTGCTGTGCCACTTTAAAATAAAAATCCTCAGACTTCTCCAAACTTGTTATGCCAATATTCAGATCTCTAGTCTGAATTAAAACAACAGAAAGTCCTCTTGTGATTGTGGAGTGTAACATCATTCCTACTAGTTATGGTTTATAGCCATAGCTGGAAGTTAGCATCACATCCATGTAGAATCATGGGAAAATGATTTCTTTTCAATATAATCCCAGAATTCTAGAATTTCAAAGCTGAAGGGGACTTTTGAGCTCATTTTAGTCTACACCTTTATACAGAAGGCATCTGAGTCCCAGAGAGGTCAGATTACTTGCTCAAGGTCAAACGAGAGGGACAAACAGGAACTAGAATCCACATCTTCTGATACCAAGTCCAGTACCCTTTTCAACTGTACGCTGTGTGTGTGTGTGTGTGTATAACTTGAATAGTGCTGCAAGATTATAAACCACACTTTGACTTTTTTTCATTCTACCAGAATGTAATTATCAGAATCTGCTTTTGTTGCACACCTTCCCTTTCATTCATGGATTTCATGGTCTAGCACTTGGTAATTTTTTTAAATTATAGTGAAAGCACTTAACATGAGATCAACCCTCTTAACAGATTGTAAAGTGCACAACACAGTATTGTTATTGATAGACACAATGTTGTACAGCAGATATCTAGAACTTACTTATCTTGTGTAACTGAACTTTTATACCCATTGATTAGCAATTCTCTATTTCCCCAACCCCCATCCCTAGCTACCACAATTCTTTGCTCCCATGATTTTGACTATTTTAGTTCTTTTTTATAATCCTCTTATTTTACTTAATGCCAACACTTTGGAATTTAAATAGGTTATGTCTGTCTCTGATGTAATTATTTAGTTTTGTTTCTTGTTTGCTATGTTTTATGTTTTGCTTCTTGTTCCTATTTCAAGGACCTTGAAGATATTGTTTCCGGGAAAGATTTTGATACTGGCTTTTCAAATTTAGACAGGAATGTAGTTGGGGGTTGGGGCTACTCAGTACCCCTCTAAATGGTCAAGCACTATTGTTTCTCCTGCTAGGGGAGTAAGGTGAATGTAGGTGTTCCAGGCCATTGTGTTTGACAGAAGTATCTGGACTGGAGATGAGCAAGACTTTCTGTTTCTTCCATTCAAGCTGAAATTCATTTGATTGGAAAAAAAAAAAATGTCTGTGTGCCAGGCAGTGTATGAATTACTGCTCTGGATCTAGACAGAGTAAGACACCTTCTCAGGCAAAGTGCAATCAATTGGTGATGGGAAGTGTGGGAGATACACGGATAACTCAGGACCCGACTGAATTTGCCATTTACCTAAGTGTTATCAGGTGCTGATAAAAGTGTGTTTCAGGGGTGCCTGGGTGGCTCAGTCGGTTGGGCATCTGCCTTCAGCTCAGGTCGTGATCCCGGGGTCCTGGTATTGAGTCCTGCCTCAGGCTCCCTGCCAAGTTGCTCTCTCTCTCTCTCTCTGCCTGCTGCTCTCTCTCTCTGACAAATAAATAAATAAAATCTTTAAAAAAAAATGTTTCAGTTCTGATGCATCAGTTACCAGCTCATTATACATTTCGTCTGTTACAGTGTCTGTCTCCTTTTCTAGACACGAGCTCCTTGAGGTCATGCCTATCCAGTCTTGCCTGACACAGAGGAGATCCTTTATAAATCCTCATTTCTAAAGGAGAGGTGTGAGCAATGTGCTGTGGGGACGCAAGCGGGTGAGAAGAGAGCAATGCTGGGAGTCGGGAAGAGCTCCATGGAGAAGGTGTTCTTTGTGACAAACCTTGAAGAAGTGGCAGGATCATAATGCACTCAGATGAGGAAGAGGCTGAGACCTAAGGATAGGATACTGGAAGCCTCAGAAAGAGGCTGTTTAATCAGAGCTCAAGGAGGAGAGGTGGGCTGCAACCAAATTGCCAGGGAGACGAGGAGCTGTTTGTACTTAATTTGATCATGTGGTGACATGGCAACACTGATTAGTCAGGAAGACAATCTGGTGAAGGTGCATTTGATGGGTTAGAAATGGGGGAGGCAGGCAGACCAGTTGGGATGGTATTGCAATAGTCCAACTGACAGCTCAAGAAAGCTTGAGCAGTGACATGGAGAAAGAAATAGAAGGGATGGAGTCTGAAGTTCTTGTAATCCATAGTTCCTAGAATATACCAGCCCAGGAAAAAAAATAGGATGAAAACAACAATAACAAAATAATATATATTTTTTCGTGCTCCCCATCAACTGTTCTACAACCTGCAGTTCTTTCAAATTCCGCCTTCCTCTGGTGCCGCCAGGTGAATAAGCAGGTGGTGCAGAACTTAGCACAGGTGCTGAGCATCAGACAAGGCTGCTGCTGCCAGTCAGAGGCGTCAACATGGGTAGGACCCACTTGCCACTAAGGCAGCTGTATCCTCAAGTGGGGAGCGCTCTTCACTCCCAATTGTTATCTGATTTAGGAAACAAGGCTTCCCTTTGTTGTCAATGTCCTATGGAGATTTCTCCTGTTTTTTATAGCAATCTCTCTTTTCACTGCAATCCAGGTGTTTGTGGAAGCTGGGCAGTTGAGAAACTTAGCAACAAATTCTGTGTTATACTTAAAAATCATTTTTCTCTGGCACCGGCTCCCTAGCTTTGGATGGGGTTCTCCTTTCCCCATAGTGGTACATCTTAGCAGTGGATGAAAATAAACTACTGGAAGGACCGCCCCTCTCTATCCTAGTTGAATCGTAGTTGAGACCTCGCTTTCCACAGAGGAGAGCATGTATGTTTGTACGTCTGGCTATTGAGACAGATGGGGTGGGTGGTGGTGAGGGACTGGTATTTGGGGAGAAGAACGGGTTAGGAAGAAGAGTCAGAGACCTCCTTCTTGCTCAGCGGAGTGAATAGCTTTTCCATTTTATTTATTTATTTATTTATTTATTTGAGAGAGAGCACAAGCAGGGGGAGCTGCAAAAGGAGAGGGAGAGGGAGAAGCAGACTCCTCACTGGCAGGGAGCCCGACTGGGGCTTGATCCCAGCACCCTGAAATCATGACCTGAGCCGAAGGCAGACACTTAACTGACTGAGCCACCCAGGCACTCCTAGCTTCTCCATTTTAAACCACTGTATTCTTTAGATGTTATTTCTTTTGTCACCTCCATAAATATGAAAGTCCATTTATTCTTCTAACAGAATTTTTCACTAATTATTTCCTCACATAGGATGTGACTTGATATGTATCTTTTCGTACGTAAAAAAGAAGCATGTGACTTATGAAGGCAAGGTTTTAAAAGTCCTTCTACAGATGAAGTGTAAGGTTTAATTGAATTTGTTGATCTTATTCCAAAAATATTTTCTTTTTTTATTGACATAAAATTAACCTATAACTTTATATTAGTTTCAGGTGTACGACATAATTATTCAATATATGTAAATATCTCAAACTGATCAGAGCAAGTCTTGTTAACATCTATCATCATACATAGTTATGAATTTTTTCCTTGTGATGCAAACTTGTAAGTTCTACTCTCTTAGCAACTTTCGAATATACAATAGAGTTTTGTTAACTATAGTCACATGCTGCACATGACATCCACAGGACTTGTTTATTTTATAACTGGAAGTTTGTACCTTTTGACCACTTCATCCATTTTGCCCACTCCCCACTCCTGCCTCTGGCAACCACCAATCTATTCTCTGTATCTATGGGTTTGGTTTTTGTTTTAGTTTGCTTCTTTGTTTCTTATGTTCACATTTAAATAAGATCATATGGTATTTATCTTTCTCTGTCTGACTTATTTCACTTAGCATTATGCCCTGAAGTTCTGTCCATTTTATCCCAAATGCCAAGATTTCATTCTTTTTAATGGCTGAATAATATTCAATATATATACAATGTATCTCACATTTTCTTTATCCATTCATCCATCAATGGACACTTAGGCTGTTCCCATGTCTTGACTATTGTAGATAATGCTGCAGTGAACATGGGGGATGCGCATATCTTTTCACGTCAATGCTTTTGCTTTCTTTGGATAAATACCCAGAAATGGAATTCCTGGGTGGTATGGTAGTTCTATTTTTAAATTTTTGAATAATAGCTACACCAATTTACATTCCCACCAACAGTGTATGAGGGTTCCTTTGCTCTAACAACCTTGCCAACACTTGTTATTTCTTGTCTTTTTGATAACAGTCATTCGAACAGGTGTTAGATGATAGCTTATGGTTTTGATTTGCATTTCCCTTTTTAAAATTTTTTAAAGTTCTTATTTTAATTCCAGTATAGTTAACATACAGTGTTATATTAGTTTCAGGTGTACAATATAGTGATTCAGCACTTCCATACATCACCGGTGCTCATCACAAGCACCCTCCTAATCCTCATCACCTATTCACCCCATCCCCCTACCTCTTCCCCTCTGGTAACCATCAGTTGTTCTCCAATAGTTAAGAGTCTGTTTCATGGTTTGTGTTTCTCTCTCTCTCTCTTTTTTTTCTTTGCTGATTTGTTTTGTTTCTTAAATTCCACATGAGTGAAATCATATTATTTATCTTTCTCTAACTGATTTCACTTAGCATTATACTCTCTAACTCCATCCATGTCCTTGCAAATGGCAAGATTTTATGCTTTTTTATAGCTAAATAATATTCCATTGTTTATATACTGCATCTTCTTTATCCATTTGTTAATGGGCTGCTTCCATATCTTGCATATTATAAATTATGCTGCTTTAAACAAAGGGGTGCATGTATCTCTTTGAATTAGTGTTCTTGTATTTTTTTAGGTAAATACCCAGTAGTGCAAGTACTAGATCATAAGGTAGTTTTATTTTTAACTTTTTGAGGAACATCCACACTGTTCTTCACAGTGACTGTACCAGTTTGTATTCCCACCAACAGTGCACGAGAGTTCCTTTTTCTTCATATACTCGCAAACACCTGTTGTTCCTTGTGTTTTTGATTTTTGCCATTCTGACAGATGTGAGGTGATAGCTCATTGTAGTTTTGATTTACATTTCCCTGATGATTAATGAATTTGAACACTTTTTTCATGTATCTGGTAGCAAGTTTGACTGTGTAGGATAAGTGAAATCATACAGTATTTATCCTTCTGTGACTGGCTTACTTCACTTAGCACAACGTCCTCAAGATTCATCTATGTTGTCACATATCCCAGGATTTCCTTCTTTTTTAAAGCTAAATAACATTCCATTGTGTATATATACTGCATTTTAAAAAATCCATTCATCCATTATCAAGAAAATTTAGGATGTTTCCACATCTTGGCTGTTACAAGTAGTGCTACAATGAACACATAAGTACCAATATCTCTTTGAGATCCTGATTTCAATTCTTTTGGATAAATATCCAGAAGTGGGATTGCTGGATCATATGGTAATTCTATTTTTAATTTTTTGAGGTATTTACATACTGTTTTTCATAGTGGCTTCACCTGTTTGCATTCCCACCAATAGTGCACAAAGGTTTCAATTCTGTACACTCTCACCAACACTAGTGTCTTTGATATTTTTGATCATTAGCCATCCTAACAGATATGAGATAATATCTTATTGTGATTTTAACTTACATTTCCCAGATGATTAGGGATGTTGAGCATCTTTTCATATACCTGCTGACCATTTATATATATTCTTTGGGAAAATGTCTATTCAAGTTCTTGGCTTATTTTTTAATGGAATTATTGGAGGCGTTTTTACTATTGGTAATATTCTTGATGATATTCTCCAGTCTCTCGTCATAGCTCCCACCATTGTTGTGTTCTGGAAAACCCTAACCCTGGATCAACACAACCATTTGCTTTCCCCATTTCTAAATCTTAAGGATGCAACTATAGAAAAAGTATCAAAATGGCTTGAATTGGTGCCATTACAAAATCAGCCTTATCATGTCCAAATTCTTCTGTTTTCCGATTGGCTCTATCTCGCTCCTGGTCTCCTTTAAGCTTTCTCATACTTTCCTCACTCTCTTCAAGTCTTAGATTCCACAGTTCCCTCCTTATGTGCTCATGACTCTTTCTGTTATTCACAGAGACACTAGGAATTGATATATGGGCAATTACTGAACTTCAGGTACTAAACAAATGCACTTAGCTGCCAGTAGGCCTTGTCCTTACCTCTTTCCTTCTACTTACAGTAGAAAAAGGTAAGGTGCCCCTCCTCTTCTTCAGGCTAATCCCTCTACCTGTCTCTGGATTCCATCCCTCCCACCTTCTCATGAACCCTACCATCTCCTTCTCCCACGATGATGTCATCCTTTACCGCTTTCTCCTTCACTTGCCACCCCTTTCTCCCATGTGTTCAACTCTTGTCTCTTTTCCCATTAGCCTTTAAACACACCATAAGTTCATCTGAAGAACACAAAGTCTGCTCAACCATATGCTGCTGGCCTCTAGCTCTTCATCTCTTACCTCCATTACATTAAAACTTTCTGGAAGTATTTGTTTGTGCTCACTGCCTCCACTGTCTCACCCTCCTCCCACTTCTCAGCCCCGACCCCCAATCTCCCTCCCACTTCTACTAGCTTTTTGAAGCTAAATCTAATGGACTCATCTTACTTGACTGGTATCTTATTTGACCCAGTTGATATCTCCCTCATTCTTGCAATATTTCTTTGGCTTCCCTTATTCCATAGTCCTTTGGTTTTCTTGATCAGGATTGGCGATCTCCAGAGTTCCATCCAGCCCATCTTATCTCACTTGACACATGCCTTGGGCTATCTTACCTGTCTCTATGACTGCAATCATCTTTGTGCTGATGCTCCCACATCTGATCTCCACTCCAGAATTCGCTCCTAATCTTCCAATCCACATTATCTAGCTATCTACCAAGTATCTGCACATGGATGTCACATGGCCACTTCAAACTCGTCAATTCAGCCCTCCAAACCTTCTCTAGTATTCTTTGTAAATGCTCTATCAGCTCTCCAATGCTGGAGACTCCACATCACTCTTCACTTACCTTCTCCCTTCTATTCAACCCATTTACGAATATGGTAGATTCTACCTTCTGGAAACTTCTCACAGTGATAGAACTCTCTCCATTCCAATTTCTGCTATTTTAGTTAAAGTTGCAATCATGTCTCATCTGGGCTCTTGAAATGGTCTTCCAGTCTTTAGGCTTCTCCCTCCCCTCCAATCCATTTTTATACTGTATCTTATCATCTTACTCCTCTGACCAGAACCCTCTTATGTTCTCTTTTTTCTCTGAAGATAGTCTGTAGTTCGTAGCATAGAATAAAGCCCCTGCGTAACCTGACCTATCTTACCTCTCCAGCCCTATCTTTCTCCTCACATAAATCCCTGGCTAGATATTTCATCCACTCTTAACTTCTCTCAGACCCTTTCACATGCCAGGCTCTTTCTCACCTATGAGCTGGTCCTTCTACCTAGAACACTCCTTCATCTGTTTACTTCCTCCTCCTTGGCACCTCCTTGGCCCCACCTCCAGGCCCTCAATGTAATATATTCCTACTTATATTTCACACTGGTAATGGGTCCTTGGCAAACTCCAAGTGAGTTGAATGAGACATCTAGCTTAGAGCTGTGCAGATAATAAAACAAACACTCCTGGAATTGAAACCATGATTTTATCAAAATCATACTGAAATTCACAGAAAAACATATGATCTACCAAGCATTGCCTTCATCACAGAGCTTGACTGTCTTCTTCATATGGGACCACATTCTTAATATACTTTCAAAGAATCAAGTAAAATAGTAAAAGAAATAGTACAACCGCCAAAAACTTGCAGAAAGATTACTTCAAGAATAAAACTTCAAAGTTCACATTTAAAAATCACAAGCTTTTCAAAGTTTTATAAGTTTTCACTGTAGAACATAAAATTATTTTTCTATAGATAATGATGAAAGCTATAGTTACAGCAAAGCATTCTTTACTTTAAAAAAAAAAACACAACAGAAATAGGCAATCGCTATGAACATTTCCTTAAGTAGGCTCATACTTAACTCAAGTTGAAGTCATGTTATAGAGATTTTTATTTCCTGATTTCTTCTGTTCCTGGTATTTCCAGAAATGTCACCTTGGATATTAATGTATCTTTATTCAGTGCATCAGTGCATCATTACTTTTTTGGCAATTGACTTTTCTATCAGATTTCTATCTACCCTTAACTGATCCTGCAAAAAGTGATTGAAAAGGGGGGCACCTGGGTGGCTCCGTTGGTTGAGCATCCAACTCTTGATTTCAGCTCAGGTCATGATCTTGGGGTTGTAAGATGCGGCCCTCCCTTCAGGCTCTGCCCTTGGTGGGGAGTCTCCTCGAGATTCTCTCTACCTCTCCTCCTGCCCTTCCCCCCACTTATTTGCGTATGCACTCTCTCTCTCTCTCAAATAAATCTTTTTAAAAAAAAATTGAAAAGAGAAAATAGACACATGAGTAACTTGTTCTAGAGTAGGATCAAATTACATATCCATTGGTAAATGGGGAGTGTGGCCCTTAGCACTCTGGGCTTCTAACTTTCATAACACTTAACACTGTAAAGATATATTTATTGAGGCAAATAGAAACATACATTTCATGGAAAAACAATTACTAATACTCCATAGATATATGGAAATCTTTAAGGGAATAAATAACAAGCAAAAGTACAAGACATAGTTTTCACCTATCACTCTGGAAAATGCCCCAAAGATAAGAATGGCCTGTGTCAGAAGAGAATGAGCAAAAAAGCACTGCTATACATTATACGAAGTCAAAAGTACAAAGATATACAGTGCTGCATTGTTCACAACAACAACAACAACAACAAAAGTAGAATAAAAAATCTAGGTATCTATCAAAGGAGTGCCAGATAAATAAATTTTGGTATAGCTATACAGCAGAATCCCAGGTAATCATTAAAAAGATTAGCATAGTTCCATAAACGCAAAAATAAAATGCCTAAAATGATGTCCATGATATATTGGTGAAGAAAAGAAAGGTGCAAGACACTGTGTGGGGAGCATTTTTATAACTTGAGTGTGACATACACTTATATATGCCTCAAGAGCAAATCCCAGAGAGGTAACCCTTGCACTTGGATTTACACCTGATGCTCAGCTCAGACTGAGCCTGGCTAAAAGACTAATATAACTCACTTCATCACTCTGTTTCTTCAGAGTTAGAGGGTAAAATCTTAGCTCATTTTATTCCAAGAATCTGACAAAATATTGGAACTTCTTCCCAGAAAAGTTGAGCATAAGCACATACAAAATTTTGTCTGTAATTACAAAGTGAATTCTTTGGAGTCCGTTCACAGATTTCTGGTGATCCAAAGACCTTTAGCAAGGAGCTCTTTGTTAAGTACAAACTCATGGTACACTACTACACAGAATTCTAGGAAAGCATTATAACTAGATCTGGATAAGCTTACACGCTCTCTTGAGTTTAGTGGGCATGTCGCTCCTCAGATACATTCTCAAAGCCTTGGAAGGGCAGGTGAGTTCAATCATATGGGTATAAGATTGACCAGGGACCTAGATGCGATCCAGTCCACTCCATTCCTACTGGGTCTACTGGTAGTTTTCATCTGAAAGCTAAGGTAATGGGACATTTCTCTTGCTCTTTCCAAAAAGAAGGTTTTCCACTAGGCATTACCACTGGAAAGGACAGCCTTGAAGGGCTTTTCTAAAGGATCAGTTAAAGGAGTATCTCTTTAAATAAACTCAAGGGCCTCTTATGGTGTGATGGCCCTTGAGGACATGAAGGTGTTCTAGCACGATATAACACCTGAGGTTCAGAGTGATCCTCTAGCCTAAAAAAAGACCAGTAATGGTATGTATACTCTATTTAATAAAGCAGGGTAAAGTAGAGTACACTTTAGAAAGATTTCATTGCAAATGGATAAAAGAAAAGCTTTAGAAATTCAAGCATTACACTTTAATTATCTGTAAAATTATTTTTCATAATGTAATATTCCCTAATGGAGATTTTTCTGAAAGTGATAAATTACAAAGGATGAAAAGTGTTTGATTCTTCTTAGCAGCTGTGTCTGCCCCCAGATAAGCAAATGCTTGCATCTGGTCTCTCCTAGAAAATGCCTGTCTCTCCTTAGAGAACTGATTGCCTTAAGACCTCAGTAGCCTGATGAGTTCAATAAAAGCCATGAACTTGAGGTTTTTTTCTTTGTAAGATTGGGAGTGGCACTTCTTCTAGTTCTGTACATCCCAAGCAGAAACTAGAGGTCTCTGTTGGAGAAGCTTAAACAGAAAAAATAACATGACCTGATTTAAATATTTCAAAGATAATTTTAGCACCTATGGAAAAAATAGAATGAGCCTGGAGCTGAGGACAAGGGAAAGCAGGGAGGCTCTTGCAATAGCCCAGGTAAGAAGTGATGGTGGACCACACAACCCAGCAATCCCACTTCTGGAAATTTACCCCAAAGAATTGAAAGTAGGGTCTTGAACATCCACATTCATAGCAGCAATAGTAGCCAAGAGGTGGAAACAACCTAAATGTCCATTAATAGATACAGATAAAGAAAATGTGGTATGTATGCAGTGGACTATTACTCAGTCTTAACAAGAAAGAAAATCCTGTCAAATACTACAACATGGCGGGACCTTGAGGACATTCTGTTAAGTGACGTAAGGCAGTCACAAAATGACAAATACTATAATGATTCCACTACTGTGAGGTATCTGACATAGTCATGCTCTGAGAAAGAGAAAGTAGCACGGTGATCGAGAGGCTAGGGGCAGGGGAAAGGGGAGTTGTTTAAGGAGCGTAGAATTTCAGTTATGCAAAATGAATCAGTTCTGGAGATCTGCTTCACCACAATGTGCGTATATTTGACACTACTGAGCTGCACACTTAATAAAAGTAGTTAAGATGTTAAATTTTATGTTATAGGTGCAAGAGAAAAAAAAGAAGTGATGGTGGCATGGACTAGCAGTTTCCTGTAGGAAAGAGGGTTTCTGGTAGGAACATTCAGGTTGCCATTTGTAATGGTTAATTTTGATCTCAGGACCCCGAGATCAGGACTGAGCCGAAATCAAGACTCAGACTGAAACACCCAGGTGCCCCTGTGATGGCTAATTTTATATATCAACTTGATTAGACCATGAGGGGCCCACATATTTGGTTTAATCCTATTCTGGGTGTTTCTACAAGGTTGTTTTTGGATGAGATTGACGTTTAAATCAGTACACTGAGTAAAACAGATTGCCCCTCACCTCAATGTATGCGGGCCTCATCCAAACAGTGGAATGCCCAAATAGAACAAAAATGCTGACCTTCCTGGGAGTAAGAGGGACCTCCTCCTGCCTGATTGCTTTTAAGCTAGGACATTGGCTTCTTCCCGCCTTCAGACTTGAGCTAAAACAATGCCTCTTCCTGGCCTATTTTCAAACCTATTGGCCTACAGACTGGAACTAATACCACTGATTCTCCTGGTTCTCAGGCCTTTGGACTGAGACTAGAACTAAACCATTGGCTCTCCTGGGTCTCTGCTTGCTGAATCACCCTGCAGATCTTGGGACTTCTCGGCATTCATAACCACATCAGCCAATTCCTTACAGTAAATTTCATATATTTCAATAAATTTCACATATATATATGATATTGGTTCTGTTTCTCTAGAGAACACTAACACATCATTATAAAACAAGAACCCAAATTTTATATCATTATAATTTAAATGTATTATATAATTTTTATTGATTTCATTTTTTAGTTAGAGCAAAGTGGATTGAATATCATTTTTTGTGTATATACATAAAATGTTTAAGCCTGAGTGAATTCTCTGTGCATGTTTTTACAATAATCATAGTCAAATGTAACCACCCATTTTAATTTCACCAAATACTCCTTTAGGATTCATGATACAAACTAAAAGATTTTTCTGTTTAAAATTTGTGATTTCTGCTTAGTAAAATGACTTCAGCTCGTCAACTGGTTCAGACTTTTGTCTGCTACAATTGATGTTTAGATAGACACTAAAACATGTTTCTTAACACTGTCTAAAGCTGTCCTTTCTTTTTCCTATTATCTTCTTTTTCCCTCTCTCCCTCAGCAATTCAGACCTTGTGTGAGACCACCCACCCAGGGAGTGGGGAACTGCAATGGTCCCATTGCAGGGTATCAGTGCCTGAGCAGGGTGAGGTAGGTGTCTGTGGTGGGTCATCCAAGTGCAGGGTGTTGGTGCCTCAGCGGAGTGATAGGGGTGCCTGCATGGGTGGGGGGCCCAGTGCAAGGGTGTTGGAGCCTAAGCAGGATGAGGTGGTGTAACTGCGGTGGCATGGCAACAGCAGCCCAACTTAGGGCATCCAGCCCAAGTGGGAGGTCCTCAGTAGAGTCAATTCTGAATGAGGTGCTGCAGCCTGAGTTGAGTAAGAAAGTTATCCAAATTTCAGTGCCTAGAACTTTCAGAAGTGTCAAGGTCATGAAGGTCAAGGGAACATCAAGGAAGAGTTGTGGGCTAAATGAGACTAACAAGACCTATTAACTCAATGGAATGCCTGATTCTCTTCTGGATCCTTGTGCTCTAAAGGGGAAAATAGGACAACTGGCAAAATTTGAATGAGATGTGAGGATTAGATGAATACTCTAATTTTGATGGCTGTATTATGGTTGTGTTGGAGAATGCATTTTTTTGCGGGAAATAATACATTAAAGTGTTTGGGGGTGACGGAGTGTCCTGTTGACAACTTTTACCCAAATGGTTGACAAAATGGTCTTTGTACTGTCCTTGTAGCTTTTATGTAAGTTTGAGATTACTTCAAAAGAAAAACAAAAAGAGGAATCACATGTCAACCTCATTTTCTAGCATTATGGCAGCCATTGACTGAATCGTGATAAATCAGGCTTACTGGTTTTAGTTTACTGGTTTATTTCTCTGTTGTCAGTTTTAGAAGACAAAATAATTTTTGCTCTTGTGGGCCTTCCCTCATTTTCTTTCTTTTTTTTTTCCCTCATTTTCTTTAAATCAAAGTTTAATGGGATTTGCCTTTGGAAAAGATTTAAGCTCACAGTGTTGACTCTTTCAGAAATAAAAACACTTGAGACTTGATAATGTACAATGTGCTAAATTGTAAAGTGAATAATGAATATTATATGATTAAAAACACCTGTCAAAATGCTTATAGGAAAACAATGTCAAAAGTTCTTTCTAAAAAATACTGCAGTTTTGTAGAACTGTATTTTTCGCTATCTACTATGGTCTTTTGGTTGGGCTTTAACTAGGTAGAGTTCTTACTCTCCTCAAGCTTTGGCTGTGAGGATGCAATGATTAATAAAAATAAAAGGAAACAAATGTTTGGAATCTGTTTCCTTGAGTATTTTGCCAGGTTGTGCCTCTTGCCTCTGTTAGTTTGACTTTCTATGAATTTATTTCACTTGTGATTATGATGCCTGTGTACCTTGTCAAGCATATTTGCTTTTTATTAACTACCTACTTAACTGTGAAAGTGGTCACCACTGAATTTTAGTTGATTTCTAAGCAGAAAAAAAAAAATTTAAATGTATTTGTATTCAGGGAACTCTGTACCAGGTATGAGTGAGACAAAGTCAAGGGGCCACATTTTCAGATACCTTTCATTTCCTGCAATTCAAATTTATTAATTTCCAAATATTGAAATAGCTATGCCAAGCCTGACCAAAGCACATTAAAAATAATTAACTCATTTCACCTTCCAATAACTCTGTGAGGCATTGATTATTTTTATTCTCATTTGACTGATGAGAAAACTAAGATACAAGAATGTAAGTAACATACTCAGAGTCTCAGCTAGAAAAGAGCACAGCCAAATTTGGAACCCAGATGGTCTGGTTCAGGAGCCTCTACCCTTCGGCACAATGGTACTCTTTCTTCTTAATGAGAACTATCCTAGATGGGTTATCTATATAAAATAGATGCTCAAGAAACTCTAAGAATCATTTAAGTCTCAGCCAGGATTGCAGACCGAGCAAAGATAGTTGCTTCATCTCTGCCTAGAGAACTCACTAAAATTATCATAGAGGAAAACCAAGGAATAAATAAATAACAAAATAGAAAATGGAAACAGACTTGTGAGTTCAACAACTTTCTGGAATTCAGGAAAACCAATTTGGTCAAATTCTTTCATCGAGGGATTCACAGGGGAAATTAGAAAGTATTGTGAGACAAAGGAGAATGGGAAAACAATAAGCCAAAATTTATGAGATGAAGTGAACGCAGTACCAACAGGGAAGATTATAGGTGTAAATGCTTACATTAAGAAAGAAGAAAGTCTCAAATCAGTAATCTAACTTTGCATCAAATAACTCAAAGTTAGCATGAGTAAGATAATACTAAAGATTAGAGCACAAACAAAATAGAGAACAGAAAAAAAAAACAATAGGGATATCAATAAAACTAAGACTTGGATGGTTAAAACGATCAACAAAATTGAAAAACCCTGAGCTAGATTACTTGAAAAAAAAGAGAGTCTACTTAAATAACTAAAATTAGAACTGAAATATGGGACATTACAACTAATGCCACAGAAACGAAAAGGATTATAAGAGAATACTACAAACGCTTACGTGCCAACAAATTGAATAACCTATAGGAAATGGATCAATTCCTAGAAATACACAACCTGCTAAGACTGAATCATGAATAAAAAATTTGAACCGACTAGGGGCGCCTGGGTGGCTCAGTCGGTTAAAGCCTCTGCCTTTGGCTCAGGTCATGATCCCAGGGTCCTGGGATTGAGACCCGCATCGGGCTCTCTGCTCAGCAGGGAGCCTGCTTCCCCCTCTCTCTCTGCCTGCCTCTCGGCCTACTTGTGATTTCTCTCCCTCTGTCAAATAAATAAATAAAATCTTTTAAAAAAAAATTTGAACCGACTAGTAAGGAGATCGAATCTGTAATCAAAAATCTGCCAACAAACAAAACCCCAGGATCAGACGGCTTCACTGGGGAATGCTATCAAACATTTAAAGAATTAACACCAAATCCTCCTTAAACTCCTCTAAAAAACTGGAAAAGTGAACACTTCCAGACTCCTTCTGTAAGGACAGCATCACTCCAATACCAAAGCCAAAGACATTACAAGAAAACTGCAGATTCTATACAATATTGAATCATTACCTTGTACACCTGAAACACAGTAAGTTAAAGGTCAATTATACCTCAATAAAAAAAACTACAGACCGATATCCCTGATGAATATTGATGCAAAAATCCTCAGCAAAATACTAGCAAACCAAGTTCATCAGCACATTAAAAGAATTATATACCATGACGAAGTGGGATTTTTTTCCCTGGAATGCAGATGCCTCGACCCTCACGTATTGGGTCAAATGGTTTTCAATCAGGGTGCCAAGACCATTCAGTGGGGGAAAGGACAGTCTCTTTAACAAACAGTGGTGGAAAAACTGGATATCTACATGCAAAAGAATGAAGCCATATACAAAAATTACCTTATATCATATACAAAAATTAACTCAAAATTGATTAAAGACTTAAACTAATGCCTAAACAACAAAACTCCCAGAAGAAAACACCAATGAAAAGTTCCATGGCATGGGATTTGGCAATGATTTCTTGGATATGACACCAAAAGCATAGGAAACAAAAGCAAAAATAGACAAATGGGACTATATCAAACTTAAAAAAGCCTGCACATCAAAGGAAACAATCAACAGTGAAAAGGCAACCTATAGAATGGGAGAAAATATTTGCAAATTACATATCTAATAATGAATTAAAAATTCAGAATATAGAAAGAACTCCTACAACCCAACAAGAACAAAATAACCTGATGAAAACATGGGCAAAGAACTTGCACATACATTTCTCCAAAAAAGATATAGAAATGGCTAACAAGTCTAAGAAAAAAGATGCTCAGCTTCACTAATCATTAGAGAAATGCAAATCAAAACACAATGTGATACTGCCTCATACCCATTAGGATGGCTACTATCAAAAAAACAAACAAAACCCCCAGTAAATGTGTTGTTGAGGAGGTGGAAACACTGGAATCCTTGCGGAAATGTAAAATGGTGCCGCCGCTATGGGAAATGTTATGGAGGATTCTCAAAAAATTAAAAATACAGTTATACCATATGATCCAGCAGTCCTACTTCTGGGTATTTACTAAAGGAATTTGAAAGCCGGGTCTTGAGAGATATTAGTACTCCTGTGTTCACTGCAGTATTATTCACAATAGTCAAGAGGTAGAAGCCACCCAAATGTTCATGGAGGAATAAATGAATAAAGAATGAATAAATGTAGTATATACATGCAATATTATTCAGCCATAAAAAAGAAAGACATCTTATATGGCACAAGGATGAAGCTTTAAGGACATTATGCTAAATGAAATAAGCCAGTCACAAAAAGAAATACTGTATGACTCCACTTATATGAGGTACCTAGTCAAAGTCACAGAAACAGATTAGAACGGTGGTTGCCAAGGGCTGGGGGAGGGGAGAATGGGGAGTTGTTCAATGGACATAGAGTTTATTTTGCAAGATGGAAAATTTCTGGAGATTGTTGCACAGCAATGTGAACATAGTTAACACTACTAAACTGAAAAAAAAAGTAATAAATGAGTCCTTATCTTTTCGATTTAGACACTGAAAAATGTGTTTATGAAATATTATGATGTCTGGGATTAACTTCAAAATAATCTGAAGGTTGCTTGGGGGAGAGGGTGAAAGTATACTTGAAAACTGGCATCAGTTGACAATTCTTAAAGCTGAGTGGGTTCATTATACCATTCCTTCTACAACTATGTAGGTTTGAAATTTTCCAGAATGGTGGAGTTAAAAAAGAAAAGGGTATCAAAATGAAAAATTAAATCATAAAATTGCTAGATGAGAAAGTCAAGGAAACATCCCACATTATATAATGAAAAAAGACTGAAAGAGCATGTGAAAGAAAGCTAAGAGACATACAGGACCTCCAGGTCATCCAGTCAATAGGAGCACCAGAAAGAGAAAATAAACAAATGGAGGGCAGAGATAAAATAATATTTTTTTTTATCAGATGGATGTTATTGCACTTTCACTACTGGTAGGAATATAAATGGGCAGAGTCATGTGAGGGCATCAATTTTAATATCTTAAAATTGAAAATTCTGATATTCTATGACTCTTTTATCTACCCTAGAAAAAGTCAGACCCGCATATAGTAAATGTTCTTAAATAAATGACTAATTCCTTGGCGATGGTGGCAGCAATGGAGGTTATGAATGAACTCAGCAACGTGGATTCCTCTTCACCAAAGCTATTCATGTTTGCTGCTTAATTTTCCAACAGAGGAGACAAATGCTGAATCCTTGATATGGCACCATGCCCTGGAATGTACCGACCAGGCATATCTAGTTAGCATGTAGAATAAATGAATTCTTTTAATTACTAAAACAAACATTTATTCTTTTTTTTTAGGACTTTTTTTTTTTAAGATTTTATTTATTTATTTGACAGAGAGATCACAAGTAGGCAGAGAGGCAGGCAGAGGGAGAGGGGGAAGCAGGCTCCCTGCTGAGCAGAGAGCCCGATGCGGGGCTCGATCCCAGGACCCTGAGATCATGACCTGAGCCGAAGGCAGAGGCTTTAACCCACTGAGCCACCCAGATGCCCCCATTTATTCTTGATATAATTTCTCTCATCTTTCTGACTTGGCATCCTAGCTAAAGATTTTATTATTTAACTCAACAGTGCTAGCAGACACTCTATCATTCTTCTCCAGTTCTTCCAAACATTTCATAATTATCAGATGTCTCACATCAAATACTTTTCTGCTTAAAATACCTAGAGTGGAGGAACGCCTGGGTGGCTCTGTGGGTTAAGCCTCTGCCTTAGGCTCAGGTCATGATCATCTGAGTCTTGGGATTGAGCCCTGAATCAGGCTCTCAGCTCAGCAGGGAGCCTGCTTCCCCCTCTCCCTCTGCCTGCCTCTCTGCCTACTTGTGATCTCTTTCTCTCTGTCAAATAAAAAAAAAAAAAAAAATACCTAGAGTGGATTGTTCCCAGCATTATAACTGAGATACTTTAATTTTGAAATAAATTTTATAATAAAAAAATTAAAAAAATAAATGACTAATTCTTAAAATTAGTTAATTATTAAATAAATTCTGGTTAAATTCAGGTGCATCCATATAATGCAAAATTCACTGAAAGAAATGAAGTATGTACAGATATAAAAATATCTCCAGATACATAACTAATGATAAAAATAATTTACAGAACAATGTTGAATATTCTCATTTATATTACATATAAATTTTATAGATATATAAATTTTATATAGCTAAATATCTTTATATAAAGATATAAATTTTATATAGCTAAAGAGAATATTATAATTACTTTTATGTCTATGTGGGAATCGAGGTCCTGGTGTGAGAAACCTATGCCCTTAGCAAGCCAGTCTTGGTTTGGTAGGAAAATGTCCCCCAGAGAGACAAAGGAACATGCATATATGCTCTTGAGATAGATAACTTCACACATGAGAACTGAGGCCCAAAGAAGTATCTTAAGCCCAAATATCCAAATAACCATGTGAGCAGATCTGACGACATGGCCATGAATTTCTACTTCTCTTGCCTGTTCACTTTATATCCAGAGCTTGCACATTTGCACTTATGGATCCCTGTCAGGTGAGGAAATGGGATCCAGCAAATGCACAGCCATGGTGGTTTCTGTTGCCATATGTTTAGCTCACATTTGTGTAACAGCAGTACTCTGTGAAACCAAAAAAAAAAAAAAAAAAAAAAAAATGAGGTAAGGACTGGAGAGGCCTTCCACTTTCAACATTTCTTTTCATCTCTAATCCACACAAGCTGGCCTGTTACTCTCAGAATCATTGGCACCATTAGGTGCCAATTGTTGGCACTACATATACCAAGATCCTACAGGGGTTTTGTTTCCAAGTAGTTTTTAAATGTTTGAGGAATTAAAGACAATAGCAGTTCCCAAAATTTTAAGTGCTATATTTTGGCTTTATTACAGGCTCTAAATATGACCTATAGTTTAAATACAACTCCATCTGACGGGAAAAATTACAATTGCTGATGTATTAGTTACTTTGGCACACAACAGCTAAAATTCACAACTGTTATGAAGGCCACAAAGCTGTTCTTTCAATATCTTCTGATTTACTGAGGTACCCTTTTCCCTATTCTTTAGTCCTATATGGCCATGTTTTCACAGAACTGGTATTTTCTCAATCAATTCTCCAGATATTGAATGTATTCCAAAGACTTCTGTGTTGCAGTACATTTGGATCATCAAAACAAGCTTTTAAGTACTTCTATGTGGGAGCCACATACCTGTACTTAAGTTTTAAAATGATTTTAACACAACCTAAAGAGCTCTCTTCAGTCTAGAAAACTGAACAGGCTAGTAGCTCACTACCTGGCTTCTGATTAATAAGAATTTATAATTCTTGCACTTATAAACCAAGAACACCAGCTTCTAAGAATGGATCACTGCTTACCTCAGGAAACTTAACTAGACTCATATTGTGGAATTCTTCAAATACTACACTTATGGCTCATAGTTTATTGAACAGTTTGAGAGTGAAATTTTTAGTTTCCCAAGCTAATTAGTTAAAAAAATACCTGGGATTTTATCAACTTGGCATAGTTCTTTTCAGATTCAGTTCCACTCAAATCTCTGATTTCCGAATTTTTTGAAGTCAAAGAGAAAAAAGGTGCAATCAAGAGGTATCTTGAAGATATCGGAAGATATAGGGGATGTGGATTCAATGTTTGAGTGACTCATGTGGCTGCGTGGTAGACCATGGATTGAGAACACAAGTTTTGGGGAGGGAAGAGGATTTTCGTCTAAGACATGTCAAGTTTGAGCTGCATGAAGTGCAGGTTGTCTAGTACACAGTGGATGTACAGAGCAATCTCAGCTTACGTTCAATTTGAACACACATGGTAACTGAGGACAGTGGACAATAGTCCAGAGGAGTGAGGTCTAAGCCCAAACCCAGAAAAAAAGCATGCGTTTCATGACTGTAATCCTATTAAGCAAAGTGATCACAATTACTTTTTCTGAAGTTGATTTTGTAATTTTTGAAAACATTGTTAAATATATTTTTTAAGATTTTTATTTATTTGTCAGAAAGAGAGAGAGCACAGGCAGGCAATGACAAGCAGGATCCCTGCTGAGCAAGGAGCCTGACGTGGGACTCGATCCCAGGATGCTGGGATCATGACCTGAGCAGAAGGTAGCCACTTAACTGAGCCACCCAGGCGTCCCGACATTGTCAAATATTTTTGCAAAATTTTCTCTAGTAGAGAATAAGATCTATTTATGATATCTGGAGGCTTATATATCCTGAAAAGCAAAAATTGTAACATTTTCTATGGGACATCAAGAGGATGCTCATTCCATGAGCCTATTTAAATCTCATCTATGCTAATAATGCTCCAGCACCAGGCAAGTTAAATCTCACAGCCAGCTTCCAGATTTGCACAACAGCATTTAAGAAAATAAAGCATAAACAGAGGACAGCCTGGGTGGAACGTCTGACTTTTGATTTTCTTGGGGTTGGTTCGAGCCCTGTCAGGCTCCACATTCAGTGGGGAGCCTCCTTGAGATTCTCCCACTGCCTTGCCCCCCAAGCAGTCTTGCTAAAACTTTTAAAAATAAAAAAAATAAAGCAGAGAGTCTAGTAGCTAAACAATGTTATCCATTATTGTGCCAATAGGGGTCCGCCTAAATAAACTTGCTTTACTCATGACATGCTTTTCTTAAATTAACATGTATGTATTAAACATTTATACATTAACTACATGTATAGCTCCACATTAAAAGAAACTCCAAGAACTGTATATAAAATACAGTTCTATAGATATAACCTAAATGTTAACATAATACTGGGTCTTGTTTTTTCTGACCTGTTAATCTAAAATTGAAACACTTCGCTGCAAAACTGCTTAATATAAAGGCCAATATTTCCAAAATATTTAAGAACTTGGAAAGTTTAGCCTGTCAAGAGAAAGGATGTATTAATCGCCAGAACTTACTATTTTGCATGTTAGTTGCATGCCCACAAAAGCAGCACCCTGTATCTACTTAAAATCAGAATTTTAGGGGGTAAAACCCAGAGGTCTTTTGGAAAAGGTCTAATATGCAGCCAATTATGAACCACCACATTGTATACATTCATCGATGTTAAGGTCTCTCCATGTATTTAGTTAATACAATTCAGTTTCCAAGCGATGTCAAGTGTCAACTGCTTTAGTGGCCTCTAAGAGACACAATGAAAACAGGATAGACCATCCATCCTTAGGATATTAACCTAATTTTGACTACTCAGAAGGTGGACGAAATTTCATAGCACAACTCTGTATTCCTAAAATACGTGGGTATTAGGAATGAAAATCAACAAGACTTAAGAACTGATAATCAATTTATTAAAAAGGTTGATTTAAGCATCTGCAATGGTGACTTCAACCTCAACTCCTGGCTCAATACTGATGGATGTAATCTGCTTAACAATCTCAGAAGGACTGTGCAAATCAATGAGCCGTTTGTGGATCCTCATCTGAAAACGATCCCAAGTCTTAGAGCCTTCACCACAAGGAGTTTTTCTTGTAGTGATTCTCAGAGTCTGCAACAAAAGACAAAGGAAACCAAGCATTTATGGTTTTATGCTTATCCCTAGGACACCTACAAAACCACCTCTCTTATTTCATTTGAATACTTCCCAGAGCATTATGCCCTTTTACCTAAATCACCATCAATTTATAATGGCAAGTTGGATTTTTTCCTCAGCCAGGACGGTGCCCTTATAAAAGCACCATACCCCACCCAAGAAAAAGAGCAGCAAAGACTTCAACAGTTAGCTGTGAAATAGCTGTGAAAATCAGGTACTTAACATGAGCCAAATTCTACCAACAACTTTTCTCTCGGTTTGTGTTTTTCCCCACAACCCTTCTGATTTATTTCACCTTGGTAGGCATCCGAACTGGTCCTTTCACTTTGAGATTCTTTTCCTTTGCGCCTCTGATCAAATCAGCACAAACTACAGAAAAATAAAAGCATCTTTTCAGTTCTTTCAAAACAATCAAATTGTTAGTAATTTTAACTGATGCTGGCTCAGAATAGCGTATAAAAACTATCATCTTCATTCAACACAGTAATGTCTCCTCATCGCCAACAAGGATTAAAAAAAACCACACCAACAGTTAAGCATAGACCATTCTTCCTTTGCCTTTTTTAACTTAAGCAACTTGTCACTTAGCTTGAGTCAATCCTGTACAGCAACAAAACCACAAATTCATTTTTTTTTTTTTTTGCCTAAAGATCTCACTCTGAAGATACCGTACTGACCCTTTTCCAAAGACTTTACGTTGCGGCTGGTGAGAGTAATTCTAATTCGGTGAATCGCCACCTCCGGTTCCACGGGTGTCTTCCCAGTGTCTTTAAAAGCCTATTATTACACAAACAGAAACAGGTTTCTTAAAAGCCTGGAAACGATCTTCATCAAGAGACTTCCCAGGATCCTCCACCATTTCACGACCCCCTCTACAGAGTAAGTGAGGCTCGTATTCCCACCGCTTTCTCCCATCCCAGAATGCGTCCCCAGAAGGAACCGTGTCCCTCCGCGTCCCCCCGCGTCACCAACCACGCGGCCCCAGCCCCCGCCTCACCATGGCTGCGGCGCGGCTTCCTGACCGACTTGTTCCTCGGTGAGAGCGAACAGCGGTGAGTCAGGAGCAGACGCCGCGCGTCCAACTCTCCGCCGCACCTGCGACCGCGTCTTCCTCAAAGAGAAAGGCGTGAGGCCTGCGTAGCACTTATATAGCTGCGCTCCCGTCTGCATCCGGGTCCCGCACGCGCCTCCGCGCTGCCCCGGAAGAGGAATTGCCCTCAGGGCTCCGGAGGCGGCTGCGCGAGCCAGAGCTGGAGCACCCGTGGAGTTGGCGGGAAAGGCGTGGCTGTGGGTGCCCCCTTTCGGCCGGGAGGAGTTAGAGCCCCGGGAGGTGGCGTCCCCGCCACTCAAGTTACCATGGTCCTCTGGCCACCTGGAAGAGATGACAGGGACAGTATGACCTAAAACCTGAGAAACTCCTCTTCCTGGTGCACCTACTCCTGGCCTCTGCAAAGACTCCTGTGGTTTTCACAATGCAAATGTTGCTTCCTATAAAAACCGAAGCACTTGTTCTCTGAGCAGGTGGGTAACTTTTGTGAGTTTAACTCACGTGGATATTAGGAAAAGTGACTGACCACCTGGGCGTGTTGTTTTAAACCTTTTTCATAGCCTGAAATACATTTTCGGGATATTTAGCCTTCTGGCTTCCCAGAGCGGCAGATGCATCTAATCCGTTTCTAGAAAACACCTGAACTTGGGTTCTTTCCCTCCAGGAAAGTGAGGGCAAAAATGCCTGGCTGCCGGGATTATCCTGTGCATCTGGAGATCCATCCTGGAGACCCAGGCCCTCTCCCGAACTCCAAAACATGTTATCGCCTCTCTGTTCGGATAAGGTAATATCGGATAAGACCCTTCATGATCTCCCTCATACTGAGTGTATGGGATAAAGTATAGTGGAAAAACCAAGAGCAGTCAACTGACTTGGGTAGCCAGGAGAGAGAGCTAAGGAGGACATACGTATTTAAAGATGACAGAGTGGTTAAGTGGAACGAAATAGGTAAGATTGGTTTTGGTACAGGGCAGGAGGAAGAATAAATAACCTCATTATTTTACAGGTGAACTGCTGAATGCAGAAGAGTTACTTTGCTCAGACACACAGAACTGGTGAAGGACAGACCTCTGACCCCCTCCATTAGGGCTCCTTCTTGAGCCTTTCCCTTCTGTTCCTTGGAGGGAAATCACAAAGCTTTTATCAAATAATAGCATGAACTTATTTGTTTGGTGATAATTGGGTATAGCTAATAGCTGGCTTTCTTTGGCTGATAAAAATACGTATACTAGATTTTTCTGCCATTTACCAATTAATTTAAATATTAAAGTTTGTATATTTCTAGTTCAGTTACTCTAAAGTGTCATCTGGCTGTAAAAACCGTATTAGGAGAATTTGCAGCAAAAAATCTGAAAACCTGTGTTCTTAGTTTACTAGCTGTAACCTAAATGAGACTTCATAACTTAGGGCTTTAACTTATTGCTATGGCTATCAGTAGGAATGCTTGAGAAGTGTGTTTGTGATTTTTTTTTTTTTTGGAACATATCTGGTACATCTATTCTTAGGTTTCCCTTCCCCTTCAAGTACTTGAGAAAATGGTGAACAAATTAACTTCCTTGACCTTAGAAAAGAATTTTAGTATAGAAAAAGGCTAAATGTGGCCCAGCATGTAAGGGAAAAATTGTTGATGTGATTAGAACTAAGGAAACGACTAGTTGAAATAATAGAAAAATGTGATGAAAGTCTATTTTCAGATTTGTGTTTATTTGAGACATTTTGTTTTATTTTTCTTTTGAAAGTTAACTTGCTCCTGTAGGCTCCACATGTTCATTAAAAAAGTAATGTTCTGGGGCGCCTGGGTGGCTCAGTGGGTTAAAGCCTCTGCCTTCGGCTCAGGTCATGATCTCAGGGTCCTGGGATCGAGCCCCGCATCGGGCTCTCTGCTCAGCGGGGAGCCTACTTCCTCCTCTCTCTCTGCCTGCCTCTCTGCCTGCTTGTGATCTCTCTCTCTGTCAAATAAATAAATAAAAAATCTTTAAAAAAGTAATGTTCTAACATAATGTAAGATATTGGAGAAAAAGTAAAACTTGACAGTTTATCCAAAAGAAGAAAATACAGGATGCCATCCTTAATGCCTTAGATAAATTATGCATGTTATAAGATTATAAGTACTTTGGTGTTAAGTAAGTTGGCCTTTGGGAAGGTTATACCCAACTAGATACTTATTCTAGCAGTGTAATGAATATTTTACTGTGAAAAGGTGAAATTAAATATCTGTTTCATTTTAAAATTAAAAAAAAAAATTCTTAAGACCATTGCAAACTTTGTTTTCAACATATCTATCCATAGCCTTCCTTTACTAATTTTTGTAGCTCTTTTAAAATGATCTCCTAAAGGCTCTTACTATAGGTATTTGTTTCTTTCTGTGGACAGCCATCTACTGGTCTTTTGCTGCAATGACAGTGTCATCGTACTAACAAGGAAATTAACAAAAGTTAAAAACTACCTAATTCATGGTACATGTTATTAGTAAAACAGTAAAGACAAATTTTCAAATGAATGTGTCAAGTGTCTGTTTAGACACTGTTTTGTTTGCAGAATTTTTAATCTAAATAACTTTGTGTTAAAATTTAAGAATAAAGTCTGAAATTTAAGGATAAAAACCAGAAAGTTTAAAACGTTCTCTCGTGGTTACCCATTTTATATTGGTAGAAGAGTGAAATGTGGAGGCAGTTCCTTGTGGTTTACAAGGATTACACGTGAGGACTTAGAACACTACTGGGTACATGCCAGTAGCCAGCACAGTACTAATATCAATTTGTTTGATCCTCACATCAACCCTGGAACGTAAGTGCTGTTACTCATATTTTATGCATGGGAAAGCTGAGGTTAGGTGGCCTGCCCAAGGTCACAGGAAAAGCTGGTGTTTGAAGCTCTGCAGTCTAACTCCAGAGTTTGCACTCTTACCCCCTATTCTATGGTGTCTCTCACTATATATTAGTTCTCACCATTATCATTAGTAGCTTTACTTACCTGCAAGTTATAAAGTCCTATTATGTGAAATAATAGAGCATAACAAGGCGCTCTGTATTTTATTAGTTGAGGTTAGAAATTTTATTGAGCTACTAATATGTGTCCATTGTAAGATGGAATCCTTATTTTTTAACTCTTTCCTTTTTTTTTTTTTTTTTGGTTTGAAGCACTCTAGATACTCAAGGCCAGTTAATTAATTCTATTTGCTCATTAAAATCGTTTCACTAAAGTGAGCAATGAAACAGAACTAGGGACACAGATCTTTTTGTTGAGAATGATTCCTATGGAACTTGCATTGGGTTGGTAATTTTCCATCATATTTAACTGTAGAGCTCACAGAATTCTCTTTAGGGGTAGAAACTGAATGCCCTATACACCAGGCCTCATAGTACTTCTTTTCCCCCTTTCTTTCTCCTGTTCCCAGGCCTGTATGCCAAGAGATTCTAACATTTCCTAAAATGCAATCTAACAAATTAGTCTACTTCTGTCACATACTGCCATTTCCTAGTTTTAGCCGAGGACTCCTGTGGTCACACTTTTGTGATCGTGATATCATGTAGAGGAGCTAGGGAGAGATTTACCCATCAATCATTTTTTCCCCTGAGGTTGTGCTTTTCTTGTTATATAGAATTGATATCTAGAATATTTTCTAAAATACCGAATAGTATTTTAGAAATACCAAATGGTATTTTAGAAAATACCATTTGCCTTCCTTTATGGAACCTATGGCTTTCACCACACACTAATTCTGCTGCATTGCTTCTATGGTGGACAGCCTCAAATATGGCCCCCAGTGATCTCCACCACCTGTTATTCATGCTCCTGTGGAGTATCCTCTTGAATGTGGAAATGTGTGACTTGCTGTAAGTGCTAGAATTTGGCAAATGTGCTGGAATTTACTTCTATGAATAGATTAAATAGTATTCTATAGCAGACTCTCTCCCTTGCTAGTTTTGATAAAGCAAGCTGCCATATTGGGAGCTGCTATAGGGAGAGTTCCAAGGAAATGAGGGTTGCCTGTGGCCAACAGCCAGCATGAACTGAGGCTTCCAGTCCAGCAGCCCCTAAAGAACTTAAATTCTACCAACAATCATGTGACTTTGGAAGCAGATGTCCTTGGTTGAGCTTTCAGACGACACCTCAGCACTGGCACTCCTTAAATATTGCACCTGAGGTGAGTACCTCCCAAGGCCTTGTGCAACCTGTTCCTGGCTCTGATTGGCACGTGTAGGAGAGGCAGCTGTAGTGCAGCAAAGAGAACACTGACAGGGGTTGTGAGGACATGCTTAAGTTCACTGCTAGGTCGGCCACCTCTCAGAAGTCATCCCATCTACATGAGTGTTAGTTTTCTCATTGTAAAAGGAGGGTGCTGGACTATGTGATCTTCCCCCTTTGAAAGAATAAACAAATAAAAAATAAAACAAATCCAAGAATATCTCTTCACCACCAACATATTGCCAGACATTCAAGATAGCTTCTGCCTCCTTTGTCCCTCCTTTCTGCTCCCCAACACCAGAGGACCTAGGTATAGAATCCACAGGGGAGGAGGCTTGAAATAGCAGAGGAGACTCCCCTCTCCCCATTTCAAGTCCTTTGATCTCAGGTGGCCGTTCATCTGATTTAGCCAGGATAGCCTCAGTATATAACCAAGATGTTATTATTTAAGTGCTAAATTTCACTCAAGAGTGCTCCAGTTTGGATTATAAATGTTATAGTTTCTTTACTCAAGCACAAGTCTACCTGGTGATAGTGAGGACAAAGCTTTGAATTGGATCAATTTAGAGTTTCAAACTGAGTTGGACTGAGTTTTAATAACCTGAAGTTACCAGAAAGTCATCGACTCTTTCCTAGATTTTAATTAAGGGGTGGGAAAAGATGAGTGACACAATACAGTTGAAACCAGTAATTAGAAGAAGAAACTTTTCCATGTTTATATCCCACTGGATGGGGCTCATCAAGAAGTTAACTGATTGCTAAGAAGGACCCTCCATGTTCTGAGATTATTTTTTTTTAATTATCCTATGGTTTCTTTTAGTAATTTTCTGAATTCATTTTGGAATGAATTTAGGATTTTATCAAATTCCTTTGCAGTGGTAACTAAGTAGGCGTTCATAAGATTTTTTAAATCTACTAATATGGTGAATAAATTTCTTCATATTGAGCCTTTTTTTGTATTTCTGGAAAAAATCTCTTGACAAACATATTACAATGACTTTTTAAAAAAATATTTTTTAAAGATTTTATTTATGTGAGAGAGAACAAGCAGAGAGGGAGGGACAATGGGAGAGAGAGAAGCAGACTCCCCGCTGAGCAGAGAGCCCGACATGGGGCTCAATCCTAAGACCCTGGGATCATGACCTGAGCCGAAGGCAGATGCTTAACCAACTTAGCCACCCAGGAGCCCCACAATTAGATTGTTTTAAAGATGTGTGTGTGTGTGTGTGTGTGTGTGTGTGTGTGTGTGTGTATTAATGTGCTGGCATCAAAGAAACAAATCTGGAAGCTTTCCTTCATGCTGTGAAAAGTTTATACAGTAGTGTGGTTATGTGTGTCTTAAACTTGGTAGAATGCATGTTTTACTGAGAGGTAACTATAAACTATAATTTCTTCTTTGGTAATTAATTTGCCTTGATATCTCTGTTCTGGGATCAGTTTTAGCTTTATAATTCTTTAGAACAGTGATTCTCAAACTTTTCATTCTTAGTAACTCTTTATATGCTTAAAAATTTTTGAAGAACCCAAAGAGCTTTTGCTTATGTGGCCCTACGTCTATTGGTATTTGCTATCTTAGAGGCTAAAAATGAGGAAGTCTGAAAACATTTGTTAATTTATTTAAAAATAATAACAAACTTATAATTGTTAACATATTTTGTGAAAAATAACTATTTTTATTACTTTTATATTTTTTCAAATCTCTTTAATGTCTGACTTAATAGAAGAAAGCTCAATTTTCATATCTGCTTCTGTATTCAATCTGTCACAATATGTTGCTGTGGTTGAAGTATGTGTAGAAATTCTGTGTGAGCACAGATAAGAAGTTGGAAAAGGGAGAGGATTTTAATAACCCGTTCAGATATTTGTGGATATTCTTCTTTGATGCATTTATACTGGCTAAGTGGGAGTTTCTTAAGATTAGGTAAAATGAGGCTCTGAAATCGTATCAGTGGCCTTTTTGTACTCTCTTATAATAAAATCTATTTGTCTCTCTTGTACTTTGAATGGCTCTTTACCCCTACTCATACGTGATTTTATAACATCATGCATTGGTCACTTGGGAAATATTGGTTTATGGACTTAATGCAGATCTTCTAATGTTGACATAGTCTACTACATAGTATTTTAAAAATTATATTTATCATCACTACTCAGCTTGTCAGAAAAGTCCTTTAAGTTAGGAAGATGTGAAGTCCTTGGTGGCAGACACAAGTTTTCCAAAGTCCTAATTTTTCCTTGAAAGCTCAAATTTTATCGTTGGCAATTGGCTGTTAACAGTTTTCCTTCAAGCGACAGGCTCACTTTGTTCATTTCTCAGGAGATGTCTAACAAATACATATGTCTGCATAACCACAGTTTGTTTTTCAAGTTTGTTTGTTTTTTTCCAGTAAAAATGATGTTTGATGAAAAAAGAGGCTGGCTGAGCTTGCAATTCAATCTCACAAGTGCTTTTCCTCAACACAGACATCATGCCTCAGTAGGTACCAAAACCACTTTATGTTGACTTCTAATTTGATCACACAGAATATTAAAAAGACAGGATCAAGATTTAGTAAAATTTATCAGTTTTACTTGCTTTTTTAGCATTCATCTAAAATTGTGTTTTGTTTTGTTTTTTTACTTTGGGTGAATTAAGCCTAATTCATATATTTTAGAGCCATTTAGAGTATTTTATTTTCTGTGAATAGTCTGTTCATATCTCGTACTCATGTTTTCTATTAGGTTATTGGTTTTTATTCAGAGATTTGTTAGGAGCTCTCTTATGAAAATTAGCTCTTCATCTGTGATCCAAGTTGCAGATATGTTTCAGTTTGTCAGTTGTCTTCTAATTTTGCTAATAATGGTTTTTACCATGTAGACATTTTATTTTTTGTTGTCAAATTAATTACACTTTTATTCCTTTGGATTTGGGATCATATTTATCTCTCACAACTTCCTTTTTAAAAATCCCCATGGCTTTTTAATGATGCTTCTGAGATTTCATTGTTTATTTTATTTATTTGATCCTTCTGAGATTTTTCTGATCTAAGATATTAGGTGAATTTAAATTATTTTTTCCAGTTGTACTTAGTTGTTTCACTTAAATAAACTTAGTATCTCTTGATCTCTATTATACACATCTCCTATGGAAAATAATTTGTCAACACTCATTTGCTGAACTGTGAATGGTGTATAGCAGTGTGCCATGTGCTATGTACTTTTCCATATAGTTATCTTTATCTTATCTCTATCTTATCAATGTTGAGAGTTAAAATAGTGGAAACAGAGCCTACCAATGTGCATTATTATTTTCATTTTAACAGTTTTGTTGAAGTGTAATTAAAATACAATTAACCGCGTGTGTTTACTAATTTTTTTTTTAATTTGAAAAATACTCATTTCCTGACACTATCCTCATAGGAGACCAAGGGACAATGACAATCCAATAACTATGAACACAGCTAATGCCTGTGTCGTGGTGTTTAAATATCATTCCCCACTACAATAATCCCTGGCTCATTGGAGGAATCCCTGACTTTGGATATGGCAAGAATTTATAAGATGAGCTTGGGACATCTTGTGTCACAAAGCAAGAAAGATTAATGGATTATGTCAAAAGAACAAGGGCTAATATGGAGAGGCATCCATTGAGTCAGTTATGTGACCATTTGAGCCTCAGAATAATAATAACTAGAATTGATAGATATTAAATATATAAAAAAACAATAAATGTACAGTGATACCAAAAGAGAGAGAGCAAGCGCATGTGTGTGTGTGTGTGTGTGTGTGTGTGTGTGTGTGTGTGAGAGAGAGAGAGAGATAGAGAGAGAGAGAGAGAGAGAGAGAAAGAGTAAGAACAAGACCATAGAGGCAGAAAAGAGAAAAATAACTCTAAGAACTCACTGGATGCCTCGTAAGTAATGAAAGTGCTAATGCCTTGTGAAAATTGGAAATTAGGAACAAAAATTAAGCATTTATTTTGATTTTCTTATACATACTATTTCCACCAAATAGTTCTATTTTCAAACAGAACTTCAAGTAATAAATACGATAGAAATGATAAACTTAGGATAGCATCATTTTACAATTCCTAATTAAATAATTGAATCAGGCAACAAATAATGGATGGAACCATTACAGGAGAGAAAGGTCAAGGGGAAACTCAAAACGGAGAGATTTACTGAACCCACTGATTCATCTTAGCATCTCTAAAGGTGGAAAAGTAATGTGCTTCTCCTGGGATAAAGTACATAGCACCAAATAGGAAGTATTCTTCCTCAAGAATTTGAACCTGAATTTAGTTAAGGCTCTAAAAGTAAATTCCACTTACAAACAATATGAAGGACAGTTGAAAGAGACATACAAGGAAGCCACAAGGCAAATCTGGCATGTGAGACATTCTATAGAAAAACTGACCTGTTTCTGAAAATACACAAACAAGGAGAGTGGTCTCTCTAGATTAAAGAATACCTAGATGCAACGTGTACACCTTATTTAATTCCTGATTCAAACGAAACAATCATAAGACATATTTTTGAGGCATTAGGGAAACTTGATTGTTGACAGATTATTAGATGTTAGTAAGGAATTATTAATTAAAGGTGATAATGGCAATATGGCTATGTAAGAAACATTCATATTTTTAGAGATGCTTACTGAAGGATGTAGGAATGGAATGACATGACTTTTGTGTTTGCTTTAAGATACTTCAGCAAAGAAAAAGTACAAAAAAATAACTAAGTGAAGCATATTCAGCAAAGCTGTGGTAATTGTTAAGTCTGAAAATTGATTATAGTGGTCCCTCTACTTTTGTATATGTTTGAAAATGTTCATTAAAAAACATTTTGAGATTATTTTAGAAGTTAAATCAAGTAATGATGAGTACCAAAGTAAGATACAGATAGACGGGCAGCTTTGTGTTCCCAAATCCTAGCAAAATGCCTGGTTTTGAACATACTAGAATTCAGAACTACTTTTAATGAGTAAACAGACATTTCTTTGTCTAAACTATGAGTTATTTTGGGAAAGATGCTCTGTATTTATGGTTTTTTAATATCCCTTTTTTATTTTATTTTATTTATTTGACAGAGAGAGTAAGAGCACAAGCAGGGGGAACAGTAAAGGGAGAGGGAGAAGCAGGCTCCCCGCTGAGCCGGGAGCCCCATGTGGGGCTCGATTCCAGCACCCTGGGATCATGACCCGAGCCGAAGGCAGACACTTAACCATCTGAGCCACCCGGGCGCCCCTCTTTATGGTTTTTGTATCTTTCACATATCCTATTCATTTCTTCAGCAAATATTAATTGATCACCTACTATGTGTCGGATACTGTTTGAGGGCAGATACTATTGAGGCCACATTTTCTCTCTTGGAGCTTACATTCATTACGTTACATAGTGAATGAGGATAGATTATTTTTGGAAAGGTAAGCAAATAAAAAGAATGGTTTCACATCATAATTATTTTTTTAAAGAAAATAAAAGTTAAATGGTATAGAGTAGGGAGTGACTGGGGAGTAAGGTGAGACTGTTTCTCCTTAAGAATATTCAAGGTAGAAAATATTTAAGCTGAATTCTGAGTGATGACAAAGAACTAGCCATTCCTCGAGGCAGGAAGAAGCTTGGTATATTACAAGACAGAATGAAAGATGGTGTGTCTAAGCATGGTAAATGTGGGAGAAGGGTGAAAGGTGAAGTCTGAGAGGTAGTCAAGGCCCAGATCATGTTGGATCTCTTAGGCTATGACAACAGGATTAGGTTTCATTATGAAGGAATGGGAAGGCAGTGTAAATTTTTAAGTAAGGACATGGTAAGATATGATTTAGGTTTTTAAAACCTAAACGAGGCTGCTGCACAGAGAACTGACAATAGGAATGCAAGATATTAGGAAGCTTATATAATTGTCCAGAGAAGAGATATTAGTGGTTTGGACTGGGCCTTAGCAATACAGATGATGAGAAGTCATTGAATTTGAGATGTATTTTGAAGTAGACATGACTAGACTGGGTTTGGAAGATGGAGAAGAAAAAGAATTAAGACAACTTCTAGTTCTTGGCTAGCAAATAGGTGCATTTTGGAAACCTTAACTGAGCTAAAGGAGACTTGGAAAGCAGTGGAAAATAATCACTTTGTTTTAATCAAGTTAGGTTTGCATTGTTAATAGAAAATGAGGACATGGAGGAGGTGGTAGGATCTTGCTCTGAGCTCAAAAAAGAGATCAAGGCTGGGAATATAAATTGGGGGCCATTAGCATGTCGATGATCATGGTACTGGGTAAAATTATGTAAGGAGAGTGCAAACAGAAGAGAAGAGGGCTCAGGACAAAGCCTTGGACACTCAGCATTTAGAATAAGATTGAGGAAAAGGAATCTGTGAAGTAGGAGAAAAACAGAATAATGAAGTCAAGAGAAAGCAGAGTATTTCAAAAAGCAATGCTTAAACTGTGTTAATGTTGCTTGGAGATCAAGTAGGAATGGAGAGAGAATCCAAAAATCAATCAATATATTTATTACATTATATCACTAGAATAAAGGACAAAAACCACGTGATCATTTCAACAGAAATGGAAGAAAAATATGACAAAGTTCAACATACCTTAATGATAAAAACACTCAACACACTAGGACTAGAATGTAACTTACTCAACATAATAAAGGACCTCTATGGAAAACCCACAACCAACATCTTACCTAATAGTGAAAGACAAACAAGATTGCAGGTTACAAGATAAATATATGAAAATCAACTGTATTTCTAAACTGAAGCAATAAATAATCCAAAAATGAAATTTATTTATTTTTTTAAAGATTTTATTTATTTATTTGACAGAGAGAGAGAGAGATCACAAGTAGGCAGAGAGGCAGGCAGAGAGAGAGGGGGAAGCAGGGTCCCTGCCAAGCAGAGAGCCCGATGTGGAGCTCGATCCCAGGACCCTGAGATCATGACCTGAGCCAAAGGCAGAGGCCTTAACCCACTGAGCTACCCAGGCGCCCCCCAAAAATTAAATTTAAAAAAAGAGTCCATTTCTAATAGTATCAAAAAGGATAAAATACTTTGGAATAAATTTAACGAGAGAAGTCAAAAATTTATAATCTGAAAATTATGAAACATTGTTGAAGGAAATTAGGGAAGGCCTAAGTAAGTGTAAATATATCCAATGTTCATGAGTTGGAATAGTTAATATTATCAGGACATTAATACTTCTTAAATCAGTATACAAAATCAATGTAGTCCCTATTAAAGTCCCAGTTGGCTTCTTTGCAGAAATTGTCAGGCTGATCCTGACACTCATGTGGAAATTTGAAAACAATCTTGAAAATGCCAAACAAAGTTGGGGGACTCGCACTTCTTGATTTAAAAACTTGCTACAAAGCTATAGTAATCAAGACAGTGTAGTACTGGCATAAGGATTGACATTTAACCCAGTGGAATAGAATTGAGAATCTGGAAACAAGCTCTCACTTTATAGAAAATTGATTTTTGAAACAGAAATTGGAATGTGATTAACGGGCTGGGAAAGGAGGAAAAGAGGACTTTCAGTTCAGTGGGGAGAAGGAATAGTCATTTCACAAATGGTGTGGGGACAGCTGGGTACTCATATGCAAAAGAATGAAATTGGACCTCTACTCATACCATATACAAAATAATTCAAAATGTATCTAAGGCCAAAATGTAAGAGATAAAACTTTAAAACTCTTAGAAGGAAACGTAAGTGTTTGTGACCCTGGATTTGACAATGGTTTCGGAGCTATGACAGCAAAAGCATATTCAACAAGAGAAAAAAAGATAAATTATACTTCATTGAAATTAAACACTCTTGTACATCAGAGGACACTACCAGAAAGTGAAAAGATAACCCATATAATGTGAGAAAATATTTCCAAATCATGTATCTGATAAAGGATGTATATGTAGAATGTATAAAGAACTCTTATAATTCAATACTACAAGACAAATAACCCAGTTAAAATATGAGCAAAGAATCTGAATAGAAACTTCTTGAAGATATACAAATAGCCAATAAAAATATAAAAAGATGCTCAACATAACTAGTCATCAATTAAATGACATAAAAATTAAGACAATTGGTAACAAGTATTGGTGAAGATGTGGAGAAATTGGGAGCCCTCTTATACCAGCTCTATTGGGAGCTGGTGGGAATGTGAAATGGTTCAGCTATTTTGGAGGACAGTGTGTCAGTTCCTCAAAAGGTTATTTACTATCTGACTTAGCAATTACACTCCTAGATCTATACCCTAAATAAATGAAAACTATCCATGCAAAAACTTGCACGTGAATGTCCATGGCGGGATTTTTCATAAGAGCCAATGAGTGAAAACAACTGATGAACAGATACATAACTAGGTGTGTGTGTGTATAATGTTATTTTAATATAATATAGAGTAGTATATGTATAATATATATAATGTTATTTGGCAACAAAATGAAATTAAATACTGTTACATATTACAAAGGAATTAACCTTGAAAACGTGAGGTCAAGTGAAAGAACCCAGTCAAAAAGACCCCATCATATATGATTCCACTTACATGAAATGTCAAGACTAAGCAAGTTTGTAGAGATAGAAAGTAGATTAGTGTTCACCTAAGGGCTTGGGAGGAGAGGGAAAGTGGAGTGACTGCTACTGGGTACAGAGATTTTCTGGGGATGATGAAAATATTCTCACATCGTTTATGATGATGGTTGTACAACAGTGAATATACTCAAAACCATTTAATTATGTGCTTTAAATAGGTGAATTGTATATGTGAATTATATCTTAATAAGGCTGTTTTTAAAAAACAAGATAGAGAATGGACCACTGATTTCACAAAGTGGAAGCAGTGGCATGACCTTGGTACAAGATGTTTCAAGATAGTATTAGTGTGGTTTGAAGTGGGGACTACTCTTTGAAAAGCTTTTACTTTAAATGGAAGCATGTGGGTACAAAGGCATTTATTTCATTTTATTATATTTTTTTGACTTCTTAATTTTTTGTCATAAAAAACATAAAATTTACCACTTAAAGCATTAAGTGTACAGTTCAGTAGTGTTATGTGTATTCACATTGTTAGGAAAGGATCTCCAGAACTTTTTCATCTTGAAAATTTGAAACTCTGTACTTATTAATAAGTCCTTTTAAGTTTGATGTAGTCTCATTTGTCCATTTTTACTTTTGTTGCCTGTGCTTTTGGTGTCATATCCAAGAAAACTTTGCCAAGTCCAATATCATGAAGATTTTCTCCTTGTTTTATAGTTCTAGGTCTTATGTTTAGGTCCTTAATCCATTTTGAGTTAATATTTGCATAAGAGTAAGATAAGAGTCTAACTTCATTCTTTTGCATATCCAGTTTGCTCAGAACCATTTGTTGAAGAGATTGTTCTTGTCTCATTGAGTGGTCTTGGCATTCTTGTCAAAGATCATGTGACCGTATATGTGAGGGTTTATTTCTGGGCTATTTTATTCTATTGGTCTATTTCTCTATCTATGCCATTAGCTCACTGTGGATTACTGTGACTTTGTAATACATTTTGAATCAGGAAGTTGTGAGGCCTTCAACTTTGTTCTGCTTAATCAAAATTGTGTGGGTTATTTGAGGTCCTTGGAAATTCTATATGAATTTTAGGATGAATTTTTCTCTTTCTGAAAATTGTCATTGGGATTTTGATAGGCATTGTGTTGAATTTGTAGATTGCTTTGGGTAGTATGGACATTCTTAAAAATATTAAAGTCTTCTGATTAATGAACATAAGTTGTCTTTCCATTTATTTATTCCTTAATTTCTTTCAGCAATATTTTGTCATTTTTAGTGTACAAGTCTTTCACCTTCTTGGTTAGATTTATTCCTAAGTATTTTTTTTTATTGTTGGTACTATTGTAAATTGGAATTGTTTTCTTAATTTCCTTTCCATATTGTTCATTGTTTATGTATACAAGTGCAAGTGATTTTGGTGGCCGTTTATTTTTAAATAAGTATTTACATTATTTGTAGAACATAAGGAATAACATGGAGGACATTAGGAGAAGGAAAGGAAAGTGAATTGGGGGAAATTAGAGGAGGAGACAAAGCATGAGAAACTGCGGACTCTGAGAAACAGTGTTGTAGAGGGGACACAGGTGGGGGGATGGGTGAGCCTGGTGGTGGGTATTAAGGAGGGCACGTATTACATGGAGGACTGGGTGTGGTACATGAACAATGAATCTTGGAACACTGCATCAAAAACTAATGATGTATTTTATGGTGACTAACATAACACGATAAAAAAAATAAATTAAAAAAAGAATTAAGAAATTGAAAAATAAAAAAAGCTTTAAAAAAAAAAAAGCAGGGCGCTGGGTGGCTCAGTGGGTTAAAGCCTCTGCCTTTGGCTCAGGTCATCATCTCAGGGCTCTGGGATTGAGCCCCGCATCCCATAGGGCTCTCTGCTCAGCAGGGAGCCTGCTTCCCCTCTCTCTCTGCCTGCCTCTCTGCCTACTTGTGATCTCTCTCTCTGTCAAATAAATAAATAAAATCTTTAAAAAAAAAAAGAATTATCAAGATAAATAAATAAATAAATAAAAGAGACATCCACAGTTCCCCAGACAACCAGCCCCAAACAAAAACTTCATTCTTTTTCTACATGTTTTGAAAATGATTTGTTTATTTAAAAAGTTATAACCAAACTGATAATTTTGTATCCCACGCCATTCAGTTAACAATGCAATATACCCATTTCTATGTTGCTATAATCACCATAACATTTTTAAATCAACTATTGTATTGTAATTTATTTAACCATTTTGGACATTTACCTTGTTTTAAATTTTGCTCAAAATAAATGGCTCTTAGGGAACATTTTGTTAATTAAAATACTTATTTTGGGGGCACCTGGGTGGCTCAGTGGGTTAAGCCTCTGCCTTCGGCTCAGGTCATGATCTCAGGGTCCTGGGATCGAGCCCCGCATCAGGCTCTCTGCTCAGCAGGGAGCCCGCTTTCCCCTCTCTTTCTCTGCCTGCCTCTGCTTACTTGTGATCTGTCTGTCAAATAAATAAATAAAATCTTTAAAAAAAAAACTTACTTTGTAGCATTTCCTAGGATGGAGTTCCAGAAGCATAATTACTGAGTCAGTGAACAAAAATATTTTTGATGTTCATGATGTCCGTTGCCAAACTACAAGGGCTTTCCAAAAATTTCACTAATCTCTGTCACCCGCAACATATGGAAGATTCTGTTTTATCACAACTTCATTAGCATTAAGAGTTTCGTGCATTGTCTATTTTTAAAACACCCTATTTTTCATTTGCATTTCTTCAAGGACTTGGGAGATTAACATTTTCCTATTTTTTCATATTTATCTCTTAAATGTGTATCGATTTTTCAAGATTTGTACATTTTTCTATTAGAACATGGTGATATTTCATTTTTATTTGTGTGTGTTTATTACAGAAAAAGTATTAACCTGTCGTCAGTCACATTTTGACTAAATATTTTTCTCAGCTCATTGTCTGCATTTTATTTGTTTTATTTTAATATCCAGAAGTTATAATTTTTATGTAATTAAATGTGGCAATCTCTATAGTTTTTATACTTGCTTGTAGTAAAGTTTAGAGATTGCTTCCTCCTTCGAATTTGTATTAACTATTCAGTTCTGTCTTCCCCCAGTCTTACGGATGCTCTCTAATCCATCTGGAAATGATTTTGGTGTGTGGTATGTAAAGTATTTATTTAAAAAAATATATACTTTTAGTAAAGCTATCGGTGGTAGGCTAAAAGCTCCTTGAAAACAGGAAGCATGACTTAACTCACTCTTTGGTTTCCTCCATTTTCCCAGAAAGAAGACTCACTAAACACAGCTTCTGCTTCCTCTGGCTGCAGCAGCCAAGCTACAGTCAGGAAAAATAGGTTCCCTCCTCCTTCCCTCTACTCAGAGACACCAACTGCTGGCCCCCTTACCGGTGTCAGGACAGCTCCCCAGGGGTTGCTGCCTCTGTCCTCTCTTGCGGACGTCTACCTTCGCAGAATCAGGGAAAAGGCTACTCCAGCTGTTAGCCAGCAGCGCCCCCTGGCGCCTCTTTTTATTTTAATTGTTATGATTTCAGTTGTTCATAGACCCATCCACCCTCCCCACTGGTAATTTTTCCTGGAAGACACCTCAAAAGATCTTCTTCTCAACCCCTAAGGTAGCCTAACCTACTTGCCCTGATATTATTTTCAGAGTAGATTTCTTTTCCATTTGAACAAACTCCTCCTCAGTTAAGGAGATACCATTATTTCCTAGTTGTCTTTTTATCTTTTTGATAGGGAGAGGTGGGGACCAGCTTCTTAGTGATCTCTTCTATGAAGTCTTTGAGGCTTTGTACAAACAAAACCTCAGTCTGGCCCTCCCCCTGCCTTTACCGATGCCTGCAGTTGTGAGTTCTAACTATAGATCTGACTCTGGGATCCCATTAAAGAGTTAGAAACAACAACAACAAAACAACCAAGTCTTTAAAATTGAATTTTTGTTGCCTGAGGAGGAATCCGTAAAATAAGGAGGTGGTGAGGGTACAAATAAATGAAATCTAAAAATAGTCCTCAAATCTAATTAAAGCCAATGCTGGATAACAGACCTGTTAGAAAAAAAAAAAGCTGTTGAATGTTTTTCCATCATTTTCTCTCTTAGACCTTAGTCAGGGTGCTAAAGAGTGCCAGAATGGCCAAAATACGACAGCAAGAAATCCAGAAGACAGATACTGAACAATCCACCAATTACATACTCAAGCCTGAATTCAGTCAGTCGACTATCACAGAAACAGAATTGTCCTTGTGATGGGTAATTCTAGCTCAAATTAATAGCAGGAAATTCTGAAATAATTATGGAATGATACATTCAGTAGACAATTAATGAGTTATATGATCTACTTATAGTAGACTAGCGTGACCCTGTCCTGATATTGTTTGGGAAATAGGGGAGAAAACAGGTTATTTTCTTGTCTTTTTTCCCCAGTGCTTTATTCTTCAGATTGTGGCAGAATCACAATTTCATAAGGACTTCAGTAAAGATTACTCAATGTTTGACAAATGTTTGGTCAGACTGACTGTACAGTGTGTTCTAATATGATTCACTGTTCCTGAAAGGGGGGAAATCTACTTCCAGTTCTGAAGTCAGGGAAATTCTGTAACTTGACTCCGCTGTAAGGGGACTTGCTTCTGGCATTGGCTGCCATTATTCTGTCAAGTTTTTCTCTCCTTTCCCTTTAAATTTCTTCTGGCTGTACTCTATTATTCCATAGACCTTTAGGTTTTCCCTCTTTGTAATTTGATGCCCTATTCAGCAGTGTTCAGGAAGCTGTCTTGCTTTACTTTAGTCTGCTGCTTCTGCTTTCCTTAGCTGAATGGATGGCTTGTTCCTTCTTTTAGGCTTTTCCCCTTTTGAGGGTGCCTGTGCTATTTCATCATGCTATTATAAAGAAAGTATGGATTTCACATAGTGAGTTGACTCACATGTATCAAAGTAATCAAGAAGAATAATTAGCTTAGTTACTTTTTGTTTCTTAAAATTCAGTTCATAGAAAAACTTGTTAAAATATTTCCCTATCATCCACCTTTTCATGAGACACACTCACAGACTTATTTTCTTTTTCTTTCTCAAATTTAGTTTTACTTTTCCTCAATTATATATGAACATCAGCTACAGAGTCAAACAGTTGAACTGGAAGTATTGAAAAAATTTTTAAAAAGGCTTCTAGGATGCCACACCTACTCTTGGAGTCTTGCAACCATTTTCAACTCTCTTTTGGTGTTAGTTTTGGTATCTGTGTCTGTGCCTGGAAGTCGTGCACTTATGTGGACATTTCTTGATTTTTTTCTCTTAGTTTAAGGAATTACTTATTGACTTCTGTCTTCAGAAGATCAGGATTTCATTTTTCCCCCTCTCCTACCTCCAGTACCTATAGTCAAAATTTCGCTCCATTGGTCCTTCCTTCATTGTTTTAACTTTGGTTAGATCAACATACAATGTTGGATTATTATAGCTACATAAGGTTATTTTGAACTGAACCATTCGTTATGCCATTTTTGCTTTTCTTGTATTGCCAACTATTTGTGTCCCCTGAAGTTAATAAATTTTTTGCTTCATTTGCTTTGTTTTCTCTGTACTCATCAGTTAACCCCAAATTCTCCTCAAGTTGTGGAACTATTCTTTCAGATGTTCATTAGTTTCATCTTCTTGAGTCTTCAGATCTGCTCTAATCTGCATCACTGCATGATTGACAGTTTGTCATCTTCAGTCACCACCATCTTTGGAGATTCCCTTTATCTCTCTATCGGGCTGTAACTATTTCTTGGATCCCATATTTTCTTCTTTTTTGGTTTATACTTTTGCTTTGGTGGAATACCTCCTCAACTAGTTTCCTGAGAAAGGCTACACAGGAATAAATTTTTGAGATCTTGCATACCTGGAAAGGATTTCAGTCAGATGCACAGTCACTTGATAGTTTGGCTGGGTATAGAATTCTAAGTTGGAAATGGTTTTCCCTCAGAAGTTTGGAGGTGGCAGCCTCTATTGTCTTTTAGGATCCTTATCTTTTGTATGTGATTTTTTGGGGGGGAAACTTTTAGGACTTTCTCATTCCCCCTACTGTTCTAAGATCCTATGGTAATATGCCTTTGTGTAGTTTGTTTTCATTTGTTGTCTGGACGATCAATCCTGCATCTTTTCAGTCTGGAAACTTTTGTTTCCTAAATTGTTTGTTGATAATCTTCTCCTGTTTTCCATATTTTCTCTTCTTGAAATGTCTCTTACTTGTATATTAGACTTTCCAAGCTGACCCCCCCCATTGTCTTTCTTTCTATTTTTAATGTGTTTTTTTTCTATTTTCTGGAAGATTCACTTATCTTTGTGTATCAATTTTTCTAGTGAATTTTTCATTTATGTTATCATTGCTTTAACTTCCAAGAGCTCTTTACTATTTTCCAGGTTTTTTTTTAATAAAACCCTATTTTTTCCATGTTGCTAATAGCTATATATATATGTTTTTGAGGATAGTTAAGGGGTTTTGATCTTACTCTTTCATACTCAAGACTTTCTTTAAAAACAAGCTGACCTTCAAAGAAAAAATTAATAAGCTGAACTATCTGCTCCTATTTAATAGTAGAGCACCAAAAAGCTGCTTGGTAACTCTGTACATGTGGATGGACCATTAAGGATGAAAGCCTTACCGTAGGCTAGTCTGGCTGTTTTACTGGGGAACCTCCACTGTTGGATTATTCATGTTTCCTGGACTATTCATATTTCTTTGTCTACAGAGTATTAGTTCAGTTGCCAGATTCTGCGAACTTAACCAATGCTAAGGCCTTTGGGCATTCTATGCTACAACTCAGGTTGTATCTGTTTCCTCTACTGCTGGCTCAGGATTAAACTTTCTGGGGCATACTGAACTTGCCAGCTTCCAAGATTTTGTTTCTGTAATTTGCTCTCTCATTCTCTTTGCCCTTATGAATTCATGCTTTAAAAAATTCATTGGCTGTCAATCTGGAGCTCTAGGAAGGAGAAGATAGAGAGATAAATGAGTATGTTTTGCCCTTTATCATTCATTGGAAGTTCCAGAATTTCCAGGATGCTCAGGCAATTTTAAATTTTGGAAATGTATTTAATATACCAATAATGAAATCAGTATCCACAAAAATCTTAATTTAAATGTAGTATTGTATGACCTCTTCAACTGGAATGTAATATCAAATCCTGGGTCTGTCCTTGTGCCTGGGCTTTCTCATGCTGTGCCTGCCAGGATATTTTGGATGATGAAATATAGCCTTGCTGAATATGTGAATACATGGATAAGAATGATTTTTATGAGCAGAATTATGTGAAGGAAAGGAATAAGTACAGACTATAACCATTTTCTTTTTTTCAGCATTGGACACCATATACTTCTCAGAAATCTCTTCTGTTTCCTTTTAAAAATTATCCTCAACTGCACTGTTCTACTGTTTGTACAAAATAATGCCTTAAATAGTAATTTTATTGGTTGATTTTTATGAATTAGATAAAACAAATTATTGAAACATTTGAAATAAGCTAAGAGTAGAATATTCTCTACTCTTAGGTGCTGGAGTGAAATGGTTAAGGACATGGATTCTGGCCCTATCCTTTAGCTGTATGACCCTAGGTAAGTTCTTAATCTCTCTGTGTCTATCTCTTCAATATTTAACAAGGAAATAGCAATAAATATAGGAAATAATAATAGTAAATATATTAAGAGTAGTCGTGAGGATTTAATTTGATATCTATGTAAAGCACTTTACAGTTCCTGATACATACTGCTCTTAATAGACTTTAGCTTTGATGTTGATGATTCTTCTAAGCAGTAAAGATAGTAATTACAAGAGTGATGGGTGCTGTGGAGATGTAGAGTGTGATGGGAATGTTTATCAGAGGATGTAACTTAACCTGGGTGAGCTTTAGTCTTTTTCCTTCAGAGGCCACGGCCCTGACAGCTGCCCTCTGCTTTGAATCTGAGAAAGGTCAGAAAGAAATGAATTTCCTGGCACACTTAAAAGCGTGTTTACCATGATTTCATTGGCTCAAGGGAAGCTGGATGAAGGGAGCAATTAGGTGAGAGGATTCAAGGTTGTTTAAGGCAAACTTATACAGATTGAGGTTTGACTTTATTTTTAAATATCATTACTGTTAATTAGTAATTAGTACATTAGTACCATAAATGGTACTATTTTTGAATAGGCAATGCATTCATATGGTTCAAATATCAAATTAATAGCATGGATATGCAGCAAAAACTTTCATTACCATTCCTGCTCCATCCATCTCTTTATCTGCCACAGAGAATAACTTTTGCTTTTCCTTCTAGAGTTCTTATACAAATACAAAGAAATATGAATATATGTATTCTTATTTTCCTTCTTTCTTTCACAGAAGGAAGCATAGTATGGCATATTGCCTTTGTTACTGTCTTACACCTTGCTTTGAATTTAAAAATACGCTATGCAGATTTCTCAGTAACAGTAAAAGGTTTATTCTTTTTGTTCACAGAGTGTTTTAGTATATGGATGTATCATAATCTAACCAGTTCTTATTGAAAGGTACTTGATTTGCTTCTAATCTTTTGCTATTACAAAAATGCTACAACGAATAAGCTTGTTCATATATCTATGAGTATATCAACAGGATACATTTCCAGAAGTAGGATTACTGGATCATAGGGGAAATGACTTTGTAATTTTAATAGATGTAACCAAATTACTTTCCATAAAGTTTATTACAATTTGTACTTCCACTAGCAATATCTAAGAGGACCTAGTTCCCTATGCCTTACCAATGATATTTGCCAATTTTTTACATTTTAGTGATCTATTTTCAATTTCTGTAATGGAAAATGGTATCTCAGAGTAGCTTTAATTAGGAATTCTCATATATTTAAGGACTATTCATGTTTCTATTTCTGTGAACTGATTGTTCGTCCTTTGTTTTTTTTTCCTTATCAAATTCTAAGCTCTCTTTTTATGTTTGGGAGATTAGCTCTTTGCTGTGATTTGAAGTACAAATACTTTCACCCCAGTTTGTTATTTCTCTTTTGACCTCATCTATATTGTTAATTTTTTCCCATGTAGATATGTTCCTTATTTTTGTAGTTGAGAATACCAACTATTCCTTTCATGGCTTTGGAAAGAGTTTCCCATTCTAATGTTATAAGGGAATTGACTCTCCCCCTTCCCCGGTAGTTCTCATTCGTTCATTTTCACTCTTAAATCTTTGACTCATTGAGAATATATCTATTGTGAGATCCAGACCTAATTTTGGTTTCAGTTGGCCACATAGGTGTCCCAACATAATTTCATTGAAAAGTCCATCTTTTCTCTACAGATTTAAAAAACTGTCTTTATCGTGTACCAAATTCCCATATGTGTTTGGACATTCCTTCTGTTTGAATGGTCTGTATATTCATATATCATACCACAATATTTTTATTACTTAGATTTTATACTACATATTAATGTTTAATAGGGTTAGTTCTTCATTATTGCTTATCTATTTCTGAATTTTTATGGCTCTTTTTTTTTTGTTTTTTTATTTTTCATATAAATTTTAGAGTCAGCTTGTCTGATTTTCAGTTGGAGATATACACACATATATTGAAATTTGGAATCATTTTAAAATTATAAGTTAATTTAGGAAGAATAACTACCTTCATAGTAAATCTTCATTTTGTTGGATGCCTCTTATGTTAAGTGTTTTATAGTCTTCCCCATAAAGATTTTGCACATTTTTATTAAACTTATGCCTATATTTTTTCTCTTTATCTTAATTGTTTTATTTTGAAATAATTCTAAACTTATAGAAAAATTGCAAGAATGATGCAAAAGTCTCCCAAATTATCTTCAACCAACATGCCCTCAATTGTTAAATTTGATCACATTTACCTTATCATTCTCTTTATTCTGAACCAATTGTTTTTTATTCTGAACCAATTGTCTCAATTTAAGTTACAGACATGGACACCTCATTACCCTTTTAGTATTTCAGTGAGTATTTCCTAAAAACAAGGATACACTCTAACATAACTGCAGTATAACTATGGAAATCAAGAAATTGATATAATATGAGCATCTACTCTAGAGACTCTATTCAAATTTTGCCAGTTGTCCTAATAATGTCCTTTATGGGACCATGATCCAATTCAAGAATTTGTGTTATATTGGATTGTCGTGTCCTTCTGAGTCTTTCCTTGATAGTTTTGAACCATACCAGCCAATGTAGGTTTGTATGTTGTTTCCTCGATTTGAATCAGGTTATATATCTTTCTAAGGAATATCACAGAAATAGTGCTATGTTTTTTTCTGTGCACCATATCAGGAGGCACATAATGTCAATTTATCCCATTGCTGGTGATATTAACTTGATTAAAATAGCTTATATCTAGCTACGTCACTTGTAAAATAATATCAGCATGTTTTCTCCACTGAAGGATAATAATTAATAAGTATTTTATACTTATTAACAATTCTGTTGTAAGGTAAGACTTTACTTTCTCTCTTATTTAATTATTCATATTAGTATGAATTCCTATTTCATTCACTATGATTATTTGTTCCTACTTCACTTGCTATTATTATTTTAATGCTCAAGTAGTCTTAGGTTTCGCCAGTGGAGACCTGTCCTGTGTCCTTTTGATATGTCCCCCTCATTCCTGGAGCACTTTCTTATTTGGGGCATAAGATGTTCTAGGTCCATTTTGTGTTTTCCTGCTCTAGAATCAGTCATTTTCCTAAGAAGCCCTGGCTTCCTTCTATTGTGAATAATTAAGAATTTAGAAACTAAAAACTCAGAATTCACAAAATAAGATCTGGTGTTAAAGTCTGCTTCAAAACATCATTATTTTAGATCCTTTCAAAGGACGGAGCTAGGAAATACATGTAATGCATATACACATACACACACATTTATGTCTACTTCTGTATCTATCTGTATCTCTCTAGCCATCTATCTCTATTAAAAACTGAATTCACACTGATACCTCTTATTTCAATCCACCAGAATACAAGTTATTATAGACTTCCTTTCTGTACCTATAGCCCCTTTCTCTAACAATTGTGAAATATGGTTCCCATTATCTTCAATATGTTTACTTCTTCAGCCCCCAGGATACAACTAATATCCCTCCCACACTGGCCAAATAGCCTATCTTCTGGCCCTAGTATCACCAACCAACCAGGCCATGGATGTGTCAGGAAGGATATTTTCTCTTTTTCATTGCTATTGAAAAAGGAATCCTCTTCTATAAATTCTGGTTTTTTAAAATTGTTTACGTATTTGAAGTCTATTGACTTATGTTAATTTTTTTATTATTGTAATATATTTGACATACTTCATGGTAATTTTATATAGTGCTACCTTACACAATCTTTTCATTGCTCGTTAGTTTTTCTATTAATTCTTTTTATTTTCAGTTATACATCCTGAAAATAGAATCTGTAAACAGAGTTAGTTTTCCCTCTGTCTTTACAATTATTAAACCCTAAATTTCCTGCTTTTTTCTAATTTCATTGATAAATAGAGTGTTAAATAGTAGGACAGTAGTGTACATAATATAAATTATTCTTTTTTTTTGAAGATTTTATTTATTTATTTGACAGAGAGAGAGATCACAAGTAGGCAGAGAGGCAGGCAGGGGTGGCGGGGGAAGCAGGCCCCCTGCTGAGCAGAGAGCCGGATGTGGGGCCCAATCCCAGGACCCTGAGATCATGACCTGAGCCGAAGGCAGAGAAGCTTTAACCCACTGAGCCACCCAAGTACCCCAAGTTATTCTTGACTTCAGTGGGAATGCTTCCACCTTTAAGATGATGGCTGTTAGGCTGAAATATGTGTGTTTTATAATTTTTAACTTTTTATTTTGAAATAATTTTAGAAATATAGAAAAGTTTCAAAGATAGTACAGATAATTCTTGTATTCCTTTCACCCAGCTTCCCTTAATGTTAACATGTTATATAACCATGATACATTTATAAAAACTAAGAAATTAACATTGGTGTGTAGAGTGTTTTTAAAAATATTAAGCATTCCTCTTTTTTTAATTTCTTTTTAAAAATTGGGAATGAATGTCTAATTTTGTCAAATGTCTTCTCAGTATATATTCTTATTTTTTTCTTTTGACCAATTAATATAATGAATTAATAGATTTTTAAATATTGAACCATCCTTGCATCTTGGAATAAATCAATGTTTATTTATCATACATGTTTGTTAATCATGTATATGTACATGATTTTTAAAATTAACCATTGTTGGGGTGCCTGGGTGGCTCAGTTGGTTAAGCATCTGCCTCTTGATTTCAGCTCAGGTCATGATCTCAGGATTGTGAGATTGAGCCCCGCATCAGGCTCTGCCCTGGGCATGAAACCTGATTAAGATTTTTTTCTCTCCTTTTCCCTCTGCCCCCTCCTCCCAAATAAATAAGTAAAAATAAAATTAACTGTTGGATTCTGTTTGCTAATGTTTTATTTATAACCTTTACACTGATGGTTATAAATAAGGTTGGTCTGTAGTTTCTTTTTAAAGCAATCTTTATCGGGTTTTGGTGTGTTATTCTCAAAAAGAATTTGGAAGCTTTTATTCTAATTTAAGTTACCAAGATTACCTGGTTCTTAAGGTTTGCTAGAAGTCAGTGGACTTTGAGTCTTATGCCTTATGGGGAGGGGGGTGGAAGGATTGGACAATCTTCTCTATTCTGTAGAAATTGACCTGTTTAGATTTTCTATCTTCACTAGTGCCAGATTTGGTAAATTGTAGTTTTCTAAAATATTGTATATTCTTCTAGGTGTTGTAATCTAACTACCTGAGACTACAAATTTTCTTTGACTTTATTGTTTTCCTTTGGTTCTAATATATGTGTTTTCATTATTGTTGCTCTTGGAGTTCCTGCAATTTTGACTAGCATTTCTTTTAGATACACAGTTACTTAAGAGTATTAATATTCCTAGAAAAAGGAGCCTTTTAAATTTTGTTAAAATTTCAGTTTTAGGGGCACCTGGGTGGCTCAGTTGGTTAAGGGACTGCCTTCGGCTCAGGTCATGATCCTGGAGTCCTGGGATGAGCCCCACATGGGGCTCTCTGCTCAGCAGGGAGTCTGCTTCTCCTCTGACCCTCTCCCCTCCCATGCTCACTTGCTCTCACTCACTCTCTCTCAAAAAAAAAAAAAAACTTAAAAAAATTTCAATTTTATTTGTCTTTACTATTTTTAGATTTTGGAATTTAAGGTTTTCTTCATGGTATAGATCAGTTTTCCATAGGTATTTGCAAAGAAGCTATATTTATTTTTTACAGTCTTGAATGTCTGTGTTACAACCAAATGTATTCTATTAATTTTCAATGTCTTCTACATCATACCTTATTTTGTGCCCATCGAATCTGTTAGTCTTCTATGGATAATGTTTCAGTTTGTTCTTATACTGCTTGTTATTTCTGGTTTGTGAAAACAAATATTTGGTTCACGGTTATTTCTAACTTTTGTTTCTTTAGTGTGAATTGTATTCTTTGACATTGTTCAATATCCTTCTTTGGGTTCAATTCCATTTTCTCTTATAAAATTGTGGCTCCTATTTTTGGCTTGCATTTAGTTGGTTATTTTTGTCTGTACTTTTAAAAAAGAACTATATCTTACAGCACAAAGATTTTCTTTAATAGGTGAATGAAGCCACTCACATTTATTGATAATGACAGAAGAGTTTGATCTTAACTCTCACATTTTATGTTATTTTGTTTCTATAGTGTATGTTGTTGTCTTGCATTCTGTGCTTGGTTCTTTTGCCTTTTATTTTGTTTCGGTAATTCTGATTTTGAGGAAGAGTATTTTTGAATTTTTGTTCAATTATTTAACTGTATATAATTTCCTTAATCCTAGATGATATCTATGAGCTTACTTCTATGAACAGTAATAACGTTGACAGCTTATATCCCTTTTCCTCTCTCCTCCTCTGCCCCAATTTAATTCAATAGTATATCTTTAATACTTATCTTTGTACTATTAAATATGCCTTTACCTCTGACTTGATTTGTCTACTTTAAATAATTTCCTTTGACTGTTAACTATTACAGGTGAAGCAGCCCACATGCTTACTCTACCTCCGGTCAGAGCAGTCTTCCCACAGCTCAAAGACTTCCTTTCTTTGTGACCCCAAAGACCGTATTTGTTTCCTTCAAGTATGGCATTTTTGTGGGTTTCTTAAGGCAACCACACCTTTTTCTCCTTCTTAGGAGGCTTCTGTGTCTGTCTTAGATTGCCTGGCCCCACCCCCAGATTGACCTTCTCATGTACAGAAGGGGCTTTTTTTCTTTTTCTTTTTCTTTTTTTTTTAAGATTTTATTTGTTTCTTTGAGAGGGAGTGACAGAGATATCGAGAGAGAGCACCAATGGGGAGGAGAGGGAGAAGCAGGCTCCTCGGTGAGCAGGGAGTCTGATGCAGAGTTCCATCCCAGGAGCCTTGGATCGTGATCTGAGCTGAAGGCAGACTCTTAACGACTGAGCCACCCAGGTGCTCCCAGAAGGGGCTTTTGCTTCCACTTTCTGAGCTCTGTTCTGGCTAGACCCTCCTCAACACTCTCTGTTCCTTCTTTCTGTATCAACTCCTGTAAGCTCCACTCAGTTTGACCTCAGCCCAGTCCTCAAGAGTTTTTTTCCTCAACTTCAGCACTTCAGTATCTATCTGTTCATCGGGACATCTATGTTTGCCAAGACTTTCTGAGATCTGCCACTGATAGGTCCTCCCCTGGGCTATCCCCCACTGCTCCATGCACTCTTTTCCTACAGGCTCTGTCCAGTCATCTGGCATCAAAACTGCGTACATGTCAGAGTCTATACACTTTCTGTGTCTCCTCGTGTCACCGATTATGGAGTTTACAAGGCACCTCCCTCTTTGGTATTCAGAAGAAGGGAAGATATTTGAATCTAAGCTGTGGCCATGTTCATTCTGGAAGTGAATTCTGGACCTTAATGCTTTTCATAGAGGATCCTTATGTAGCTCACCGACAGTCTGTTTATGAGGTAGTCAGCATAATTAGAATCTCATTTTAGCACCCTTGGTGGAACAAACGGATTTGTTGTAATTTTGTGAGCCATTGTATCTTAAACTTTCCAACATGAACTCCTGTTGCTACAATAAACAGAGGAGGAAATTAGTCATTGGTATATGGGTGGTCGGTTCTCTAAGCTGCACGGACAGAACTAGCAGCACTGAACCAATATTTTATGTAGTCATGGACAGCTCCCTTTTGCTTCCCTCAAGAACAGTTCCAAACCATGGTTTCCGTATAGACCTCCTACTCTCACTCTTTTTTTTTAAAGATTTGATTGATTGATTGATTGATTTGTCAGAGAGAGAGAGATCACAAGCAGGCAGAGAGACAGGCAGAGAGAGAGGGGGTAAACAGGCTCCCTGCTGAGCAGAGAGCCCGATGCGGGGCTCGATTCCAGGACCCTGAGATCATGACCTGAGCCGAAGGCAGAGGCTTTAACCCACTGAGCCACCCAGGTGCCCCTCTCAATCACTCTTAACAGAAAAAATAGAAGTCCACAGATGTGAACCTCCCCAGTGTCTCTTTTTCTTACGTAAAAACTTATCTTCTTCCGTGGCAGTTGTCCCACCTTCCTTGCTCACCTTTGGGAAGAGATGCTCTTTCTCTGCAAAGCTATAGCCTCTTTTCCTAGGTACTACTTTTCATTTCTTTTATAACTTTTTAAATTTTATCAGTTATCTTTGTCTCTTCTTGCTTCACTCACAAATAAACTCACTTCCTTCATCCCAAGACAGCTAAACCAAACCCAAAATCCAAGAACATGTGTGTCTTATCCCTTTCGAAAGTTTCTGCTCCCCCTTTTTTCCTCAACAGCCCAAGTACAGCTTCTACATCAAGTCCTCGCTGTAACTGTCTGGTCCATTGCAATAGCCTTGCCCTCCACCACTCACAGAAACTACTGTTGCTAAATGGAAGTCACAGTGGTCCTAATGACAAAATCCAGTCACCTCATTCTTTTAAATCTTATGTACCGGCAGCCATTGTCTTGATTTCTAGAATGGGCAGTCTGGTTTTACTTGTTTGATCTTCTCCATCCAAATGTTAAATTTTACTGTTCCTCAGAGTTGTTTTTTTCTCACATATCATAAGTCTTTGCTTTGTCATCTACTTCTGAGTCCAAATAATAGGAAAAAGAGACCCAGTTTAGAAGCATATTAGCACAATTTTTCTATTCATGGCATGTACAAGTTCAAAATATCACAAGAAATCATTTAAGATATTATTCCTTTAAAAATAAATTTACCTCCGTTGGTGAATTTTACGTCTGAGGGTCATTACAAACAAGTTTTGGGTGGAGGGGCAGAAAAAAATATTTTTCAAAAAATTTTTTACTTTTACTGTTTGGTTTGGGAGTAAGTAAACTTAATAGTTTACATTTAGATGGTGGGTTTAGAGCATATTATTTGAGTTTATAGAACATTTTGGCATTTTACAATTCAGTTCTGTCTTGGACAAGCCGGCTTCATCAATAACAAATTGGAACAAGTGCAATACTAGAGAACTGTTGAAGTAAGCACACTTGCAGCAAAAGCAAAGCCTATAACTCTGAGGGAATAAGTTTAGTTACTAACAATATTAAGGTGACTACTGGATTTGTAGCTGTGCTATGTCTTAGAAAAAGCATTTGAGACCAAAAGGAGTTTTAAATAGCTTTATTTTCTAAAAATCCGTCCTGCAAATATCTTTTTTTTCCTACAGGGTCACTAATTTAAAAACCAATAAAAATAAAGACAAAGCTTATGTCGATACGGGTTAAGAGTCAGTCAAATTCAGCTCTTAAAGAGTTAAGGTCAACCAGGAGGAGTTCTGCACTTGGCCGCTGCAAAGCACTGGCCCTCCAGCAGCATTGGATGATCTTCTCAAGTCTCTTCCCAGAGATGGAGTCAGTGAAGACAGCTGCTGACAGAGACGGCCGGAGATTATAGGCCACCACGGCATAGAGCACGTAGTGCCGCTCCCCTGAGTAAGGCGCCTCCTTGGTAGCCATTTGCCAGAGAGTGATGGCAAAGGAATAGATGTCAGCTTTGGGTGTTAGGGTCTCTCCTTTCAGGAGCTCTGGGGCTCGGTGAGTGTAGGTGCCTCCTAGGGGGTAAGGAGGAGTCTGGAAGCACAGCAGATCTTCCAGCTTCTCCGAGCAACCAAAGTCACCAATTTTGCAGACATCCTGCTCACTGATCAGAATGTTCGCCGGCTTCAGGTCCAAGTGTACAATGTTTTGCGAGTGAAGGAAAAGCAGGCCATTCACAATATCTAGGGAATACTTGAGACACTTTTCCAGATTTAATTGCTCCCCGGCACAGCAGTGAGGCTGCACATCCTCCTTCTCGTCGGGGCAGCTGGTGGCACCATATATGGCTTGGTGTAAGGTGACATTGCCACCAAACTCCATGATTATGGTGCCTAGGCTGTTAAAGCCCGCAGGCGTGCGCGTGCTGGCAGCTACCACCCGCACGATGTTATCGTGGTGAAGCCTTGCGATGTTGAGCTCAGCCCAGAAACTGCGCTGGGATGCCAGTGGGTTCTTGGTGCACTTGTTCACTTGCTTTATGGCCACTGGAACACCGTGGTAAGTCGCCTTGTACACGGAGCCAAACCCACCAGCTCCCAGCCTCTGCAGGAGGCACACCTGTTCCCAGTCAATGGAGCACCAGGCCAGCCGGCGTGGTAGCCGTGGGGCCCTGGGGGGAGTGGCACCCAGGAAGAGCTTCCCTACCTTACCTGGGAGCTCCGAAGGGCTGCTGCAGGGCCGGGAGTCCACTGAGGGAGAAAACTCGCTGGGGAGGTAACTGTGCCAGGGAAGAGGGGAGGGCATCGTGCCTTCAAAGCGGACCCCAGAGTGGCTCTGGTAAGTAAAAAGAAAAGAAAATGGGCCCGCAAAAAAGGGAAGCATCGCTGACTACTCCTTTGCTCCACCCAGCGTTTTTCTCCACTTCCTTCATTTACCTCCAAATGAGCCACATCTGTGCTGTTCCTCAGCAAGGGTTTTTATCAGATGCGGGGAAACAATCTGAATGAAGCACAACCCTCCTGTTCAGATGAAAATATTTCCTTCAACGCTTAAAGTGACTTCTTATAAAAACAAGCTCTCCATGGAGAAGAGTTCGTCAGATAAACAACACTGAGCTGCCCATGGACTCACCTCCCCTTATCCATTATTTCCTTAATTATAATAAAACTGGCTTTTCCCCCCACAAGTGTCATCCACTGAACATGATCAGTCCTCAGACTAAAGAGACCACAATAGTGCAATGAAATTATTTCACACTTTGCAAGCTATAATGATTGTCAGTGTTATTCTCCAGCTGCATTAAATCACTTCCAGCAGTTATTGGCAGAAAGAGTTGAAATAGGAACAGCTGACATTTGTTTAACCGATTATGGGGATAATTAGGTGCAATATTCATATATGGATAAAAAATTGTAACCTTAAAGTAATTGATCCAAATACAATCACTGATACAGGTCAAAACATAAACCTCCTAAGTTCATCAGAGGAAAGGAAAATTCTCTGACACTCCATTCAGCTTATATAGCAAATTAGCAAGACTTCTTAGCAACATATCGACTTCCTAACAATCCTGTTCCATGGCAGTTTGGCCCACCCAGTAAGCTCACTCGCAAGAGAGATTCTAGATTTCACAGCAAATGAATTACAGAAGTGTTGAAACAGAGTTGGGGAGAAAAAAACATTCAGAACTACAGTCAGAGTTTCAAATAATAACAAAGATATGAGCATCCTAGGAGAGGAAAAATCTGAATAAAAATGGCACAGAATCACCGCTGCCTGTATATAATGTGGAAAACCAGATGTTGAAATTAAATGAGGGTCTTGCTGTCCAGCTGTAACTTCCTCCTTTCTAGTTTTTAAAACAACAAACTCCCCAACCTCCCTCTCATTTTCATTCCATATCTTTGGGGAAAAGACCAATAATATTAACCTGTTGATTAAAAAACATAGGAAAGTGTTAGGATCTATGTCTTTTAAAAAATCGAATGGTAAAGTTCTATTCTGAATTAATTGTACTTAGAGTATATAAGTGATGTTTAACCACATTTTTATGATGATAGGTTTATGCTTCTAAGATTTGTTGCTTCTGAGAAGGTATGTTAATAAACACAAGCCATTTACATAAACCATTAGAAGTCCGTTGAGCCCTAGGATTTCTAGTCTATACTACCCATCTGCCTTGGTATGTGATGTTGTGTATAATATTCAACCTCTTTGAGCCTCAGTTTTTAAACTTAAGAAATTAGGATAATTATTAAGCTTTTTAAATTTTGGAATAAAAGTTGGGGAGCCCTATACAAATTAATAACAAAAGTCTAAAAAATGTACACTACTAAAAAACATTTTAGTAGAAAGGCAGTTGAATCAAACTCAAAATATAAAAAGATAGCAGTGAAGAGAGTAAAAAAAGTAACAAGATTATATTCTACAGTAAGTCTATACTGCAAAATTTATTTAATAGTCATCACATAGCATTATAATTTAGGTCTCTAAAACTGTTTTGTGGTATTAGGAATGCTGTGAATGAATATTAGTCAAATAATAGAGTGCCATAACCTTCTTGGCAAAATGATGTGACTTGTTATTATATCATCTTTATTTTTAAGAGCATAGACAATTCATTTTCCAAAGGTTGATTTTATTCCTTACATAAAATATAAGGTATTGATGAAAATGTGGTACTTTACATTCACAAGCCCCAAGTTCATTATATCCATCATCTGCAATCCACTCAGAGTATTTCAGTGAATATCCATTTTAAAACAGCCTCTGGGGCCAGATGGTCTGGATTTCTTACTGTCCCTCAGTTTCCTCATCTGCAAGTTGAGGGAAATCTGTCTACCTCAGGACCACTCTCAGGACTGACAGAATTCCAGATACTTAGATCAGGACCTGATAAGTAATACCTAATTGCTAATTATTATTTATGAAACTCATTTTTAAAAAGTGCATATGGGTTTATACCAGTAAGAAACAGATTTGCTGGTATTGGTTTAAAGTGTTCCCTGCCAGGGCTGAAGTAACTCATTATAAGCTAAACCAATCTAAAGTTTGACTGTTTTTTCCAACTTAAATTTTATTTGAGGTTAAAGATATAAGAGCATATTGCCCTACTGTTATATACTAAAAATGCAGAGGGTTAACATTAATCTGATCAAATGCAATAGTCTTGCCATCCCAAAGAAAAGCAAAGAGTAACATTTGTTGGTAACACGGTAGGCACTATCTACCTTAGAAGCGCAAATGAAACAGGAGAGAAAGAGACTAGGTGCACCCACTGAGGAGCAAAAGGCTCTCAAATTCTTAAAGGCTTTACATTTTCTGCTCCGATTGGCAGCTTTCTGTTAAGAGCTACTTCGGTATCAGGCAAAGAACAGCGTACTTATCACCGCTGTAACAGCCGACAGCAGAATCAAAAGCACACTGAATTCGATTTCAGTCGGAGAGACTGAGGAGCCCCGATTGTGAGAGAGATTCTCGCGGCTAGCGCAAGGTTTCCTTTCCTAAAGGGCGTCAGCTCCGGTGGCGAGGCCGAGCGCTCCGACTCCGGGGCAGCGCAGGCGTCCGGCAGCGCCTCCCCTCCCTGGCCCCAGGCTCGGGAGGGCGCTCTCCCCGCGCGGCTCGCGTGCAGGCGGCGGGGACGACGACGTCGGCGCCTCCCCTGCACGACGTACGGTCCCGAGGCCTCCCTGGCCCTGAAGTCAGTGCGCAGCCCCTCAAGCACCGCAGCGCGGCTGCGTCGGCCCCGGCGCTTCCTGGGGTGCCGAGAAGCACGTGGACCAGGCCGTCACGCCCGAGGCGGCTCGCTGCCCAGGGTCAAGTGTGCGCCCCGTAGCTGTGTTTCCCTCCCCCTTCTGCGAACACCGAATTTCATTTTCAATTCAATTCAGAATGATCACGTAATCTTCTGGAAGACGTTTTTAAAAGGCCGTTAAACTCAAGGTCGTACAGACAACGTACACAACCCCACAGATGACGACCACGTCGGAACGGCCATAGCCATATCTGCGCATGCGCGCCGGGTGTCCACGGCTTCCCAGCGATCTCAGGTTACAACCCAATTTCGGAATGTTAAAATGTGAAGGAATAGGCGTTTTGGAGTCGAAGCGTTGTACTGCTGTTTACAAGCATGAATTAAGGTCGAAAATTCACTTTTGCTTTTTTTTAGAGCTAAAAAACTAGTAACTGAAGACATGTGATTTGCTAAAAATACAGATTATAGAGTCAAACTTGAACTTTTTTTCTTACTTAAGTGGGCTTATACTATTGATATTATTCTGAAGTTTTAATTTTATCCCTAGCAATATATCATGGACTTGTTTCTGTGTCATTACAGAAGCACAGAGAGCTACCTTGGTTTTTCTAAAATAATATGGTCAGGGGCAGATTCAAGTTTTGTGGGACTTACAGTTTATATAAATAGAGGGACCCCTTTTAAGAAAAAGATTTAAAAATTAGATATGGAAGTGAATATTTTTTAGATGAGCAATCGCAACAAATTACACATTTTGGAAAGCTGACAACACGAGTCATCACACAAAATTCAGAGAAATAACATAATTTTATTAATGAATAATACCCAGCACATATATTATATATTGCAGTTCCCTGCATTTGGGGGAGATATACTTTTTTTTATTAATTCTTCATATGACAAGGATTCTGTCAAAATTTGATCTGAGGTAGAACTTCAATTAATATCAGCACAAGCAATTTTTTTTTACTATTATGGATTTATTTTATGGAAAATTAAATTGATCCAAAATTTGTAAGGGTGTAAAGCACTAGGGAGAGGTTGCTTATATTTAATTCTATTCAATGTCAGTCAAACAGCACTCCCCATAGAATAAGATGAGGTATTTAGTTCTGGTGATGAAGGCAAGTCAAAACAACTGCCACTTCTCTAAAATATTTGGTTGGGTATTTTATTTTTGCTGAAATATGAGGGTCTGTACATCGTTCCTCTGAAAATTTGGTGTGACCTCCAGATTTTTACTATTAGTATTTAGCTTTTCGTTAACACAAAGATTAAAGGATCTTCATTTGCACTGGGCATCATTCATTGCTTGGTTAGTACCATACGGTGTCTTGGCCAAACTTAGATGTGGGGAGAATTAGTTAATTTTATATTTATGTATATTTCCGTTCATATACAAACTTGGGCCAGTAGTAGTATTTATCACTTCATATATTTTTTGTTTGTAAAATTGCTTTCTTAAAACAATATAAGAATACAAATGAAAATAAAGGAACATGTAGGGGCTATTTGACTATGATACAGCCTCTCGTAATTTGGGCCAGTGGTAAAAGTTCATAGGCTTTATTTAGTATATGCTAAGCTGTCACTAAGTTCTCCCTAATCTATCCTGAGTATTAAATACTTATAAATTTAGCGAATTAAACAATGAATGGGATGAATCTCAAGGTGTTTTTTTTTTTAAATATTATTTATTTATTAGAGAGAGAGAGACAGAGAGAGAGCACGAGCGGGGTGAGGGGCAGAGGGAGAAGCAGACTCCCTGCTGAGCAGGGAGTGTGATGAGGAGCTTGAGACCCTGAGATCAGGACCCTGAGATCAGGACCCTAAGATCAGGACCTGAGTTGAAGGCAGATGCTTAACCGTCTGAGCCATGCAGGTGCCCCTCAAGGTTTTTTTTTTTTTTTTAATAGTAGTTTGAATACTGTACATGGTCATATCTTAAAGTGACCAATCTAAACAAGTTATCGAATTATAAATTTTAAATTAGAGATACAGGCCATCACTCTACTAGGCCAAATTCTCTTACATGTTACAAGTGTATAAAATCTGAAATACACACAGGTTCCTGCTTTTGAGACAGTAATGCTATAGATTGCGTGGACCATGTCCTTGGGTGGAAATCTGCACACACTACCTGCTTCTGTCCGTTTACAGAGGTTGGTGGCTCTTATCTGGGCCGATTACCTGGATTTTGTATTTTGACTCTTAAGATACATAAATATATTTTTACTTCTGTAATGTTTAACTTCTAACTTCTCTGCCTTTTAACTTAACAGGATTTTAAGACCTTTGCCAATGCCTTTCAAACTGATTTTAAAGATCATTGAGTTTAATGGTATCTTGCAATTTTTCCATATTCTTAAGACCATAAAATGCTCATGGATATTTGAAATGGTATCTGATTGAAATTTGGTGATCTTGAATGTCTTTGTCCAACTTACAGTCACAATTTATGGGATCATTCAACTGGCATCCTCCCTTAAGCCAGAAAACACTTTTTAATTATGTATTTAATATTTACTAAATTCTATATTTTTCATTGATAAAGTAAATGAATCAAAATAACATCATATTTTAATAAAGGATTCAAAAGTAATACAGGCTATTCAGTTCACCACCTTTATTCAGCTTTATGCTAATTTTTCTCCTGTATATCGTTATGAACTCATGGCTTTTCAGAGATTCAGTGTGATTTAACCAACTGCAACAGTCATTGTCTTTTATTGCTCAAACTGAGGCACCCCTGGGAATTACAACACTTGTGTTCTTTTGACACAATCCCATTAATCTGCATTATTTCTTGTCTACTGGTACAACAAATTGCCCCAGGCTTTAACCTACCTACCCCAGACATGGAATCACCCATTTCTCTAGGGTATCCTAGAAAGATGGGAATAGAAATCATAATTGTGAAGTTTACAATTCTCTTAGGCCCTTCTTCCCAGCTCATTTTAGCTGACAGAATTGGGAAACATAATTTTATTTTTTTAAAGCATGGGTTCATATTGATGTTTCTAATCCAGTTCTAACATTATAGTTCCTAATTAAAACATTTTGATTTTATGATTTCCTTCCCCTTTCTCTTATACTTAAAATCTTGATTCCAAACAAAAATTAACATAATTACTAATGTAATCTGACAAAATTATTAAATAAAGTTTAATTTCTTTTTGCAGTTATTGATATTTCTAATTCAGTTCTAACATCATAGTTCCTAATTAAAACATTTTGATATTAGGGGCACCTAGGTGGCTCAGTTGGTTAAGTGTCTGCCTTGCAATCAGGTCATGATCCCAGGGTATCTTGATCTTAGGATCAAGCCCCACATCAGGCTCCCTGCTCAGCTGGGAGCCTGCTTCTCCCCCTCCCCCTACTTGTGCTCTCTCTCGCTCTCTCTCAAATAAATAAATAAATGAATAATCTTTTAAAAAATAAAACATTTTGATAATTTCCTTACCCTTTCTCTTATATTTAAAATCTTGATTCCAAACAAAGTTAATATATTTACTAATGTTGTTTTACAAAATTATTAAATAAAATTTAAGATTTTTTTTGGAGTTATTTTTATCCTTATACTTTATGCCACTAAGGATGTGTAGTCCCATTATTTTCTGGTAGAGTCATTCATTATAATTCATTCTGAGTCTTTGTAACTGCATGTATCACATATGTATATGCATATATCATATGTGATTAGTATGATTTAATTTATTTTCAGTTCTGGAAGTTTATTAGCAATTTTCTTAGAAGGTGGTAGTTTTTGGCCAAGACGTTTTCTTCTTATGTAATATTCAAACCCTGGAGGATGGTAGAAACCTTATGAGATGAGGAATAAAGGGAGAATCAAGCAAATGAATTTCCCAAATTCTGTATGAAAGTTTCATTTAGCTACTGGCTAAATATTACCAAATGTAATATCGTATGCATTCAATTCATATGCACAAGTTCTGGTTGGGCAGCCTAATTCTGTTTTCTGTTCACTTTCTGGCAATATTAGAACCTATGTATTTTCATATATCCCATTAATATTTAATTTAGTAAATATGAGATGATATTAAAACCTTTACATTTTTATTATTCTTTTTTAGCTTCCTTATAGAATAGGTAACATTTTTCTACCAACTTAATAATACCACATTATACCCGAATTTACAATGTATAGAATCCAAATGATTCTCCAAGTTAGTTTTATCACAAGCCAGTACCAAAATCTTTAATTTTTCTCCAGGAAGATTTTACTGAAGTACGTAGTATCTTATAATTCTATATTATTAAGAAAGAATGCGGTGTTAGTCCTACTCTTCTGATGAACAGACAGGATTAGCTGTGCAAGAGACTTCCTAGGGGAACATCTCTGAGGAGTAATGAGAGGGAGCTGGGGGCAGCTGGAGAACTGTCAGCCGTGATGTGAAGGATAGAGGGAGAAAAGGAAGGTGGGGTGGAAGAGTTTTAGCCCATAGTGTAGTCCCTGTAGTGTATTCCTAAGAAGGTTCAGTGTGATGAACGAGGAGTCCTCAAGTCAAAGTTGTCCGTTAGAGGAATCCCATGTCTCCTGGGAATGGGCTGGCTTTTGTGTCCCTGCTACACAGAGCCACTGGCTGGGAACAGTGCTGGGGAAACATGGCTTCATTCAGTACAGACATCATGGTGGATTCTGGAATAAGCACAGCTTACTCTGGGGCCACTGACCAGTCATACTTTCTGCATTCAGGGATCTGAGAGCACATTTTCATGGCCACCATAGGTAAAATATAAGTTTTAAAGATTTTGTCTGAGAACCTCTCTACTTGGGTCAAAATTCTGATGTCACATTGTACATAATAGTTATTATCCTAATTTTTAATTACAGTATAGAATTCCAGTTTTTAAGAAGCCTTTGAATAAATTATATTTCTTTTTGAGGTTATGGCTGCACTTTAAAAAATGGCTGTCTTTGCTTAAAACCCATTCTTATTTTAGCTTTATACAAATACATATATACTTATACACGTTCAACCAAAGGAGTAAACACAAAGTTGTATATATAATCAAAGCAACAGAACCCTTAGAAGTTTTCAAGCAGACCATTTGATAATTACAGCACCCCAAGTGCTTTTTGGAAGTAAGACATTTTTTTAAATTGGTATAAAGAGAATTGTTTTCTGTATGTGTCTGGGTAGATAGGTTACATATAAAACTTTAAGTAATTCTCTTTTTATTGATTAAAAAATTGCCTTACTTGATGCCTCTTAATAGACTAAGACTTGTAAAATGTAAGACTTAAACCTATGTCTATATAAAATATGTAGTGTATCTTCTTAATGCCTCTTGTTAGACTAAGCCTTTTTAAATTTGAAATAACAACAATTCATTTCTCACCTGGCCTTTGGCAGTCTGGACTTATCTGAGGAGAGATTTATGTCATTTTCATCTCTTCTCAAGTACTCAAATGTTCTACCTTAATGGACAAAAAAATATTCTAATTATTTCTAGAGTGTGCCTCCTTGCCAACTGAGGATTTCAGTGCTAATACTTAAAAGCCTAATCTTGCATGAAATAAAAAAGCATTTTTTAGTGAACTTCCTGGCATCCCTGGCTCTCATCTTTGGAAACAGAACATCAGGAACTTGTTGGAACTCCACAGAAGGTGATTTTGGATGATTATGGAGGAGGAAGAACTCATTATTAGAAGGTTTTTAGCTGTCGTTGAGATGAGAGGCTGGGATATAGTCTCAGTGGCTCATACTTGGGCAGGTAATGGAAAGAGACCCTTCTGGAAGGCTTCCCCTCAGTTTTCTTCAACATCTTTCAAATGTTTTGGCTGCTTTCTTGGCAACTTGTGTCAGATCCTCATCTCCTCTTCCAAGCACACCATGAATCAATCTGGTTGGCATGGTGATTACTCTGGTTTTCCTTCAGATGTTTCAAGATATCATAGTCCCAGGATCCGTAAAGGAGAAATTGAAATTTGGGGTCATCTCTACTACACCTATTGCAGAGTTTACAGACCATGCACTGTAATGGTCTAGTACTAACTGAGGAAAGCTGGACATGCCTTCCTGACATTTAGACATGGTGGTAGCCATGCTTTGTCAATCTAGCCTAGGGAAGAAAGCAGGACATTAAATCCTTGTATTTGCTGTTACAGGAAAGATACAAGGAGAGAGAGAGAGAGAGAGAGAGAGAGAGAGAGAGAGAGAGAGAGTGTGTGTGTTTGAGAAACAGAGGCTAGGCAAAAATATTTAATTTATGATTCCTACCTGAAACTAGACGTTGCTGAAACAGAGTTGAGTACTGATGTCCAAACACGGCGACCCAGGATAGCAAAAGGCAAGGGAAGAGGGGGAGACAGGGGGCTTATAAACATCAAGTGAATGATTCTGCAGCTTCCTTTGCTGAGCTGAGGTTCCCTGTTGCAACAGATTCTGCTGACCATGCCAAATTCTAACGGAAATAAAAATCATGGTCTCAAACTTTAAATTGACTCTGTCATTTACAACTAATCTATACACAGAAGGAAGATAGAAAAGCATACACATATCAATGGTTTAACACCCTGATTGTCTTTGAATCTTTAAGTTTTATTTGCTCTTTTAATCATTTTTTATGGAACACATTTAGCAACATCAGCAACCCATTTACCTAGGCAACTTGAGAACATCTCAGAATTTGTGTGTGTGTGTGCGTGTGTACGCACACAAGGGTCTCCTGTGAAACAGGGAGGCATGTGGGAAAGGCTCCCCGTGTCATATAGGAGTTACAGGTTCTTCTGGGAAGGATGGGTAGAATCTTTGATCCCCTGGAGTGTGAACTAGGATACCAATGGACACTTCTGAAATATATATCCCCTTATTCATAGAAACATTTGAATTAGGCTTTTGTACTTATTAAATTACTACTGTATAATTTTTAACTATCTCTGTAGGCCTGTCAACTGGAGGTTGATTTGGGGTTCAGAGATCTCAATTATTATTGAAACATTTGAAAAATGTTTAATTTACTAATTACTAAAAAAGAATAGCTTAACAGCTTAGTCCCTTCCACAATTGAGTATAATCCCTAATCACCCAGCTCTCTCCTACAGACAATGTTTAATTATGTAACCAGATGTTATTAATAATTTGAGTCCGTATTGGTCCCTGTATGCAGCTGAACCCGAGGAAGGGGGTTGGCTACACAATAATTTGTCCCAGATGACCCCATGGAAGACACTCAGTAGCTTGTGTCATTTTTCCCCCAAAAGGAATAGTGTTGAGTTAGCACATTAGCAAGAGCATTAGTCCAGGTGAAGCAGAATCATGGCTCCAACTTAGAACAACAGCAGCTACAGTCAGAAAGCAGGGTCAGGGAAGCATACTAGAAGATATGAGATAACTATAAATATTCATTTTGAATGGCTTTGTGTTTCCAGTGCTCTCAACTTATACTTCTTTACTGTTCGGTTTGTGTTTTGAATAATTAACCTATGGGTTGTCTTCCATGTTTGTATCTTCCCCCCACCCCAGTCAATGTATTATGAATGCAGTGGGTGATTATAAATTCTTGAATCTAGTTTAGGCCAAAAGTTTAAATCCCGTTTCATTGCATTATGGCACAAACTGGGAAGTGTATAAATCAAATTATTGCTTGTAGGTGTTATAAGGAGGCAGAAGACTACACTAGCTTGATTCATAAAAGCTTATAAAAATTAGGGGGCTTTAAGATCATCTTTCAATATAGAAAAAAATTAGGGATAACATTGACATAGCAGGAGCAGCCTCCTTAAGTTTACTGTAATCCATAGTTAACCATTATGTTAGGGTTCTTAGTTTCCAAAAAAAAAAAAAAAAGATAGAAACCGACTAAAGCAACCTTAAGCAAAGAGAAATTTATTGGAAATATTTTATAGGCTCACAGACTCAGTGTGAGTTTGAAGAACCATGCTCAGAAGTGAATAAGAACCAAGACATTTGTTCAGAACTAGGAAGCACGAACCACTGTAACAGGCTGGACAGAAAAGTATGACCAGGACTTGACCACTGGATTGAATGTCCCTCAGCCATTTCTTTAGCCTTATGATGGAGCAGCACACAGATCAAGCTTGTTCACTTTTCTGTCCTCCTAGTTGTACCAGCGTGGGGAAAGAGAGGACATTGGCTTCACTTGTGGGAAGCAAGCAGATGCCTGGATATACTATTTCAACAAGACCATGAAACATTGAGAGAGAAGCAATTTTTCAAAAGGAAGCCAAAGTGTGTTGAGAAGGACCGGATATTTTGTAGCCAAAAGGTGACAAATACACTCTACACTCACCAGGGGACCAATCTCTAGCAAAAACCAAGGTATTAAGGGGGATGTGGAGGTGTGAACTACCAGAGTGCCTCTAATTCCTGTATTCAGCTGTGATGATTTTTCATCCTCAAGAACCCTCATGCTATTTCAGGTTTATAGTTTGGGTTGTGGTAGAGGATTCCAAAGACTCCTGCTTTGCATGTCCTCATAACAGTCCCTTTCAAATGTGCTCCCCACACATTCAAACTTTTCAAGGATAGTTTCCTTTTTTTAGGACCATAATAAATCAATTCTTATGCTACTCTTGAGAAGGGAAAAACTAACACAGTATCACCAGGCCTGTCTGGCCCACTTGAAATGTTTGCGCAAGTAAGTCATTTTGGACTCTCACTTGTCCATAAGTTCCAGTGGTGAAGGGGAGCTTTCACTTATTAGGACCTTTGGGGCTAGCTGATCATTATATTCTCTTTCTGTTGGCCAGAATGATTGATTCAGTGAGTCACAGTTCCAGGAATCTTCTAGGCCAATGAAGAACTAGTACCTTTAGCATAAGTGCCTACCTGAGAGAAAAGTGAATGCAGGATAAAGCAGAGCAAATACGTGGTCAAACACAGGTGCAGATGGAGTAACAGTATTTAAATTCTTAGAACTAATTCTGCACGAAGCAAGATGCTGTGGACACATCAATTACATGATGCAGTAAATAAGCTACCTTTGGGGAAATGGTGGATGTGAGGAAGTCCCCATGATGACTGAGATAGAATTTCCCTACAGGTTGGTGAGATGGGAACCATGCTCACCAGTCTCCCTTTCTCACCTGTTACCCAGACATAACCCCTTCCAACTTTGCAAGCTGTGTATCTGGGTATTTACCTATTCTTGCACACACTTCTGCCGCTTTCCTATTTCCAAGTGGGTGGTTGTTCTATTACTAGCTACCCATCCTGGGTTGGCCCTTTAGTTTTACTCTTGGAATTCTCTTTGCCTTTCTCTTGGTTTGGATCCTCTTTTTCTTGCATTCCACACCATCCTCTTGTCTGGTTTATTTTCTTGTTTTGGTGGAACACATCTCACTTCCTGAGAAAGGGTACACAAGAGATCCATTTTCTTCAGTCCCTACATGTCTGATAATGCATTTTATCCTGACCTTTGATTAATGATTTGGCTGGCCCAAATCGTATATTGAAATAAATTTTTGGGGCATCTGGGTGGCTCAATTGTTAAACGTCTGCCTTCAGCTCAGGTCATGATCCCAGGCTCCTGGGATCGAGCCCCACATCAGGCTCCCTGCTCAGCAGGGAAGTCTGCTTTTCCCTCTCCCACCCCCCTGCTTGTGTTCCCTCTCTCACTGTATCTCTCTTTGTCAAATAAGTAAATCTTTAAAAAAATAAGTAAATCTTTAAAAAATCTTAAAAAAAAAAAAAAAGAAATAGATTTTCCCAGTTTTGAAAGCAGCTGATGACCAGTGCTTTTTTTCTGGGTGCTTTGCATGTAGCTAATTTTTCATTTCTGGAAGTTTTTAGGATAGCTGCTGAATTAGATATCTCTTGTTGTATAACACATTGCCCCAGGAATTAGTGGGGTTTATGCCTTATGTGTATCATCTCACAGTTTTTGCGTGGTCAGGACTCTAAGTGCAGTTTAGCTGGGCTCTTTAGCTTGGAGGCTCCCAGAACATTACAATCAAGGTTTCAGCTGGGGTCACAGTAAGGTCTGTTACTATGTTCTCCTGCTTCCACAGACTTCTTATCAGAAACAATGCAATCTAGAAGATAATGGAATAGTTTTTAAACTGCTGAGAGAAAAAAACTAGGCATTCATCTATTAATCTTTAGCAAAACGATCACTGAACAATGAAGATGTAATAGACTTCTTTGGGCAAACAAAAACAGAGGGGATTTGTTCCCTGTAGACCTGCACTATCACAAGTGTTAGAGGAAGTACATTAAGCAAAAGAAAGATGATAGTAGATGGAAACCTGGACATATACAAAGGAATAAAGGCTATCAGAAGTGGTAAATGTTCTTTTCATTTTCAAAAGTGTCTTTAATGCAATTGAATACTTAAAATAATATAAATAATACATTGTTGGGTTTAAAGCATGTGTAGAAGTAGAAAGCATGACAACAGTAGCACGAAGGCAGGAAGGGGGATGGATACCTGTTGTCGTAAGGTTCACATTATAGCCGAAGTGATATATGAAGATAGACCATAATGAGGATGTATATTGAAACCTTAGAGAAACCACTGAAACAATAAGACAAAGAAGCATAGCTAATAAGCCAATAGAGGAGATTTTTAAAAAGTCTTAAAACTTAACCCAAAAGAAGGCAGGAAAAATGGAACAAATTATAGATATGAAATAGCAAATATAAAATGACAAAATTAAACTTTATCAGTGGTTACATTAAAAGCAAATGGTCCAATTAAAAGGCACAGATTGTCAGACTGGATAAAGTAGCACCAAACTATATGTTATCTATAAGAAACGTATTTTAACTATCAAGATACATATATAATATAAAAGTAAAAAGATGAAAAATGAAATACTGTGTAAAGACTATTGAAAAGAATACCAGAATGGCTATATTAATAATAGGAAAAATTAAACTTCATATTAAAGAATTATTAACAGGAATTACAAAGTACACTTCAATAATGGTAAAGGAATCAAGAGAACATAATAATCCTAAGTGGGTATGATAGAGCCTCAAAATTAACAAAGCAAAAAAGACAAAACTGAAAGAAGTAGACTACCCATAATTGTAGTTGAAGAGATCAACACTCTTTTCTCAATGATTGATAAAACAAGTAGTTAAAAAAAAATTATCAGGGGGCACCTAGGTGGCTTAGTGGGTTAAAGCCTCTGCCTTAGGCTCAGGTCATGATCTCAGGGTCCTGGGATTGAGCCCTGCATTGGGCTCGCTGCTCCACAGGGAGCCTGCTTCCCCCTCTCTCTCTGCCTGCCTCTCTGTCTACTTGTGATCTCTCTCTGTCAAATAAATAAATAAATAAAATATTTAAAAAAATATATCAGGAATACAGAGGAACTGAACAACAGTTCTCCAGAGAATCAGAATGGATAAAATGTCTGTCTATCTGCCTGCCTGCTTGTCTGACTATATATCTATCTATCATCTATCTATCAGTCTATCTATCTATTTATTTTAAGGAACTCGGTCATGCAATTGTAGAGGCTTTGGCAAGTCCAAAATCTGCAGAATAGGTTGGCTGACTGAAGACTCGGGTAAGATTTGCAGTTCTAATCTGAAGGGAATGTGTTGTGAGAATCCTTCGGCTTGAAAGAGGTCAGTCTTCATTCTATTAAGAACTTTAGTTGATTGATGAGCTCCACCCACATTATGGAAAGTAATCTGCTTTATTCAAAGTTCATCAACTTAAATGTTAACCTCATTCAAAAAACACCTCACAAAGACATCCAGAATAATGATTGGCCAAACATCTGGGCATGGTGGCCCAGCCAAGTTGACACATAAAATTAACCATTGCAATTCTCAACTAAGTTGACCCCAAACTGCCAAAATACATATGATTTTCAAGTATGCATGGAAGAATATTCACCAAGTCATGAAATGTGTCTCAGTAAATCTGAAAGGATTAATACCAAATAGAATACATTCTCACATCACAGTGAATTAAATTAAAAATCAATAAAAGAAAGATTTGGAAAATCCCTAAATATATGGAAATTAAACAACATACTTCTAAATATCTATGGGCCCCAAAAGAAATCCCAGGAAATTGTAAATTATTATTAATTGAATGAAAATGAAAACTCAGCATATCACCTTTTTCAATATGCAGCTGAGGCAGTGTTTAGAGGAAATGTTACCGTTTTAAAATGTTTATATTAGAAAAAAGGTAGGTCCAAAATTACTGATTTACCCTTCCATCTTAAACTAGAAATAGCAAGAAATAGTAAAGAGAAGATTGTAAGTCAGTAGAACAGAAAACAACAGAAAAAAAAACTTACAATCTTAGGCTAGGCAAGTACTTTTTTAGGTGGGATGTGGAAATTATGAATCAATTCAAACGATATCATTAAGAAAATAAAAAGGAAAGCCATAGCATGGAAAAAAGATTTTTTTCAAATAAATATATTTGATATCCTTCTGGCTCTAGGAGTTAAGTGTCTTTTTTATGCCACAAAGGAAGTCCTCTGCCTTCCACACTTAATTCATGTGCTGCTTAATCACTCCCAAACTTTCTTCAGCTTTTGTCACAAAGTCCACGGCATTTAGCAATTGCTACCTGATCCTCCTATTTCTACAGCTACTGTTCACCCTATATTTTTCACAGGATGACTAACAGGTACACAGCACCATCCCATCCCACTTCATCACCGCTCAAGTTGTAACACTTGCTCTGCTACTTTGTACCAGAACCCATCTGTCTCTATCTCATGCCAAGAGCCCTAACTGTCAACAGATAGGGGTGGCTCAGTGCCAATAGACCACTACTGACTCAACTGTACCAGGTTGGCTTCCCTGAGGAAAAAACAGCGTGACATGGAGATTATTGTGCAAGGTGTTCATTATAGAGTGTTTTGGGGACCAGTGGAAACAAGGCTGTATAGAGATACACAACATGGGCTCTGAGGCAGTTGCATGGTTGCTCCAGAACTGGGATGGTCATTCAGAAGTGTCCCAAATGAGGGCGGGGAGTGGGGGGGTAGGTGAGGAATTTGTACACCTACCCTGACCAGTTATTGAATGTGGACTGCCTCTGTGGAAAGGGGGTCTGACTGTAGCCAAGGTTGTGCTCTTCCAGTGAGGCCATTCTGAAAGAAGGGTGACAATGGAGGGCTTTGCTGGTAGCACTCCAAAACCTGGAAGAAGTCTTGAGTACTGAAGAAGGCTATGAGCACTCCCTCACAGTGTTTCCTCGACACCTTGCATAGCAGATTTCCTCCTCAGAAGACACATGTTTTTCACCCTGGTTGTCACATCATTCCGCCAAGTCCTCTGGAAGTGGAAGGATTCTTCAGCGCTACTTCTTGGCTTCTATGTTATCTGAAGTCTGTTCATTCATTCAAAGCATCACAGAGTCCATAGACTCTACAACTAGGTCATGTCTTGAAGACCATTTCACCAATGATTTCTTAGATCTCTTAGACCTTTTGAGAGATATATGTATATTTCCATCCTAATTTTGACATGCTAGTTCTCTAACTCTGAAAAATGAACTCCTGATTAGGATACTCCAAATTCTAACAGTCCCTATGGAGAAAATTGGTGTTCCTCTGTCTCTGTCTCTACCCTGTATCTATCTCTAGGTATGGAACACAGCATTTGTATTAGTAGTGAATTTCCCCACTGTAATGTGACAGCAGGCCTTTGGGAAATAGAGTGGGGGAGATTCCTCCATGGTGCCCTTGCCCCAGCAAGAGCTGATTACACAGAATTCTCATGGGGCTTCACTTCAACCTGTAAGGTCAGGGCCACAAGGAACAGGTGGGAGAATGGCCCAGGTGTGCAAGGACCAAGTTTTCTCATGGAGTTGACATAGTAGGCTTAGCGGGGTTGCTTAGGCTGGTATCCATTTCTGGTGGCTGCTGGGGCTCTTGCTGGAGGAGGCTGGGAAAACAGGAAGTTTGATATTCAGTGGTTATAGAGGGTGTTCTTAAGAGAATGTTCATTTTATAAGAAGCATCTCAACACCTCTCATTATAAAGATTGGGAATGTTGGGTCTCAGGGGCTTAACTGCTGGATTATGTGATTAGATTGGAATTTCCCAAAGGGATGACAGGGATCCGTGCAGAGATAATGCCACAATTGGTCATCCAGCTGGGGAGGCATCTGAACAGTGCTGGCACCAATTGGAACAATTCTTAACCTTTTCATAGTGGTAGTTCAATAATGTGGCCCTCAGGCAGGTGCCAAATATCTGGCAATCCAGACTCTTCCTGTTCTGAAAGCAAATGCCTATGGGATGTTAGGGGCTAAGCAGAAGCCCAAATCCAAGAGCTTCAATTTTAGAAAATCTTCTGGTTCTGAGGAGTAGCTAGAGGCTGTAAATGAAACTCTTAAGCCAGGGGCATTGTCTTCTCCCTTGTGAATAAAATGCATGTTTTCTCCATGTTGTTCAAAAGTTGTTTGAATTGAATTTCAAACAACTTTTGAAAGGTCTAGGGAAGCATGTTCAGTCTAGGACTCATGGAATCTTATTAAAGGGTGATCCATTAATGATATGACATGTAAAATTTAGAAACCTTTATCTATCTCCTTCACCCTGTACTGTAGTGATAGGGAAGAAATCAGGAAAATGATAAATGTGTGTAGACCCTTGCACTCAGAACAGGAACCTAAAATCGATTAATCCATTGTCCCTATCCGTTAGTTCTCAGAACTGGACTTGATAAGTACATATTAACGTATAGGCAGGACTAGGGAGGGCAGAGCGGGAGCTGCCTTGTGTCCTCTGTGGTTTAAAATTTTGAGTGAACATCTCAAGATATTTCTGGGGCATCTGCCAAATTCCAGCAGTTAATGGAAAAGGAATTGGGGCTATTCATCATTTAGAATTGTTGGTTTGGCTTGGTCCCTGGAAGTGGGTGGAATAGGTATACAGTTGTCCCTAGGTATACAGTTGTTCTAAGACAAACACCTATTCTGTCAGACATCTGTAGAATGCCTGGGTGTTAGTGCTACTCCACGGACTGACTTGAAAAGTGCTGCCATCACCAACTGGTCCTTTCATTCTATTCATTACAGGAAATTTATGATTCAGTAACAATTATAAGAGGTTTAAGAAGGATCACTCCCCAATTTTTAAACTGCTCAGAAGCAGCAGACCGTCCCAGGGGCCACCTCTGCTCTACACTGTGGCCTCGGGGACACGATCAGATTTGCATTTTTACCAAGTTTCTTTTGGTAGTTATTGGAAAATGGACACAAGCAAGCCTGGAGGAGGGGACCCAACTGGGAAGGCGGTCTAGTAACCCCGAACTTTGAATTAGAGGACTCCCCCCACCCCACCAGCCCTCTCCCAGGGCTACTGGGCCCACTAGGCACTCATAGAGATTTAGGATCATTTTAGAACTTTGTTGTTTTAGGTGCAGCTGGAAAAAAGTGGGGCTGAAGGAAAGATGTGGACCTTGATCACAGAGGCAGACTTCCCATCCACTAAGCTCACCAGCAGATGGGACACACAGAGGGCCAAGAACAAAGTGCAAGCTGTGCCCTGGGAATGCCCGGGAGGCTGATTTGACTTGGGTAAGAAGGTCGGGGAGGCCCCACCAGCCAGAAGGCCAGATGGCGGTTTGCAGTTTTGGACACAGTTGGACTCCCTGACCCCAGTTGACCCATCATGTGCACACTGTAGTTGGGGATAGGGGTTTCTTTCATTCTTTTTTTTCTTTTTTCTTTTAATATTTATTTATTTGAGAGACAGAGACAGAGAGACAGACAGAGCAGAGGAGGGAGGGGCAGAGGGAGAGGGAGAGAGAGAACCCCAAGCAGACTCCCCACTCGGCACAGAACCCAACACGGCTGGATCCCAGCACCTTGAGATCATGACCTGAGCCAAAATCAAGAGTCGGAGTGTTTAACTGAATGAGCCACCCAGGCTCCCCAGGGCCAGGTATTTCTTGACTACTTTGTAGCAGATTGGGCAAGAAAAGGAAAAATTCCTGGGAGGATAGGAGGAGAAGGGAGGATGCAGATTCAAAAAGAGGAGCCGAAAAGTTATGTCTATGTTCGTTGCAGGGTTTAAGGGTTGCAAAGTTTGTTATAATAGTGGTCCCTCATAACCACCTGATTGATGTTTTGCTATTTTGATATTTTTGTGGTATTGATGCGGATGTGTACTGAGTCCACTGTGCTTTTTTTTAAGACATCATCCTGAGGGGTAAGAGTTTTCTCATCTTCATGGGAATAGAATTCTTTCACTTTTGTTACGGAAGATTATGGCAGACTCTGGTTCTGGAACCATCTCCGGGTTCACAGGGGATTTGTGTAAGTGACATCAGAGGTTCTCAAACTCTTTGGGCTCAGAATCTATCGTCTATATTCTGCCCCCCAATAATATAAGAGTTTTTTTTTAATTTCCCAATAGGTAATATATCTGTAAGTATCAAATGATGCACAGTGAAAAGTTTGCCTCCCTTCCTGCTTGTGTCTGTCCATTTCTTCCTCCCCACCATGGAAACCATTGTTACTAGAGTCTATGTATCTTTTCAGAGTCCATGTATATCCAAGTCCACACTGATACAGAAACTTTATTAGTGTTATTTTTCTTCTTATTATTTTCTCTATTTTTACACCAAAGGTGGTACACTATGCACCTTGTTCTGAATGTTATTTTTTACTTACATTATATCTTGGAGGAATTTCCATGTCAGTGCACAGATAGTTACTGATTGGTTTTTATCAACATATTACTCGTTATATTGATGTGTTATAATTTATTTCAACTCTTTTCTTTTTCCAGTACGTACTCCCCCCGTCACTTTATTGAGATACAGTTGGCATATAGCACTACATAAGTGTAAGGAGTACAGTGTAAGGATTCAACTTACATATATTGTGAAGTGATTACCAAAGTAAAACATCCATCATCTCATATAGATACCAAAAAAAGGAAAAGAAAAATTATTTTTCCTTTTCCAAGATTTATTTGAACGACTCACATACCGTACAGCAGTGGTAACTACAGTCAGTATGTTGTACATTACACCCCTCATGCTTATTTTTGTAACTGGAAGTTTGTAGCTTTGACCACCTTCCTCCAGTTCTCGCTTCCGCATCCTCTACCTCCTGCCTCTGGTAACCACAGATCTGGTCTCATTTTCTATGAATTTTTTTTTTCTTTGGACTCCACAAATAAGTGAGATCATAGAGTATGTGTATCTCTGACTTATTTCACTTAGCATAATGCCCTCAAGGTCCATCCAATGCTGTCTAAAATGGCAGGCAGGATTACCTCCATCCATCCATTTATTTATTTATTTATTTACTTACTTATATTACTTCCTTTAATTTTTTTAAAAGATTTTGTTTATTTATTTGCGAGAGAGTGAGAGTGTGAGAGAGAGCATGAGTGGGGTGAAGGGCAGTGGGAGAAGCCAACTCCCTGCTGAGCAGGGAGCACAATGCAGGGATCCCGGGACTCCAGGATCCTGACCTGAGCCGAAGTCAGATGCTTAACTGACTGAGCCACCCAGGCATCCCAGGATTATTTCCCTTTAATGGCTTAATTATCTATACCTGTAGCTATCTTTACATATTACATCTTTAGTCATCCATTTGTTGATGGAGGTTTAAGTTGTTTGAGGTCCTATTTAAATAATGGTTCATTGTCTGTTTTTTCCAGTAAAATGGGGTTCCATGAAAAAAGAGGTTGGTTCAGCTTACAACTTTAACAACTGTACACGTGCTTTTCTCCAGGACAGTTATATGTTGATGTACAGTCTTAAGCATGCATCCTGTTTAACCACACAGAGTGGTAATAATATGTATTAAAGGTTTGAGATTTCATAAACATGAAACTTTTTAGTGCTGCATTGGAGATATTCATAAGTGAAACTGCCTTTTTTTTTTTTTTTTCTAGTTTAAGTGTTAGGCAATGAAGGAAGGAAACAATACCTATTAGCAGTTTTGGTGCTATAGCCTTGACTCATGCTAAGGTACCAGCACTTTTGCCCACCTTTACTTTTGCATCATAAACACAAACACCAACAGAGGGAGACACGCAAATTCAACTCTCCGTTCATGGAGTTCCTGAGGGGGACTCTCAAGAGGCCACAGGGGTCCAGGGCAGCACACCTCATGAGCTGCTGGTGAAGACAGAAATGAGAAGAGCATTAAGCTGTGGGGTTATTTTAATCTTCAGAGGTTGGGCTGGGGGAGGGGGAATCCACCAGGGGAGAGTGAGGAGTGGCCAATGGGATGAAAAGACATCCAGGGGGATTAAGGTGTCATTACCAGAATGAGGAAGCCAATAGTAGTAGGAAGCAAGCTTGGTTGAGTGTGTTTTCTTTATGCTGACGCTTTGACATCTGGGGCCTTACTGATCTTGGATGGTCTACCCCTCCCAGGGTTACCGGTTCCTAGAGATACTAAACGACCTTCTCCTGAGCCACTTTTCAAATACAGACAAACTGGAACAGAGCCCATACCCCAGCTCTCACATTCTGGACCACTCTACCCTGCTCTGATCACCCAAGGCCAAGTACCAGACAGCCAGGGATACCCTGTGCCCCAGAGCCCACTGGAATGATTCAAAGTAGTCAATCCTAAGCCTGCTTTCCCTGCCTTTCAAGTTCCTTCCTGTGGAAGCCGCTGTAAGGCTTTTGTACGCAGTGGCTCCCTCTCCCTCTGCCGATGGTGTGGCATTCCTCTGCTTTTAGGAACGATGAGTAACTATCTTTTGAATGGTACTCATTTCCTGATCTGTTGGCCCTACCATACCTCACATTTCCTATGAATACACTATATTTTAAAACAATAGTGATGGTGAATATAGATAACTCTTTTAGGGCATTTTGGTGTAAAGAATAGAAAAATGGGGGATAAGCAGAAGGGGAATATGGGAAAAGATATGGCAACACGTTTGCATGCCACACTGCTGATGGTAATGATCTTGCAAAAAGGGTAAAAATCATGATGATTTTACTTTAATGGGGGGTGGAGGGGGGATGGGATCCAGTGCAGAAATGGAGTAGCTGGTCTTGGATGTGTGGACAGGTCATTTATTTTAACAGGAAGGAGGTCAATGTGCAGATGGTTAGATTCAGTGGTCAAAACGTGGAAATTCTCTTCTATTTTCTTGGTCAAATACAAAACAAGACTGCCAGCTGGGACTAGGCTGGGGAGCAGTGTGGAGGAGATGTGAGGATCAAGGAAATGTGACTTGGAGAAAGGCAGACAAATTTGTTCAGGATGAGATAGTAAGACTGCCAGACAATGCCAAGGACACACTTGAAGTTCAGGGTCACAAATTTTAGGTGAGATGAGTTAGTCTGAATGTGTGGCTTTTGTAAGGAAAGGATGTGGAGTAAACAGAGTTTAAAATTTTATTTAATTTTAGACTTGTAACTTTAGAACAGTTTTACATTTACAGAAAAATTGTAAGATAATACGGAGTTCCCGTATAACCCACACTTGATTTCCACTATTACTGACAGCTGACTCTGGGATGGCACATTTAATGGCCAGTATGGATACATTATTAACAATAGCCCATACTTTATTCAGATACTAATAATACTAATACTGTTAATAATAATTATCATTTTACCTGATGTATGTTTTCTGTTCTAGGATCCCATCTAGACTACATCACATTTAGTTGTCATGTCTACTTAGGCTCCTCTTGTTATGGCAGTTTCTTAGACTTCCCTTGTCTTTGATGACCTTGACAGTTTTAAGGAGTATTGATCAAGTATTTTGTAGAATGTCCCCCATTTGGGATTTGTCTGATGTTTTCCTCATGATTAGACTGGGATTATGGGTTTTTGGAAGGAAGACTACAGAAGCAAAATGCCATTTTCATCATATACCGAGGGTGTAAAATATCAACATGACTTATCTCTGTTGATGTTGACCTTGATCACCTGGCTGCGGTAGTGTTTGTCACGTTTCTCTACTGAGAAGTCACTGTTTTTAACCACCTCCCTTTCCATACTGTACTCATTGGAAAGAAGTCACTGTGTGTGGCCCTTACTTAAGAGGCAGGGAGTTATGTGGTTGCATATATACATAAGTTATTTGGATTCTTCTGCACAACAGATGTGTCTATTCTCCTCCATATTCAATCATTTATTTATATCAGTATGCAGTCATGGATATTTACTTTATACATTGGGTTATAATCCAATATTGCTTTATCTTATTGCTCAAATCATTCCAGCTTTGACCATTGGGAACTCTTTCAATTAATTACTGTGTCCCTTTGACATACCCCTATCATTTTGGGTTCTTTGTTTCTATTTTGAGCACTTCCTTACTTTCTGACACTAAAAGATGTTCAAGGTCATTTTACATATTTTCTGTTCCATCCTAGAAACAGCCATTTATCCAAGGCTATTGTTTAAAATTTATTTTTTATCTTTTTAACTTTAAAATATTCAAGAAATAAATGTACAGATCACCGAGTTATTACAAGGAACAGAGCCTTCCAGTGCTGTGTCGGAGTTGGCTCACGCAGTCCCCTCAGAGTTGTTTGTGCAATTTCTTCCCAGCTCCACAGACAATGACATCATGTTGGTAGCTTGAAAATTGGCCATGGTGGTAGTGTTTACATGATGGAAATCAGGAAATGCTACAAGTCCAGGCTTTCTTTTCCCCCTGGAGAGTCAGTTGTTAAATACCAGCACACCACTGCTTATAACTACCACTCAGTCAAGAAGTAAAACCACAAACTAATAAATAAAATGTTGCCAGCCACCCCAGTAACCCCTCCGTGTGTCCCATCATAACCCTTTCTATCCAAAAGTAACCACTACCCTGACTTTTATAGAAATCACTTCCGTGTGTGTGTGTGTGTGTGTGTGTGTGTGTGTGTGATGGTTTTTATCACCCATGTGTCCATCCCTAGACACTAGGGCTAATATCACACCTTATTTTTACCCTGCTGTGTATTTTAAGGTCTTTAATCTGCAGATTTCCTATCTCATTTTTTTTTCTTTACAAATTATCTGTTGAAGCCTGTGGGCCATTTTATCTGTAGACTTTCCCTAGTCTGTATTTTACTGATTACATACTGATGGTATGGTTCAACGTATTTCTTTGTACTCCAATTATTTCAAATTGACATTGATAGAATATTCCACCTTATAGCAACAGCATACACATTCTCTTCAAGTGTCTGTGGAATATATCAAGAAGACCAAATCCAGAAAACAAACTCCAACAAATGTAAAAGAAAACTGAAACCAAACAGAGTATGTTCTCTGATCATAATATAATTAAACTAGAAAAGAATAACAAAAAGATAACAGGAAAACCTCCAAGCACTTGGCAACTAAATTACAAACTTGAAAATAATCCATGTTTCAAAGGGAAAAGTCTCAAAGGAAATAAAAAAAAACATTGAACTGATATGCATACAGCATATTCGAAATTTGTGAGACATAGCTAAAGCAGTGCTAGGAAGGAAATTTGTAACACTAAATACTCACATTATAAAATAAGAAAAACCTCAGATCAATGGTCTACATCCTCCCCTCAAGAACTTAGAGAAGAAAGAGCAAAATAAACCCAAAAGATGCTTAAGAAGGAAATAAAAAAGATCAGAAAACAATGAAATTATAAGCAGAAAAGTAATACAGAAAATCAATAGAACAAAATCAAGCTCTCTGAGATCAAAAAAATTGACAAACTATGAGAAAGACTGACATATAAAAAAGAAGACACAACTTATCAATATCAAGATTGAAATAGGGAATGTTACTACAGATCCTACAAACATAAAAAACATAATAAGACATACTACAAACAATTATATATGTATAAATTTGGCAAATTAAATGAATAGACCAATTCCTCAAAAAACAAATTACTTACCATAATTTCATCCAATATGCAATGCATAATTTGAATTGCTCTGTAAGTATTAAGGAAATTGAATTCTTAATTTAAGGACTTTCCCAAAAGAAATCTTTAGTCACAGATGGCTTCTTTGGAGAATTCTCCTAAAAGTTTAAAGAAAAATTAGCACCAAACTCTGCATAATCTATACCAGAAAATACAAGAAGAGGGAACACTTTCCCATTCATATATGAAGTCAGTATTACATTGATTTGATTACATCAAAATCAAAGACAGTACAGGAAAAGCAAACTATAGACCAATATTCCTCATGGGACATTGATGCAAAAATCCTTAACAAAATATTAACAAATAGAATTCAGCAACATATAAAATAATTGTACATCATGACCAAGTGATGTTTATTACAGGAATGCAAGGCTAGTTCAATATTTGAAAGTCAAGCAATGTCATCCATCATATCAATAGGCTGAATAAGAAGTCAAATCAGCACATTAACTGATGCAGAAAAAAATTTGAAATATTCAAGATTTATTCATAATAAAACTCCTTACAAATTAGGAATAGAGGGGAACTTCCTCAACTTAGTACATTTATAAAACTACACTTAACAGTATACTTAATGGTGAAAGGCTGAATGTATTTCTCTTAAGATTGAGAACAAGAAGGGGCGCCTGGGTGGCTCAGAGGGTTAAGCCTCTGCCTTCGGCTCGGGTCCTGATCCCAGGGTTCTGGGATCGAGCCCTGCGTCAGGCTCTCTGCTCAGCGGGGAGCCTGCTTCTCCCTCTCTCTTTGCCTGTCTCTCTGCCTACTTGTGATCTCTCTCTCTATATCAAATAAATAAATAAAATCTTTTAAAAAAAAAAAAGATTGAGAACAAGACAAGGATGTCTGTTATTCTACTCTCATTCAAAAAATGCTGAAGGTTCTAGCCAGTATAATAAGGCAAGAAAAGAAAAGGAAAAGTCATAGAGATTAGAAAGGAAGAAATAAAATTGTTCCTATTTGCTGATAACATGTTTATTATCTATGCAGAAAAACCTCAAAAACTGTAAAAAAACCTCCTGGAATTAATAAGTGAGTTCAGCAAGTTTACAGGATACAAAATAAACATACAAAAATCTATTGTATTCCTATATATTAGCAATGAACACACACACACCAAAATTAAAAATACAATCCCATTTACAGTCACTCAAAAAAAAAAAAAAGAGAGCAACATTTACAGGTAAATCTAACAAAACATGTACAGGATTTGTTTGTTGAAAACTCTAAAACATCGATGAAAGAAATCAAAGAAGACCTAAATAAATAGAGAGACATACTACGTTCGTGGATTGAAGACAACATTGTAAAGATGTCGGTTCTCCCCAAACTGATATTCAGGTTTAACACAGTTCCTACCAAATTTCCAGCAAGATCTTTTTGTATATATAAAGAATATTCTAAGATTTATGGAGAAATGCAAAGAAGCTAAAAGAGCTAAAACAATTTTGATAAGGAAGAATGAAATGGGTAGAATTAGTCTGCACCATTTCAAGACTGATTATATAGCTACAGTAATTAAGACTGTGTAGTACTGGTGGAGGGATAAACACATAGATCAATTGAACAGAATAGAGAACACAAAAATAGATCCACACAAATATGCCCAATCAATTTTCGACAAAGATTCAAGATAAATTCAAAAGACCAAAGATAACCTTTTCAGTAAATGATTGCTGGAGCAACTGGACATCCATGAGTGAAAAAAAACAAACCAAATGAAAAAAAAAACAAAAAAAAAAAACCTTTTTGTAAGTCTTACAGTTTATACAAAAATTAACTCAAAATGAATTAAGGACATAAATGTAAAACATAAAACTAAAAGACTCTTAGGGAAAAGACCTATGAACAATCTTCAACATCTAAGGTAATGCCAATAATTCTTAGATTGGATACTAAAATCATGAACTATAAAAGGGAAAATTGATGAATTAGACTTCATAAAAATTTAAAACTTGCTAAGGGGATAAAAATACAGAGTGGGAGAAAACGTTTGCAAACCACATATCCAACAAAGGCCTAGTATCTGGAATATATCAAGAGCTCTCAAAACTCAGCAGTTAAAAAATCAAACAATCCGATTTAAAAATGGGCAAAAGACAAGAAGAGTCATTTCACCTAAGAGGATATGCAGATGACAAATAACCACATGCAAAAATGTGCCATTAGGGAACTCCCTACCATTAGGGGCATTCATTACCTTTGCTTTGCTTTTCTCCACAGCATTTGTTATCACAATATGCATCATGTATTTATTTGGGTGTTTATTGTCTGTCTTCCTCCAGTAAAATATAATCTCCATGTGGGTGGGGACTATGTTTTGTTCACTACTTTTTCACCCTGGCCAGAATTGTGCCTGGAAGGTGGTAAGCACTCAGTAAATATTTATAGAATGAATGAATACATGCCCTTGCAAGTTTAGATAGAACTCAGCTATGAGTTTAATCCTTGGAGTGCTTGTCTTTCCAAATAATAGAGTTTTAATCACTCTTCCATTCTTGTCTATTTGATTTGATTAGTATTTGATTAAGTCCAATTTTCTACTCCTTGAGTCTTTATAATTACTGTTTTGTTAGGAAACCATCCATTTCCTCCACATTTTCAAAATAATTTCAATAGGTTTCAATGTAGTAGTGTCTAGTAATTCGTTTCTCTCTTCTTCATCTCCTTTTTTCTTTACCCAGGATCACTAAGGGTTTCTATCTTATCGAATTTTGTTGTAGCAAAGCACTAACTTTGAATTTATTTTTCCTAATTTTTAGGAAAAATTAGGATTTTTTTCACTTTATTTCACTATATTAAATTTATTAAATTTCACTATATTCACTATATTAAATTTTTCACTTTATTTCATTAATTTGTTTTACTCAATTTAATTTATTTCATCTATTTTCTTTCTTATAATTTACTTTATTGTTCTTTTTTCCTCTAATTTGTTAAGTTGACATGTTAGTTAAGATAAAGGCTAAATTGCTAGAGCAGGGGTTGGGTTCCAAGATCCCTTTGTTGTTTTCTTTCATGGAACAATCACGGGCTGGTAAGTGGCTTGTTCTATAAAGTCATTCAGGAACACAAGCAAGTGGTAAAACTCTGTCATTCTCTAGGGCAGGGGTCAGCATACCACATGAGGGACATTCCTGACTGTTACCTGTTTTTATAAGTAAAGTATTATTGCAATGTGACCACACTGATTTGTTTACCTTTTGCCCACATTGTACTTTTGAGCTTCAGTGGCTGAACTGACTAGTCCATGAGAGACCGGATGGCGCACAAAACTAAAAACATTTTCTCTTTGGCCTTTTTCAGAAAAAAATTTGTTGATACTGCTCTCAGGCAATGTCCTCTGTCCATAATCCAGAGTGGGTCACCACCGTGCCTTCTTCCAGGAGCCGAAGGGGAGGAGAAAGAAAATGGGGAAAAGGCATGCCCCCTGTTCTTAGAAGTGGCACATAACACTTCCACTCATATTTGAAAACTTAGTCACATAGCCACATCTAACTGTCAGGGAGTCATGGAAAGGTAATGTACTTGGGCTAGACGTGCCACGTGCCCAGCTATTCTTCCTTTACTGTGGGAAGAGGAGAGAATTGATTTTGAAGGACTGCTACCAGTTTCTCCCATAGTTAAACACAAAGTTCCTCTATTTTCTGTCTTTCTCTTTTAATAATGAAGAAATTCCAAGTGACAAGTATTTTTCCAGTACAACTTAAACTTTACTCAGAGGTTTTGATACAACACATTCTCCTTTTCTTGACCTTTTTTGGGTAGGTTGCAATTTCAGTTTGGATTTCTTCATTAGTTGAAAAAATATTTGGGATGATGTTTCTTAGTTTTCAAGTAGTTATGTATTTTCTAAAGTCAAACTTTTATTATTTATTTCTAATTTTATTAAGAGACGGTGGCCCTAACATTTATACTTTTAAAAATGTGGGTTTTTTTCTTTTTGAAAAAATGCATGAAAGATTTTGTGATACCTCGGCATACATACATGTGTGTATGTATTCTTTTTCAAATGATAAAGTTTTATTTAATATACACATCAAGTTCGATTATGTTACTCTATGATCTTATTTTTGTCTTTTATATCTAATTCTGAGAAAATTATTACTCTCATTTTTTAAAAAAGATTTTTATTTATTTATTTGACATACAGAGAGAGTATAAGCAAGGGGAGCAGCAGACAGGGGGAGAGGGAGAAACAGACTCCTCGCCGAGCAGGGAACCCAATGCGGGACTTGATCCCAGGACCCTGAGATCATGACCTGAGCCAAAAGCAGCCGCTTAACCTACTGAGCCACCCAGGCACCCTATTACTCTCATTTTAATATAATTTTTAGAATGAAGCTCTTACATTTCTAATTGCCATTTATATATTTAGCTGCCATTTTTTTGGTGCAACAAATTTATAAATACTGTATCTTATTCTTAAAATTATGTATTATTACTGTATGTCCTTGTTTTTCCTTTTTGAAGATTTTAATCTTAAATTTATGTGTTCTGATAACAATGATGCCACTTGTGATGACTTTTTTGCTTGTACTTAATATCTATTTCTCATCCCATTTTTTCTTTTACCTAAGAGTTACATCTCTAATCTGTAAAATGAAGATGATAAAACAAGCCCTACTTTTGTGAGAATGAAGGTGTGGGAGTGTTCGTAAACCATAAAGAATGCCACATATAGGAGGTATCATTCCTCCTACTGGTGGGCCTACTAATCCACCTAATTTATTGTTGTCTGACTTTAAATGTACATTATTGGGAGGATTAGATCCACTTTATCACTCATCATCTATCTATTTCTATACCTACCTGCCTATCTTATCTGTCCATCCTGATATCTTTCTAACCAATTTAATCATTAAGCAGTAGGCTGGTTATTCCAACATATATAGATAACTATAACACTCACTTGCCAATTTTCATTCCAGACACTAGGAAGAATATTTATACCATTATTATTATTATGGAACCCATAAATAATTAAACAAAAAATACGTTGACTTAATTTTTGTTTTCCTACTATTAATGTCTAAAAACAGGTACAGAGTTAAAAAAAAAAATAGTTACTGTGAAACACCAAATAAAAAATACTCAGGTAGGGGGTTAAATGTGGGAAATTACAATAAATTTACAAGCAGTCACATGATGAAACATTTTTGAGCACAACTTCCACTGGCACCCCCTGCACTTGAAAATGGGTAAAATTATAGACTCAGAAAATTTGTCCTTTCTTTCTTGCTGTGTTTCTACCTTGTCAAGAGCCGCTTCTTGCTACATCATCAGCCTAGGTCCTTCTTAGTTTCCTTACATCCTCCTGGATATTAATAAAGGAAAATCCTGGAGCGCCTGGATGGCAGAGTTCTCTTGATTTCAGCTCAGGTCATGATCTCAGGATTGTGGGATTGAGCCCATGTCAAGCTCCACACTCAGTGGGGAATCTGCCTGAGATTCTCTCTTCTCTCCCTCTGCTTCTCCTCCCTCCCTGCACTCTCCCTCTCTCTCTGTAAAATAAATAAGTCTTTAAAAAAAAGAAAATCCATTTATTACTAATCCTACTTTATCCCTTGGTTTTAGGTGTGTTTCTTTCTTTTTTTTAAGATTTTATTTATTTATTTGGCAGAGAGAGAGACAGTGAGAGAGGAAACACAAGCAGGGGGAGTGAGAGAGGGAGAAGCAGACTTCCTGCTGAGCAGGGAGCCTGCCGCATGGGGCTCAATTCTAGGACCCTGGGATCATGACCTCAGCTGAAGGCAGACACTTAATGACTGAGCCACCCGGGCTTCCCTTAAGTGTGTTTCTTGTAAACAACATATATGTTTTAAAAGTTCCCTTGTGATGGTGTATGTCTTCTTCATCTTTAAAGGTTTTATGAACTTAAGATTAATTCTCTTCTTTTTCACTTATTGATTTGTTTCATTTCCATTAACTAGTTCCATTTAGCCAGTCCTTTCCCAACACTCAGGAGCAAACTCCCATTTCACCACTGTTCTATGACAAGAAGCTTTAGCTGTTTCTCTTAGGTTTTAATAGAAAATATATTCTTTTTAAAAAGTCTTTTGTTTAGTAATTCATACAATTCACATTTAATGTCATAACTGGATAAAATGTAATTTTTCTAACTTATTTCAATATCTGCTATTTATCTCCCTTTTCTTTTTTCCCTTCCTTACTCTAACTGACTTGGTCAGCTTTCTCCCTCACTAATTTTTTTTAAAGATTTTATTTATTTATTTGACAGAGAGAGAGCTCAAGCAGGGGGAGAGGGAGAGGGAGAAGCAGGCTCCCCGCAGAGCAGGGGAAGCCCGGTATGGGACTTGATCCCAGGACTCCAGGACCATGACCTGAGCAGAAGGCAATGGCTTAACCAACTCAGCCACCCAGGCGCGCTCTCTCTCACTAATTTCAAAAGCTATTTTCCTTTCCAGTGCTCCTAGCAGTTACCATCCTGATTTTGAAATCACAATTAAAATGTTTTCCCATTATGACAATAGAGCAGAAAAATACGTGTTACCCTAAGATACTTTCCTAACCTCCTCCCACCAACAAAACCTGTAGATGCCTTTCCAGTGCCTTCTCTCCCTGCCTAACTTCTGGCCATGCTGAAACAGTTTAAAATACGTAGGCACAGGCTAAAATTATTCTTCCTTTTCAAGAATACTTACCTAACTTACATTATGAACTCCGAGTGACATTCTTGTCATCTATAATAGGATCTACTGCTCACCATGTTTTTCTGTGCTTCTCATCTCATGCTCTGGTTTGAATTTAGGGTTAGAGGACTTTCCCAAGTGTTCCTCAGATAGGTTACATGACTCTTGTATTTTCTGAATCCTTGCACATTGGAACAAGGGTAGAGAATGTGTCAAGCTAGTGAGGGAAGTGCCAGCATCTTCGAAAATTGCCTTCCTGGCTGTTTCCTCTAAGTCAGAAATTCTAGTACAAGATGCTGCAGTTGAAATGGACTCCCCAATGTCAATAATGATAAGTGATCAAGGTCACAGGTTGTTATTTCCAATAACTGATGGCAGGGCAGAGTGAGTAATCAGAAATATTTGTCCCACAGATACATTGGGCTGTGTTAATTATTCATGTAGTTCTTAAGTATTAACTAGATGAGCCAAGTAAGGCCTTTGTTTAATTTCCTTAACAACTAGGGTCCTCATGTGATAAATGAGTACCTGAGTTGAACCACCCCAATGGCAAATGATCCAATTCCTAGATCCAGCATTCCTTGAAGGAACAGGAAGGGAACCATCAGTCACTATGCAGCAATGATGTCATTGTTTGATGCACTCCGTCTGCCACAAACACATAACGATGATAGATAACACTATAGGAGAATAGACATGGTCTGGCTGAAAGACAAAATAAAGGTCTCTAGAAACCATACACAGTACAGAAATGCAAAGCGGTGAATGGTGCTGAAACCACACGTTGGTTGGGTCTTGGATCCAGAGGTTAGCAGTGGCTGTGAGCCATGCGTATCCTAGGTAAATTGGGAATGAATCTGAAAATTTAATACTTAGATGGGGGGGATAAAAGCCAGGATCCTGCTTGAAGTCAGGAGCTAGAGGGGAGATAACTCATCCTCCAAAAAGGCTGCTACCATGTAGGGCTATGGGTTTATGGAAGTGGGGAGCCTAGAGGGATGGGTGAACACAACCATCATTGGGACCAGACACCGAATCATGTTCAAGTGATGTTGCCAACTAAGCACCATGTAACAGTAGCCTAATAAGACTATATATATGTATAGTCTTATTATTATATATAACTATTGTGGACCAGGGGTCAGAGGGAAGAGAACTTAGATGGAGACAACTGTAAAACTGGCAGAGCGTGAGGGGTTAAAAACAGGGGGAAGTAGAGAAAAACAAACCTCAAATATCTCACTCAAAATGAGACTGTTAGTCAAATCACAAAACATATGAAGAAATCAAATATGGAGAAAGAAAGAAAATTCTTTTTATGGAACAATCTAGCAAAAACTTTAAATGTATTGGATGATCAGTAGTCAACAGTTCTGGTTATTTCTTGCATCCCTCAATGTAGTGGCTGAAAACAACAGCAGCAACGATGTATCTGTTTTCTTCATGAGTCTGCAACTGGGCCAGCTTATGGTTAGAAAACTGAGGAATGGCATCATCTGGAGGTCCACTCACTTTCATGTCAGGTATCTGGGTTGGGAACAAACAACTGGGACTGGAACACCTGGCACTCTTTGTTCTCCTGTGTCTTCATGTAGTTTTTCTGCAGGGCAACTTCTAGGCAGCTGGACTTCTACAAGCCAGCTCAGGACACCCAAGGTGTGCATCCTAAGAGGGGAACTGAGCCAAAGGAAGGCTGTATTTTTATGCCCTAGCCTTATAGATCTCCCAGCAACATTTATGCTGCATTCTTTTTCTTAGAAGTGAGTAACTAAGGTCATTATGGGTTCAAGTGAAGGGGAATTAGACCTCATCTTTGATAGAAGGAATGTCAAAGATTTTGTTGGCATGTTTTAAATCTGCCACAGTTAACTCACTGGCCTCATATTATGTACTTTTCCCCACATGCAAATTGCATATCATCTCTCCAAATTCCCTAAAAGTTTCATCTGTTATAGAAGAGACTCAGGTTTGAGGTCCAGAGTCTTGTTTTCTAAATCTGGCTCAGGTGTGGTGGAGGCTCCTTGGGGATGGTAGCTCCAATGCAGCTCCTGACTCGCGATCTCAAGTACAGCTTCACTCAGTCTGAGACCTGGGAACTAAACACCCCACATACAATGGTGGGAAGGGTATAGAATAACTGCTGTATGAGAGACTAAATCTCATTTATAACAAGGAACAGTAAGCACACAGGACTCACTGGTCTGTACAATTCTGAAGCCCAGCTAGGCACATGTTGCCTTGACTAGGCTCAGCCTACCATGTGGCATGATTCGCCATAGCTCTGGGTCCTGGTTCTGCCTTTTGAGTCAGCCTTCCTTTTCCATAAAAGGCAGCCATGTTGGCAGCCAAGGAATTTTGGCAGCCTGCTTCTTGCCCAAAGAGTCTTGAGAGTAAAAGGGCCTCTTCATTTTGTACTGCCTCTGTTCCTTTTAGTCCATGTTGATACAGTTCCTTTAAAACCTTTGTGGGTTTTCTTAAATGAATCAACTTGCAGCAATCCAGCCCAAGAAATCTCATTGACTGGGCTTCAAATGAAGCTGCTGAGAGTCAACAGACTCAAGATTCTTAGAAGTCCTACCATTTAATGGAGAGGATCTGTGAGACACACATTTAAGATCCTTCTTCCTTTTGCACTGCCCCCTACCCTTTCATTCCATGCTGATACAATTCTTTTAAAAACATTATGGGTTTCCTGGGAATCAATTTACAAAACTCAGTCCATTAAAAAAATTATATCCACAAGTGTCACTGAGTTGGCTTCCACTTGGGCTGCTGAGAGAAAACACACTGAAGATTCTTAGAAACCCTGTGGTTTAATGCAGAGATTCTTTGGGGCACACCCTCAAGATCCTTAGATGGCATTTTGTCTGATTGTTTTTCAGAGGCACTATTGTAGATTTTTCTGAGATAATAACAAGGGACTTAGAGTCCTACTTTAGATTTGATCTTTCTCTGCAGCCTTTTCTCAAATTGAGTATCTTAGGAATCATGGAATAAGAACAGTTTTATTTTGAAGCCACAAGCCCTGGATCCGTGTATGTCTTTCTTGAGCTTATCTCTCTTCTCTCATTTTGTGGTAATTTGTTACAGCGGTCATAGAAAACTAATCCAGCTATCAAGTCTCTTTAGTTTTTCTTAATCTGAAACAGTTTCTCAGTCTTCCTTGGCTTTGACACTTTTGGGGAGTTTTTTGTTGAACATTCCTCAATTTAGGTTTGTCTGATATTTCCTCATGACTAAATTCAGGTTATAAAATTGTGGCAGGAATATCAGTGAAGGAAAATGCTCTTGTGTTCTTCTCAGAGTAGTCTATTGATTTGTCTCATTACCGATGAGCTTAAATTTGATCAATTACAGACTGTTCGTTTGTTCCATTACTGATGAGGTTAACTCTGATCAGTTGTTGAAATTGGTGTCTACTTGATTTCTCTATTGCGAAGTTATTCTTTTTTATAATTAATAAGTATTTTGTGGGAAGATATTTTAATCCTATAGAAATATGCTGCTTCTCATCAATACTTAGCTCACTAGTTTATATCTGTTGATGTTTCTCTTGTGAAGTACTTATCACTATGGTAGTTGCCAGTTCATAGTTTTTTAATTTCATCATTCTTTTTCTCCAGTTATTAGGTGGAATCCCACTTCTCTACTTATTTATATTCATTCATTTAATTTTTTATTCATTTAATTTTTATCATCATGACCTTTTATGTTCTCTTATTCCATGGGTTTCAATCTGTTACTGTGTGTGTGTGTTTGTTTATTTATTTTTGCTCCAATTTTCCCAAATTAAGCCAGTGGGCGCCACTTCAGGGTGGCTCCTATGTCATTTTCACATGTTCCATATCATCCTTTGAACCTTTCTTTACTTTCTGGTATAAGATGTTCTAGGACTGTCTTGTACTTTCCTTGCTTCAAGTCCTAGAAGCAATCCAAAGAGCTTTGAACTGGTTGGTGGAGAATGGTACTTAGAAACCAAGATCTAGTTATTAGTGTGCTCACTGCTTCTAAGCCCTCTCAGAGGCAGAGTTAGGAAATACATGCATAAGTGTGTGTTTGTGTGTGTGTGTGTATTTATATGTACATACATCAGTTTTTCTATTACTCTTGTATACACACACTGCTTTTTTATGTCTTTTAGGAACAAGATATACCCCTGAGAATATTAATTAAGGGATTAAAAATTATTTTCTGTTCTTCATTGCCTTTGTTTCACCTGAGTTTCCTTTTTTTCTCTCTCTTTTTTTTTTGCCATTTTGGTCACTGTGTCTTCCATGTGGGGAGTTGCCTGAAACGTCCAATGGTCACTGACCGTCATGCCATATTTAAAGAGTCATGCACAAGGGATTTCTTGTTTTCTATAATGATGAAATACTTCTTTCAGACCAACCTTTCTATGAAAACAACTATAGATATTGGAGAAAAATATAAAAATATCTTCTTAGAAGCAACATAAATGGGAATACACCTTGATACAACTGTTTTGGAGAGGAATTTACAGAATCAACAAAACTATACATGCACTTACATTTGACCCATCAATCCAACTTCTAGAATTTACTTTGATAGATATACCTTGACAACAGGAAAATGTATATGAACAAAGTCATTAATTCCATGATTATTTGTAATTGTAAAATGTGGGAAACAATCTAAGTGCCCACATATAGAAGAGAGGTTAAATAAGCTATGTTGTATCCACACAAAGTAATATTATGTAGTAAAATAAATAATAAGGGTGATTTCTATCAACTGACATGGAGTGATATCCCGGATATATTGTTTATTGAAAAAGCAAAATGTAGATCAGTATTTATCTATAATATACCATGTATGTGAAGAAAGAGAGATAAGAAGATATAATGTGTCTGCTTATTCATAAAAAGAAGAAAGAAAGAAAGAAAGAAAGAAAGAAAGAAAGAAAGAAAGAAAGAAAGAAAGAAAAGAAAAGAAAAGAAAAGAAAAGAAAAGAAAAGAAAAGAAAAGAAAAGAAAAGAAAAAAGAAAAACGAAATGAAACAAAACTTAGGGAGAATAGACCAGAAACTAATGAGACTGTTTTCTAAGGCTAATGGGTAGAAATTGGGTGGAAAGCATGAGGGCACTGGAATAGAAGTGATGACAAAGGGGCATTTCTTTGATTTACTTTTTAATATGTTCTGAATTTTAGAACTATGTTAATGTTTCACATACTTAAAGAAAATATTAACAAGGGTGGGAAGTAACAAAAAAACAGAACACAGAAACAAATGAACTTAAATATATTCTAAATGGATAACATGACCACACTGAAAGGGCATGAGGGATAACTTTGAACACAGTATTTTGAATATATGCCCACAGGCTAAAGACCACAAGAACTGTAAACAAATATTGTGCTCTAGTTAGTAAGTGTGGGTGAACAATTATGAAACTACTTTATATGTATTCTATAACTGGATAAGTAAATATATTGTGGATAATGAGAGCCAGGTTTCTCACTGTTGGAGAAAGCAGTTAATATATGAAAAATGCTAGACTGAATTCTGAATTGTTGGGTTGAAATTTTTGGATGCATAACTGTAAGCTGATGGAAAATATCTATCACCTATCTATCTATCTATACACACACACATGCACACACACACACACACACACACACACACACACACACACACACACATTCTTTCTCATATATCCAGAGGAAAGAAAACTTCAGGCCAACATCTCTCATGAACACAGACACAGAAATCCCCAACAAAATATTAGTAAATCAAATCCAGCAATATATAAAAAAGGATACCAACTCACAATCAAGTATGGCTCATTCTAGGAATACAAGGCTGGTTTAACATTCAAAATCAATCACTATAACTCCCCATATTGCTATACTAAATAAGTAAAAACTTCATCCTATCAGTAAATGCAAAACAGGCATTCAACACAGCATCTATTCACGAGTTTTTAAAAAATCATACAAACTAGGAATAGACGGAGCTTCCTTTACCTAATAAAAGGTCTTCATGAAAACCCTACAACTAACATTATATTTAATGGTGAGAGACTGAATGCTTTCTCCCTAAGATATAGAACAAGGCAAAGATGTTCTCAATTACTGTTTCTATTCAATATCATACTTGAAATTCTAGTTTTAGAAGAGACACAGAGACTGGAAAACAAGAAATAAAACTGTTTTTTATTCACAGATGATTGTCTGTGTAGAAAATCCCCCAGATCTACCACACACACAAAATCCCCTGGAACTAATAAGTGAGTTTAGCAAGGTCACAGGAAACAAAGTTAAAATTTTGTGTATTCTTATACATCACCAATGAATAACTGGATTTTGAAATTTTTAAAAATACCATTTACAATAATAGAAAAGAAAGTAGTGACAAAAAATGTGCAGGATTTGTATGCGGAAAACTACGAAGTAGCAATCAAAAAAACAAAAGATGATCTGGATGATTAGATTTATACCCTGGTTCATCCATTATAAGACTCAATATTTAAAAGATGTCCATTCTTCCTAATTTGATTTATATATTCAATATAATCATAATCAAAATCCAAGCGAGCTTTTTAGTAAATATTAACAAGCTAATTCTAAAATGTACACAATCTACACAAACAAATCTACACAAAAACAAAAGGAATAGCCAAGACAATGCTGAAAAAGAAAAATACACTTGGAAGACTCACATTTCCTGATTTTGAGACTTTTAAAGGAATTATAACAGCATGATGCTGGTGAAAAGAGAACAACACAGGTCAACAGAACAGAGAGGCCAGAAATAACCAAGTGATGGTGGAATTATTGGATGTCCATATGCCAAACAAAAGATAAGAGAAGAAGAGGATCTCAGTACATACCTCACATCTTGTACAAAAGTTAAATAGAAGTGGATCATAGACCTACATGTCAAACATAACAATACATAACTTTTAAAAGAAATCTGGGAGAAAATCTGCATGATACTACAATCCACAAAGGAACAAATATATAAATTAGATTTTATAAAAGTTGAAAACTTTCATTTTTTCAAAGACACACTTAAAACGATTAAAAGACAGTCACAGACGGAGAGAAAATATACGCAAAATACCTATCTGATAAAGGATTTCTATCCAAAATATATATAGAACTAAGATTCAACAATAAGAAAATAATCACTGTAATAAAAAACAAAAAGTCTGGTTTAAAAAATGGGCAAAGGATCTGAACAGATATTTTATTAAAAATGGTAGATAGAGGGACGCCTGGGTGGCTCAGTTGGTTGGACGGCTGCCTTCGGCTTGGGTCATGATCCCAGGGTCTTGGGATCGAGTCCCACATCGGGCTCCTTGCTCGGCGGGGAGCCTGCTTCTCCCTCTGCCTCTGCCTGCCACTCTCCCTGCTTGTGCTCTCTCTCTCTCTCTCTGACAAATAAATAAATAAAATCTTTAAAAAAAAAAAATGATAGATAGTAGGGGCACCTGGGTGGCTCAATGGCTTAAGGCCTCTGCCTTCGGCTCAAGTCATGATCTCGGGGTCCTGGGATTGAACCCCACATCGGGCTCTCTGCTCAGTGGGGAGCCTGCTTCCCCCTCTCTCTCTCTGCCTGTCTCTCTGCGTACTTGTGATCTCTCTCTCTCTCTCTCTCTCTCTCTGTCAAATAAATAAATAAATAAATAAATCTTAAAAAAAAGGATAGCTCCCAACAAGCATATGGGAATGTTCTTGACATTATTATCATTGGGAAATGCAAATCAAAACAACAATAAGATTCCAGTTAAAATCCAAACATCCTATAATATCAAACTACTGGGAGGATGTGAGGCAACAGGACCTCTCATTCATTATTCATGGAAATGAAAAATATGGTACAGCCATTTTGGAAGATGGTATAAAACTCCGTTACTATGTTAATCATATACTTATCATATGATCTAGTAATCATATAGAATATTTGCTACCCAGGCAGGTTACCCAGAAAAAAAGAATAACCCTTCATGTTTTAGGCAAAGGCCATACACAATAAACCAAGGAAACACACATAAAACCGAGGAACATTTTCTAGGGTTGAACAGATTTCATAGATTTTTCACATGCAAGTATTATAAACCAAGGCAAATAAAATTCACTTTCCAAGTTTATTACATTCTCAAGGGCAACTAAAACTCTGCAGTCTTACTGACTTGATAAACCAGACACAGAGTTAGAAGGGAAAACAACAGCTAAAAAGGTGAAAGGGAGAATCCCCGAAAGAGTGTCATAAAGCAAAAGGCAAATTCTGTGTGTAAATTGGCCAGGATTCCTAACCCCTGAAATAGCCATCTATTTACTGGGCAGACTCCAAGCGGCCCCATTTAAGTAAGCTAAAAGAACCTCTGTATCAGTTGCAGCCCACTGTAGAGGAGACAAATCTCAAACTCAATACTCTTTAGAGAAACATACCAAAATCACAAAATTACTAGAAATACAAAGAAAAAGAAACATGTGAGCCATACACAAGAAAAAAGGTGATTGCTGGAGGCTGACTCTAAGAAGGAGTCATGACTAGAATTAGCAGGAAAGGAATTAAAATCTGTGCTCAAAGGAATAAGAGTAAATATATACCCTAAACAAACAAATAGGAAATCTCCACAGAGAAAGAGAAATTAGGGAAAAGAACCAAATGAAAATGATGAACTTAAAAATACACTATTGAAACGAACCATTTCATTAGATGGTCATATAGACTTATGGAAAATAATAAATGCTAAACTATGTTGTAAAATACCAGGATATTATGCTGGGGGTTATGCAGGTAGAGAGGTAAAAGGATCCTTTCTTGAGGAATAGGATATAGCAGGTGAGTAGGGAAGAATTAGTGTGTGGTGTTTCAGGGAAGGAAAATGGTTGGTATTTTTGTCTACAGATAAAAGGAGAGTTGTGTGTGACTGACTAATAAAGCAGAGAAAACAGGACACTAATAATTAATGGTATGAAAATATACCAAGGAAGATAAAAATTAACAAGAGGAAGAAGTGAAATTCATAACAGCTCTATCAAACTCACAAAAATAAGTAGAAGAAAAAGACAAATAGTCCTTAAATAATATAAATAATGATAACATATTATAATATTTTTATACATTACAATGTACAATGTTTATGATGATATTATAATATTATATAATATTAAATATACTAAGTATAGAGTAAGATAGAAGGAATAAAATAAAACAGCCTAAAATATGAATGAACTGGATCAACCATATAAAGACAAAGACTGTTAGATTAAGTGAAAAATTAAGAGCCAACTGTAAGCTGTCACACACACACACAAAATTAAAGCAAACAAAAAAAGTTTGACATCACAAATGAACTGTGATGGTTTTTGATGGGTCAGCTTGGTGGGGTAGAGGATGGAAGGGAGGATGGCAGATTTAAGGGGCTTTAAGTGGCCATAAAAAGCATCATAAGAGAACCATAGCAAGCAAGCCAAACCTGAAGGAAATGAATGATTTCCTGGCAATTCCAACTACCAGGACTCATCCAAGAATGCCTGGAGCATTTGAAATGAGCAGTTGTCCCAGTGAAGATGAGAAGGTCAGTAGAAATGGATCAAGCAATGCCTAGAGTTCTCAAAAACTATCAGCAAATATTTTAAATTCCGAACACTAAAGCCATTGCAGGACAAAGCAATGCCTGTCATTATTATAATTGAATATTTTCTCAGAGATTTTGGTAAATATGATAAAACAAGAACATGAAATGACTGGGATGGACATAGAAAATATATAAATGTATCTTTTCTGCTGATGGTATGAATGTATACCTTAGGAAGCCCAAGAAAACAGCAGAGGGGAAAAAAAAACCCAACCCGTTAGAATAATTGGGCAAATTTGGTTAAGTAGAGATGAAATAAATATTAAAATAAACCAACCACTTTTTAATGTTCTAGTTGTTAAAATCTAGATGTGAAATGGGAAGACACATTTTAATATATAGGAAAAATTTTAACAAGAAAGACTGTGGGCCAACATTAAAAACATATTATATTAAAAGACATTAAACAAAATCTTAAAAAATGGAGAGGTCTCCCATATTCTTGGATGTCTAATTTCCAATTATAGTCAACAGGTTTTTTTTATAATTGAAAAAAATATTCTTAGACTTCTTATATTGAACAGATGCCTATGAAGATAGCTAAGAGAACCAGCAGGGGCCTCTGGGGGGCTCAGTTGGTTAAGTGTCTGCCTTTGGCTCAGGTTATGATCCTGGGGATCAAGCCCTGGGTAGGGCTTCCTGCTCAGAGGGGAGCCTGCTTCTCCTTCTCTATCCGCCCCTCCCCTGGCTTGTTCTCTTTCTCTCTCTCTCTCTTAAATAATTTTTTTTTTAAGAAAAAAAGAAAAATAGAGGGGAGATTTGCCATATTAGTTATCAGAACCTATGCTGAAGTCACCTTAAGCAACTAGTCTTGGTGTACTAACGGACAAATAGATCAGTGGAACAGAGAATCTAGATTTAGATCTCAATTTATACGAGAAGTCAATATATGACAAGTGTGGAAGTTCACATGAGGACAGGCCAATCAATGGTGATACTAGCACAGCCATCTCCTCTTCTGGAAGATTGTAAAATTCTACCAGCATCTTATACATGATATAAAAACAAACAGATTGAAATGTAAATATAAAAATCAAAACAATAAAAAATCTTATAAGAAAGTCTGGGAAGTAAAGGTGATGCAGATACTCTTCAATCCAGTTATTCTATTCCTTAGAATCTATCCTGTATATTAAAGCCTGGAAATCTACAGCCACAGAAGAAAATTTAGTCATGTCTGACTATATAAAAATTTAAAACTATAAAAATGGTATCTATGACATCTTCTGGTACCAAAAGCATGAAAAAGCAATATTGCTGGAAAAAGCTTATAATGCAGACAGCAAATGATAATTTCTCTATTATACAAAGCAAACTTAGATTGACCAACAAAAACATCTTGTGAAAATGAGCAAAGGGTGTATGGATAGGAAGAACAGAGGAGAAAACCCAAATGGCCACCAAATGGATGAAAAGACATTCAAATTTACTAGGAAGTCAGGGAAATGCAAATTAAAGTAGCAATTGAAATATCTCTTTACTCCCATCAGACAGGAGAAACCAAAAGGAAACCTAATGCCTATTACTTACTGGTTGTGGAGGTGGGAGATAGCGTTTTTACGTATTGCTGTAGGAACATGAAGTGTTACAGCAACTGAAAAATATAACGTTTTTGGAAAGCAATCTGGCAACATCCCTTAAAATTAAGATTTCAAATACTCTTCAACCCCTTCTGAGAGTTTGTCCTATAGATCAATTAATAAGGACTTATGATCATGAATACTTACTAAAGCATGGTTCATAGTAGTCAAGACCAGGAAACAAAAAGATTGCCCACATTCACATTCTTATAAAATGCTTAAGCAAATTCATTTACATGTATTTGTAAGCAATGCTGAATGTTAATGTATTAGATACAATTAATAAGTTTTAATGAGTTGCGTTAGTAATATTTGTTTGGAAAATTTTGCTAATTATACTTACAAATTTTGTAGCTAAGTGAGAACTTGCACCAATAGTAATATGCATACCTCTATGTCCCCAAAATCCTTGGGATATTTCAAGATCCTAATAATGAAGAAAGTGACATTATGGTAGTAACATCCACCTGGAAAAATAAGCACATATAGATAGCAACTTAGAGAAGAATAAATACATATAAAATACATATAAAATTGCTCACCTTCATCCAACAGTTAGAAAAAAAGTAAGCACATGTAAATTGGTGTTACTGTTTTGGAGAGCAATCTGGCAATCTGATAAATAAAATATTTATCAGAATTTAAGAAGTTTGGGAGAACTCAAAATTCTGCCAGGCCTGTTGAAATATCTTACTATTATGGGGGGAGGGGATGCATTGTTTGTTTTTAGTGACTCAATACGTGATCAATTTTGAAGTCCTATGAAAGTTTCAAAAATACATATTAGACATTCACGGGTTCCTAATTCCCTGACATGCATGCTGCCTCCTTCCTTGAGGGTCCTTTTGCCGCTGTCCCTGCATGCACGCTGCCTCGGTTGTTCCTGACATTGACACCCTGGGCTTGCTGGCCATGCGTGGCCCCATTAGCAGTCTCTCTCCAAGCTGCTCTTGCACCAAACAATTCAGGAGTTTGGAAGCTGGAACCCCATCAAGATCCTGTGCTCCAGGTTGGATGGGCACCAGGGAGGGAGGGGTATGGAGAAGCGGGGTAGTCCCCTTCCCAGGTCGTCCCCCAGTTTTTGTTCATCATGAGTGTGATCTCTTCTTCACAACCACGGTATCTCCTTTTCAACCATTCAAAGTGGGTCTGCATGCTCTGAAGCAGCATTGGTAGGGTGTCGGGGGACACTGAGGTGTGGCTTGGTTGACACAACTATCCACTTTTGAGACCCAGGACCACATACTGGATGCAAACAAGGAGGTATAGTTTCTTAACAGGATCTGGAGTGTATTTGGTGAGCATTCTGAGTAGGAGCAGGGAACCCTGGCTTTCACTCCTTGGGAACTCACTCCAATGAATGTGTGCTCCATGGGAATAGAACTTGGTCTTGTCCAATACTGTAGTCCCAGAGCCTGGTGGATAGTAGGTGCTTAATCAACATTTGTAGAATGAATAGATTCTGTTTGTCAGGAATCAAACTTGGGTAGGGGGTGCTGGTCATACTTATAGCAAATCCAATCCCCTGAAATCTGAATCACTGTATTGGGTTCCAACCCTGAGATTTATTTAATTTTGATGCCTGAAGGGTAACCATCATCAGTCCTTCTTCCTAACAGTGAGAATTTGCGGGTCTCTTTAGGTTTCTTCAAAAAGTTGAATTTCTCCAGTATTGTTTTTGTGCTAAACTGCTTCTGACCAAACTGGATTGCTCCAAATCTCACTCCATAGTACCATGTTATATGGTTTCATGTAGAAGTCTCCAAAGTTTTCTTTTCATGTGTGATCAAACCTTGATATGTAAGCCCTAGCCACACACCCACAGGAGGACATCTGCATTACAGTCAGATTTCTCTTTCAAAAATGCTTACTCACTAGCAAATGATCATATTTTAGATTTAACCAAATTATTAGCATTATCGTTTACCACTTATGTATCTTCTGCTTTCTTGAGATGTCCGTATTGATTCCATTATTGCTTCTCTGGGTTATTTGGAGGGTTTGTTTTTTTTTTTTTTAATAAAAAGTGAATTATTTACTTTCTAAATGCTTATGTGCCAGAAGTTATATTTTGTTTGAACTTCTGTTTGACAATTCATTTGGCTTCACTGGCTTCTATCATTATTTTGGGTAAGTCTGATGTCAGTTCTGATTTTCTTTCAAATTGTAGGTATCTGAGGCCTATATTTTTTTGTTTTTGTTTTTCATTTATTCTCATAATTCCTCATATTTTCTTAAGATGGTGTCTTGACCAAAGCCTCCTAGCATTTCTAAAATTTCGTTCCATATATTTTGTTGTTAGTTTGGTGTGAAAATGTTCAGTCCAATTTTCTTGACTTGGTGGAACAGAGCTTTTTTGGTAATCTCCAGCATGTGTTGATCTCACGTGTTGGATCTTCTTTCAGCTCGGTGCCAGTGTGTGCTGGCGGGGGGGGGGGGGGGGGATTCTCATCATATTTTCGAAGTACTGTCTTCCCAGTGCTCAATCCTCACTTTTCTCTCCTTCTGGATGCCTGGGTATTGGGTCTCCTGAAACTATAGTGGTTAAGGATGCAGGCCCTGGGGTCAAGTAACCTGGTTTAAATCCCACCACTTCAGGTCACCGGCTCTCTGAGCCTTGGTTTCTTCATGTAAAATGAAGATAGTAAGAAGTACTGACAAGGGAAGCAGAGACACATTTTCATTATCTTCCCAGAATTTGAATTTTGAAGGCTAAGCATGAGACTTTTAAGAGATTTCTGCTTGTGGCCTTGCACGTGGTAAGTGGCGCATCTCCCAACCAGGGCTGGCTCGGCTGAGGAAATTCAGCCACCTGAAAGCAGAAGGAGCTCTGGGCTGTGTGAGGAGACCCCAGGGCCCTGCCTGGTCTAGCTGCATGGGCCCACGACTAGTCTGTAAAGGCAAGGGGAGAACTTCCAAGGTCTGCTTTAGTTTTGGAGTTTGGTTTTGATATTTTTTTTTTGAAGGACAAATTGATTTTCACTGTGCAGAATAAGCCAACAAATAGGTTCCCCTTCAGTGGCTTCTTAGTCAGTGGTCTAATTGCGAAGGAGAAAAAGCAAATTAAAGTTTAGATAAGATTGAGGGAAATTTCAAAGGGAGAATTTCTGTTACGAGAACTTATAGTACTTGATGAAATAAGATCTTAAGAACCCTACTTACTGATGCCTGTTACCTAGTCATACTCACCTTCCAGAAATTTTAAATAGAGCTAAAGACTCCATGGTTTGAACTTCTGAAGTCCAAATTGATAAGAATTAGAGTTCTCACAGGTTCTTAGTTTTGGTTCATTGTGGGGAAAGCATTTAGAATGGTTTACTTCTGAAGAAATCATACGTTTTTGTGGAATTTGCTTGTTCTGGTGCAAAAGGGCAGAATAAAATGGAAGTTTTAAGTGTGATCACACAATCTTTAGTGTATCAGATAAACTTTTCTATAGAACAAAGGTAATCCAAGTGATAAATTATTACTTACAAAATTTTCTCGAGTCATATTTTGAAAGAGTATTTCTTTTAATGAAATGTGTCCTAATTACCAAGATGGTTGATTACCCTTCAGCCAACAAATATGCGTTATTTGCCAGGTTCAGGAAACTGTGTGACCAGGGTTTTGCCCTCAAATACTTAGAAGAGTTAAAAAATATACACATCCTTGAGAAGATCTCAAATGCTGTAATAAATATTCGGAGGAAAAATAAGTTACCTTTCGGTGAGTGAGACAAGAGAAGCTATGGAATGGAAGAGCCATCATAAAAAAAGGGAGTGAAAGATGGTGAGATTTTGGCATGTGGATTCATAAGCAGGAGCAGAGATAGGAAGCATTCCAGGGACAAGTGTAGGCAAAGGGGTGGATAAGCACAGAGAATAGTGAGTTAATGTCACATGAAAATCAAAGAGGAAGAAGAGGCAATGGTCAGACTGCTAAGAATGGACTGGTACTGACTTGACGCTCTCTTAGTCAAAGTACAATTTAGAGGTAAATATGGAAATAGCATATGAAAGAATTTATAACAGAAAATACAACAGTAGGTAGCACTTTACTCCTGCAAAAGGTAATTAAATTTGGAAAATGGGATGAACTGAACTCACCTGCCCAAAGTCTTTAAACGATATGGTCTTTGAGACCTTTAAAAGGGTATGTGTCTGAAGAAATGTTCATCATCATTAGCCATCAGGGAGATTCAAATCAAAACCACACTGAGATACCACCTTACACCAGTTAGAATGGCCAAAATCAACAAGACACTAAACAACAAATGTTGGAGAGGATGTGGAGAAAGGGGAACCCTCTTCCACTGTTGGTGGGAATGCAAGTTGGTGCAGCCACTTTGGAAAACAGTGTGATTCCTCAAGAAATTAAAAATAGAGTTACCCTATGACCCTGCAATTGCACTACTGGGTATCTACCCCAAAGATGCAGATGCAGTACAAAGAAGGGCCACATGTACCCCAATGTTCATAGCAGCAATGGCCACAATCGCCAAACTGTTGAAAGAGCCAAGATTCCCTTCAACAGATGAATGGATCAAGAAGATATGGTCCATATATTCAATGGAAT
>CM052900.1:63262056-63298128 GCA_028534135.1 Potos flavus | reverse complement strand
AAAAAAAAAAAAAGGGTATGTGTCTGTGACAGCCACTGAGCACCACTAATTCTTGGGTGGAAAATGCTGACATACCTTGAAATCTTAAATAGGGCATGGCTTAGGCTATTAACCTACTTACACAATGAACATTCCCAGGGCATGAAAATCTGGTTACAGGAGCTTTCCTAGAAATGTCATCAGGGGTGTGTGAATGATAATAACAGATAATTATGTATTTTTAGAAGCAGGGCAGTTTACCAACATCATTCCAGTAAGACTACCGCATACACTAACAACACATTGAAAGAAAGGCTCCCCCATTCCCTGACCCATAAAAAGATTAAAGTTACCTAATTACAAATGGAATAAACCAAAAGTTAAATCTTTGCAACAATTCTAATATTATAAAACACAAAATTCCATAGCTTATGTGAAGGTCCATTATAGTTCTGACTTTCATCCCCTCAGAACCCCAAGCCTTATTATAAGTGGTATTATTATAAATGGACTATTTGCCTGTTTTCAAAAAAGACTCAATTTACATTTCCACATGTGCATGTGTAATAAATACTGGTCTACATTTCCAGTATGCTTCTATGAGTAAAGCAAGATTAGTCTGTTCTCATTTTTTAAAAAAAGATTTTATTTATTTATTTGACAGAGACACAGCAAGAGAGGGAACACAAGCAGGGGGAGTGAGAGAGGGAGACAGGCTTCCCGCTGAGCAAAGAGCCCAATGCGGGGCTCGATCCCAGGAGCCTGGGGTCATGACCCGAGCTGAAGGCAGATGCTTAACAGCTGAGCCACCCAGGCACCCTCTGTTCTCATTTTTAAAAAACTTGTTCATTAGGAGAAAAACCTTCATCATCTGCAATAATGGGAGCCAAGATAACAGTACAGAAAAGGAGATTCTGAGGACTCCTTTATGGACACAGTCTCCATCGAGCACTGTGCTCTTTGTGTGTATGTGTGTGTGTTTCTTTTCGAAAGCAGTCAGAACTTGGGAATTTATGTTCTCTGGCATAACAGTGTATCAGAGAGGAAAATATTTCTACTTCTTTCAAGGTAATACCAGCACAACTAAAGAATGAGAGTTGACTCTAGTTGTATGAAACAGGGTTCTCCAGAGAAACCAATCAGATGTGTGTATAAATATATTAATGAATGGATATATGTATGTATATATACAATTTCTTAAATATATATATTTATATTACAGATATATATTTAATATATTCTACAAATATATATTTATATATTATATTAATATATATTTAAATATATCATGGTATATATTTAAATATATATATTTGTATACTATATTAATATAGATTTTATATACTTAAATATTAATATAATATATAATATAAATTATTATATGTAAATATATAAATAATATAAATTATTATATATAAATATATAAATATATTTAAATATATATTTAAATAAATAAATATATATATAATAAATTAAATATACATATATTTAAGAAATTGGCTCATGTAATCATGGAGGTTGACCAAGTCCAAAATCTGCAGGGCAGGCCAGCAGGCTGGAGATCCAGAGAAGAGTTGATATTGCAGCCTGAGTACAAAGCAGTCTGGGGGCAGACTTCCCTCTTGCTGGGGAACCTAAGTCTTTTCTTCTTAAGGCCTCTAACTGATTGGATGAGGCCCACCTGCGCTATGGAGGGTAGTGTTTTGAAGATTTATTTATTTGAGGGTGGGGTAGGGGCAGAGGATGAGAATCTTCAAGCAGATTCTCCACTGAGCCTGGATCCCCACCCCCGACTTGATCTCATGACCCATGAGATCATGACCTGAGCCAAAACCAAGAGTTGGACACTTAACTGACCGAGCCACACAGGCGCCCCATAAAGTCAAATAATTACAAATGTTAATCCCATCTAAGAAAATACCTCTGCAGCAACATTTTGTCTAGATACCCCGGCCTGGCCAAGTTGACGCATAAAATTAACCATCACACTAGCCAAGAGTCAAACATCTTCAGAGCAGAAAAATTTATTATTGACCTCTGTGTTGAATAGAATGCAGGTGAAGTTAAGACATTCTGGGTTTTGTTGTTTTGTTTTAGTTAGGCTGAAACTGCCAATATTTGACCATTTTGATCCGCAAAAAAAGGGTAACTGGGTATGGCTCAATACGATATTTAGGCTTCCCAGAAGTTGCAATAATGCTGCCATCATCACACAGATGCCTGATCAGAAAACAACCTTTTTATAAAGCTGATTTCTTTAGAATACCCTTAGGACTTAGCACAAAGTGATGCCTTTTGCCGAAGAAATGCCTGTTTAAGGAAAAGTGACAGCAAAACTCAAGCTATGTATAGTTGGACTTGAAATTCTGTCTCCTCTCAATGGTAAACCATTGGTATGAACTTTTTAAGAGTGACACAAATGAAAAATGCACAAACTGCTTTTCAAATTATTTTTCCATAAGAGAGATTATACCTTAAGTGAATTAATCCCAAACGTACTTCTTCGAAGTATTGTAACTAAGAAAAGCATCATGTTTTGATAAATAGTCCTTAAAATATTTCAAATGCATGAATTTAAATAAAAATGTATTTAATGTTAATGTTAAGAATTAACAAAGCCATGCTTTTTGATTTTCTGGAAGCAAGCAGGTTAAAAGAGGGACTGCCGACACGGCAAATTGCTCTTCAGTTTCTTTCTCTCTGAAAGTGGGAGAGCCTTAAAACAGGAAAGCCAAAAGTAAAGAGGGAATTTTTCTATCACCCTGAAAGAGGTGCTATGAGATACATAAAACATGTTTTCTACAATTGGTTCCTGCTCAGATTATTAACTGAATCTTCAGATAATGTAGTTTTCTGCACTGCAGTTTCACTGATGAGTCTTAGAAGAGGTGTGTGTGCTTTGGTCCAGATAACTGCCAAGGGAGGATTTTCAGCAAAATTTTAGACAAAGAGCCCAAAGGAAACCTCTAAAAGGATAATTGATAGTACAAGCAGACAGCAGGTGTTAAAGGAATGCTTAATGCCAATCTTATCTCACATGAACAAGAGATGGTATTGATTTATACATTCTAATCAACTTTTTGGAGTTCTTTTTTGGATGCTCACCTAGATTAGTTTTGATGCAGGATCTTTCGACTTTTTTTTTCTTTTTATTTACAGTTTCTACCCTTCCTTTAAAGGTACAAAAGTTTTAAAACAAAACAAAAGAAACCCTGGAATTTTACATTTTGTTTCAACAACAAAGTATTGTCCTCGAGTCAGCTATTAGAATTGTATATTTACCCAATGAGAAGATATTTAAAATTCAAAGTGAAAAGAAAAAGTTATACCAAATAGAAATGTATCATCTATTAAAATTTCAGGAAGATCTACATTATCTAAAGCCATTCTATAATTTTATTCATATATTTTGTGGAGTTCACATATCTTTTTCTTACAGCAAACATAACACTGTAGGCCACAACAAGCTGCAGTACTATTGTTTCATTAGCAGCAAATTAATATTTTATATCTGGGTAACTGGACAATAAATAGCCTGCTTCTTTGGATGTGGATGTTTAAAATGTAGTATCACTGCAGCTTCATAATGTGATTGCTATTTTACAGAGCTTATACACACACAAAAAATACGATCTTTGTCTATATTTTATACAAATACAACAGTAGTTTGTGAATACATTTTAAGTACATGATATACATGATAAGCCACTTGATCTCCCAATATCACAGAACAGCGATTTTAAATGCAATAAAAATATACAAAATTCAGCCTGGAATGCAGATTTTTCTTTTCTATTTTGCCTCAAAACTTTATCATTCGAACATTTTTAGAGTACTAGTCCAAACACTTTTCGTCAGCTAAAAATACAATTTCAGCAGTCCAGCTTATGTTCAGGCATGATGCAATCCATTTCCTAATGGATTCCCAGTTTTTGTTAAATTCAAAGGGCTGTTAGTAACATACAGCATGTTCTTCACTCCACACCATATTATAAAGCCCACTTTTCATTCTGAGTTAGAGTCACCTTGTGGACAAAAGCTGGGTTTGTTCTGATAACATTTGCACGTCCAAGATTTCCTTTTGCAAGTGCACGTGAATACATTGTGGTGGGTGGTGTTAAAAGTCTGTTAATGACAGATTAAGTCACAGTATAAAAATATATTGTACACCTTTATGCCTAATGAGGTCCTTTTTTTCCTATGGCTAAAAAAATATGACTGAACGAGACAGAGACGTTTGTAGCACCATGAAGAGTTGTATCCCAAGTTACATTAGCAGCATGATCCAACATAATATTGAAGGAGTGTTTCTGAGAAGATAAACATTCATTCTGGTTCATCTGTACCACTGAAGCTTATACAAGGAAGTGTTTTATACATTAGCAATAGTTCTGTCATTTCTAGACCGAGATACACTTATCAAAAGACACTGCCTTTCCATCCTCAAAGTGTTGGTAACGGAGAAGGGCCTAAGGGTGATGATCTAAGTGTGTCTTTACCAACGCGGGTGGTATCGGTTTGTTTTATGTGATCCAAAAGGCGCTCTGTATGGGTTTCTAGCACAAAACTACATAAGGCGACTTACGTGGATCTATGGAATCATGACAGACCGACTATCTGTGTTGTAGACGCGGCTGCTGACACAGTGTGAGAAAAAATAAGACAAGGTCAACTTAGGCACTATTTGTCAGAGATAACAGTCCGCTATTGCTAATGAAGAATACTCGACATTTAAAAGACCTCCTCCAATGTCACATGGATCTCAGTAGGCTAGAAGCAACTTGGGCGAACTGGTATTTTTTAATTTACATACTGGGAAGACAGTGTGTTTTGAAACACGTAAACCTTGTAAAAAAATAAACCATTGTAAAACCTTATGAAAAGACACACACTGATTCTGTGCAATATAGCAAATTGATAAGAAAACACTGTAAAAATGTACCTGTTTAAAATACCATCTACCATTTTTGAACACAAAGCATTATATATCAAAGGCCTACATATATATCATCTAATGGCACTTGAAACAAATTATAATAAGTCTTAAAATAAAAGGCATAACCTATAAGAAAGTTTCTGTAAAGGTTTAGATTCGTTTTGAAAGTGCTATATCTTGTAATATATGTAGTATAGAGGTTGACCAAGCTCTATTTTTTAAAAAAATATTGGCCTATATATGTGTATTGCTTACTAGATGAATGATCCTGAAATATGTACTCTTTAACATTCATTATTAGCTTAATAAAGCAATCAGCTCTGGCTCATGTTTCAGTCAGTATATGGTTTTTAAAAACCGCTACTGTCCAAATTAACACAATATATCACTATATTCCACAAATGACTAAGAATAATAAAGCACAAGCAACAAATAGGCAAAAATACATAGCTTGGAAGAAACACTAAGTGAAATTAAAAAGTTGCACAAAGAGTGGTGTGTGATCAGCCAGGACAACTGAAGTTTCTGAAAACTGTACTTGGTAATAGGTTTTAAAATACGAATTTTAGCAGTGACCAATAACTATAAAGATGATATTTGCATACATCAGTGGATAATATTGCTTACAGTGCTGAGACCCTTCCACACTCACGCTTTAGTTTTTGGTGATTGAATTTATACACACGTGTGGAAGTTCAAACTGAATGAGGTTCAATATCTTGTCTGAGGTCCAAATTTTAAACTGAAATATTTTTACTTAATGATAATCCCTTTTTTTTTTTTTAAACCAAGCGAAGGCACTACTAGAAATTTCAAGGATGATGATTCTGGCCACGGGGAGAATGAAAACAGCATTGGCAATAATTATTTTTAATCACATCCAGTTGATGTAAAAACAAACGTCAATTTTTTTCTAGAAAAAGGAGAGCCAGTTCTGTGTTACATCCTTGTTAGACCATTGTGCAATTAAAGGAATCTGCCTCATGTTTAACAGAAATAATCTCAAAAAGGGTTTAGTGACCAGTATAGTCAATTTGAAAAACACATAAGCTGAATTCCCTCTTCCTTGCAAGTATTTCAAGTTTATGAGGCGGCAACAGGCAAAGAGGTGTTCACATGAAAATTAAGACTCCACAATTTTAACCTTGGTGCCCTGAAAGATGTGCCTCCATGTATCTGAATTCCATGCAAGGCGAGAATTAGGCTAAAAATATACATACATATATGGCGCCATTCCCCATTTCCAAAATGCTGTACTGAATAAATCCTGGTACTCCCTTTTTAGTTGTTTATTAGCAGTGAAATACAGCCTGCTAAGGCCAACATCTCAGGTCATTAATTTGACTTCTCCTTAAGCAAATTTTAGACAAAGTAGTGCTTCCACACTTGTATTTGTGACTTCTGCATAAAAATAGGTTTTCTTTTTATTTGTGCTCTGTCACCAATTTTTTTTTCCTTTTCTTAAATGGTGATTAAAGCAATATTGAACACTAATCATTCAACTAATGATTTAAGTAAGCAATCTGTTTCATAGAAACTAAAGGAAGCAGTAATAAAAGCAGAGCTAAAAGCCTACTTTCAGAGCAAATATTCTCCTAATCAAAAGCTTAGGAGCAGTTTGAAAAATTTTAAATGTATTTCCTTATTAAAACATATATAATTTTAATGCCTTTGGAACACATTTTTTTATAAAATGTATTTTTTATAATAAAATTTAAATACATAAGTATAAAAACTACTGCTCCTAGAATTTAAAAAAAAAATAGGAGCATGATAAAATATCAGGAGCCAAAGCTCCCTTGAGAGCAACTCTGATTCTATGAAGTGCGATATGTGTGTGTGTGTGTGTGTGTATAATATATATAGTGAAACCCCCATTTACATTATTACAATCTACATTTCTCCACAAATTATACTACTCCCAAATATTTTAAATAATGTATTATATTCAGTAATCTGCACTCATTTTTAGAAATTCTTGGTAAACATCACAATCTGCAGTGATAATTGGCCCTATAAATGAAAAAAGAAGCTTCCGCATAGGGCTAATGAGTGCTCAAATATTTTTTCTTTTTTTTTTTTTTAAGAGATATATACTCTTCTATAAACCTTCCCCTTCATACCCACCCCAAAAGACAGGGTCCCAAAATAAGGTGTTAACAAGTGCTTAATAGATATGTTTTGTAGGCTGATGTCCCAACCAATATTTAGAAAAGTATAATTTGACCTTCAAAAAGGTTATGGTGGTTGTCTAATATGAGGAAAGCCCACAATAACTACTTTATTCAGTGAACACAATATTCTTGATTGTTACTTTCACATTAACTAAGACAGTGCTTGTTTTGCTTTAGTTTTCTGCCCCCTCTACAAATTCAATGGATTTGCAACTCTCCCCCAATTTCCCAGAGACGTGTAAAAGTGGGGTTTTACTGTATATATTTTTAGTCGCTTAAAACTTTGTGGTCATTCCTCAAATAGCTTTCTAATGCATTTAATTTTAAAGTCACCATCCAAAAATAGCAAGGAAAGATAAATCAACACTGAGTAAGAAAGATACCATGGGGGTGGGACTGTTGTTTTGTTTTCTGCTTTTGGCTCTTATGGGAAAGAAAACTGTATTAAATTCAGCAAGAAGTGATGTGAGCGATATGCTTTTCCTTTACTCCTCAAGAGTCTAGTTTCCAACCCTGGTAACCAGGGACAGGATCCCTAGACAAGTTCCCAAACTGAACCAAGTGCTTCGCATCTATTTTTCTTCTGAGAAGACTATCACGCCACAGAAGAAGAGACTGTCCACTCTGGGATAAACACCCCTGACATCTGTGGTTCCACAATGGCTTTCAATTCTGGACTGTGGACTGACAATTAAAATAGAATTGCTGGCTGCACTTGACCCACCCTTTGGCCATCAAAGGTGGAAAAGATTAAAGAGATCTAGCCATACACTGACTCTGAAGACTCCAATGCCGTAACACGATGAACACTATTAAACTGGAAAGAGAGAGACTTTGCAACATGGCAAAATATCCTGCATACAAGTTTGAGGTCAACTACTGAGTAACATGGAATGCGTGTCACCTCACCAGGAGTCTCTTTTTGCTATAAATACTGGTGCTTTGTGTTTAGGTTTTGTTTTCCTTATATGTACATAATATAGATGGCAAATATTTGAGCCAGACAATAGCAAAGTCTTCAAAATATACTGACCTGAAATTACGGTATATCTAAGAAACATCTATTATCTCCCCAAACTGGATTCTGAATTTATCTGAAAACATCTGCTTATGAATCCATTTAGAGAGTAGTAAAAATGTAAAAACTCTCAGGTTATTCATATACATTTTAGAAAATGTACATTCTGTTGCAAAAATCTTTAATGAGCCAAATGTCAAAAGCTAGAGCCATTGTTATTGGACAGAACTGAAAATTTTAAGATCTCAAAGCAATTTGAATGTGGGACTTGTAAGACTTTAACTGCTAATAATGGCTTTCCTAGAGGAAAAAGCATCTTAAAATATGACAATTGGCAGTGAGTGTGGACAAAATACCCAGGTAAACATAACTGAACGCAAATGGTTCCAAAGCTCATTTATAAAGCTTGTTTCTATTTCATACTGGCTTAAATTGGTACTGTACAAAAGCAGTTTTTACGCGGTTTTAAAGTAGGCACTAAAATAAAAATGGTCCTCTAAGGCTGGGCTACACATGTTTCTGTGATCAGTCCCCATCTGGGACTCCTACTGAAAAGCTTGATGGAAACGTGGCAGTGTGGTGCTCGTGCTGAAACTACTGGTGAACGCTGCTGACAGGGAGTGCAGGGAGCCGAGACCTAGGGTGGTTGCAGGATCCTGAAGATCCTGTGTCTGTGGGGGCAGCTGAGACACAGAAGAATGAGCTTCCTCTTGGGAATAGCTCATTCCAAGGCTCCCCACTGAGATAGGATTATAAGGAGGGCCATTGAGGGGTATGAAATTAAACAACTGGGAAAAATCCAAGGCGGGTGTGTTTAGGGGGTCACTGATAGAAATAGAGCTTTTTGACAGGGAGAGGTCCCCTGCACCATCATCGAGGGACCCAACCTGAGGATCCAACCCTAGTTTAGATGATGATGCTTGGGAATCCTGGGATGAGGAGGGCACGCCACCTTGTAGCTCCATCAGATAACTCTCAATCTCCCCCTTTAGTGGCTGTTCTTTTTCAGGAATAGAAATGGCGTATGAGGTAGAACTGAAAGGGTATTTGAAAGAAAGGTGGTGAGAGGGATGGACAGCATCCATCTCTATCGGGCACGTCATTCCCAAAGGTAAAGTTGTGATCATTTGATGGGCAGGTCCCGAGCTCTGCATGGACTGAAACGGAGTGTTATAGAGGTTTAACTGCAGAGTGTTTGTGAATGGCTTTGACAACAGTTCGCTGGAAGGTAAGGACATCACCGGAAGGAGCTCATCTTTTATAGGCACAGAAACGTTGCAGGTGAATGGATCTAGAAAGTCCACCGGTTCGGTTTTGACCTTCAGAAGTTCTTGATTGTGACTCTTCTTCATGTGTCGAGTCAGGTGATCCTTCCGCCCAAATCTCTGTGCACAATACTGACAGAGGAAGTCCTTCCTTCCCGTGTGCACCACCATGTGTCTCCGGACGTCCTTCCGGGTGTAGAAGCGGCGATCGCAATGCTCGCACTGGTGCTTTTTCTCTTTTATCCCACCGGACGACTTGCCGGCGTGCGATTTAAGGTGCTCCAGCAGCACTCCCGTGCTCTCGAAAGTCTGCAGGCAGACCTTGCAGGTGAGGTCGCCGCTCGTCGCGGCATGCAAGGCCAGGTGACGCTTGAAGCCGAGCTTGGTGTTGTAGTTCTTGCCACACTCTTCACACTTAAACGTCTCTTTGTTGGGGTCGTGCGTATGGAGGTGATTCTTCAGGTGATCTTTCCGGTGAAACATTTTCTCACAATAATTACACTTGTGGGTTTTCTCAGGAGAATGAGTAGCCATGTGCCTTGAAACACAGACATATTCTGTCAGTATCACGACACAAATGGCAGGGAGTCACTTTTCAAATGGAAGCTAAGCTGCTATGCTAAAACAGGCTGGCTCCCTGCTAACGGACACGCTTTAACTTAACATGCGCTACAAGGACAGTCAATACCCCTAAACACTGCAGAACTCGAGCCACTGAAGTTGCCACTTCAGGATTCTCTGGTTCGTAGCTATTACTACAAAAGCCAATGAGTAGGACTGAATATACTCACGTAAACGTCCATACCCTCTCCTTGTAATCTCTTTGCACACAGAAATTCTACTCTCATTAAGCATTGCATTAAAAAAAAAATCCAAAGACACTAACATATCAAAGTATGTGACTTAGAATACTAAAGCTAGCCAAAGTCTAATCTACGTTAACATTTCCTCTCTGCAAAGCAGCTCAAGAATGTGTATACAAATATATATACGTTTACAACGGCTTCACATGGCCAACATAATAGAAAATATAATCTGAAAGACAAATAGAGTTTAATACCTTTGTAATTTGTACTTAGAAACAAAGGCCTTGGTGCAGTCTTGTTGTATGCACTTGTAGGGCCTCTCTCCTGTGTGAGAGTAGGAGTGAACCTTTAATTTCTCAACACTGTTAAAGGCCTTGTCACACAGTTGGCAAGGAAAGTTTTTTCTTGGTTTGGTTTCACCACGCTTACGTTTCCCTGAAGGGACTTTCTGGGTATCTCTTACTTCTGACAAATCACCAGGAATGACAGTGGCCATCGCAGCCTAAAGCAGGCCTTCTTGTTGGACACTTGGGAACTGCCCAACTCCACTAAATGATTTAGCTTTAGGTGGCTTCTCAAGTTTCATGTGGTCGTAAAAGAAAGCAAAAAGGGACTGGAAAAAAAAATAAGAAACAACTAGTTTGTAACTAAATTTAATTTTTAAAATTTTTATTTGCTATGTGATGCTTTTGAATTCAAAAGAAACCATAAAATGGATTCAGCTGGTCTAATGTAATATCTGTAGGTCTCTTTACATTTGCCAAAATACGTATTAATGCATTGCTCAGAATGAACAGTTCACACACCCCCAGAAATTCCACCTGACAAATGTCGTACTTAGGGAAACCAGTAGTGATCTCAGGAACTCTCAGGAAGCTTCAAACATGACACTCAAAGTGGCATTATGAAGCTTCAGTTTTGACAAGGTAAGATTAGACAACAGAAATCTAAGAACAGAAAAATGTTTCTGCAAATATTTTAAGGTCGAAAAAGCATCTTAACTTGTGTAAGTAAACTCAAGTTGGACTCTGTGTTATACAGAAATACAAAGAAGCGACTAGAAACTCTTTTAGGTACCCTCTGAACCCCAAAGTCCAAGGAAGAAGTGCTTAATGCAGCCATGGGAGGCTGAAAGAGTTGAAGGCATCACCCAGAGTGGAAATTTGCTCTCAATACGAGTCAGCACATGCAGAGGGATTTCCGAGTCAAGAGTAGAAATGACTTCTCTTCGTAACAAATACACATTCTCGAAATGGTAACACCTTGTGAAGTTATTTGAGGTGAGGATCATGGCTCCTTATCATTTGGGGGGAAAAAGATTTGGTCGAGGTAAGTTTCCTCACCTTTTTGCACATCACAGAAAATGATTCGGTTCATTGGGCACACTGAAGTTAGTGCATGAGCCAGAGTCCTCAGGCCTCCCCTAGAGCTGAAGGGATCAGTCTTGGGCACACGTATAACCCGTGTGCGGTACACCAGTGAGACTTTTGGCTTGGAGCCCAATACCTGTGCGAGGACACATCATTATGGAGGTGTTTCAGGTAAAAGGTGTATCAGAGTTTCAATTCACTATGGGTGCTCTGAGGAAGAAGGATGTGTATGCAACATATGGCAAAGAGTATGTCTACTTAAACAAAAATGTTTAAATTGATGGGAGCCTTTGGAAATTCATGGACAAGAGATAATAAATATTATCAACTGTATTTCTCAGAGTAAGAAACCAACTCCCCAAAGATCTACCTGATATAAAAGAGTTAAAGGGACTCGAGTTTCATAACTGCCAATCTGGCAATGTACTTTTAAGAGACACAGAAATGAGGAGACCTACAGCCTCTCTTGAAAAAGATCTGCTTTTTGAAGTGAAAACTGCACGTGGCTAAATGATGATTAATCAACCACTACTCAACTGGACTTTTCCTCCTATTATGCATTTAGAAACAAACGAACACCAGTTTCTTTATAGCCCATGTTTTGGCATCAGACTGACCCTAGTTTGCCTTTACGAGCTAGATGTGTCCTACTGAGTCCTGCCAATTTCAGTTACAGTTTTGCAGGGGCTCTATATTTAACCTAATTTCTATAAGACTAAGTGTGTATTACAGTAGATTCCTCTGTGTTTTAATGTAGAGGCTGTCACTAAACAGGCAAAATACGGCAGTTATCCACTCACTTGATTCAAATGGAAGGCTTGTGGGTAAGTTAACCAGTGTTTGCTTTGTGTACCCTTTCTTCATCAGTAGGGAGACACAGACAAGGCCTTCCCTTCAAGCTGTGCGAATTGTCTAAATCTCTGCGTTAACACAGTTAACACAACTGACATTACTAATGCTAACACAATACGCTCCCCCAGTTTTAGATTTCCTGAATCTCAGGGACTTGTTCTTTTCCTGTTATAGTCTCATTCAAGAGACAGCTTCTTTAGCTCTCCCAGAACTATCTACACAGCTATTCTGGTGTGACCAGCAATGACACTGTAACTTGGTAGAAAGCACTCTGCCAAGGCAGGAAAAAAACAAGTAATTCTGACTCTTTGACTTCCTAACATGATGCTTTTATGCACCTATTTAGAGCACTGTGGGAAATAAGCTAATAAATTTGTCAACTGTAAAATCAACATGGAATGCAAAGTATCTAAGTCCTTGTATATAACTAGTATCTGAAAATATTTCAAAGACTGATCATATTTGTCATTGTTGTGTTAAGAGTTCCAAGCATAAGGGGCAGAGAATTCCAGTTGGGAAAAAAATGATAACTTCTAAGTCAATAAAAAAAGTATTGAAAGTACATCATGAAACAATATACAAACATTTGATTATATTAAAGTTGGTGATACTCAATATGGAGTAACAAGTGAATTCTGTTATCTTTGGATGTACATACTGAGCAATGAAGAACTGCAGATTTCAAATATTACACTTTTCTAAGACCAGCTGAAATTTTTCATGGCTAATAATAGCTTTTCATCTCAATATATTACAAAACTCAAATTAGTTATAGGTGCATTTAAAACTACAGGATAATATAAGGTTGTGAGCTCAACATTGAATAAAAGTCCACATTCATAATATGCATATCAAATACTTTAAAGATACATGCAGAGAACTGTAGTGATTCTTGTTTAATGCATACCTGATGACAGATGGAAAAAGCCTCAGACCTTGATCTTAGCCAGTACCATTGACTCTTCGTGGAAGAGAGCGGAATCCAGTCCTTCCCATTTTGGCCAATCTGTGAAACAAAAAATAAGAATGGACTACACTCTAAATGGAATCAGTCATAAATGATGGAAAATAAAGGATAAAAGAATTGCAATTTCATGGCACATGCTTACATTCCATACTCTGCTGACAAGTCATGCATTAATTTTCACCAGTTGCAAATTTTTATTAGTTCTAAGCACACTTACATGACCAAATGAATGCAGAAACAAAAAGTAAAGTAGTATTACCTATATAAATGGCATTTTGTGATGCTGAATGACTCCCCACTTCTTTCCCAAATTCGATCTTTAATTTTTTAAAATCTAACTTGCCTCTGAGAGAAATGGATATTAGGGTTACTATCTGTAAACCAAACTGACCAAAATTTCATTAAGCTTAATAATATTATGGAAGTGACAAAGTCAGTGCACCTGGAACCTCATCAAAGAAGAGCACATTCCTGAAGAAAGCACCTCATTGGCCCACAGGCCACACACTTGTGCAAGGAGGGCCTCTCTGAGCTGCACTTTTGCTACCTGCAATACCTGCTGATTTATTTCTCAGAAGGATTGCTAAAATGGAGCAATAACTCTGCACTCTTTAGATTTCAAAAGGATGCAAGGGAAGTTATATACGGGGTTGCTCAGAGGTATCAGGAACAAAGCATCACTGGGTTTTAAAAGATCACTGTTGAAAAATCTTAAAATATCTGTAAAAAATGCCTATTGGCATGATCTTCAGTTAACTAAGAACATGCATAGAGAAAAAAATCTGTTAATAATTCTTAATTGTACAAGTAAATGTGAAAAGAATGAAAAGGCAGAAAAAACAACTATGGGATTATCTATTGTAGAGACTACAGGGCACAAAGAGATTAATAAGCTCTGAATATTTTATTTTTATTTTTATTTTTTAAAGATTTTATTTATTTATTTGACAGAGAGAGAGAGAGATCACAAGTAGGCAGAGAGGCAGGCAGAGAGAGAGGGGGAAGCAGGCTCCCCGCTGAGCAGAGAGCCCGATGTGGGGCTCGATCCCAGGACCCTGAGATCATGACCTGAGCCGAAGGCAGAGGCTTAACCCACTGAGCCGCCCAGGCGTCCCTAAGCTCTGAATATTTTAAAGTTGAACGTTCAGAAATCATGATTTTAAGAACGTGAGGGGGATAATATAAATCAAATGGTTAAAGTACAATAATAAAAGGATTCACCAATGACAAGCTAAATGGAAACAATTTTACATAATGTTCCAAACACAAATCTAATTAATTTCTCCTGATATCAAATTTTCACATACTTTTAAGAATTTGATGTGTAAATAAAGTATTTACTAGAGAACATTCAAGCATCATTACAAAAATAATAGAGGTATATTTGAAAGCAGCATTATTCTCATAGTTTAAAAAACAAAAAAAATAAAAATTCAGACTAATAAAAGATATTTAAAAAGTTAAAGCAAAAGCTCCATTCGTTTGTAAAGCACAGGACATGCATAAATGGAAGAACTGAATTCCGCACATCAAAATTGCAAAATAATAAAATTAACTTTGTAAATACTTACTTGCCCAGGGCATATACTGAGGTTTTGGTAGGGTAGTTAAGAACATGAAAGCCTGCTTTGTGTATTGTGTTATTTTAATAATATAAATACCTTGCAAGTATAGAGTGTTTTCATCTCTATGACCTCCCTGGAAAATTCAATGGACCTGAGAGGTGGGTGCATTTATCATCACTGCCATTTTAATGTGAGAAGCTCATAGAAGCTGACTATCCTGACAGCATGTATGTGGTCAAGAAGGGGCATCAGCCTTAAAAATTCCTTTTTCGCTCTCTCATGGCTGCATTCTAGGAGAAGGGTAGGTTGGCAAACCAATACACAAGTGGATAAATCCCGTCACTACCTTTAAAAGACAAGAACAGGGAATAGTGCCTATTTTCTCTATCAGAGGTGCCAATATGATTCCCAAGAGGAAGCAAATATAAGACTTTGCTTCTCTTAGAGGCGCCTGGGTGGCTCAGTGGATTAAAACCTCTGCCTTCGGCTCAGGTCATGATCTCAGGGTCCTGGGAACCTACTTCCCCCTCTCTCTCTGCCTGCCTCTCTGCCTACTTGTGATCTCTCTCTCTCTGTCAAATAAATAAAATCCTAAAAAAAAAAAGACTTTGCTTCTTTTAATAAAGGTAGTTTGCAAGGTAAATTTAAAGTAATTTACATAAGTTAAAATAACTAGCATATCTATCTGAGTGGACAGTGATATGAGTAGAAACAAATGTAAAAGTTGACTAGTAAACAATACATTTTTATATTTTTCCTGACCAATATAAATTTTATTGCATCTCAAATACATCCATAAAAATTTCATTGATGCTTATTCTTCAATGGCACTTATATAAAAACTTTAGAGTTGAAGTATTTCAATGTAGTTTAAAATTTCTATCTTGATTTGAAATATTACTATTGTCTACAAATTACCCATTACCTATATTAGCCTGAAATAAAATAATAAATAAAGCCAAGATTTTCATTCATTTTATTGCAAAACATAATTCCAAAGTCACAGTTAATTTCCCTAACTTCATTCTAACTATTTTGAGTTCTTATGAGTGACCCAATAATTTCAAAGGGCTGCTAATTATTTCCCCAAACAAAGGAAACCAGGATCCAGTTAGAGTTCATTATTATATGGCTTGATAAAATAAACATTGAAAAATATACTGTTTGCATTTATGTAATCCTAACTAAAATGTCAAAATGATCTGCGTTCTTTTTTATAGAAGACTTTTAAAAAGTATTGTAACTACTATTCTGAAAAGTCTACAACAAAATGTGTTCTCCCACTTTTCATTTTTATGTGTCAAAGAACAGTTATTATGCTTTTCAAAGGATTCAAATTCTTTGTCTTGATCTAAGAATTGTGAAGCAATATACCCATATACCCATTTCAACTTGCCCTGAGAAAGTCACACTTCAGTATGCCCTTCCAGTTTTTGCTGGTACGGGAACACACGTTTATTTTCTAGGGCAACTTCACATACATAAAAACAGGAAGTAAAGGGAACATTGTGTGTGCATGCACACACACATGTTCATCCTCCTATGTTTTACATTCTAAAACAGTGATTCACATAGAAACATAAGAAGCAAAAATGAATTATACATCAGAGGGTCTACTAAAACAAATTCCTATGAGGATGCTGGCATAAGAACAGCCCTGTATTGGACACTGTTTCTAAACTTTCAATTCCACAGCTCTGTCATTTGTCTAACAGCTGTGAATTCTTACAACACTTACTTGCATCAATAATTTGTTCGTACTTAAGTTAAAAGTCAAACATACACTTTGATGATTAAGGGCAAATGCCATCGATAATCAAAGCTTTATTTATGCTCCCATATGCTAATCATAAAACACCATGAGTAAACAATGCAGAAAATGTCAACATTTGCTTAAACAGGCTTTTCATATAAATAGGTAGCTTGCAAAAGGAAACTTACCAATAATTAATACTTTAATTCACATGTACAAAACAAGAGAGCTTCGGATAATGTGAAAGAAATTAACAAGATAAATGCAGACCAATACTGAAGTAAGGGTAACGGCATAGTTAGCACATTTTTTTGATCAGGAATGTTATGTGGAAATTTTTACAGCATTCAATTTCTGTAGGTCTGTCAAATCCCTTATTAATGGATAATAAAAGGAGAAGTATATCTTGCAAGAGTATTAAAAATAGACTGTAGGCAGCATTGGGGCAGGAGCTGTGTCAGTTTTATTTATTCGCTGCTGTTTCCCATAAAAGTAAAGTTTTATTTATTTTTTTGAATGAATGAAAATAATTAAAGCAGGGCAAGTGCTTTCCAGCATCAAAACGAACTATAGGCTTGCTCAATCACCATAACAGACATAGGACAGAATATACATATCTATGTTCAAGTAAAAAATAACATGGTATGGATACAATTTGGTCCAACAAACTAAGTCACTAGAAAGGTATTTTTGAAACTTACAAGCTATTTGTAAAGTCTTAGATTAAAACAACAGCAATTGTTGTAAGATCTAAAATATTTGTTTTGTTTCAGAAAACAAGCCTTCTCAGGTTGATCCATTGCTAAGGAATCAGTACAAGTAGGTAATATCGATCTAGTCCCCATTCCTAATAAAAACTGCTAAAGTGAAAACATGCCTGGTACCTGCACCCAGGCATGACATAGAGCAGGAAGGACGGCTAGATGGTTAGATGGTGAGATGGGGCTGCTGATAACTCAAGAGGACAGAAAGAAGCAGGAGACAGGGCAAAGAGCTGGGACTGTGCCTAACCCACCCACGCTGTAAGTAGGTACCTGATAAACACATTTTATACTCCAAATACTGAAAACTAAATTACTTGTTTTCCTGTAGAAGTCATAGTTAACTAAAACTAGTAAAAATAACACTGCCTGTTTTGAATGACTGTACTTGACGTTTTCAACTTCTGACCAGTTCATTAAAATGTAATTCTAGCACAACCCTTTTGACACTTAGCATAAAATTTAGCCTTACTCATATGTAGAAAACCTTATGTTTAATGTACAAATAATAAAAGCCAACAGACAAGTGAGGGGAAAAAGTAGAACTGTTTGTTTTTAAGAACCAATAGGAAAAAGTCAATGGATTTCAAAGTGGAACCAACAAATCCCAACATCAGTTCTCTCTTTGTACAATTAGGATGTTCCTTGTGGGCCCTTGAAGCTGGGTATGGCTATTTTATTAAATTTTCTAGAGTACCCAGAGAGAAGGAAGAGATAATCAAATTTTGTTTTCCAACTCTGAAATATTTTCATTGGTTATTTATTTTATAGAACATAAATGTCATGTTAAGTTAAAAAAATTTTTCTTCTCTTTTAAAACCTCTCTTTTAATGATTCATAACTTCAAAGTCAGCATTTCCTTTTAGTAAGTACATGAAGGATTCTTCCCCCTAAGATTGTATAGTCTCATCAAAATAAAAAGCTAAAAAAATACACATGGGTGGCATACCAGGTACTTCCATTTTCATCATAAAGGGCAATTTTAGTGAGTATTTGCAAACAGGATGTGTGAGGGGAACTGTTCACAAGGGAAGCAATGGTGCTTGGGAGAGAGCAAAGAAATCAATGATATGTGAATACCAAGTAAGATTGCTTAATTAAAACTTTAATGGTTTTCAGAGGTTTTCTTGGCTTTGTTTTTTGGTATGAAACATTTCCAAAATATTGGTGCTCTGGCTAGGTATAAAGTAAGTGACTCACAGGTCAGCCCCATCTGAAAATTGCCTATTTCCCAAATTGTGAGGGGGTGTTTTTATGACCACTGACTCTTTATATTTCCGGGGCGACAACAAAAATGCCTGACATCAACTCTAAAAATGTTCACACAGATGGACCACAAACACCTGGAGAACGTGCCTCCATTCATTTAGGGTTAACTGACTGACACTACTAAAATGATGAACATAGTATCATGCAGGTTCCATGTTTGAACTCTCCAAGCACTCCTACTGCGTCTGCCTACAAATGCAAATGGGAAGGCAGAAACAGCACATATTCAAACAGAAGTGATGAGGAGAGAAAGTTTTATGTACTTACAGAAGCTCATGCAGGGAATTAGTTTTAAGCCATCTCGAAGTAAAGTGCACTTGAAATACAGGCTACCACTGTGGTATACGAGGAGATATAAATGTCTGTGTGCGTGTGCGCGTGCGCACACGCGCGCACGCACACGCACACGCACACACACACACACACACACACACACACACTCTTGAGCAGCATTAAGCTGTACCATGAAAAAGAGCCCAGTCCAGGGAAGGATCTATATGTGCCAGTACTCTGTCCTTAAGTTATGCCCGTGTGATCGTGCAGGTCACAACCACCTCTGGAAACCACCTCTACGTATTCCTATATAGTTGAGTAAATAAGATCTGTTCTAGGCAAAACTGTCAAGTCAGGGGTGGCCACGTCCTCCTCCACCTCCAGAGGACATGTACACCGCCCAGGCCATCCCAGTCAGAAGAGATTTGATAATTACATTCCTGGACTGATTTTACTTGAATGAGAAAGAGCTTCACGTTACGCCTCGGGGCGCCTTCTACCTCTAGTACAGACTGTGACACTCTCCTTGAAATGACCTGTCTCCCCCACCCCTGGGGATTCTACATTCATTTGCAGTGAGACTATTATTCATCCTTCTACCCCCCAGCACCTGGTCAGCATCCTGGCATGTAGTAGACACTTGATAAATATTTGTTAGCCATAACTATAGTCCTGATAAAGGATTTCAGGAATCAAAACAGCAGGTAAACATGTTTTGGTGTTTCTGCAATTTCACATCAGCGTAAAGCAGGCTCAGAAGACAAACCCTGTAGGAGGAGGCTGTTAGTTTGCTTGGGTGGTGGCAGAGAAACATAGGGAGCATCAAAACCACCTGGGTGGGGTCCCTCCAGTTTCTGTCAGGGGGTGCTGAAAGCTAGGAACACATGGACATGTGCCACTCAGGGGCCTGCAGTGGCCCAACAGACAGGGAGACACACCTGGGGTGCACTCTGTTGGCCCAGATTTTCAGAACATGTCTGCTTTCAAATGTTCTATTCCACAGCTCCTTGAGCGCATGCAGCCCACATCCCTTCTGACTTATTGTTTGGAAATAGCCAATGGAGTTTTATAGGAAAGAAAAAGGAACAAAGTAACATTCAAAATCTTGAAAGAGGATGTTCTTCATGGGAAATTAAAATGTGAGGATGACGTTGAAAATATCAGAGAAAATGTCTGAGGGATTACTGATACAAGAAAAATCAAAAAGGAGAAAACCTACGTAAATGCAATTGGCTCTAAAACGAATGAAAAACTTTTTTCTTTTTTCCAACTGCTAAAACAGTTTCATCAAAAAGTCGTTCAAAAAACGACAACGAAGTAGAAAAGGAAAAAAAATCCAAAATCTGCAACACTGAAAAACCAGTAACATCTTTAAAAAATTGACTATACAAATACGCAAATGACTAAAAATTTATGCTAACTAGCTTTTAATGCTTAATCTTCAGAGAATATTGTGATTAGGAATTTCAGCCAGATTAGTTTATGTACCTTTTGTTTGACTGTAAAGCTCTGGTCATGTACACTATGGGACCCTACCTGGCTCTCAGCCTGTGTCCTCCTTTCCCCAGGGCCGGGCCCCTGCCTGCCCTCAGTGGAGTTTATGACCTTGAGGTCATCCTCTGGCACTTGGCACAGCCATCTTTGTTCATACCATTCTTCCTTCCCTAGGGCTGAGGGTCTTGGCCTCTAAACCTTGATCCTGTGTGTGAGGTCCTGCTGACAGACTTACCTGGTCCCACATCCACGGGTGCCTGGACTTCCAAGTATCACTACCGATTCTGTGCCACTGAACTGCACCTACAGGCTGGTAAGTCCAGATGCCAGGGTGTGTCCCCAACAAGGCTAGCAAACTTCTCTTGTCCCACGGAGTTCCTTATTCTAGCATCTGCCCCATCCCAGCAAGCAGAGCAAGCAGCCTTCCCCACCTGCCCGGAGTTCCTCGGATCCCTCCCAGTAGACAGGAAGAAGACACAGCAGTAACATGGGATAGTCTATCATTCTGAGCAAGAGGAGAAAGATGAGCTTAAGAGTTCATCTGCGGGCTATTTGGGGAACATGAACAAATAAGCTTTTATGGCAGCTATGCATTTTGCACACAAAGTAAGGAAGACTGCTCATTGCCAGTATTTCAATCCTTCCATTAGACTATAACTATTAATAAAGTCCTGCTGAACACATCCATATTGATAGACCTTAAAATAGTAAGTGGCATGCTTATTATGTGGCATGCTTTTCAAAGCTTTTAATATGCTATCTTAAATTATTCCGAAACTGAAGTAATAGATCACTTTGAAAGCCATGCCATATAATGATAAAAGCCACCTACCTGAGGCCCTGCTCCAAACTCTACAAGGTAACCTTATTAATAGACCATCACAGAATGAAGCATTCTGGGTGCCAAATACGGCCAATGCAGCACCAAGAGGCAACCTAAAAAGAAAAGAAGAGTTAGTTTGAAATTCCAAAAGTGCGAGCCAATCTGATTAATGGCATATGAGCCAAATTGGTTTTTATTCATTATCATATTTTTATTCTTTATCGGACAATCTATCTCACTTCCTGTTAGAAACAAACATGAAACACATACAATATTTATAGTACACTGAAAGGTGAAAAGTAAATAAATCAATATCCCTAGATTTATATATTTCCCCACTGAATTACAAGTTACCTAGATTGTTCCTATTTTTATTTAACTATTACTCCTAGTTTACTGTCATTCCTCAAAATTGCTGTTTATTTCCCTCATTTAGATTTGAAACACATCTCTATAACAGTTTCTCTATAACAGTTTTTGGAAAAATCTTTTGAGGTGTAGATCTTGTTCTAAACAACTGCTTGGACAAATCCTGCCTGATTCCCTCAGGTCATGTGTTCGCAGGCAAGGGTGCAAATCAGAAATGCTCCAGAGTAGAGGCAGAGTAAGGAAACAGACAATTGCTCAGCTCCTGAGTGTGTCTTTATGATGAGACTACTATTCATTTGAAAGCGAATTCACAGGTGGCAAGTCCATCTTCAGCAACGCACAAAGAAACACCAACATGTACTCCAAAGTACTTAAAGTTTTGGATTATCCACAGCTTCGTTCTGTTGGTACAAGTAAGGAAGACCTACCAGGGGCAAGAGAGAAAAGTGATTGCCAGGAGTTCTCTGCAGAAGTCGTCTACTTCATTTCCCCAGACCAGAGAGTCAACGCTCGATTGTATGTGGCTCCCGTTCCATTAAGATAAGTAGCTGACACCGATGTAATAAATATTACCAACACCTATTACGTACAGCACCAGTTGAAATTACTAGGGATGCAAATAGGCACGACCCCGGTTCTCTAGGAGTCTCCAAGACAGCTGCAGCCATGGGATAGACACCTTATGTCAAGTGAAGCGCTATGCCTGTTAATTAAAATAAAAGTTTCCCTTATAAGGCAGTATTAGAAGGACAAAGCAACAGTAAAAAACACTATTATATGGTATAAACAAGTACCTCAGAAGGCCAGAAAAGGAAAAAATACAATGGAGTTTTGGTGACTTTTACCTTGAAGAAAGTACATTAAGGAAAGGGCGGCATGGGAGTGTGTGGGGGGCACACCAGTTAGCCAGAAGAACTAGGGAAATGAGCACCACAGATTATTACAGATTCTAAGATGATGCTCTGGCTGGGGTGCAGTATGGTTTCTAGACATTGTAAAGATTCAAATGAGAAAGGTGCACTGAATCCCAAGTGGCCGGGACGTTATACACTCACATACTAATGACAAGAAGTGGGGCACTTTTGAAGCACTGAAAACAAGCACTTAGGGCACTTGGGGGGGGGAGGGGGGGACGGAAGAAGGTATAGGGTATGCTTGTTTGAATGAGATACAGAAGTTGGGTACTGGAGTATCTAGAGCAGAGAGCTGAAAACCAGCACAAACGGGCACTTCCTAGAGGAAAATGGACAGGTCTTTAAGTGCCCAACCACAGTGACAAAGGAGATGCAAAGAAGGTAGACAGGGCTGTGTGGCTCACTCTTACACAGACTCAAAACAAGTTACTGGTTAAGTCATGTTGGTGTCTAGTGACAGCCACTCTAATTTAAAGAGGGGATGGGCAGAGACAGAGCTTCAAAGAGAAGGAAGAAAAAGATGGCAAGCCCCACAAAAAGACAAAGCTACTATGAGTTCTATAATTCTTGCCTAGAGCTCACCACTTAGGCATGAAGACATCACAATTCAGCAAGAAAGACAGTGGGGTGGGGTGGGAGGGAGGGCAAGAATAGGGAAGGAGGAGGAGGGAGAAACACTCCCGTGTGAATTGCCAGTAGAGCAAGAAGGAAGTGACTTCCAACAAAAGGATGCTTTCTTCCAAAGAGCTTTGCACTGGAAGAGAAGAAAAAGACAGGCTGGTAGCTGAGGGGCAACTCAGGATGCCAGGTGGGGAATATCTGGGACAGCTTCTGTGCTTAGTGAGGGTAAAGAGGCAGGGAAGAGAAATGGAGCATTCCAGGAGACCCGGCACAATGCGAGCCTGAGAAAAGGGAGAACTTTTCATCTCAGATGAGAAGAGGGGCTTCTTTACAGCCCTGGGAGAAACGTATATTCAACCCCGTAAATGTTTTTGTAAAAGAGGCAAGAGATGCAAGGAGCTTGCTTAACTTTGCCAGTGTCAAGTAGAAGGGTCATATGAGGAGAATGTGGGGGAGCAAGACACGTGGTCAGAGTGAAGGTTAGAAAGACGCTGTGGAGAACAAGAGAGGGTGTCCTGGAGCATCCCTGATGCTTTTAAAAAAACAAAATTTGCCATAAGAATTAAAGTTTGTTAGTAGTTGCTGGTGGGAGTGTAAACCACTAAAACTTTCTGGACTACACTGTGGAAATATGTAATCAAAGCCCTTTAAATGTTCATGTATGTTGACCTGATAAATTTCTAAATGTAAGCAAAAAAAAGAAAAAGAAAGGTGGGAAACAAAGATTTAAGTATAAGCATTTTCAAAGTATATTTTAAGACTAAAAATTGATAATGTCTGATAAAAAGGGTAAAGTATACATCTATGGCAGAATAACTATGTAGACATTAAAAACCTTGCATAGAGTATTAAATCACAGGAAAACACTGATAAAATGCTAAAATTTTAAAAAGCAAGACAGAATATACTATGATTCCAACTTTGTAAAGTACACACTTAGAACTATTCCTACAATACCCTTAAATGTATCTAGGTAAGTTATTTTTAAAGACTAGCAGGATGTAGGCTTTATGTTCTTCTGTATTTTACAAATGTCCTACTTTTTTTTTTTTTTTTAAAGATTTTTTTTATTTGTTTATTTGACAGAATGAGATCACAAGTAGAGAGAGAGGGGGAAGCAGGCTCCCTGCTGGGCAGAGAGCCCGATGCGGGGCTCGATCCCAGGACCCTGGGATCATGACCTGAGCCGAAGGCAGAGGCTTAACCCACTGAGCCACCCAGGTGCCCCAACAAATGTCCTACTTTTATATTAAAAAATATTTCACCAAAAAGAATGGTTTTTCAAATAATGGTGCTGTAAAAGTTTGTTGTCCATTAACAACAACAAAAATAACTTGAATCCCTACCTCACACAATAAATATACTTAACTCCAAATGGATCAGAAACACAAATGTAAACCTAAAACTATAAAAATTCTAGAAGAAAACAGACAAAAATCTTGTGACATTCAGTTAGTCAAAAATTCCCTGGCTACAACACTGAAAGCACAACCCATAAAACAACAACAAACTGATAAAATGGATTTCATCAAAATCGAAAACTGTTCTTCAAAGGACCACACTTAAAAAAAAACGAAAAGACAAGCCACTAGAAGGAAATCTTTGCAAAGCATAGATTTGATAAAGAACTTATACCTAGAATATATTAAGACTTCCAAAACTCAACAGTAAGAAAACAACCCAACTGAAAAATGGGAAAATATCTGAACAGACATTTTGCCAATGAAGATACACGGATGGCAAATAAGCACATTAAAAGATGCTCAACATCACAGGTCATTACAGAAATGCAAATGAATACCACAGTGAGATACCGCCATCTACCTACTAGAAAGACTAAAATGAAAAACACTGACCATCTGACTGGATCAAGTACTGGTGAGGATATAAAGCAAACAGAACTCCTACCACTGGCAAGAAGGTAAAAATAATAACATCACTTTTTAAAAGTCTGGCAGTTTCTTAAAATGTTAAACATGTGTCTACCATATGACACAGCCATTTCACACCTATGTGTTTACCCAGGAGATATGAACACACGTATCTATACAAAGGCTTATACATGAATATTCATGCCAGCTTCATTTGTAATAGTAAAAGAACTAGACACAACCCAAATGCCCATCCATATGTGAATGCGTAAACAAGCTGTAGTAGATTCATGTAATGGATTTCCTAATTAGCAATACAAAGGAATGAATTACTCACACACACAGCAACATGGAGGGACCTTTAAACAATTACACTGAATCAAAGAAGTCAGACAGAAAAAGTAAATATTAAATTATTCCATTCATATAGAATTCTAGGAAATGCAAACTAATCTATAGTGACAGGAAGCAGCTCAGTGGTTATCTGGGAACAGAAGTGGGGGATTGGGAAGGAAAGCTCACCAAAGGACATGAGTAAACTTCTGGGAATGATGGTTATGTTCACTATGTTGGTTGTGGTGAAGGTTTTAGGGATGTGGACATACGTCACAACTTGGCAAATTATACCCTTTAATTGTGTGCTGTTTATTAAGTTATCAATTGTACCTAAATAAGGCTAGAAAAAAAGCCCAAGTTTTCATATTGAGAAAAACAAAATTAATGATGACAAACAAATCTTCAAATGAATTTACCGAAGTGTGCCAAAAAACAAAAGACAAAAAAACAAACCAAAACCAAAACCCCAAACCACTTTCTGTGAACTGATAAACTAAAATCCTTTATAAGGGCAATGACTCAAAATGACGAAAATCTTTCCTTCCCATTCACGGGACCAGGGCGATGGGGGAGGGAGAAAAAGAGGAATATTGGCTTAATTGTAAGAGTCACATTCAGTCCTTATTAGAAAGGCTACGTCTTGGCAGTTTTTAGAGTCACATTCTCAGCTGTTGCCCGTGGACCAAGCCAGTGCAGTTCACCTGTCGCTTTATAGACTGGCACACCGTACTAGATGATTTAAAGGCTCCAGGAATACACTCTAGCTGGAACTGAGACCTACAAATAATAAATAGTTCTGGGATAAGTTCCTTTTATCAAATGCCAAAGGAAGTACCCACTGAAGGGACTAAATGCAACCTCTGTATAGACCTTTTAAATATGTTAATTAGCTGTAGCGTTAAAAAGAAAGAAGTGCCGTGCTAATTGGTAAGCCTGCCTTTGATTAATTAAAAAAAATAAACGAAGTTACACTCCAGCCAAGATAACAAAAGAACAAATACTAGCCAACCTTGGGCAGGTATTCAGGTAGAGGGAGTGAGAAACTGGAGTGGGTCTGGGTAACCTGAGGTGGTTTGTTATTTTTGGAGCCAGAGTCAAAGACAGACTGGAGCTAAGAGACTGGTGATGGGTGGAGGAGCCTTATATGTATGTGTCCTGTTACCAAGGGCTGAAAATTTTTAAATTATACTGATAATTTAAAAATTATCCTAAATGTAGGTACCTGTACAATTTGCTCCCCCCACTCCCATCCCCAGCCTCGTTTCGAGATAATTCAGAAAACAACCAATCTTTGTGTGCTTTGTTGCTTTCTGAAATAGAATTAAGTAGGGATTGTCCTTTCAGTTTTTATTTAGGGTAACGTTTTTTTCAACGAAATCTGACCTTCCGTAATTATAAACTCACTTAGGCCTTTGCAGTGTTTGCTGACAGGTAATTAACAAAAGGGGGTTTAAATCTGTTACTGTGAGGCCTCAGGGTCCTCCTTCTTGAGGCTCAACCTGGACCTGGCGCAGCCCGTTCTCCAATGCAGGACACAGCCCCGCTCACTCCCCTCGCCCCACTCTGAGGGACAGGTATTACAGAAAGGCTGTCCGTCCATAATCCTAAGGGGTACAGTTCTGGCAACTGTCTTTACACTGCTCCTTTGTGACTCGGACTGGGAGAGGGCCTCGCCCCACAAACACACCAAATCAGAGCCTCAAGCACTACAGGAACAGTGCGTGGAGGCAACGGGCTTGCCTTCTGGGAATCAGAAAAGTGTTTGAATCCCACCTGAGCCTTACTGAAAGCACAACTTTGGACAATTTAATCTCTGTTCAGAACTTTCCTCTGCAAGATGGGAACGGATACTTACTTTATGGTGAAAAGGAAACGGGGGTCATGTATGTTCAGTCTCTGGCATAGTTCTGAGGGTTCAAAATGCAAAGTTATTATACTCAGTGCGTTACTCAGAAATAAGTGCCAGCCCCAAATGGCCTGATGTGCACTTAAGAATAAGGGGTTTGGATATTTTTTTTTTCCTGGCACAGGCTCCTATAGAATCACAGCCAACAGAATCTTTGAAGGACAAACAATGGCAATACTCCATGCAAGAAGACTGAGCGCATGTGTGATGCTAGATGAATATTAAGAGTGATGCGTGTTAAGTAGTATACCTTTGATCTTCTCATCTCTGCAACATAGGTGGTGCATGTACAGTAAATTTTATGGTGATCAGAGTCACAGATAATGCCAAATCACAGCTAAAACAAAACCCATCCATGTGGAGCCAACAGTCATTTTGCGTGTTGAACTGAATGGTAATTTGGTAATATGTGATTACAACTATCCAGGGATGGACTGACCCCTGCCTGTGGCTTAACTGCAGAAAGAGATTATATTGCATCTTCAAAAATATTAAGATTACTAAAAATCAGAGAAAACAGGTATATATTAGGGAAAAAACATACTCTATCGAAGTACACGAAAACTACACCCAAAATTCCACACTGACTTCTACAACATGGGAATGTCTCTTTCATATACCACTTCAGTTTAATCCCCCTCATCCTCCTGAAACTGAAGCAAGGGGTGGCAAGAAGAGTGTGAAAATGAATCCCATTTTGCTGAGCCAGGCTGGCGGAGGGATTAGGGACGGAGAGAAGGCACGGAGAGGTGATGGAGATACAATACTGCGGAAAAAATCAGTGCTCAACTATGACACACCACAAAGGAGGTTGCTCTAGTAGCAACCTCACAGTTCTCAGTTTTAAAACAAGCAGTGTGTGATTTCTGAGATTTCCAAATGATCAACTTGTATTACTTTTACACTCTTGCTTTTTCCTTGCAGAAGAAACGTTTCTGAACACTAGATGCAATTTCAACTAAATAAATTTACATTGAGTCCACCTTGGCAAACATTTACCTTTGGCAACAACACAGTTTATGTCAAATTTATCTATAGGTACCTGCCACAATACGGACACTTGCTTGTCTTCTTTTGTTTTGAAGAAACTGGCATTGATCTTGATCATGAGGTAATGAATGATACAGAGACCTAAGTATGTATTTTTCCACATATTTACCTATGCAATATGCATGTTTTGACCTTTCTGAGCCTCAGTATCTCTAATTGCAAAGAGAACACAGTCAATTCTTGATTAACTGGGATACCTTAATCAAGATAGAAGACCACAGAAAATCATGGCTAAAACGAAATTAGTCACAACAATACACTGACTGGTGGTCCTTTTGCATTTTAAACTGAAACTCATTTGGGTAACACAAAGCTACAGATCAATCTGTGCTGGGCATGAGGGGGTAAAAGTGACCTTAGAAGTAACAAAAAAACCAAGAACCAAAGAAACAGCAAGGAAACTCTTGGGTCTATCTTCAATATCGTCCAGTGAATCTCAGCGAAGACTATAGAATCAGTTCCATCACAGCAGAGATCTTGCTTTTTACTGTCCATTTCTGTGTCCCTAATACCTAGAACAGTGGATGCAGATGGAGGCCCTCAAATATTTGTTGAAGGGATAGGACGAGGAAGAGGAAAGAGGGAGGGAGGGAAGGTTTTCATTCTATTGGCCGAATGGATCTGGGGAAGAAAACAGCTGCCCAACCTACTTGATTACCTTTGTGAATGATTAGGAATTGACTGAATACTTTAAATTTGAAAATTCTCTTGGATTTCCCTTGAGTACCCAGCAATCAAGAACATCTTGTTCTCTTTCCTCTCTTGGCCCACCCTCAACAGATACCAGGACACTGCAGTCATTGTGCCATCTTGTGGTCAGGTCTAGCAAGTTCGTCTTCCTCAATATACCATTAGGGTGTCCCTACCTGCACAGAAGCTCTTGGAATGAATGGGCTCTAAGACTAAAGTTTTAGATAAATACTCTCCATTATTTAATTCAACTATCATGGAAAACAAAAAGATGAATCAGTCACCAGTCCCACCACCAAGAAGCATGTAATCTAGAAGGGGAGATACGGCAAAAGAATATTTATAATTACTGGTAACAAGGTAGAAGGTAGAAAACGCCCTAAAATAAGTGTAGATTAAGAATAATGGGAATTCCTAGAGATGAAAGATTCATTCAAACTTTGGAGGTGAAAGTTTGGGAAGGAAGAGACAAGTGAATGGCGAGTGGAGAGAGAGAAGCCATGGACCTGTGGCGGGGGGGTTGGGGGGTGGTGTGCAGCCCCTGCTTGCAGAGCAGGGACGAAGGCAGGTGCAGTTATTTCTTCCTTGCCTGGAGCTGACGGTGGCTAGTGCTGAGTAGCAGGCTGAGAGGGATCAGGAGGCTGAAGGAAGCTGAGCACCGAGGAATAAAGCACTTTTGTGGGCGAGGTCAGACTCACTTGTGCCTGTGGAAGCAATCTCGTGTGCAGGTTACGGGGGCCAAGTGGACCAGCTGCGATGCTGTGGATAAAAAATGATTTACCTTTTTGAGGTCTGGGTTTCCTCAGCTGAAAAGGGAGATCATTAAACCCTAGAGATTGCTACAAGGGATAGATGGCATCTGCTATCACATGCAAAGCACAAGCCACAGCCAGTGGCTCTCAAGAGTTTTACTAAATGCTGAGGAACACCAATAACAGGAAGACCCTGGCAGTGTCTTTAACAGACAAAGGAGAACCAGCACAGGCTTTGAAGAGCAGGGGAGGGATGGGAGGGGACAGTGGCCGTGACAGAGACATAGGAGTGAGACTGATCATGACACACAGGTATTTAGGGAAAGGAGTATGGAGAGGGGCAAAAGGAAGAACCCTACGACTTGCAGAATGGACAGAACAGACAGGCCAGTGTAAGGGGAGAAGGAAGGCCACAGAATAGGGGGAAAAACCTGGCCGCTGTACTGTCAAAAAAGCAAAAGGAAGAGAGAATTTCATGGAAACGGTGGTCACAGTACGAATTAAATTCTACTCCCTTTTGCTTTGGAGACATGTAGGCTTTTTGAAATCCTGGAAAGAACCATGTCAAGGGACATGCTGAGGTTGAGGAAGGAGTGCCATGTGAGAAATCTGAGGCTCGAAGCTCTTTGGAGAAATGGTATCTGCTGAAGTGGAAGGTATAGAAAAGAGAGAGCTTTCTGTCCCTGTGTTTTTTTTTAAGACGGCAGAGGCTTGGCCTGTTTAAATGCTGACAGGGCAGGTGGAGAAAAGATAATGGATTAGCAGGGACGGGACCCAGCACCCAAGAGTAGGTACAGGAGGACAGACAATGTGCGGATGCTGACCAAAGACCCTAAACACACATGCGGAGTCCGGAGAAGACAGAAATGAACACTGTCTCACACAGGAGGGGACACCTGAGCACAATTTTCAAGGATGAACTGGCACTGGCCAAGTGGGCAAAAGAGGTAAGAACATTCCACCAGAGGAAATGGCATGAGCGAGGGCAGACATATGAACCCCAGACTGATGAGCCTGAGGAACTTCAGGTTGATGCTGTGGGGGTGTAAATGGGAAGGGAGCCAGGGGGTGACCTGAGACCAAATCATGACAGGCCTTGGACTCTAGCTGTCATTTCAGGACTACTTTACACATGCTGTTTCTAAAGCATCTGGTGATGTGGCTGTCCCAGTCACCTGAAGCCCAAGGAAAGAAAAAGCAAGGATTCTTCCAGGGTTGAGAGTAGTGAGGTGGGAAAGAGGGCAGTCAATGCAGTGGAATATTTTGGAGCACTAGTGAGAGCAAGCTGGGGAGGCAGAGAGCACGCGAAGACACGCCAAGGGAAAAGGAGAGGCTAAGAGCGTCAATAGTGCGAGACCACCAGGTCCAGCAGAGCACAGCACTAAGTGGAGTGGAAGGATACAAGCTGTGGTTGGCAAGGCTCACTCTGGGGTTCAGATGCACAGAGGTGAGCAGGCTGAAGTCACAATGGCACTCTGGAAAGCAGAATGCAAACGTGAGGTACTTTTATAGTTTGTATGATAGTATCAGAGAATCTTGATTGTGATAGTTGACCCTTCCTAATTTTTAGATTTCTCAACTGACATCCACCCAGTTAATACTTAAAGGTACCAAAAGAGGTGCCAACTTGAATCCTTATTTTTTTTTAAAAAAAGGAATTAGGTAATATGAATAATTACTTCCTTAATTTATTTGCTTTGAAAATTCTGATTAGTTCAGAATGTGGCAGGTGAGTGTTTTCCCCTCACCAGAACATGAACTTGGGAGTGTGATTCTACAGCCATCTTTCACTTGTCCTGCAACATCAATGATCTGACACAGGGAGAAAAAACAGAAAGGAGGAACAAGGGTCTGAACAGCCAAAGCAGAGGTTACAAATCCACACACTTCATGCACTTTCTGACAGAGGCAGCACTGTGCGCCCTCCCTCATTTAGTGCCAATCTCTCAGGCAGGAGGAGGCTGAGAATTCTGGCACAGGGAAGATGAGCAGCCTCAGGTGTCAAGGGCAAACGTAACGATGGCAGTGGGAGGGGACGGCTCAGAAGGTAAAACATGAAGGAGAAATATGTGCAGGAGAAATCAAAGAGCATAGACAGCAGCAAGGGTTCTTTAAGTGGTCGTGGCCCACATCGGGGAGGGTGAAGGAAATGGGTACGCCCACATAAGCCTAGTGACTCAAGTCCTCCTGGTTTTCAAAGTGGCCACACAACTGCCAAGTCAGAGGAAGCATTTATCATTCTCTCCACTCATTTCACACCTAAGAATTTATCTGCTGCAAATAACCCAAGATGTACATAAAGGTTTATGCACCAGGCCATTCATCACTGCTTATGTAAAGACCAGAAATAAGCTATACAGCCAATGATGGGAGAAGGCTAAATACACCGTGGGGCTCATTCACAAGCAGTCTAGCTTTTGAAGAATAAGTAGAAGTAACATAAAAGTACATGGGAGGGGCACCGGGGTGGCTCAGTGGTTAAGCGTCTGCCTTCAGCTTGGGTCATGATCCCAGGGTCCTGGGATCCAGCCCTACATCGCGCTCCCTGCTAAACCAGAAGCCTGCTTCTCCCTCTCCCACCCCTTCTGCTTGTATTCCCTCTCTCGCTGTCTCTCTCTCTGTCAAGTAAATAAATAAAATCTTAAAAAAAAAAAAAGTACATGGGAAATAACGTTAACGAAATGTTAGTTTTTCAAAAAGTAGGACACAAAACAAAGATTTCAATTCAGTTTATAAAAGTATTACCTAGTTTGTTTTCTAAAATTTAATTTTTTAATTTAATTAATATATAGCATATTATTAGTTTCAGAGGTAGTGGTCAGTGATTCATCAGTTGCATATAACACCCAGAGTTCATTACTTCATGTGCCCTCCTTAATGCCCATCACCCAGCCCCCGACCCATCTCCCCTCCAGCAACCCTGTTTGTTTACTATAATTAAGAGTGTCTTATGATTTGTCTCCCCCTTTGATTTTGTCTTATTTTATTTTTCCCTCCCTTTCCCCATGATCCTCTGTTTTGTTTCTTAAATTCCACATGAGTCAAATCATATAACTATCTTTTTCTGACTGACTTATTTCAGTTAGCATAATACTCTCTAGTTCCATCCACATCATTGCAAATGTTAAGATTTCATTTTTTTCATGGCTGAGTAATATTCCATTGGGTGTTACCTGGGCACTTTAAAGAAAAAAAAAATGCCTGTTTGTATTTAACATAGTTTTGATGATATGAACTTTTAATATTATAGCAAAGATAAAATATCATATACCTATATTTACTACATGTGTATCGATGTTATTCTTCTTGCTCATGGTACCTAACTCAGTATTTATTTCTTCCAAAAATTCAATCTTTCCAATTTTTCTTTCTAGGAGACTCCAAAAAGTTTGGAGGTAAGAGCAGAACCTGAATCTTCCATCAAATGAGGGGCCACAGAAGCCTGTCAAACAATTTTACAGGGATGCAACCAGCAAGAAACAGACTTGTCAGAAACTCTAAACCAAACCAAAAAGACCCTACTTCTTAAACAAATTTTAATGGGGAACTAAGGGAAGGGGTAACCAGTAGATCAGAAAAGATTTAAGAGGTATTATCAACTACCTTTAGATACAGGCCCTATGGGTCCCGCAAACTGTTAAAAACACTGAGACAATTGTAGATATTTGAACATTAACTAAATATTTGGCAATGTTAAGACATTCTTGTTCTTTTGAGGTGTGATGATCATATTGTGATTATATCTCTAGAAAGGGTCTATATGTTTTAGAAATACACACCAAAAAATATGTAATGATAAGAAATAATTTTGCATCAAAATAGTCCGCAGAAAAGATGCACATGGGTAGGGGGACAGCCAAAATATGACTGGCTACTGATGTGATAACTACTGAAACTGGTTACAGGCATAGGAAGATCCTTCTAGGACTCTCTGTGCTTTCATCCTTCTCTGAAATATTCTACAATAAAAAGTTCTTTAGAAATCTCTCAAGGCAGAACTACACATAACCGCTATATGTGGCGTATTACAAACCATGGGTGCTCAATAAAAACTGGTGGACAGTGACAAAGTCAGAAATTATTTACACGTAGTTTATGACACTTACAACTTCTGTGATCTAAGGAATGCACATGATCATTTCTGAAGCCCTAACCCTGCCACAAAGGTTACAGGCCAATCCACTGATGGATGCTACTCTACTGAAGCCAAGTAGTTCCTTGTAGTTGTATGTAAAAGTAACATCATAACAACTACCTTTAGTAGTCATGGCCTTTGAATTATATAAATTACTTTTTTTTTAAATTTTTATTTTGTATTATTTTTTATTATTTTTTAAAGATTTTATTTATTTGACAGAGAGAGACACAGCGAGAGAGGGAACACAAGCAGGGGGTGAGAGAGGGAGAAGCAGGCTTCCCGCCGAGCAGGAAGCCCGATGCGGGCTTGATCCCAGGACCCTGGGATCATGACATGAGTAGAAGGCGGCTGCTTAACGACTGAGCCACCCAGGTACCGCCCCCCCCTGCCTTTTTTTAAAGATTTTATTTATAAATTACTTTTTTAGAAACAAGTATTCTGGGAGAGGGTTTTTACCATTTAGGCTTTCAAGTACTCACTTAGCATACAATGACTGGGTAACTTTAAACTCTCACAAGGGCGGAGAATAGATGGGCCTAGTAGGATCAGAGAACTGTGTCAGGCTGGGGAGGGGTGGATGAATATGGGGGCTTGTGGAGGCAATGGCACACCACAGAAGGGTCCCCTGTCATGGAGCAGACAGACCAGGCACCAGGGGAAGGCATCTGTTGGGCATTTGGAACCAGGCTGGCAAGGTCTGGGAAAGGAGGCAAAGATGTGATGGTCTGAGGAAGAAAGAGGAAGTCCAGACAGAGTGGTAGAGTCAAGTGAGGGCTTCAAACTGCTTTGGTCTGGACAGCCTTGAACATGTCTATTGGCTGAAGAAAAACAGTCAATGCAGCGTACACATTTCCATATTCCATGAGACAGGAAAAGAAATGGTAAGCCTTGGGCAGGAGAGAAGAGCTTCCCTGCAGCCAAGAAAAGAAAGGAATAGGTTTGTGGTCAGGGAACAGACAGTAGATAGGGCATATCTGATAAACCCAATTTCCTCAGGGAACTTGGGGCACTTACCTAATGTCTACTACAGATTCTAATTAGAATCTCAGACTATTAACTATTAATTGATTAGTATTAATCATCAGAACATAAAATATTAGGTATTTTTATTTTGTTAAATACTAGAATATAAAAGGAAAATATTAATTACTTAATAGATTGATATTAGTCTATTAATAGATTATTAGATTATTAGAGATCCTCGTTCTATGAGAACTATTATCACTGTCATCCTTATTAGCTTGAATTTCATAGAACAGAGTGGATAAGGTTGCTTAGACAACAAAAGCCATTTGAGCACTTAAATGAGCCAGGTATTATGCTGAGAATGTTGTTCATGCATCACTCATTTACTACTTACCTCACTTCTCTGAGCCTCATTATCTTCCTCTGTGTATAAGGGATAAGCACAGTACCTATCTTACAGAGTTGTTACAAGCATTAAACAAGTCCCTATGTATAAGTGTGCTGGACAGCAAGCACAGAGTAAGCATTTCCTAGTGTCAGGGGTTACTGTTGCTCCAAGCGAGCTACCTTCCCAATTCACTAGGTCTGTAGCAGGGCCGCCTGGCTGCCACTGCATTCCCCATGTAGCTAACCAGCCTGCCGGTGGACACCTGCCAGACCGGACCAGAGCCAGAGCAGCCCAGGGGTGAGCCAGGGCAGCCCAGGGGTGAGCATGTACAGGGAGAGAGGTGGCTGGGGGTAGCTGGCAGTAGGGCGGTGGCACAGCCATGATGAGTCCAGCTTCAGAGTCTAGGGATGAATGAAGGGGGTGACAGCCACGAGGAGGTCAGGAGTCAATGCCAGCAGCCAGGGAAAGCAGGTACAGGCTCCCCTGCCTGCAGCCCTCTCAGTCCGACTCCAAGGAAGCAAGGGGTCCTGAAGTTTGGAGTGCCTGGCTTCCTATGGGGGGACAAGAGACAGTGCAAACAGGTCGGGGTTGGGGGAGGCAACCCCCAAGAGCTCTGGGTTAGGTGAGAACACAGGACCCAAGACTCCACTTCTAAATGTTACAACAGCTCAAGCCTCACAAAACTTGTCAAGTGCTTGCTGTATGAAGCTTTCTGGAGAAGTAAGACCTAGCTTCACGAGCGGGGGGGGGGGGGGGGGGGGGGGGG
>CM052900.1:63220904-63261956 GCA_028534135.1 Potos flavus | reverse complement strand
CCACCTGTGGTATGGGCTGAACCAAACGATCCTGAAGTCTACTGAAGATGGCTGGACTCTTAAAAAGGAGTCCTACAATGGTTGTGATTAACAGGTATGTTACACTTAGGAAAAAAAAAAAAAGTCTATGAGAACATCCAGTACTTTTTTAGTATTTTAATTCGGGTGAAAGGAATAAGGTGTGATCTTTCTGAAGATGTGTGACCAGAAGGGGACAGAGTGGAGTTTAGGATACCCTCAGCAGTCAGGTGATTATGCCCATTTACAGATTTGCCCTCTGGGAAAACCCAGTGTCGATGTCAGAACACATTACTCCCCAGGACTGAGAGACACAGTGAGTACTTCCCAATCCTGAATCTTTGGTGTGGTCGTGCAAACACCAATAGTGTGGGTGAGCTATGTGTCTCCCCTGTCCTGTCTCCTCTCAATGCCCTCTGTACCATCCCGTGTGCAGATCCCCCTCCCTCCTTCTGCATGTCAGCCTCTCTGCCCTCCTGGTATGTGTATATGTGGCTTCCTCTACAGGTGTCTGTGGGTGTGTGAGCACACATGCATGTATGTGTACAAGTGTGTCAACTCTCTTCTGAATTTCTCTATTGTTCTGCTTTCCCAGTTCGGGGTATATAGATCTCTCTCCTCTCCCCTGGTATGTGTGCCTACTCCTCTTCCCCTCTCTGGGTATGTGTGTTTGTGCATCCCTAGGGGTGTGCATGTCTCTTATATCCTCTAGGGGTGTGTGTGTGTGTGTGTGTGTGTGTGTGTGTGTGTGTGTGTCCTTCTCTGCCCTCTGGGAGTCTACTTCTCTCTCCTACTGAAGTATGTGTATGTGGTACTTCTCCTCTGATTCTGGTGGGTGTCCCTCCTACTATCTGGATGCCTGTTGTATGTCTAGCTCCTTCTGGGCATGAGGGTACCTCCCCCTCCCCATCCCAGTATGAGCGTGCGTAGTGGGAGTGTGCCTCTCACAACCTTCTGGGTATGTGTGTACGAGTGTGTCCCTTAACATACTGGTGTGAGTGTAACTCTCTCTCCCACCTTCTGGAAGTGTGGGTGTCTTTCCTGTCCCCCCAAGGTAAGTGTCCCCACTCCATGCCTGTATGAGTATGTCTCCCCCCCCCATCCTAGAATCTGTCTCTCTCCCCACCCCTTCCACCTTCTTTTACCTTCTGGATGTGTGCCACTCTCTCCCTCTCATCCAGTTATAGATGTCCCCAAGCCTGGGGCAAGACAGACACAGAGTTTTTGTATCTCTCCCTTCTCTGGGTATGAACTGAGTGTGCTGCTCTCTCGCTCTTCCTCCCCTGAAGTGTGAACAATAACGCACACATATATACATAGACATGGCATCCCTGGGTGTACAGGTCTCCTCTCCCCACTGTGTGTTTAGTCTGTGTGTCTGTGAGTGTCTCTCTCTCTGGGGCTCTGGGTATGTGTGTGTCCTCTCCCACCATAAGCATGTCTGTCTGTCTTTGGGGTGGGTGTACTTGGCTCCATAGCCCCAATGCAAGGCTCGCTGAGGGCAAGGAAGGGGCTTCTACCTGTCGTGGGGAGGGCTCAGGTTGAGAAGGGAGGGGTTTTTGGGGTGGGTGGGGGGCAGCAGAGATCAAATAAGCTACCTCCTTGCCTCTCAAACTTGCTGTCCTGCACTTCACAGTTAACAAGACACTGGCTGCCACTCTTGAGGACAACACCCAGGTCTCTTCTTGCTGACTTTTCTATGGGCCCAGTGCTGCCACCATTCTTCTCCTCGATGCTGTCCTGGGACACCCACTAGGAGGACTCTCATCACACAGCACCTAGCCACTGCTCCAAGCTTCCTCCAGCTTCCCTCCACCATAGCCAACCCTTTAGTCTGGCCCTGAGGGCAGAGCGCACCTCCCCAGATACTTACTGTGCGCCTGGTTCCAGAGGGAGAAAGAGGGAGGGGGTCGGGGCTCGGGGCTTGGTCTAGTGAGAAAGCTGGACAAGCGCAGGATGGGAGAATGCTGAGAGCAGGGAGCATTCCCTGAGAGCAGGGAATGGAATCGGCTGTGTCAGCACAGAGGTGTCACCCCAACTGCAAGACAGGCAGGTTGGGGACATGCTCTGGGACACACCCAGCAACCAAGCTCCAGAGGAGCAGGGAAGGGAGGAGGTAAGGAAGGTATGAGCTGGGAGGTCACTGGTCCCAGGGAGCCAGACTCTCAAGGACACCAGGGAGGGGATGATCACCACACCCCAGGCCCTCTGGCTACAAGGAAAGGGCAGTCATGAATGAGGATGAGGCCAGAGGTGGTAGCCAGCTGGGAAAAGGCCAGCTGTCCCAAAAGAGGGCACACAACGGTCCTGCAGAGTGGCTCTCTGGCCTCATCCCCTACCTCGCTGCCTCTGCCTGGTGGGCTCCCCCTCCATCAGGGTCCTCTCTGGAAATGCCCCTCCCAGGCGGATCCTGGTTTGCTCATTCTCATCAGTTAGGCCTCTACGCAAAGGTTCCCTCCTCAACATGTCCTCTCTAAGCACTGTCTCTAAGAGCCCCTTCTCCCCCAGGTCCCTAACTCTTCATCCTTGTATTCCTTATTTCCTTCATACCCCCTGCCACGAGCTGAGTCAAGTCTGTCCACTGTCTCCTTCATTCAGTCTGGCTTAGTGTCTGGCCCAGGGGAGGACCTCTGTCAAGTCTTCTCACGGAGTAAGAGACGCAAGGAGAAGTGTCCTGTACACAGACGTGGAGATGTTTATGTAAACAGAAAAATAGGCCCAGAGGCCCAGAAGGGGAGTAGAGACTGAGGCTTTCTTAGCACAAAGCTGCCAGGCACAGGTAGGGTAGGAGTGGAAGCCAGTGCTCAGTAAGGGTGTACACTGAGGGAAGAGGAGGACCCAGGAACCCTGGAAATGGCCAAATGTTAGAAGAATGGGCACCCTCTAAGGAAAGTCCATAAGAGGTGTCAGAGCAGGAGCAGCAGGGCCAGAAGAGCGGGAGAGGAGGGAGTTTTCAGAAGCCTATTAAGTCCTGCAGAAAAGCCCAGAGGGAATAAAATGGAAAGATGCTACTACTGATGGGCTATTGATGGATGTTCTCTTAGAACACAGACTCCAAACAGTGGGGCAGATTTGGGTAAACAGAAAGAGATGAAGGAAACAGACTGGACTGAGATCACTCTTTCAGGGAGTTTGGCGCTGATGGGAAGAGAAAATATGCGGTGGGGGATGAAGGCAAAGGTCTACAATATTTTGTGTCTGACAGGGGAAGACAGAAGCATCTTTGCAGGTGGACAGGAAGAGATGGGAAATACCAGAATGGGAGGGGTGAGGAGCAACCCAGTTGGCTCCAACCAACTGACGTATGCCTCCCAAGTCCATGAGGCCCAGCCTCCCCTAGACAGACTCCCTAGGCTCCTCTGAAGCCTTGTCCAACCCACAGGAGGTGGACCACTATTCTGGAAGAGCAAGAGCTAAAGAGGAGCCAGGCAGGGGGCTGTGTTGATGGCTCCTGTCTTCTCTGTGGACTGGGCAGGCCACTGGGTACAAGGGTGGGGGAACGAGGGTGTGAGGGCTGAGAATCAGTGAGGAGAGGACTGAACAAAGGAACAAAGAAGAGATACACAGCTAAAAGACTGGCTCTGTATCACTAAAGACCCAACTGTGAATCTCAGGGGTCGGGGGGGTGGTGGTTCTCATTCACAACAGCATAAAAATCCTTCGGGGTGGCATTCGAGATCTGATACATCCTGATCCCAGTCTCCCTCTCCAGTCTCACCTACTATCATTCTGTTCACCCCTGACACCCTAGACTCCAGTTTCGGGTGAGGGCCCAGCATGTGCCACATGCCCAGAAAGGTCACCCCTCCCACCTGCTGCTCTAGGACCACCTCCTCTGTGGAGAGAATAACCCACTGCTATCAAACTACTTCTTCCTCTATATGTCCCCTCTGTTTTATGTCTCTACAATGGAAGTACTAGACCCACATCAGAAATTCCAACTGAATGTAGACAAGGTGGCTTTGTGCCCAGGGGCCTGAAGGAATGGTAGGGTCATTAATAAAACTACTGAAGTCTGAACTGCTAGTTTTAGGGATGTTGAGAGTTTGAGATGCCAGCCTTCCATTCAGACAACCATGTCAAAAGAGGCCTTTGAAAATGTACATCTAGAACTTGCCAGTGAGTAAGGGACTAGCAGTGATAAGGAGCGGAGTCATGTGCACGGCAGTGGACCACTGCTTCAGATCTGGATTATAGTAACATTTCTATAACTCTCATCTCACACCCACGTGCTCCATTTGTTTTGGATTCTGAGTTGACTTTACTTCCCTAACTCATCCTCCTCTGTTCAAAAAGCTAGAGTGCCTTCCACAGCATGGAGTGCAAACTCCTTGGGCTGGCAATCAAGGCTGTTCAGTCAGGCCTCAGCATACCTTCCTATTCTCACCTTGTGCTGCCCCCAACAAACCCTCCCTTCCAGTCAGACTGGTATTCCTGGTGGCCGAGAACAATAAGCACATTTCTGCCTCCTCATCTCTGCTGCAACCACTCATTTGACCTAAAGGCCCTCCCTTCTTTCTGCCCATTCTTAACTCACACCTGTTCAAAGCCCACCTCAAGTTCCACCTCTCCCTCCCTGGAATACTTGTTATGTTTACTGTACCATTCGTTTGGCATTTTAAGATATGCTGCTTTGTGTTCTCTTTCATACATCAACCTGTCATCCACAAGGTGTAAAAGAAAGACAAGGACAAGGTAGAAGGCAAATATAAGTACCCCATGAGGGGCGGGAAGTACTCTTCCTACTTCTGGCTTCCATGTGGAGAATAAAGAAACTTCAAAAAGAAGATGGTTTGCGACAGGACTTACTGGACAAGACACGGACAGGTATGAGCGAAAGCTTTGCGGGACCGGCCAAAGTAAAAAAAAATGCGCAAATGTGGGGTATGTCTCTAAATCCTCTAAATTTGTGGAGGTAAGTACATGAATAACAAAACAGGGATCTGGAACTTAACTTGGAATTTTGGAGAACTTGGGATGATACTGTATACTGCATTAAATTCTTTCAATTCTCCTGAGTGCTAAGATCATCACTGACATTTCTATCTCAGAAGCCTAATATCTAAAATTAACTAAACACTATTTTCATTTATCACAATAAAGAATTACATTGTTTACTGAATGAAAACCATTCAAAAAGAGACACTCATTCTGGGGGTGATGGTTTTGCTACAAATGTGTTTTGAAGCAAAAACTGACAAAACTATACTTAGAGATCATTAAATCCTATAATACAAAGTTTAGGTTTATACTTTTAAAAATCTCCTTGAACTTATTAGCAAATTTATAATTTTCCCCCAATTCCTAATACATGGCTTAAAAATAAGTAGATAGGGATGCCTGGGTGGCTCAGTTGGTTGGTTAAGCATCTGCCTTCACCTCAAGTCATGATCCCAGAGTCCTGGGATGGAGTCCTGCATTGGGCTCCCTGCTCAGCAGGAAGTCTGCTTCTCCCTCTGCCTCTGCCTGCCAATCCCCCTGCTTGTGCTCTCTCTCTCTCTCTCTCTGAGAAATAAACGAATAAAATCTTAAAAAAAAAATAAGTAGACATGCAGCATGTTCTAACTTGAGTTGGTGTCAACTTTAGGACTGAAAATTTTATTTTTACAAATTGCTTTCTTTTAAATAAATACAAATATTCCAATCTGCATATAATTTAGGCTTATGCCAGCAAATTAATGTATCGATAACTAGCTTACATGGCCTGCCCATTCTAAAGACTTACTTACACAAAGTGACAGAATTTCAGTTTCTGAAATCATGATTGCTCCTTGAATACACATAATGCCTGTACTTCCTATCTCACAAGACTGTGGTAAGAACGAAATGAGAGAATATAGGTAAGAGCAAAGACTGCTATCCAGCCAAAGTCCTTTATAACGATGCATGGCATTAATACTCAAAATATTTTGGGTGATATAATTTAAAAGTCATGTTGGCTAATGATTCAGGGAATAATTTAACCAATCCGGTTAAGTTTCTTTTTCTTTTAAACAGAAACAGTCTCTTTTTTGTGCTCATTTTGGTTTTGCTTTTACTGGAAAGAACTTTTCACTAAAACTTGGCTAAAATAAAAAAAAAATCTTCTAATAGCTCTCATCTTTAAAGGATCAAAACCTCTGCTTTTGTATTTGATTGGTTTCAAGCTCTCTGAAAAATACTAGTACAATTCCACCTTATTTTAGTGAAGTAACTGATGAAACAGATAAAGGTGTTTACCTTTAAAAATCCCCAAATTTCATTTTTTGGCAGCTGAATACCATCCTTCTGAACCGTGTAACTTCAAAAATCTAGATTTAGTACAGCCTTACACACAGAAGCAGGGTATACGAAAAGATCTTTAAAATGTATAGTAATATGTGTGCTTATTTTTCAGAAATGGTTTTGGACGTCATGGCTTGACACAAAGCACGGAAAAGAAGTGCATACGGTACAGAGGCACTGCCATACACAGGGTGGCAGCACTGAGAACAAAATCCAGACCAACGGCGGAACGCCTGAATGGCCAATGCAGCCTCACAAGTGTGCCTGGAATCTGATTATAAAAACACTTCTTAGACACACGGGGATTTTGGTTTTAATTAAGAAATTCCTTTTAATTCTGGCAGAGGTATCCTGCATTTTAGAAAAGCTCTTATGAGTCAGCCTCTGAAAGTGATCAAGTGCACTTTTCTCAAAACAAACTGCTTTCTCTTCCTCTTCCTGCACTGATAAAAAGGTAAACTGAGTAGGATTAAATTTAAGCACCACATCATACTCAGTGTTTAAGCAGAGCAACTGTATCTCAAGTGTGTGTGTGTATACAAACACACACACACACACACATACACCCCACACACATTTTGTCGTCGTTGTTTTGTGGGGTTTTTCCCCCCAATTTATTTAAACTAAAAACAAAAACAGTTCACCTATTTCTCCCACCCTCACCCCACCCTCTGCCTCTGGCAACTACCAATCTGTTCTCTGTATGTGTGAGCTTGGTTTTGTTTTTGTTTTAATATATTTAAAGTAATTTAACATATAAAAAAGATCATACAGTATCTTTCTCTTACTTCACTTAACATAATACCATCAAAGTCCATCCACATTGTCACAAATGGTGAGATTTCATTCTTCTTTATGGGTGAATAATATTCCATTATATATAATATAAAATTTTATAATACTATATAATATTATATATAAATGCCACATTTTATCCATGCATCCATCCATGGGCACTTAGGTTGTTCCCATATGCTGGTTATTGTAAATAATGTTGCGATGAATATGGGGGTGCACATATCCTTACAAAGTTAGTGTTTTCATTTCCTTTGGATAAATACCCAGAAGTGAAATAGCTGGATCATATGGTAGTTCTATTTTTAATTTTTTGAGGAACCTCCACACTATTTCCCACAGTAGCTGTACCGATTTACATTTGTACCGACAGTGCACAGGGTTCTCTTTTCTCCACACCCTTGCCAACACTTGTGATTTCTAGGCTTTTTGAAATAGCCAACCTAACAGGTGTGAGGTGATTATCTCATGGTAGTTTTGATTTGCATTTCTCTGATGATGTATGATGCTGAGTGTCTTTTCATGTGTCTGTTGGCCATCTGTATGTCTTCTTTGAAAAATGTCTACTCAGATCCTTTACCCATTTTTTTTACTTGAATCGTTTGTTTTTTTTGCAATTGAGTTGCATGAATTTATGTATTTTGGACATTAGTCCCTTACCAGGTAAATGATTTGTAAATATTTCCTCCCATTCAGTAGGTTGTTTTTTCATTTTGTTGATGGTTTTCTTGCTGTGCACAAGCTTTTTAGTTAGATGTAGTCCCACTTGTGTATTTATTTGTGTGTGTGTGTGTGTGGCTTTTGGTGTCAGATTTTAAAAATCATCACCAAAGACTTATGTCAAGGAACTTACTGCCTATGTTTTCTAAGACCTGGTTTCAGGTCTTACATTCAATTCTTTAACCCATTTTTAGTGAATCTTTGTGTGTGGTAGAAGGTAGTGGTTCAGTTTCATTCTTTTGCATGTGGCTGTCCAATTTTCCGTACCAGTTACTGAAGAGAGAGTGTTTTCCCCATTGTATATTCTTGGCTCCTCTATCATAAATTAATTGGCTATATATGTGTGGGTTTATTTCTAGGCTCTCTATTCTGTTCCACTGATCTATGTGTCTGTTTTTATGCCAACACCATACTGTTTTGATTACTATAGCCTTGTAATATAGCTTGAAATCAGGGAATGTGATGCCTCCAGCTTTGTTCTTCTCGAAACTGTTTCAGCTATCTGGTGTCTTTTGTGGTTCCATACAAATTTTAGGATTGTTTGTTCCATTTCTGTGAGAAACGCCATTGAAATTTTGATAGGGACTGTACTGAATATGTAGATCGCTTTAGGCAGTATGGACATTTGAATATTAATTTTCCTAACCCATAAGCATGGAGTATCTTTCTATTTATTTGTATCTTCTTCAATTTCTTCACGTTTTCTAGTTTTCAGTATACAGGTTTTTCCTTGGTTAAATTTATCCCTAGGTATTCTTTTTGATGCAACTGTAAATGGCAATTTTTTTTTTCCTTTTTGATAGTTCATTATTAGCATATAGAAATGCAACAGATTTCTGTATATTGATTTTGTATCCTACAACTTCACTGAATTCAGTTATTAAGCAGTTTTTTGATGGAGTCTTTAGGGTTTCCATACATACAGTATCACATCATCTGCAAATAGTGGGCAGTTTCACTTCTTCCCTTCCAATTTAGATGCCTTTTATTTCTTTTTTTTTTTTTTTTTTGACTAATTTCTCTGGCTAAAACTTCCAATACTATGTTGTATAAAAGCGGCAAGAACAGGTACCCTTGTGTTGTTCCTGATGTTAGAGGTTAAGTTTTCAGCTTTTCAGCATTGAGTATGATGTTAGCTATGGGCTTGTCCTTTATAGGTTTCATTATGTTGAAGCATGGTACCTCTATACCCACTTCATTGAGAGTTTTTATCATAAATAGATATTGAATTTTTTCAAATGCCCTTTCTGCATCTATTGAGATGATCATATGACTTTTATACTTCATTTTGTTAATGTGGTTATTATTTTGACTGATTTGTGGATATTGAGCCATTCTTACATCCCTGGAATAAATTCTACTTGATCACAGTATACGATTCTTTTAATGTATTTTGAATTCAGTTTGGTAACATTTTGTTGGGGATTTTTATATCATATTCATCAAGGATATTAACCTGTACTTTTCTTTTCTTGTGGCATCCTATTTGGTTTTGGTAGCAGGGTAATGCTAGCTTCATAAGGTAAGTTTGGAAGAATTCCCTCCTCTTCTATTTTCAGGAAGAGTTTGAGAAAAATTAGTATTAATTCTTCTTTGACTGTTTGGTAGAATTCACCAGTGGAGCCATGGTGGAGCCAAAAGTCCTGGACTTTAGTTTGCTGGAAAATTTTTGATTAGTGACTATCCTCTTACGAGTAATCGGTCCGTTAGTAATGGGTCTGTTTAGATTTTCTATTTCATCATGAATCGGTTTTGGTAGGTTGTATGTTTCTAGGAATTTATCTGTTTTTTTCTCGGTTATCCAATTTGTTGGTATATAATTGTTCATGGTAGTCTCTCATGATCCTATTTCTGCGGTATCAGTTTTAACATCTCTTTTTTTCACTTCGGATTCTGAGTCCTCTCTTTTTTTCTTGGTGAGTCTAGCTAATGGTTTGTCAATTTTATCTTTTCAAAGGATCAGCTCTTAGTTCCATTGATCTTTCCTATTGTCTTTTTAAACTCTTTAGTTTCTAATTCATTTATTTTTGCTTTAACATACGTTATTTCCTTCCTTCCACTAGCTCTGGGCTTTATTTATTCTTTTTCTAGCTCCTTGAGGTGTAAAGTTAGGTTGTTCATTTGAACAAGAAGATATAGCATTTGTAAATATTTATGCACCCAAAATAGGAGCACCTAAATATATAAAACAAATATTAACAGACATAAAGGAAGAAGTAAACAGCCATACAACAATAAGGGACTTTAATACCTCACTAACATCAATGGAGAGATAATCCAGACAGAAAACCAATAAATTAACATTGGCCTTAAATGATACCTTAGATCAGACAGACTTAACAGACATTCACAGAACATTCCACCAAAAGCAACAGAATACATGTTCTTCTTAAGTGCACATGGAACGTTTTCCAAGATAGATCATATGCTAGACCACAAAAAAGTCTTAAGAGGATTAAAATCATATCAGGCATCTTTTCCAACCACAGTGGTATGAAATTAGAAATTAATTACATGAAGACAAGTGGAAAATTCACAAACATGTGGAGATTAAACATCATGCTACTGAACAACCAACTGATCAAAGAAGAAATCAAAAGAGAAATAAAAGAGACAAATGAAAATGGAAATGTAACCTGCCAAAGTTTATGGGGTGCAGCAAAAGCAGTTCTAAGAGGGAAGTTCATAGTGATAAATGCCTACCTCAAGAAACAAGAGAAGCCTAGTGCATGTTTAAAAAGATTACCTGAGCTATGATTAAGAGTGCTCCAAAGTAGAAACTTCTTTTAAGAAGAATATGATCTTGGGAACAAAACTGCTGTTATTAAATATGAGCAGCTCAAGTTTTAAAGTAATTGTCTTAATTATGTTATAACGTCCAAAAAGAGAGCCTTTTAAAGAAAACATCTTTAATGCTACTTAAAATGAACTAAAATATCCCTAAGAGTCTTAAATGCTTAATGATTAAAAATTTCAAATGCAGTGGCTATTCAGGTGACATAGATAAAAACGGTTCTAACACATTTGTCACCATTCTTCCTTCAAAAATAACTACAATAATCGAATATTATAATTCTCTAAGTAATTTTGTGCCTGTATTTGAAAAACATAGTCTCACTGTGTCAAACGATAGACGTTTATGAACTTCTACAAACTGTCAGATAATTATATGTATTTGCTTTATTTACAAACTTCTAGGCATATAAAAATAAATTTAGGTACAGAAACAGCTTTCAATTAAAATTCCCTAATTTTATTAGTACAAGTTATCCAAATACTTAAAACTTTCATTCTATGTCTAATTAGATCTGTTACATGATAGTTACTTCCATTTTGATTTATAATTATATATTTTACATGTATCACCTTTTAAAACGTACTGTATGCCAAATTATTGCTAAGGAATATTTGTCTTATACTTTTTTCTTAAAAAGAAACTGAAGCAAATTACCTTAAAAGCTAAGCCTGATACATACACTTTACACATGGCATAGTTAAATCAGTTATTTGTTTATATGACAGGAGCTCTGAGGATGCTCAAATTTTATAAAACATTAAAAGAAAAACATAAAATCTCACTAACTGCTGTTACAAGAGTGCCCTGTATTTGTAGGCATTTTCCTTCTTTGAAACATTTTAAACTCTTCCAAATAAGAACTACTAAAGCTGTCTCCACCATCCCTGGTATAATTTTCTTATTTTCTTATATATCTAATTCTATTTTAGAGCTGAAACCCTAAAGCATCTGAATAGTGATTTGCAAATAAAATACTAATATTAGAAAAGTAACATAACCAAGGTTGAAATTTTATCCAATTAAATGACTTCAGAAAATAACAAATTAGAAAAACACATGAAAAACATTTTCTCAGATTTACTTAGAAAATAAGTTTAGAAATACAAGGAAAGCAAATTCATGTTTGAGATGTAGTTTCTAATCAGATATACTGGTCGTATTAATATTTAAGGTTATAATATATCTCACTCAGCTATATAAAGACACAACTCTCTCATAAACTACAAATTTAGAACAAATTCAATTCTAAAGTAAGGGAGCTAATTTCTCTTCTTTGGAACAGAATAGTTACAGTAATTATATTTAGGAAATACAAAACGCTTAAAAAAGGTAATATATTCTTAAATAAAACTGTATTTTCATTTCATTTGCTAAAGTTGATTTAAAAAAACAACAACCCTGTTATTCTAACTCTTTTAGGATATGATGAAAAGTGATGTGGGCACCACATAATTCCAGCTTTAAGACAATACAAGAAAATAAAATCAAATTACAAGAAAATATAATCAAATGTAGCAGACTAAAATTCAGCTGGTGTTATTTTTAACCTGAACATCTGAACTACCTTAATCTTCCAGGTTCAGTTTCTTAAAATTCTCCTGATGGAGAACAATTCAATCAACTTTTTATTAATGTACCTTCAAGTGAGCAAACCCGATTAAAACATTTTCTCAGCTTGCCTTTTAGCCAAAGGAGCTAAATCTCTCATTCTCTGATCGATTTCTAGTTTAACAGTCTCTAAAAATGTATCTCAAAATTAAAGGCTCTAATATCTAACTATTGATTGAAATGATAGAAATTTTTTAAAAAACTGATGGCAGCCGTTAAGCTGTAGTATTTAATCTGAGAATTAATATTCCCATATTCAGAAACCAAAAGATAGGCTATCATAAGTAATCAATATGCACATGTGCAATTTCAATATTGGTTTGAGACAATAATTCAAGTATTTGATAACTGTAAGTCTAAAATGAGCCTCTTATTCTCAAAAAAGGTAGAGTTCAAGACTCTGTAAGGGCAGATCATCATTCACAATCTATAGAGGATTCAGTCGCCCTTTAGGAAAAGATGCCTCCTCTACCCTCAAAATATTTTCTCATACCAAAGGAAAGTTCTATACTGGAACATAACACTATAAGAAGCCTAGATCCTCCTTCAGAAAATCAGTTGCTAATTAATAGATAGGAAAGAAAATTTTCCTTTAACTGTCAGCATACATCTAAAAACAGTTCAGAAATTAAGAACTTTGTTGACTGTTCTTATCTTCAATTTGTGAAAAGCTTTTTTAAATGTTATTAAGTGTGTAGGAAATGATATAAATTGCCCTAAAAAAGCCCATGAAGTACCTTGTTCTTAGACTAAGTTTTTAAAATCGATTTCATTAACCTAACAGAAAGCTTTAAACTTTCTGATGAAGAATGGAGAAAGTAATTTTCAATATTTTCTAAGATTTCTCAGAACACCTCCCTTAGCTACACATTTAAAACAATCTTTAAAATATTTTTAAAATATGAAAAAATCATTTTTCCTTACTTAAAAATATAGAATTGAAAATAACCACTACAAATTATTCTTAGAATTTAATTTAGTTTAATTCAAATCTAAGAAAATACGGAAGAAAGGCTTTGGGGGAATCTATTTTTTAAAGGTTATTAAAAAGTCAGCAATTTGTATTGGAAATACTCTCTTATAGATTCCCCCAATTATCTCTCCCCTTTTGGGGGTAAACTTATTATTTTTGCTTTGTATGTAGTTATTCTTTACTCACATAAGTCAATTTTTAAATTTACCGTGATTTTTATTTTTTTCTGAAATTCTCATCTCTCTACTTCTTTTCTATCAATTTTGGACATTTTAGTCCATTCTTATATTCTCATTACACACTTTCATTATTTAAACTCTTATTTTTAAAAGGCATCAAAAAAACTTTCTAAGACCTTCATAGTTCTAGATTTTCTGTTTTTAGATTAGGAAAAAAATTTCACTTTAAAAAAAATGCAAGGACACATTTCAAGTAAACTGCTTATCCTATTAACCTAGGACCTAATTGCCTAAATTCACTCACTTTACATATGCACACACATTTCTTAGGTAGTCATCTCAAATTCCCAACACACACTGTGGTTAGTTTTAATACCATGATCCTGCGGTAACTCTGTTTACAAGACATCCAGGGACTTTTAAACACTAACAATTTTAATGCAGTATCACACCACTTCACTTTTTTAAAATGAGAAATTATTTGTTTTACAAAAATGGATTTTTGTTTTCTGATAAGCATTAAAAAAAAAAAAAAGCAAAAGCCTTAACACCCTAAGGACAACAAATAACAATACATACACAAAACAAAAATACCAAACATACAGAAAACAAAAATACCAAACCACCCTTGGTGGTTCCCCAGTACCCTATCCTTGTCAATACCACTCTGGAAAGAGAAGGCGGAGACAGGTGTACAAACTGAATAGAATGCAAACCACTGGACAGCAGGCCAAGCGATTTAAAAGTAAAAATCAACTTCTGCCTCTGTCATAATTTCTAGAAGGCTTTCGTACATGTACATTTCTAATAACATCAAATGTTAATAACTATACACCAGTACTTTTATAAAATATTATGACCTAAACATTTTCATTTAATTTCTCTTAATTAAGCTTGAAAGTTAAATTTGCTAATGAAATATAAAAGTTGTCCTGTTATAAATGAAAAGCAGTAATAGAGTGGATGTCAGGCTCAGGCATTTCAAAAAAGTTAGGCACTGAAATAAATGCAAAACGTAAAAATTAGCTACCTCCAAAGTGATCTTATCATAAAATGGAAAAGAATTTCCACACATGAATCCTAAAATCATAGTTAACTTTACAGTTTATCAATCCAATGTACCCTGCCCTCACATTTAACTTATTTGTAAATACTTTCACAAGGCTACCTAAACACTTACTAATTGGTTAAATATGCTGCCTACATTAATTCCTGTTAAAATTAAAGAAAGTAAAGGTCCACTTTTGTTTTTTCACAGTGGCTGATATATATTCAAAGTATTTGATGTTTCAGAAAAGGTGTTTATCAGGCTCTTAAAACATTTAAAACATGGCTCAAGGGACAATTTATAGCCCTTTTACCTTTAACATATTCACTATCTTGGATTTTGTTGAACACATTCAGTTGTTTTTTCCTTCTTCTGAAACTCTTCCCTTACTCAAATAACTAAAGAATCTAAGATGTTATCAACACGAAGAGAAAAAATCTATATTTATTCCTTATACATTTGGAAACACATCAAAAAGAACGAGTATTCCAGGCAGTGTAAGTAAACTCTTTCAGCAAAACTTTTTTCCTGGGTTTGTGTGTGTGTAGGTAAATGTGTGTGTAACAGGTAATTTTTTGTATATCTTAATATAGAACAGAATTCTATAAAAGAACAAAGAACAGAATTCTAAATAAAAAATATCAAAACATTCCTAGAAGGAGCAATATTTTGATTATATAACTCAAGGGGCAAATGATTATTGAAACAAAACTTTAAAGATGGCTATAGATACAGCTTTCAGTTATCTGGCTTTTCAAATATCAAAGACAGGAGCATTACATTTCATTTAGCAAACAACAATTTAATCCTTAGAAAGGAAAATTTCCAGAATACCAACCAAAATGTGTATGGCAACAACCAGGATTATGTTAAAAATGAAGGAAAAAAAAACCCCACCTTTGTAGGATATTAAAATACAAAGAGTACCCTTAAAAATTTTAAACTATATTGATAAAGGCAAATTCACTAATTTATTTAGCTGTAGATGTCTGTTTATTAAAATATTTTGGTTATAATAAACATACAGACATGGAATTTTTTCAGTACTAGCCCATATCTATAAATTATCTTCCACAACAGCTAAACTCCTTATAGAATTTCAAATAGCAGAATTAGGCATATAAATTTCAAGTAATAATCTCAAAGTAGGTTTCGCCAACTCTAACTGAAATAAAGATTTTGAGTATACAATATCCTTGGATTATTTATCTATAAATTATCTTCCACAACAGCTAAACTCCTTATAGAATTTAGAATAGCAGAATTAGGCATATAAATTTCAAATAAGAATCTCAAAGCAGGAGGTTTCTCTAACTCTAACTGAAATAAAGATTTTGAGTATACAATATCCTTGGATTATTTTTGTAAATTGGTATAATTTAGTAGTAGCTTCAGAAAAAGTATGTTCAACAGACATTATACCTGAGACATTAAAAAAGCCCAATACAACCAATTCGAATTAGATATTATGCTGTGCCCTATCTAAATAAGACTCTCTAAGGAATTAAAGTTTTTATACTTTGTGCACTCTCAGTGCATTTTCTAATTGAGATAAGCAGCTAGTTGTGTAAAACCCAAACACGAAGAAACTTTTATATCACCCTTTGTGAGAGAGGAAAAAAATCACAATGACAGCACTTTTATTTAGGTTGACAATAAACTAATCATAACTTGAAGTGTCCAAACAAACTGAATAACTTAATGGTCTAATGTAACTGGAAGAAATTTTCCTTCACTTTTACAGAAACTGAATTTATTTGTTATTAGTATCTAGTCTGTCAAAGTGGTAACTATTCAAGACCCAAAAATCTCATTTATTTTAAACACAGAGCCTAATTCTGACTACTTATAGTTAATATAACTTTCTTCAACCAAAATCCAATAAAAATGTAAGAGAAATTTCAAAGGTTGTATAAATAATAATGGCATTCTGAAACCGCTGGACAGATGATTATTTAGGGGAAGGGGAAGTTTCTCTTTCCCATTGATAGTTTAATCACTTTCCAATCAGTTTTGATTTAACGGTGGATCATGGGAATAATTTTTAATGAGTTCTTAGAAAGGTGTAATTGCTTCCAAAATCAGAAACCACAAGATGATGTGCTCAAACACTATGCCGATGCAATGCTGTTCAGGAGGTATTTACAGAAAGGTGCAGATAGGAGCTCAGTTGTGAACGCATGTTAACATACAAGGGACTTCAAAACAATAATCTGTTTGTACAGTATGGAAAGAAAAAATAGTCTGTATAAGATGTGCAAAAATCCAGCTCTAATTTTAATCTATTTCTATAACTCATAAAAAACAAAGGAAAATAGGCATTTTTTCAAAACTCCATATACCTGTGGAAAATGGAGCACATGTCAATTCTATTTGAGATGAAACTTAATCTTAAATAGAATTCAGCTAACAATTGACATATTTTAAATTTTAAAAATATTGTGAAAATGTCAACCATTAGTCAACAGTAGTAATGAATAGTAACCATTTCCTGTTAAATAACACATATAAATTCAACTTAAAAGATGCAAACTGACAGGTCTCAGGATTTTAAAACCTTTTAATTTCAAAGTAGCAGAGTTATAGCACATGTATAGGATGGGCTTTAAAAATGGGTATACATAAACTTTTCCATGCTGTTGGTGACTGTGCTTTTTTTTTTCCCTTAAAGAAATGCCTACTGCTTACAGTGTAAAAGAATCTCCAACACTCTGTCTGCAGTTTTCAACCAGAAGTCTTCAATGTACCTTAAGCCAAATTGAATATTGGGTATTTTACAGCTTTTATAAAATGGCTGTAAAATCACATTATGGGCATACACAGCTTTTTGATCTTACTGCACAGAATTCATAACTGTTCAATAATGCTATACCATTACACCACACACCTTAAACTATTTCCATTTTTCCACAAATCCTTCCAAAATCAGCTTCCAAAGCATAGAAATGTAACATGAAAAGTTCCTGGGAGGCTTGTTACACAAAAGAACAGCTTGGATACAAACTAATCTACACAATATCCATCTTCTGTTGAGCCTGTTTATCCCTCCTTTCCCTCCATCACTCCTAAAGGTGGGTGCATTTGAGTAATGGAAAGAGAAGGGTCTTTCACCACCACACCCTCCCAGCACCTCTGCCTTTGGTCCTCAGACAGTGATTCTGTGCAGGTGATGAAAATCATAAGAAAAGAGAAGCTGTCCCTTTAAACTGCCCTGCTCTGTCCCATATCCCACGTGGAACCAACATCAGCAGCACTTTCCCATTAACTTCAATGTGATGCAAGAGGCACCATCCTTTTATACACGTAAAACCAGAAAACTTCAGCTTAATATTCTTTACTGAGGACGAACAGGTGAAGCAAACGGGTTAGGAAGGGAGAAACCAAGCAACTCCCACCCCTCCCCAAAAGGTGCTCCAGTCCTGCACTCCAGTCCCTCTGTGCAACATCACCTCTTTACCCCTCCTCTGTAGAGCCCAGTTTAAAGAAAGGAGGGAGCCACTAACAAAACCTGAAACATAAATGCGACGAAAATGCAATCTAAAGCCGGAAAGGTTTATTCTTCCAATCACACATATTAACTCTATTAAGAAAATGGCATCACATTTTTTTCCACCAAAAAAAAAAAAAACCCACCCCGCAAAGATCATTAAAAGAGAGTTATAAAATAGCAAATATAGTGTTTATCTTATCTCAGATCAGTCCACATTACCAATAAGTTTAGCAGTTTCTGCACTACCACCTCCCCCCTCCCTCCCCCTCCTTCTCTTGCATCGGATTTTCACGTTTTCTCATTGTCGGTTGAGTTATAAAAGGCTTTTGCCCTTCGAAAGTTTTAAAAAATAAATAAATATTAACTCCTTGGTCCCTGCAAAGTCAAAATGGACTTCAGGGGAAAGGCGGTTCATACTTTTACCTTTAGCGAGAAAAGGGGGAGCATCCCGGATTTTTAGGGATTTTTTGCGATTTTTAAAAATTTTTTATTTGGTTATATGCCTGAGTTCTCCCTCCATTTTGGTTGTTTATGATACTGACAACAAGCTGTCCCTGCTCTGTGCAGATCTCCTGCTTTCATTTAGCACCCCCTCCCCCTACCCCCCCTCGCAGCCACACATCCAGGGCTCACACCTCCCCGCAGACCCCGCACCCCGACCCCGACTCGCCCACCTGAGGAAAGGGCAAAAACAAATTCATTTCTCCAAAAAGAAAAACCTCTTTTGAAAAAGGGGCAAAGTTACCCCAAGTCACTCAAAGTGCCCCCCAAATATTGCCGACTGCGGGTTTCCGCCAGGCCCTCTGGGAAGCGACCTTCCCCCGGGATGTTTTGGTGGAAAATGCGGAGAGTTTACTCTTAAAACTGAATTTATATTAATTTTTCCCTTATTTTTCGGGTCTCTAATGTCTTCCGCTCTCGCTGCTGCCGCTGCCGCTGTCACAATATTCACAGCACCAGAGAGGAGGAGGAGGAGGAGGAGGAAAACTTTTCAAACTTTCCAGACCCTGAATAAAGGGTTTTTTTTTTTTCCCACCGACCTCACCTTTTGGTCTCCAGCCGCATTGCCCCCTGCCCTGTCAGAAGCGACTTCGGCAGTCCTCACACTCCCGCTTAATTATTTTATTTTATTTTTTATTTTTATTTTTCTCTCTGGGGTCCTGAGCAGGGGCTGAGAGTAGCACAAACTTTTCCTCCTCCTGCCGCCGCTGCTGCTCCTCTGCCCCCTCGGCTAGTCCCATAATTTAAATAACCCTGATATTTCTCCCGCTAAACGCCTCTCCGCCGCCCCGGACCCCGGGAGAACTCACCGCGGGGCTTTAACATCCTCCCTCCGGCCCGTCCGCCGCCTTTACACCGCCCGCGGAATTTCTAATAATTTTTTTCTCATATTTCGGGCTGGACGCGGCGGGCCTGGAAATTGTTTCCTTACGCCTCTTTCCAGCAGCCATTGTAGTGTATGCGCTGCCCCTGCAGCCCAACTTGCAGCTGCCGCTGCCGCCGCCGCCGCCGCCGCCGACGTCGCGCCCACCGCCGCCTCCCCCGGCCTGCTCGGCCGCCGCCCCCGCCTCCCGCCGGCCCGCCCCCGGTCCCCGCCCGCCGCTGTGCCCGCCTCCCGCGCGCGCTCCGCCCCGGGACAGACCACTAGGTGCCGCCGCCGCCAGGGACGGGCCCGCCGATTGGGCCGCGGCGCCGCCCGTCAAACCAAAGTGTTAAGAGGCGGGACGCGGCGTGGGGGGCGCGGCGGGGCGGGGGATAGGGGCGGGTCCGCTCGCTCTGCCCCGCCCACTCCTCCCACCTCGGCCCTCCTCCCGCCAGCTGGGGGCGGGGCGAGACCCGCCCGCCCCCGCCCGGCAGGGCCCGGGAGAGCTGTCAGTCTGGCGGCGACGCGCGTTGATTGGGCCGGCCGCCGCCGGGGAGCGGGGGCAGCACGTTGGGATGCGCACTACTTAAGGTCCAGCTGCGTGAGCCATTGACGTGTTTGGAGCTGGAGACGGCTTGGGCGCTGGCGGAGTGGCCGCCCGAGGTGAGTGGTCCCCCGCCCCTTCTTCCGCGGCGGCTGCGGGGATGCGAGAAGGGAGGAGTGTGCACCTGGGTCACCGCGGGCCCGAATCCTCTCCTTCGGCGTAAAGCCGCTGTCACTAGGCTCTGCCTCAGCGCAGGCCCTTTCCTGTCGCTTCTCCTTTTCACGACATGGGTTTATTCGGGCTGGAGATGAGGAAGGTGACCCTCGCCCTGCCTGGGCACCCCAGTTCTTCCTTTACCCTGCTTCTCAGCCTTTGGGGCGTAATTGCCAAACCCCACTTCGAATTTCCTGCGTTTTCCTCTCTCCCTGTCCTACTCGGCTCCAACGAAGGTCAAAGCAAGGTGTGTTCACCTGTGCCCGTGGTCCACCGTTAGACCGACAGGCAGCATCGCGGAAGGCAGCGAGACCGCGGACTCACATCTCCAGTTTCTTCATTCGACTTCCCGCCCCGCCCCGCCGTGCCATGCCGACTTCCTGACCCTGCCTTTCTGCACCCGGCAGTGGGTTAAGGGCTATAGGTTCTCGCATAACGTGTTTCAGCTTCCTGCTAGTTGCGTCTGCGTTTTATCAGAGCCACAGACCCTGCCTTCGCTCTGACCAGCCTGTGAGCATGGACGTGTTCAGTATCGTTCTCATCCTCTTCCCTTTGAAAGCTTGTTGGAGAGTGGGGATGTGAACTGGATGGGAAATCAGGACATACTTTTTAAAGCAATTTGCTTTTTGGAGAAGGTGTTAGAGTTATTCCTCAACTGTGCCGTGCTTTTGCAGCCCCTCCCTCAAATCTTTAGTTTTCTTTCTGGCTGTCCTTTGTATGTAGAGCTCTGTAATATTTGTTTAGTGCATTCAGAAAGTAAGCAGATAGGTCCTCTCTAGCAGAACACTCGATCTTCCCTTTAGCCCTTCTCCTCATTGTAAATAGACATTTCCTTTTCATTTCCAGTAGATACGTGAGGATTCATGCAAAGAAGGTGACATTTAGAAATCCAAACTTATATTGACTCGTATGTAGAATCCGGAAGGGAAAGGAAATGAAATCTGAATAAATTCATGCTCCAAACCTGATCTGCGTATATATGGTGTTACCTAGATGTTATTTTTAAGGAATTCTTGACTGATGATAATAAAATGCAGTGAAAGTGCACTTTCACGTAAGGCATGCAACCAGAGTTTTGTCTATGTCTGATTATTGTTGAGATTATATATATAAGGAATATGAACAGCTAAGCAGAGTTCTGTGTTCTTACATCATAGGATGGATGTAAAAAAGAAGGGTGTGAGTTTACTTAGTACTATTATCTTTTAGGGAGAAGTCAAGCCTGCAAAAGAATTGTGTTCAGGAGAGGAAGGAGCTTCTAGATAAAATTGAATAGCACCTTGAATTTCTTTTTTACCTAGATGCTTCTGTTAGCTAGGTATATTCATGTATTGTTCAAGGAAAATCATGAAGTGTAAGGATTACTTAGAGGATTCCTAAAAGTTAAAGGATCCTGGAATGACTACTTTTTCTCTTTTAGCCTGGACATCCTGGTCTCTGAACTGGGTGACTCTTGATTGCAAATACCTCCACTTTTTAGGAGCTTATGGGGTTTGATTGATTTTCCTGAATGTACCTTATTTCTTTTACCATGACTGATATTTTTTGACAGTGTCATCTAGGGCAAGAAAAGTAGAAACCACTTCATACAAAAATTCTGACCTTTGTCTGGTTATACTGACTAATGCAGTTTTTTATTGGGTGGTGTTGTGTAGGTCATATTGCATTATTGCATATTGTTTGTTTCTTCTTCCATCTTTAGGTGGAAGATGGTTAAGCTAGAACAGAATTCGAGAGTACAGGTTAGCTCAGCACTTAAACTTAGTGCAGAGCATTTAAAAATGTTTGTGGGTGGCTCATCAATAGTATACCAATACACTGAAATGAAAAAATCACTTTGAAATAATTAACAGTTTGTTGATTATTGTTTTTTTAATTTTCTTTTAGTTCCTTTCTATGACATGTCTTCAAAGATAATAGGCATACCAATTTCAGGTGAACTCCATTATAGAGAGCGGTTTTCCTGGAACATAGTTAACATATATGAGTACTGTGTGACTTGACTTGAAATCACTAGGTGGCTCTTAGGGAACTGTGATCATCTTTAATTGGTGAAGACCTCTGCAGAGCTCCATGTGTAAGGCTTGAGTTGGAAGATTAATGGACCACATTCTGTGACTTCCATTTAACCAAGGGAAGTATCAGTTAAATAGAAGATGCCACTGGGAGTAAAGTTTCAGTTTTTCTTTTTTAGCTTTTCAAAATGCCAACTGAGCAATAACTTTGTTTTTTAGTATATTGACCACCCTGGTGCTGGCTACAGAGTACACAGGTTTAGTAAACAAATGTTTTTGCTAATGTTGGGTTGTACTAATTGTTCCACACTTATTTTGTATAATGATCAAATGTATAATAAGGAAGTAATCATTAGAATGCATGCTGTATCTGGGGCACCTAGGTGGCTCAGTCAGTTAAGCGTTGGACTCTTGGTTTCAGCTCAGGTCATGGTCTCATGGGACTAAGCCTGGAAGGGAAGCATGCTCCCCACTCAGTAGGGAGTCTGCTTATCTCCCTCTGCACTCCCCGCCTCCCCACACTTGTGCGTGCTCTCTCTCTCTCTCTCTCAAATAATAAGTAAATAAGTAATAAGTAAATAAGTAAATAAACGAATAAATATTTTTTTGAAAAAGAATTCATGCTGTATTCTTAGGTTTTTTTTGTTTTTAATGTATTTAATAGCTTAACCTTTAGAAGTAAAGATAAACTAAAACTGAACTATAACTGAACTATCTTCCTGGACATGATAATCAAATTTCAGTGGATGAATTTAAATGTGGCCTTTGTGCTGAGGCACTATGGCAATGCAAAGGAAAAACCCAAACAAATATTTATTCTTATAATACAGAGGATATACGAAGTTCTTTACTGGATAATCATTATGCCAAAATTAGTTTTTCAAGTACTCATGGATCTAATGAGATATATTTATTTATTTTCTGTTATTCACTGTGTAACTCTTTTCTCCAACATCTCCCTGCAGTAAGAAAACTGTTAGGATGCCCATCGTAGCACGGAGGCTGAGAGATCCTGACATAAACCCTTGCTTGTCGGTAAGGTGATTTGCTTTTAGTTTTCATGAGTATTAACTTGGAAAAGCAGGCTTGTTCTGTTTTTGTGGGCATCTATTTTCTGCAGTTCTTGAATAAAGTTATTTCTATACAAAAATATTCCTGACTAGTGTATCCTTCTTTCACCAGAGCATTTTTAGGTATTCATAATTTAGCTAACAAAGAGCCATCCCTTCGAAGTTTCCATTTGTATAATGTGCAAGCATATACTTGCCACTGTAACACCAGACAGGGGTATGAAACACCAGGGAAAATCTATAGTCCAAAAGTGGAAAGTTGCAAAGCATATTTTTCAACTGCCACTGAAATTTTTCTTAACAGCAATAATTTCATCCTGTTCTTGAGACAGTCTGGCTACGAATAAGGGGCTATAATAGAATTTCCCTATTTAAAGCCTAAAGCTTCCCACAAGGGTATCATGTACACAAAATGTTTTATTGTAATAATAAGGTCTTATTGGCATCTATTTGGTATGACTAGCAATACTGACTTGTGGCTTTGTCACCCTGGAATAATGCAGTCATCAGACTGGTGCCATTCCCCGAACCAAATGCATTTTTCAAGTATACACATTCATTAAATATTTGGCATAGAAATTTAGCTTTGTTTCTTATATTAGATCTGTTTTGAACAGCTTTATTAAATCTCTTTAGATAGACCGTGTTTCTTAGATCTGTGAAGCAAATTACCTACCCCTCAAGTTAAAACTTTTCTTTAGATGACCTCTCAGAATCATACTTTTCACTTTGAAGTTTATTATCCAATCTATTTCCAGTTTAGACAGCTTAATTTTAATTCCCAAATGGCTCCTACCTTCCTTTGAACTCAGCCCTGTGTTGCTCACTTAGGTTTTGAAGTGATATTAATGATATCTATTAAAACTGCATATGTAATAGTATATGTAGTTGCGTAATGGAGGGAATGATAGCCAAGAATACATTGAGATGAATGGTGTTCATTTAAGTTGCCTTGATGTAGACCAGTTATTAGCGACTTAGGATCTTGAAACCTGCTTAACATCAAACAGTCAAGTCAAAGTGAGAACTTGGAAAAGCAGGACAGCTGCAATCTGCGTCGGGAGACTGGGTTTTGATTCTCACTGTGCAGTAGTGATTTTCAGCACCTTGCCTCCACTTCTTTGTTAAACGGTTACTGGGATAAATGATCTCAGTCCGTGCCCCGGCTCAAGTTCCCATGATCCAGATATTCAGAAAACTGACCCAGACTATGAAAAGGAAGATGTCTGCCCTGAGCAGAATGAGTACTGGGATGGTTGGAAAGATAATTCAGTTTCTGTTCATTATATGCTCATTAAAATGAACAGAAAGGAACGAGTTCATATTATCTGCTTTAGGGAGAAGCGGCTTCAGAAGTATGGGTCTTTTTTTTTTTTTTTTTTTTTAGATCCCATTCCACCCTCTTAAATGATGCCTTTCTTACATATTAAGGAATCTGATGCTTCTACCCGATGTATGGATGAAAATAACTACAACAGGGAACAGTGCTCCACTTACTTCTTGAAGTACAAAAACTGCCGGAAATTCTGGGTAAGCCTAGCTTGGTTAGCTTTGTGTTAAAACTCTCTTAGGCTTGAAACTGAGCCCAAAATTAGTGCATACCCATAATCCCTTCTTGGTGATGCCTGGGGAAACTTAACTTTTTGACTCTCCTCTGCATTCCCTGAAGGATCCTTGAGAGCTCTTAGTGGCTGCCTCCTCCTCCAGGCTGGAAGAATTCAGGTCTCCTATAGGTGGGTCTTCCTATGCGTATTTAAGAGCTGCAGCCCTAAAACAATAACCTTGTTATAATTTTAGTTCTGGAGGTGAACATAATGGAGAGCTTGTTCTGTCATAATGCATTTTAGACTTCCATTTCTGCCTTCTCCTTTCCCACCGCCTCCCATGGTTGTTAAAATGGTCCCATTTTTCTTGAGACATTTGTATATGATTTCTGTATATGTGAGCACTGGATCCAGCTACTTCCTTTCCCAATCTTCTAAAATTAACTATTGCTTTCACGTGGCAATGATTTAGTAGATCCTCTTGATGGACTGGACTCTTGTGCTCTTGTACTTAAACAGTATGTATTCCCATCCCAATTACCGTGAACATAGTCTTAGGGGAATGATCACTTCTATTTAATTAGTTTGAAAACATTATCTGAAGTCTTAGAATTAGTTTTTTGGTTCCTCTTTACACTTGGTTTTTAGAACTTCCTTTTTGAGGAAGTAGCAGCCAATACCTGGAAAATGATTAGCATTTGATACATGACTGATTTTGGTTTCTTCTTCTTTTTATACTTACGTGCAGAATTCTATCATGGTCCAGAGAAGACAGAATGGAGTGATACCATCTATGCCTACAGCCACAGAAAGAGACGAGATCCTGGGGGCAATGGGAAAGATGCCTTACTGACTGTTTGCATTAAAATTGTTTATTTAATTTAGAAGCAGATGAATACTTTTAATGAAGATTACTGTAATCTTTTAACCCCTTTCAGGCCTTACCCAGACAGATCTTAAATTCCACAAGGGGAGATAGAGTTAAGTTAGCCTTGCGTCCTTTGTGTTTGCTCTCAGTGCCATGATGATAGTCTGCCAGTGCTGTGCTGACTGTGCCATGCCACTGAGTTCATGTGACTTGCCGAAGGTAAGGGAGCATTAGGAAAGGTGATGTGAAGAGTGGAGCTTTTCTGCTGGGTAACAAGCAAAGGCAACAAGTAAACACTTACTGGTGGTGAAAGGAAGGTGGTGTCTCCAAGGATGGAAAATGATGCCAGTAACAACACGGTGGAAAGAAAGCTCAAGATAACTTTGGAGAGTGGTTTGTAGACTGTTTCACCTAGAGTTTAAGGTGTTTGGTGGAGTGGCAAAACAGACTGGGAAGGTAAGTTCATGGTGGATGAGTGGTGGGCCTCAAATCTCAGGCTCAGTCCACAGTAAGACCTCCATGCTCACTTCACTCCCTTGTCTTTATTTAAATAAGGGTAGTACGTTGACTGGGCAGGGAAGCAGGGGTGCAGGAGGGTTGTCAAATGGCCTGCAAAAGAAATGGTTTTCTCTTTTTTCTTTCTTTAGGGAAAGGCTTTAGTTAAAGGATTCTGTGACTAAAATCCATACATATTGGATAACCTGAAGGCATAGTACTCTTGAAGCACAGTAATGGGAATAAGGGTGATTCTTCTAGAAGGGAGGACTCCTATTCACAGGAAGAGATGGGCAAGGAAAGGTGTGGAGGTTCACAGGTGAACACACTGGGATGAGACTAGAGCTACACTTCATTTTATGCTATAAACACAAGAATATTCAGTATAGTGATTGGGATAGGTTGTGTGGCAGCTCTCATACCTACCATGTTTTTAAATCTAGTTTATTTCATTTACAGAACAGTTTTAGAACCTATTATTTAATTAAATTTAATGCATACTAAAAAATCAATGAAAACAAATAGCTCGTGTCCCTTCTCTTTATCTGGTGCTGGATCAAAAGTATTATTTTAAAGGCTGCTGACCACAAGCTATCCATCTCATTGGTCTTAGTCCAAAACCCAGGTCAGATGTTTTTAAGCCATATGACCCTGATAGTTAAATGTGGTTCTATTTGAATAAAAGATGGATTGTTTGAGAAACTCCTTGATTTGTATTGATTGCTCTAAAAATGATGGATTAAAACAGGACCTGACAAGAAACTAATACTTGTGTGACAAGCATTTCAGTATTTTTTTTTTTTTTTTTAGATTTTATTTATTTATTTGACAGCAAGAGAGAGATCACAAGTAGGCAGAGAGGCAGGCAGAGAGAGAGGGAAGCAGGCTCCCCGCCAAGCAGAGAGCCCGATGCGGGGCTCGATCCCAGGACCCTGAGATCATGACCTGAGCCGAAGACAGAGGCTTTAACCCACTGAGCCACCCAAGTGCCCCAAGCATTTCAGTATTTTAAGCATGCTGTTTAAGGGTTTGGAATTTTACTGTCACCTCTTTAAATGTACCTACCAATATCTACATTTATCCAGGAGCTATTTGTCTTGGCCTAGCTCTTTTTTTAAAAAAACAGTAACTTTATTGAGATACAATTCAGATACCATATAAATCATCCACTTAAAGTGTACAATACAATGGTTTTTAGTATATTGACAAAGTTGTGCAACCATCACCGCAATTGATCCTAGAACCCTTCACTCCAGAAAGAAACCATAAGCACACATTCATCTCCTCTTAACACCTTCCTTTCTCCTCACCTCTCCAACACTTGGGCAACTATTTTCTGTCTCTAGAATGGGCTATTCTGGTCATTTATATGAATGGAATCATACAGTATGTGGTCTTTTGTGACTGGCTTCTTTTGCTTGGCCTAATGTTTTCGAGACCCATTGATGTTAGGTGTATCAGCCCTTCATTCTTTTTTGTTGCTGAATGACATTCCATTGTGTGGATCTACCACATTTTATGTATCCATTCATCAGTAGATGGGCATTTTGGGTTATTTCCACTTTGAGGCTATTATGAGTCATGCTGTTTCTTGAATATTTGTGTACAAGTGTTTGTGTGGTTATTCATTTATTTTTGAATATATCCCTAGGAGTTGAATTGCGTGGTCATATGGTAACTATGTTCAACTTTCAAGAGCACTGAGAAACTATTTTCCAAAGTGGCAGCACCATTTTACCATGTATAAGAGTTCCAGTTTCTCCACATCCTCATTAACACTTATTATCTGCCTTTGATTACAGTCATCCAAATATGTCAGCTGGTATCTCAGTGTAGTTATGATTTGCATTTTCCTGAAGGCTACTGATGTTGAGCATCTTTTTATATGCTTATTGGCCAGTCATATGTCTTCCTAGGAGAAATGTTCATTTAGATCCTTTGCCTATTTTTAAGTTGAGTAATGTATCTTTATTACTTAATTGAGAGAGTTCTTTATAGATATTAAATACAAGTCCCTAATCAGATAGAGGTTTACAAATGTTTTCTTCCCTTCTGTGGATTGTATTTTCACTTTATGGTATCCTTTGAAACACAAAAGTTTTTAATTTTGATGAAGTCCAGTTTCTTTTTTCTTTTCTTGCTTTCGGCGACCCATCTAAGAAAGCATTGCCTAATTCAAGGTCAAAAAGACTTACATCTCTCTTCTAAGAGTTTTGTAGTTTTAGCTCTTATATTTAGGTCTTTGATCCATTGAGTTAATTTTTGTATGTGGTATGAAGTAGAAATCCAACTTCTTTTTTTTTTTTTTTGGCACGTGACTGTCCAGGTCCCAGCACCTTTGGTTGAAAAAAGGCTGCGCTTTCTCCTGTTGAACTGTCTTGCCACTCCTACTGCAAATCGATTGTATAGGTCAGAGTTTATTTCTGGATTTCGAATTCTATTCCATTGGTCTATATGTCTGTCTTTAACCACACTGTCTTGATTATTGTAGCTTTGTAGTAATGGTATAACTCTTTGATGAATGGTTTCTGTAAGTGTGTTTTCTGTGAAGTACTCTTGGTGACAAACTAATTGGGGACTTTTGAGCAGCAAATCATTAATGTGTGTAATCATAATATGGCTCCACTTAGGCAAGGATGTTCAGTTCTAAATTTGTCTTCACTAATTCCCTAATTCCTTGTTTGCCTCTTTACACATACCCTGATAACTTCAGCATATTCTTCTTATACCCAGATTGTGCAAGACCTTGCTGTACCACTTTGGAGGGGGCAGAGGCCCATCCCCATTGTGACATTTGCCAGGATTGTTCTCTTTCCAAGACACTACAGGAGAAGTGAAGCTAATTAACCTGATAAATCAATTGTATCAAGATGTGTATTGGTGCAGTGAGAAAATTTTCAGACAAGACTTTGATATCAACTATCAAATAACAAAAGATGTAGAAGGCATTTTATTGTGTTCACCTGCATCTCTTAGAGGAAGCGTCTCACTGCAGATTCTCCATGCAGTGGGAGAGAGTGGCATGCTGTGAGGTAGTATGTAGAAGCAATCCTTTTGAGAATTACTACCTACTTGAAAGCTCCCAGTGGCTATAAGCCATATCATGCATGGTTATATCCCTAATACCTGGTAAGCTTCTAGTGTGTGTAATTGATCAACAAATGTGTACGTATGGGGGTGAGGGGTGGCTTTTAAAATTGAACACATTGAAAAACATGCTCAAACACCACAAAAGGGCACACGATGTTCAAAGGTCCAAATAATGCAAAAGAAAATAAATCTGCCCAGAAGCAGCCCATGTCAAGTTTTCTTATGCATATAAAGGATATCTGTATAGTTGTTTGTATTTCACAAAAGGAACAACATATTGTAAAAGCTGGAGGTACCTTGCTTTTTTCCCTTATTGATATAATTGGGAATAATTCTCCACCAGTGATCATAGATTTACTCCATTTCTTTCAATGACTGCAGTTTTCCCTTGTGTAGTTATATTGTCATTGAACCAGCCTCCCACTGATGGGTTTGCTGTTAGAGACAAGGTCGTAAGAACCATTATTGTGTATGGCTCTTTGCCTGTTTTGTTTTCATCTCTATAATACATTGCTAAGAATAGAATTTCTAGGTTAAAGGCTCCTGCATTTTAAATATTGTAGGTATTGACAAACCGCCCTCCCTGGCGAAACACACCAGTTTTCATTTCTCCAGTGAACAAAGCCTGTGTTTCTTTCCTCACACCCTCAGTCCCAGTGGGACACTGATTTTTTTTTTTTTAGATTTATTTATTTATTTGAGAGAGAGAAAGGCAGGAAGGGGCAGAGGAAGAGGGGGAGAGAAACTTAAGCAGACTCCACACTGGGGGAGTGTGGAGCCCAGCACAGGGGAGGATTGCAAGGCCCTGAGCCAAAACCAAGAGTCTGACTCTTAACAGACTGCACCACCCATGTTCCCCCCAAATGGGTACTCAAAAACCCTTTCATCCTTACAATTGTTAAATGAAAAATGGGATGGGTGTAGTTATTTCCTTTGTCCATTTTTTTTTTTTTTTTTAGATTGTTGGTGTGAATGATTTGGGGAACTCTTGATTTTATAGGGAAACTACTCTTTGTCATTTGTATTTTGTATCTTTGTCTCTTAACTGAAAATTTCTGTGCAGTGATTTACATTTTAATGTAATTAAATGGAATGATCTTTTTGTTTATGGTTTCCGGTGCTCAATAAATATTAAATGAATCCAACTACAAGTACTGCTATTACAGTTCAATTCTGCTCAACAAATATTTGCCAAGTGCCTATAATGTGCAAAGTGCTAGGCTAAACAGGGTGGGGGAGCACACATGAATAAGTCACCATCTGGCCCTTAAAGAACTTCACTATGCTCTGTGGGAGGAGGAAGTGTGGGAGGAAGAAGTGAGCACCTCAGTAGGAGTAAGAGCAAACTTCTAAGAGGGTAAATACCTTAATAAACACAAAGGGAGACATGTGTGCGGGGTATCGGGGATTAGTCTCTACTGACCAAGACCAGAGTATGTGAAGAAAGAAATATAGACAGAGTAGGTTCACATTGCGAGGGGCCTTGGATTCTATGCTTGGGACTTTAAACCTTTTTCGGTATCTAAAGGAAAGCTACGAAGTGTTTTGTGATGGAGAAAGTCAAATCCAGTTTGTGTTTAGAAGAATAATTCAGGAGGTGCTGAGACGGGATTTTACAACAATCCTAGATCACTGAAACTGTCTCAACTGTTTTCCTCCATAAATTCTTACCTGCCTCCAATTCCTTCACTATGCGGCAGGCTGGAGAGTCTTTCCAAAATACAAATACAGTAATTCCCGCTTAAAATTCCAAGACCATTGCCTCAAGACACATGTCCAAATTCCTTCTCTTGATTCACAAGGTCCTCTAAGATCTGGGGAGATTTGTGAAGGGCGCAGGCTTGAGGAAGTGAGGAACCGGTCTACTTTTGGACACGTAAGACCAAGCCTGTGTCTTCAAAGACCTTCCATCTCAGTGAGGAAGGCAGACACAGAAATATCCAACTGTATCCTTTCCCTTTGGGGTGTCTTGCAGCCACCTTCTCCATTGCCCGAACACACTCAATTTTCTCAACTTGAATAGCTGTCTCTCAAGGGCTGCAGTTAAGTCCTGCTTTCAGGTTCAGCTTTCATGGATTGTCTCCAGTTCCCCTTGCCAGCACCGCCAATCAGAATAAATGTCACCTCTTCTTCATTCCCCTCCCATCTCTAGGTTGACACTCACCGTGTATTCCCTGGCTGTGGACGTCATCGGACGTGGTAACATTAGGCAAACAAAGTCATCTAGACGTTCTCTTAATTTCTCACGTTCTGTTTTTATTTTGCAGAATAAGAAAATGAGAAATGTTGCCCAAAGCGTCCCATGCTTTATTCCGAAAAGGAGCTACAAAGATGTGGGGCTTGGTTTGCTTTTCAGCTGCGAACACAGGAACAATTTTCCTTGACAGATTGAAGATGACGAGCGGTTTCTCTTGTGGGTGGTTGAGCGTGCAGTGGTCAGTGTGAGGTCCGCCTCCCGTCCGCCTTCAGACTCCGCAAGCCCGCTGGACTCTCTCGCAGGGTGCTGAGCTTTGCCTCTGTCAACTGGGTGGAGCTCTTGCACACTGAAACGCAACGTCTGCTTCATAGCACCTGATTTCCTCGGGGAAAGCTTGTAAGTTTACATTTAAAAACTCTGTTCGCCTACAAAAACCGTCACCGGGCTACACAACGTCACCTAGGTGCGGGGGCTCGATTTTTCGGTTTCTTATATCATTACGTTTAGAGTCCACAAATAAATCGGCTTGGGACCAACTCCGATTTCTCCACCGACACTGAAAGCGCTCCAGAGAAAGGAAAAGAAAGCAAAGGTCATTTCACAGCGTCGTACTCCGGTATTGGCAGGAGGAGGGGAAAGAAGGCAGGTTGCGGGGGGAGGGGGTGGGGGCCTTTAGGCAGGGGAAGGAGAGGGCCTGACCAGACTGATGAGGGGCTGAAAGAAAAGAGGGGAGTGATTTCATGGGTGCAGGGCACTGGCTCTGGCAGTGAACACTGAATAAAAAATAAAAGATCAGTAATGATGAAAATAAAGCTTCCAATGCCAGAACCTATACCAAAAAGTCCCACTTAATACACAGAACTAAAACATGACATGATCGGAAACAGCATTGTGTCTGGAGTCAAAGTTCTGGCTCTGCCACTTACTGCCTGTACAGTAAATTGCTTCAGCTTTTAGTGTTTTTCCTACTACGAGTATTTTTTTTTAAGATTTTACTTATTTATTTGATAGAGAGCACAAGCTGGGGGAGAGACAGGCAGAGGCAGAGGGAGAAGCAGTCTCCCTGCTGAGCAGGGAGCTGGACTAGAGCTCCATCCCAGGACCCTGAGATCAGGGCCTGAGCCAAAGGCAGATGTTTAACCGACTGAGCCTCCTAGGCGCCCCATGAATATGTATTTTTTTTAATGCCCTATCTTACAGGTCACTGTGAAACCCAAAGATTTCACACGTGTTGTGCAAGTAGATATTAATATTTGAAATGCATTTATAAGAAATAGATAGACTGAGTTTATTTGTAAGAAGTGAAAGCCTAGCTAATTCTTGGTCTACTTTGGTAAAGCTATATAATCTCAATTACTATAACCTTCTCAACTTGATCCCCTCTCTCAAAATTCCCACTAGAATAACTCCCCAAACTCCATCTGTTCTAGAAGTGATTATGAAAAGCCAAATTGATTGTTGTTTTATTTCACTCCTTCACTTTTATAGTTTCACAATATAGTTGAGCCCAGAATGTTCTCTCCTTATAATTTTTTTTTTCTCACTCACACCCATGACACTACCCTGGATGCTTCATATACACCTGAAGCCTCCAAAAAGCAAGAACAAGAAAATTCATTTTGGAAGAGGGAGATTATAAGAAGAACTGGAAACATTTACCAAGTCACTCAGAAGAAAATCTTATCCATCAATGTTGAGGGCATGACATACACGTACAAATAAAACTGACTACTGGCTAGATTGTCCCTCAGCCCAGGAACAAGAGCCCTCTCCTTTCCCTTCCCTTTGAAAACTGTCCTCCATTCCATTTAGGGACCTCCTCTTGCTCTTCTGACACCGTGAAATCTTTATGTGTGTCAGCCGTACCCCACACTCCTATTCCTCAGATAACTCTCCAACCTCACACACAGCTTCCCTTCTTTGCACCTTCCCTGTGCCTTTGTGCCCTGTGCAACTCTGACTCTGTCCCTGATTATATGTTGGTGCCTATCATTTTGTCCTTGCATTATACACATAGGTGGTATCAGTCATGTCCTGCACTGAATTGCAAAAGCAGAGACCGTTATGGTCCTTCACGCTTGCACAGCACCCTGCAGTTCACAAGGTATTGTCAGAAACAATATCAGATTTAAAACCCACCCCAACCCTGTGAAATCAGCGTTCTCCTGGGCTTGCAGACAGGAGACTGAGACCCTTGTAGCTTAAGGAACCTGCAACGGAGTACAGTTGTCATGTCGCATGCCCCCCACACGCACTCCCGTTTTTCCCTGTGGTAGACTCTGCCTCCTCAGTGCCTTTCAGTTTCTTTGCGGCTCCTGACTGAGGCTATTATTCAGATTACTATTCATTTTGCCATTTAGCACTTATTGAGTCTGCACACAGATAAAAGGCTTCTGTAGGGGACGTAAAAGTGAATGAGAAAATTTATACTCTAGGAGGAAATTTACAAATTAATCAGCATTATTGACTGTAGAGCAGATTCTCTACCAAACCTTTCATTGACTCTAAGGAGTTCTTTCAAAACGTTTGATTCAGTGAGCCCTGTCACCGCTGTCTCCATTTCTGCTCTTGAAGTGATAGTGAGATGTGACATTACTGAGAAAGGACAGTGCTCTTTGTCTTGAAATAGCAAGGGAGAGGAACACAAAAGGTCTGGGTGATCTGCAGAGGGGATTTTTTTTTTTCCGTCTGGGTAAAAAGGCTGGTTTCATCATTTTATTGTACTGAAGAGCTTCCTGACACATACATAGGCTCCTTAAAGACTCAGAGAATTGTGGATTGGGGTGGGGGTGTTTTCAATTTATAGTTCCTATACTTGGCAACTGGAGTGTCATCTTGTCTCTCTGTTTCTTTCATTTCAGATGTATATGTCATCTTGTAGAACAGCATTCCAAACCCTTGACAGCTTCTGAATATAATTCCCACTTTTGAAGAATGTCTTGCACAACCTCAATAGACTACATTTCTTTACCTCTTGGGAAAACAAAACCGACCAATGATGACACGACAACAAAACCCAGACTGGTTAATTTCTTCCACTTTCGGTCAACCATAGGGTCCACGGTCCCAGCCCTTCACAGCCTTTTGACCCTTCATATCTAGCACAAGAGTGTTTAGAGTAGTGTTAGGGTCACTTGCCTCTATCTCTTTTAAAAAATCATTTATTTTTAATTTTGGTATGGAGGAGTGGAGAGAAGACGTGAAAAGCTGCAGAAACGAGGTACAGTATAGAACGTGTGCAGCTGGTGGTTGAAGGTATGCGCTTGGCTTTGTACTGGCTAGATGTACACCCCCACTTCTTTCTAACTATCCTAAGCTATCCTAAGCCCTGAGCCTTGGCCAAAGTGCTCACCGTAAAAGTAGCTAATTCTGCAACTGTAAAATACCAACCTCAGAGTGTAGTTGAATTGAATAAGATGATATCTGTAAAAAGCTTTAGCATAGTGACTGAAACATAGGAAGCCCCAAAAATATTATTTATTTTTATTCTCTATTCCTACCTTTTCAGGAGAAAGAAAAGTAAAAAAAAAATTATGAAATCTCCATTCGAATAATGGGGTTTAAATTTTGAAAATCAGGGATCTTATACTTTGTCTTTTATTTGCTAGAATAGTAGGTCAATATTATCTACTTCCATGTTGTTGAACTCCCCATATTCTCAAATAGAACTCTTTATTAAGAGTTTTTTAGTGCTGAGTGATTACCAAAGTAATTATAGTAATTTTACTATCTGGATATCTCTAAGAGAGAGGGTCAGATGCATAAGATTGTATGGTTTGGCAACTCAATAATCTTCAAGAAAACAATAGCATATTTACAAAGATAAAGCATTATGTTAATTTGAATAGAGACCTTTCCCCTGAAATTCTTATGGCTTTGGGGTTCTGAATATCTCCCTAAACAAGAAAACAAGTGATGGGATGGATTTACTTAGAAGGGGTGAATAACCATGGGTGAATGAATTATATATTGAAACATAAGGCACTTTGAAGAATATGGGTTAAAATGGATCAAAGAAATGGGTGTGTTTAGATTAGATTAAAGTTCTGGGCCACAGGGGATTGTAGAAGAAAGACATGAACAAAATTTAAAATTTTGCCAGAGTTCAGCACCCAGAGATGAGGAAAGTAAGCAAGGAAAAACTTGAGCAGTCAGTAAGGAAGGCTTTATGACCTAAGCGTTAGAGAAGTACCTATCTTTTGGCATTTGTTCATTTTTACAGCAAATATTTATTGAATTCCTACTATAAGTACTACACGTCCTTAAAGAGATTTAAAGCAAATGAGATTTATTACTGCACGAAATAGTCAAAGACCCCTGCTCTCCTGGGACTGATCTGGTTAGAGAGAGAGAAAGAGATTTAGCAATAAATACAATAAATGAATAAATGAAAAAGATAACATGTTAGAAAGTTATTAGTGCTGTGAACCAAAGGACCCTGAAGGCAAGAGGAGGGGGAGGAGCAATGGGATGTCAGGGGGCAGGGGATGTCAAGGGGCCCAGGCAACAGAGCTCAGTCTTCCCTGGTGGTGGTTCAGGCCACCACCCAAATGGGTGACTTTGTTTTTGTAATGAACATCTCCTGGGTTTTAGGTTGTGGAAGTAAGAGAGGTCATATAAACGTCCCAGTGAAAGTAGGAATAGGCATAGAAAGAATTTGAAAATCCTGTTGATTGAGGAAATGAAAATACACCAGTGAAAAGTAGTGTCAACACTTTCTAGGATACAGGCATCAAAGGACAACAGTGGGGGCAGGACCATGGGTAAGTGCAGTGAATTTCAAACCTATGAGCAGCAAGGGGTGAGTGAGTGCTGTTGTCATACATAAAATGAGCAAAGACTTCATATCAAATCAATGTCCTGTTATAAACTCTTTGGATACTCATATTGATTAATGTATAATTTTGTTCTTGTTTAGTGGGTTTTTGTTTCACAACATCAAAAAAAAAGCAGAGAGTTCAAAAAATAAAATAAGCAAAGACTGTACATGAAGTTTTTGAATTCAAAAACACTTTCAATTTTGATTCCATAGAATGCTAAACACCTCTGAAGAAAATCTCTTCCCACAGGGGATCCTAAGATCCTAGGTGAAAAATTCAGTTAGTTGTCCATGGCCATCTCGTCAAGTACCTAGATCATTGTCTCAGTTTCTCACTTTGCTTCATGACATTGCACCGTGTACTCAGAATCAAGCTTGGAACTGTGATTAGAAGGTGAGTATAAAATAATGAAGATACTAATTTGAGATTGGAGTAATATAACCTCAGGTAAGAGGAAGAAACACTTTTCCCTCTTTTTGGAAACATGCTGTCCATTGTCCTGGCTGCCAGGGGCCCTGCTAGGCTTAACACATTGTGTATTTGACCTGTGTCTCTGACAGAGGTAAGCAAACCTAATAAATCCACATCTCAATATGTGGAGGGTCCCTGAAAGTCACAGGGAGAATTTGACAACTTCTGATCTGCTGCTATACATTTCAGGCCATACTGGAGTACTTCTCTTTAAGTCCCACCCCTGGACCAGAGAACCAGTTCAGGAGAAGTGGAAGAGCAAGGGCCCTTGTAGCAAATTCTGAGACCTTCTCAGGGTAACCTGCAGTGTTAATGTCTTCGAATTGGAGGACATAATAGGAGCAAGAGTTCTCTGAACTACTTATCTACTCAAACAAAGTTTCTCTCCTCTGATGCTTCAAGCTGGTGCTTGAAATTTCACGAAATAATAAAATAATATATCACTTCTTAGACTATGCTAGAGGCAAGGCTGTTTCCCTGAATGAACTGAATGAATGAGACAAAATCACCTGTACCTTTCAGAACACCCGAGATATCCCACCCACACAAGAAGTTGCTCAAGTCAAAATCTTTCACAATATTCCAGCCAAATTAAAACAACGGAGACAATTATCATATGATCTCCCCGATACATGGAATTTGAGAAATAGGGCTGAGGATCATAGGGGAAGAGAAGAAAAAATGAAAACAAGATGAAACCAGAGAGGGAGACAAACCATAAGAGACTCTGAATCTCAGGAAGCTAACTGAGGGTTGCTGGAGGGGGAGGAGGGTGAAAGGGATGGGGTGGCTGGATCACGGACATTGGGGAGGATATGTGCTATGGTGAGTGCTGTGAATTGTGTAAGACTGACGAATCACAGACCCATACCCCTGAAACAAATAACACATTATATGTTAATAAAAAAATTTAAAAAAAAGATTCTCATGTCACAAATGAGGAAACTAAGGCACAGAGAGGCTAAGTAATGGGTCCAAAACTCAAAGCAGGCAGACTTCTAGCCCCAACTCCACCCCCCAAAAAATTTTTTTAAAAATAAATAAAACAATGGAGACAACTAGAATGTGTAATAGGCACTGTATATACCAAAGGAAAAGAAAAGAGTTTGGATGACTCCATTCTTAATGCCAACAGGCAAACACAGAACACAGAGGTGAAAAATAGACACCTGACGTTTACAGCAATTTTTTTTTTTTCAAGTTTAGGGTTTCTTTTGTAGCAGATTTTCTGGACATTAAAAAGAGGAGAACAGGAGGCGTCAGGGACAAGCGTGAGACAGAAGTAAGCAGACAGAGCCAGGGGCACGGGAAGCATATTTAATTTTAATTTGAACCTAAACATTTTCACAGAGATGTCAGAGTTTGTTGGCTTAGCTGTGTTACTCTGCTATGAGTTGCGATTGTTCCATAATGTAGCAATGAGGAAAAGGTACATGGAATAGTGTTTTTCGCCTTCGGTTTTCCCTGCTTCCGTGCAAAATGTCGAGAAAAAGTTTACTCTGTGGTTTATGCTAAACAAATTCAATTCGGCTTCCAGGTATGATTGCTCCATCAGCCAACTAAAGTACTTATTTTTAACAGTGTATTTTTGACTTTAAACACTTAAATCCATTGTGGTTTATCATGTCAATATATGTCTTGGCGCGTGCACAGCTCTGAGAAGGCCTGGTAAAATTCCTTAAAGGAGTCTTTGAAAAGCTCTTGGGGCAGAAGCAGGCCTCCCTGTTCCCAGAGAAGATAGATCTGCATCTGAATACCTGAAAGCATATTCTGCAGCTGCCTGTCCCTCCTTTTCCAGAGCCAAATCCAGGCGCCCACGATGGGGCAAATGTACCAACCAAAGAACTTGTTTTTCAGTGAGTACAAACAAAATCCAAGAATTCGTGTTTGTGTGGGTGAGTGAGCTCACATTTTGAAATAAGAACAAATTAAATTTGTACCAGGACTTCAATTGCAATTCAATCCAAGTTTTCCCTTGTCTGATCTCCAACAACAACCTTAGAAGACAGGCAGGGCAGCTCCTAAGGCTCCTATTTTCATAGATGAGGAAATAGATAAAAAAAAAATATTCAGCAATAGTCCTGGGCCACAGTATTCTGTCCAAGACGGAAAATGGAGGGGCAGTTAATATATGATGTGTCTGTTTTTTTTTTTTTTTTTAAATTTCAACTCCAGCGCACATCTATTATATAATAGTGCTCCTTGAGAATCAATTGACTGCAGGTAAATACTTAAAATACTCATAATATTAGACCAGTGGAAATTGTTATATTAGAACTATTGGCAGGAATTGTTATTGTTTTAATCAGTGTCCTATTAAAGTGGCACAAGAAAGATTTTTAATAAAATCAGAACACACAGATTGGCTCAGGAGGGAAAAATGTTTCCTTGTGTAGAATATTACTGGATAATGTGTTCTTTCGGTTCCTCTAGAACGTTCTTTCAAAGGTCTTTGCACCATTCAGAGAAGATGGGTATTTGGGATGAGCGCTAGTCAAAGATGGAAATGTTCATTCTGTCAAAAACATTTTTGGGGGAGATATTCCATTGTGAATAACTACAAGTTGTCTCCACAATAAATCTATATTATTACCATTGCTGCTGTTCTTGCTGATGCTACATTTCCATTAGTAATCACCATAACTAATATTTTAAATGCTTACTATGTACCAAGCACTGTGCTATGCACTTTCTGTGGATACACTGCTTTTCTTTTTCACTTATCCTTTACGACAACCTTCAACCTTGCATTATAGAAGAAACACCTATGACTGGGAGTTAAAATGACTTGCACCTAGTCACCTAACTAGTATGAGATGGAGGCAGGATTTCAATGTAGGCAATATAATTTCAGAGCCCAGAAGCCTAAATGCTATACGACATTGCTTTCTCTGCAGCTGCTAAAAACCATAATAAATATAACTGAAGTGTGTTATTATCCAGCTTGTCATCAAACTTGTTTTTACCAAAGATCTAAATGAGATTTGAAGAGGTGAAGTGATTTGCCCACGTTCCCACAGCCAGTAAGTTAAGGAATATGTATTCGGATTCAGATAATCTGATTTCCAACAAAGAGAAATTGAATCTCCTGATTCTACCACTCCGCCTTCCTGTGAACAATCTCACAAATTAAATCATGCATCGAGATTCTCTAGAACAAGGGCCTCAGACCTTCCGTCCTTTTAAATCCAAATTCCTAGGTTAGGAATTCTCAAACTTTTGAATTGACAAAGAATTGCTTTCATTCTTCTGGAATGCTATGGATTACAAAAGAGCTCGAGAGACCTGGAAGGTGTAGAGTCACAATTAAAAAACAACAAAAAAACAAAAACAAAAAAACCCAAAAACTTCTAGATGATTGGGGAGGTTTTTATTAAGTGTCAAGACCCGAGACCTTGACATTCTTGTTTGTTTTGAAGATGCTTCCTACCTGATTAAAAAAAATGTTATATTTGTTTTCATGAGAAAATATTACAAGGGGATATGTGATAGCAGGTTCTGCTGGATCCTAGGGTTTTGGTGGAAGTGATCGTGCACAGAGCAAGGGGAGATGCAAAAGCATAGCTTTCATCCAGCCTTGGCAGGGTCTAGGGATTAACTCAAGAGGTGCTGGAGAAGGCTCACTGAAGAGCCAACACCAGGCATGATGCCTATTTGTTTTGTCCTCTCACATGGTAAAATGGAAGTGACTATCACCCCATCAGGTAACAAAGGCTATCTTTATTATCACCAATAGCTGAAATGAAGGCAATCATCTTCTCTCATGGAGTTCCTCTTAACTTGATCTTCTCTTTCCAGACAAATCCAGGGAAGAGATGTTGTTGAGGATTCCTCTAAGGGAATTGGCTTTTCTACTTCGACATGTGAGTGTGAACTCAGCATATGCACAGGGTGCTAGAGTGCAATGGTTTTCCAACTTTCCGAATTTCTAGAGGCACTCTGATGGAGAGATAATCTCCTGGGGCAATAAGTAGCCCTAGTCTCTTACTGACATTGCAAAAATGAAAACAGCTGGGTGGTTGCAGCTGAAGAGTTGCCTGTGATTGTATCTGCTGGGTCCACTTTAGAGAGGGACCCACAGCAGGGAGGCAGGAGGGGGTGCATGTTGGAACCCATCCTGGAGGGGTGACATGACTCTAACACTGCAAAAGATGGTCTTGTACACGATGTAACTAGGTTGACATGCAGTCCCAGGGGCTTGGATAGGGCTGAAATGTGTGAATCAATGCCGGAAGTCAAGCATGGTTCTGGCTTCAGTAAAATCATTGATACCAGCCTAATACTGACTGATTAGAAGTGTTTCACGAATGAGGACATATAGCAGTGAGACACCCAGTCAGACATTCTGGGAGTGAGTCACCACTCTGTGTGACCTTTGGCAAGTCATTCAACGAGTCTCGCCTTTACATTCCTTATCTACTTAATAAAAAGTTAGACTTGCTGTTCATCAACCCTTCCCCCCTCATGGAA